>WOXC01003891.1:0-655896 GCA_011680675.1 Gymnobelideus leadbeateri
TGTGGACCCCAGGTTAAGGACCCCGAGTCACATAAGTAATGCAGTAGTGTTGAGTCAGGAGTCAAGAAACTTGAGTTCAAATCCAGCCTCAGGACATTTACTAGCAGTGTGACTTTGAGCAAATCACTTAACCTCTGTTTACCTCAGTTTCCTCAGCAATAAAATGGGAAAAGTAACAGTACCCTATCTCCCAGGGTTGTTGTAAGGATCAAATGTAATCCTATTTGTAAAGTGCTTGGCACAGTGCCTGGCACATAGTATGTGAAATATAGATATAGTTATAGGTGTGTGTGTGTGTGTGTGTGTGTGTGTGTGTGTGTGTGTGCCACACTACCCCCTTCCATTGGGATAAGAGAATGCTTTCTCATCCCAGATTAGGAGATCTATAACTTCATTTAAAACATGCTATGGTTCTCCCTTGGTCCATTTCATTACCTCTAGCCCAGTATGTCTGATTCTATCTTAGCCCTGACAAGGAGATGGCATTTGCCAAGACTCTTGAATGCATGGCAAGCTCTTGCTGACCCACCCATGCTGCTCTCATCATTTGCTCTCCAACTTCCCCTTCTTCCCTGCCAAGGTAGGGCCAGGGTTCTCATTACCTCTAAAAGTAAAAGTGATTCAGAGTGACACACAGATCATCCCCAAGGTCACGCAGCAATCCCTTTCCTTCCAGATCCCTTACAAATCTTTCCCTCATCCTGAATACCACAGGATCCATGAACACCCTGCAAAGGACCTCCCAACTTTTCCAAGTACAATTCTGGCTTATGCTTTCCATTCAACGGGATCTCTCTGGGATCAGCTCATTAGACTCTGGGATTGGAATTCCCTCTGAACATACAACTGTTTGCACAAATCACTCTTTTTCTTGCTAGCCTTTCAATTCCCATGGAGAAAAGGCTAACGAGACACACAACAACAGAGATGGGATCCAGATCCATCTCGACAGGCTGGAAGGATAAGCCAAATGGAATAAGATGGAATGTACTTTGAGGCTCCATGATTTCCTGGGTAGAAAGCTTCCCTCCATTGATGCACAATCCCTCTAGCCCTTAGGAGATAGTTTCATGAGTTCCTATAGTCAAAATATTCACCCCTGGCACTGAGCCCTCTGGTGATGAGGGTGTAGAAAGGCTCCCACACCCAGTGAGGCTGGTCCTGGGAGGATGATAGGACTTTCAGTCATTGCTTTGGTGAGTCCAATGTCACCTCCATACATGCTTGTAAGTATTTAACAACCAGCTTTTCGGGGGTGGATGTACACAGGAGACTCTTTTAAGTTTAATCTGCATTGTCTCCATCACTTTACATCTAGACAATCAACAGAACAATAAATCAAGCCTTGATTTGTAGCATTTGTTGATTTCTGAGGTATAAACACCCATACTGAAAATTTAACAATTGGCTCTTGAGTCATCTGGCTCCTCCACTTTCCTGGCTCCAGGTTATGATGACCTAAGTCCTCACCTTAGAGTCAGGAAGGCCTGAGTTCAAATCCTGCCTCAGACACTTACTAGCTGTGTGAACCTGTGCAAGTCATTTATGTTTTCTCAGTTTCAGTTTCCTTATCTGTAAAATAAGAAGAATAATAGTGTTTGCTTCCTAGGGAAGTTATAATTATTCCATGAGGTAAATATATATGTCAAGCTCTTTGTAAAGCACTATATAAATGCTTGGAGAGCAGCTAGGTGCTGCAGTGAATAGAGTGCTGGTCCTGGAGTCAGGAAGACTCATCTTCCTGAGTTCAAATCTAACTTCAAACATTTACTAATTGTGTGACCCTGGATAAGTCACTTAACCCTGTTTGCCTCAGTTTCCTCATCTGTAAAATGAGATGGAGAAGGAAATGACAACCCAATCAGTATCTTTGCCAAGAAAACCCCAAATGGGGTTACGAAGAGTCAAATACGACCAAGCAACAATAAGAAATATAAATGCTTGTTATCATTGTTGTTACTAAGCACCAGAAAAGATTTTTCAAGAAATGGTTAAATTCAAATCCTGATCCACTGTGACTCTCAGAACTGTCCTCATCCTTCAAGGCTCTACTCAAATGCATCCTCCTCTAGAAAGTTGGCCCCAGTTTCTCCAGCTGTTCCTTCTACTCATGCTTCATTATTGCTCTAACTTCATATCCCTGTGTATATGCTGTATTACTCCAGTAAGCCATACATTCTTGGAAGACAAGAACTGTTTCGTTTTTGGCATTCTATGTCCAGCTCCTTTTTTAAGCTGTAATTTTGAGTCCATTGGGTATAGAGACCTCCTAGTGAGAAGGCATGTCACCGACTCCTGCTTTGCAGAGAGCCCACACTTGGGGCATTTGGAGTCTAAATAACTTATCTAGGGCCAAACTGTCAGTGTAGGTCCTCAAGATTCAAGATGAACTCTTTCTTCCATATGCTGTTACCCTCCACATAATAATAGATGCTTAATGAATGTTTGTTGTATTATCAAATTGTCACACTGTTGAGTCTTGTGTTTGGGCTCAAATATTTATTGATACAAGAACAACCCAGAGTAGAAATTCCTAGAAAGCAGTGGATGGCTAAAAAAAAAAACTGGCAACAATGACAGCAACTGGGGGTGGGGACGTGTTCATTGAAGAAGTCCAATATGTTCCCCTTCTCAGATTTCTTAGATCGTTTGCTCTGGACTCAGCATCATGGAATTTCAAGGTTGGAAGCAACCTGACAGTGTCTGGTCTACTCTGTCATACTCATTTTATAGGTGAGGGAAATGAGACCTGAGTGTGGAAGCTACTGGCCCAAGTTCACATAAGTAGTAAATAGTGAAAGATAATAATAATTGCCCTACTTTGCCTTACAGTATCATTTGAGGAAAGAGCTAGAGAAATTGAAATTGTCACTATTCCATGACTACAATATGATTTGTGTTATTCAGACAAACTTGTTGCTTTAAGACCTTTGGAGGCTTTGCCGGCAATCAGGGAAACCACAGGGCACTTACAAGGGGAAGCAGAGGTCTCTGGGGAGCAATTGAACACTTTTGGGCACTTCAGAGACATGACCCCCCTCGGAGATGTGACCCCCTTCTTCCAAGAAGTGGCTTCCTGGAGTGCTTAGGGGAGGACCATCCAGGGATGAACAAAACAGCTGAGCAGGGGAGAAATTAGCCTTTCTACATTAACACATACACTAGTGATAATGTGCTCCTGAGGAAACCAAGATCGATTCATTTTAGCTGTTGAATTCCTCATTAAAAAGAAAATCAAAGCTGGGCATGGTGTCTCATGCTCCCCATCTGGGGGGGAGGGGAGCTGAGGCTGGCAGGTCACTTGAGCTCGAGAGTTCTGAGCTGCAGTGAGCTAAAACTTATAGGGCTTCCCTGTGATGTTTAGTGCTGATATGGTGAGCCCCCAAGGCTGACTGGTTACCTAAGGAGAAGAGGAAAAGAAAAAAAAGAAATCGATGCTCCAAATCCTAGAGTGGGGTGGTCTTTGTTATCTAATCATACATTCAGTAGTACTGGCCAATCCTCTATCCTTTTCCCAGGACCATAGGATCTTAGGTCCAGAGCTAGAAGGAGCTTCAGAGGTCATGTAATCAAATTCCCATTTTATATATGGGCAAACTGAAGTTAGAGAAATTAAGCGACTTGCCCAAGATTATAGTTAGTCAATGGCAGAAGTGGATTTTGAAAGCTATGTTGAAAGTTTCCCCAAGGAAAGTTTCTCTGATCAATCTAGTCTTCACTAACCTCTCCTTCCTTGAATGTAGAGAACCTAAGTCTGTAACCCATAGTGGGTATGAAGATCTTATATTGTGCTCTGACTGTTCTGTGGGTGCTGGGATGCTCTTCCCAAAAAAAAGTGAAAAGTGCTTCCTGGGTAAGGACTATGTCTGTTCCTTCCCCTATTTCCTCACATAGCTAACTAGAGAGTAAACTTATAGAATCATGCAATGAAGAGCTAGGAGGAGCTTCAGTCCAAGCACTTCATTTTAAAGAAAAGAACATGGAAACTCAGAGTAAGGAAGTGAACTGCCCAAGGTAACAGCTAGTCCATCAGTGGCAGAGGTTGGACCAGCATCAACACAATAAAACTAAATCCACTACTTCCAACATTCATGATTTCATTTCTGTGGGTGTACCCTCCCCTGATGCAGATGAGGACTCCTCAATACTTTAAGAAGTAGATTTCCACAAGGGGATATGGTCCAGTGGTTAGTCTTGTGGGTTTAACTTCCTGACAGTTACCTATGTTGGAGAGAGAGAGAGAGAGAGAGAGAGAGAGAGAGAGAGAGAGAGAGAGAGAGAGAGAGAGAGATGTATGTACAATTCTGGCCAATATTTCAAGATTTTCCAAGTTCAAAAGGACCTGTCAGTTTTTCTTTCACCAAGAAAGAGCCCCAGATCATCACCAAATGGTGAAACATAGTCAGAGAAGGACTTTTAGCACAATATTGTTTATTTTAGTAAATTATATATGGATGGTTCCTTGTTTCATTGATTGATATTATCACTTCCTACAATAGTGCAGGTTTCATCTGATTCATACCCTTTCATCCTGTGTGAATTGTGTCCACATCCTTCCATAAAGTCGACCCCAAAGTTCTATCCAACCCACTGGAAAGCAGTCTCTTGACCTTTTAGCATTGAATGTATGCCAGGCCAGAGGGTATGCCAGGCTATTTCTCCTTGTTTCTACTACACGAGCCCACTTTCTCTCTTTTCCAATCATACTGGTGTACTGGTTAGAGTGCTGGATTTGGAGTCAGGAAAAGCTGGGTTTGTGACCCTAGTTTCTATTGACCTGTTTCTTCACCAGTAAAGACATGAGGTCAGAGATTATGATCTCTAAAGTCTTCTAACTTAAAAATCCACCACCTTATGATAACTTATGCCTCCTTTTGCATCTTTGGTAATATGTGGTAGTTGACTTCCGTCACCTAAAACATTGCTTCTTTGGAGATCATGGCATTCCATAATGTCATTTTTAAAAGCGTCTCATTGAGTTATTTATAGGTGTTCTCTACCTCTCCATCCTCTATAACACATAGTGGCATAGAAGCTATAAGTATCCTTATCATGGTCTGTTTTTAGTTTTGCTCATCATGAACACCATCAAGCAACATGATCAAGTGTCCTATGATATTAAAATTCTTCTTTCCTTTGGATACATAATGAGACCAGTAGAACCGATGAACTATCCATTACTCCTCAGACTCCAGTGGAGAGCATTCAAAATCCAGAGCCTTGTAGTGCCCCAGCCTACCCAACCTTCCATCAACCACCCATCCACCATCCTCTAGAAAAACAGCCTTTATGGAGATTCAGCCTGTCAGCTTTTCAGATGCCTGGTGCTCTTTCTATAGTCAGAAAGGAGACATATCAAACTTTTGTTTATTATATCATATCATATCTGAACTGAAGTATATTCCTTCACAAAGGAGAAACACAAATTCCAAAGTTCATTAACCTGGTCAAAATAAGGTGAACTGTGAACCTAGAAATGATAACCCACTAGGACCAAAATATCTGTAAACCTGCAAGTTCTCCGAGGATACAGGCTGCTTTTTTCCCTCTGTGTCCCCAGAGCCTTGAACACAATGGGATCCTCTTGAGAGCTTATTGAATTGAACAGAACTGAACAGCTCATATGAAGAGAGTGCAGTCAAATCCTTACTCATCCAGACCTCCTTGGAAATGAAGCATCAGATGCTTCCAGTGATTTACTTTTTGGAGGCACAACCACCATTTCAGTCTCTTTGGACCCAAATATTTATAAGGTCTAATGAAGAAAACCCTGACCTCCATGTTAGACAAGCTAGGTTCAAGTAAGGCTCTACCACTCACTATGTGAACTTGAGTAAGTCTCTCCCTTCTTTGACTCCAGTTTCCTCCATTGTTAAATGAGTGCTTGGAGGGGTGAACTCTGTAATTCATTCCAGCTTAGTCTTTTTCCCCTTGTTCAGATATATGGAATAAACTTGTGACTATGTTTACAAATGTGAAAGCTTAGCTGGTTGTTGGAAGTGGTTATGTTTTATACAAATGAATGAAAATACAGTTGTGACCAAGATTAACGTACAAAAGGATATGAAATATGGCTTTTCCCATTATCTCATTTGGCCCTCACATGATAGTACTTTTTGTTATTGTTTAGTCTTTTTTTTAATTGTGTCTTACTTTCTGTGACCTCATTTAGGGTTTTCTTGGCAAAGATATTGGAATGGTTTGCCATTTCCTTCTCTAGTTCATTTTACAGATGAAGAACTGACACAAACAGTGTTAAGTGACTTGCCCAGAGTCACACACCTAATAAGTGTCTGAGGTTGGATTTGAACTCAGGAAGATAAAACTTCCTAACTCTAGACCCAGCACTCTCTCCATTGCACCACCTAGCTGTCCCCATGGTAGAAGTTAGAAGGGTACTTAAAACCGAGAACATAGATTGTAATAGCTAGAATGGACCTTAGGACATAGAATATTAAAACATAGACCATGAAATGTCAAAATAGGAGCTAGGAATTTTCTAGCTCAACTCCATTTTACAGATGTGGAAACTGAGGCTCAGAGATCTCAAATCACTTATCTATATGGTCACAAAGCTCTTATTAAACTTATTTTACAGATAAGAAAGCTGAGGCCCAAGGGGTTAAGTCTGAATTTTCTGATACATGCTCATTAACTTTTGAAACCAGTCAGGACGTCTTACTTCTAAGACCCTAGTGACTGCAGGCCACTGTCCCCATCCTCTTTCCAAATAACAAAAGATGATTGGGGAACAAAAATGCTATTGTTTCACTGGGAATCAATTAGGCTGGCACTTGCAGGTCCCTAGTGAGCTATCGCTCCTCTATGAGCTATAATTACCTGCTATTTGCCAAAATTACCATTAGAAAAAAAACATTGTCCTGATTGAAAACCCTAATTACCCAGGATTAGAAGGTCTAAGGAGACCTTTGTGCTTTTATAAGCCAAACAAGGCTATTAATATAGGTTTAAATTGGACTCGGGCAGGAAAAAAATAAAGAGATTTTATTATAACCTTTATGTAGAGATTCTGAAGACATGGGAAAGATGTGTTCCATTTTGTTCATAGTCTCTCATAAGGGACCAAAAACACAAGTTGTAGAAGTTGGTGGGACCTGTGTGGCAGTGGAAAGAGAGAACTGAACTTGGACTCCAAAGACCTGGGCTTACCTTCCCATTCTGCCAACTACCAATTCTGCTACATAGTATCTGTGTGATCCTGAGCATGTCATTTGCCTCTTTGGGCCTCATTCTCTTACTCTGTCAAATAAGAGGGTAGAACCTGATTACCTCTAAGTTTACTTCCAGCTCTAAATCTGTGATCATCTAATATCTTAGGAATTACAAGGTCCCTTCCAGCTCCAATGTCTATGAGGAGATGGCTCATCAATGTGCTTTGAAGAAGTGATATATTGATTCAAAGAAGTCAGACTACATGAAACTATTCTACGACTCACCTTGGGGATCACTGTGCTTTGTCCCTTCACCATCTATCCCAAATACCAGAGCACAAGAAAAGTTGAATAAAAACGAGATATGAGTGAAGAATGAGACAGGTGCCTTTATAGAGACAACTGTTGATGGATGATACTAATAAATCAGCGCCCTTACTTCGCCAATTAAGAAAACATCATCATCTTAAGACATAGGAAATGGACTCTATGGAGTAGCATTATTTCATGATAATTTTTTTCTTTTTGCTTTTTTTGGAGGGCAATTATGGTTAAGTAACTTGCCCAAGGACACACGGCTACGTTTTGTTTTTGTTCTGTGTGTGTGTGTGTGTGTGTGTGTGTGTGTGTGTGTGTGTGTTAAGTGTCTGAGGCCAGATTTGAACTTAGGTCCTCCTGACTCCAAGGCTGGTGCTCTATCCACTGCGCTATCTAGCCACCCCTGTTCATGATAATTTTAAAAAAATATTTTTTTCCAATTTTCCAGTTCTCTCCCACTCTCTTCTCCTGAGATGGCAAGCAATTTGACATAGGTTATACATGCACAGTCAGGAAAAAAAACATCTTCATGTTAGTCATATTATGAATGAAAAGCACATATTTTCCCCCTCCCCCAATTAGAACACCAAGAAAATTTTTTAAAAGTTTAAATAAAAAGTATGCTTTGATCTACATTTAGACTAGTTCTTTTTCTAGAGATGGATA
The DNA here is from genome assembly GCA_011680675.1 of Gymnobelideus leadbeateri. NCBI lineage: Eukaryota > Metazoa > Chordata > Mammalia > Diprotodontia > Petauridae > Gymnobelideus > Gymnobelideus leadbeateri. The sequence continues at coordinate 8,157 of WOXC01003891.1, forward strand.
GCATTTTTCATCCTGACTCAGAATTGTCTTAGATCATTGTATTGCTGAGAATAGCTAAGTCATTCACAGTTGATCATTGTACAATATTGTTACTGTGTAAAATATTCTCTTGGTTCTGCTCGTTTCATTTTGCATCAGCACATTTAAGTCTTTCCAGGCTTTTCTGAAATCATACTGCTTGTCATTTCTTATGCACAATAATATTCCACTACAATTATATACTACAACTTGTTTAGCCATTCCCCAATTGATGGGCATCCCTTCAATTTTCAATTCTTTGCCACCACAAAAAAGATCTGCTATGAATATTTTTGTACATATGGATTCTTTTCCTCTTTGTCCCCCTCCTTTTTTATCTCTTTGGGATGCAGTGGTATTGTGGGGTCAAAAGATATGCACGGTTTTATTATCTTTTGGGCATAATTCCAAATTGCTTTCCAGAATGGTTGGATCAGGTCACAATTCCACCAACACTGCATTAGTGTCCCAATTTTCCCACATCCCCTTCAACATTTGTCATTTTCCCTTTCTTTTTTGGAGGGATCAAGGTGGGGTGGGGAGAGCTTTCATGAACTTGAGTCCCAAGTGAGTCTCACATGGGCTATTTGAAACAACTCAGCTACATCCTCTTAATTTTCATTTTTCTTTTCTGTTATATTAGGCAATCTGATGAGGGAGTGCCTCAGAGTTGCTTTAATTTGCCTTTCTCTAATCAATAGTGATTTAGAACATTTTTTTCATTAAAAGTATAGATAGTTTTGATTTCTTCATCTGAAAATTGCCTGTTCCTATCCTTTGACCATTTATCAATTGGGGAATGACTTATATTCTTACAAATTGTACTCAGTCCTCTATACATTTGAGAAATAAAGGCTTTATCAGGAAAAGAAAAACAGTATAAAATTTCCCCCTGGTTTTCTGCCTTCCTTCTAATGTTGGCTGCATTGGTTTTATTTGTGCAAAATCTTTTTGATTTAATATAATCAAAATTATCCATTTTACATCCCACAATGCTTTCTGTCTCTTGTTTGCTCATAAATTATTCCCTTATCCATAGATCTGACAGGTAAACTATTCCATGCTCTCTTAATTTGCTTATGATATCACTCTTTATGTCTTAATCATGTACCCATTTTGCTCTTATCTTGGTGGGAAACATTAGTCTATACATAGTTTCTGCCAAACTGTTTTCTAGTTTTTTCCCAGCAGTTTTCATCAAATACTGAATTCTTTTCCCAAAATCTTGAATCTTTGAGTTTGTCAAACACTAGATTACTATGGTCATTTATTACTATACCACTGATCCACCATTCTGTTTCTTAATCAGTACCAAATTGTTTTTATCATTACCACTTTATAATATAGTTTGAGATCCAGTATAGAGAAGTCACCTTTCTTCACATTTTTTTTTCGTTAATTCCCTTGATATTCTTGGACTTTTGTCCAACCCAATGAATTTTGTTATGATTATTTTTCTAGCTTTATAACATAGTTTCTTCATAGTTTGATTCTGGCACTGAATAAGTAATTAAATTTAGGTAGAATTGCTATTTTTATTATGTTGGCTTTGCCTACTTGTGAGGAGTTAATATTTTTCCAGTTGTTTAGATCTGACTTTAGTGTGTGAAAAATGTTTTATAATTATGTTTGTATAGTTTCTGTGTTTGCCTTGGAAGGTAGACCCCCCCAGGTGTTTCATGATAAGAAATGAGTGGAAAAAAATTTCTCAGTCAATAATTTTTTATTAAATGCCTACTTTGTGCCAGGTACTGGTCACTAGGATAGAAAGAAAAACAAAGGATGGCCCCTGCCCTCGAGGAGTTCCAAGTTTAATAGAGGAGATAGTATGAAAACAAGATATACAACACACACATATGCTATATATGTACATGCCTATGTTATATATGTGTACATACATACAAAGTAAATTGAAGATAATCAACAGAGGGAAGGAACTAGCATTAAATGGGAATAGGAAGGGCGTCCTATAAAAGATGGGATTATATCTCCTCAGACTCTCCCTTACCCTCCTATTGCCATTGTGACCTCTCTATTGAAAGTCTTCCTTACCACCTGTCAGGCCATTTCAATATTGCCCTCTCAGATATTCCCATCTCTGGTCTCTCCCCTCTCCAGACTATGCATTGCATTCCATACTAATTCCTTTGGTACTTCATATCTCTGCTCTAAAAATTCAATGACTCCTTATTACCCATTGAATAAAGTTCTATCTCCCCTGTTTAACATTTGAGGTCTTCTACAATCTTACACCACCTGTCCATAAATTCTCGGCTCCAACCCAACCCAACTCTTTCTGTTCATTCTTATTTCTGTGTACCTGTCTCCATTTTATCTTTGTCTCTCTCGGTCTCTCTCCTTTATTCACACCCAAGAACTTACTATGCTTTCTAACCTCCATACCTTTGCTTAGGCTGTTCCCTTTTTCTGGAATGTTTTCTTTTTTTTTTTCAAGTTTTTACATATTTTTAAAAGGTCAAATCAAATGCCACTGTCTTTCTTCTTCCCTGATCACCTTAGTGACCTTTTCTTTCTGACCTTATATTTTTGACCCTGCTGAATAATTCTGTAACTCACTTATTGTGGAATATTCTATTTTGTAGTTTTCGATGTTTATGCCTTTTATGTCTCCTAGACTATAAGATGCATGAAGGTAGGAACTTTGTCCTATCTAAATTTTGAATCTCCCTCAGTGCTCAATATACAATAGGATCTTAATAAATGTCCAATTTGAATTGAGAAATGGGATAGTAGATTTAAAGATGAAGGGGACCTCCGAAGTATTCTGTTGGGGCGCCTAGGAGGCATAATGAATAGATCATCGGTCCTGGAGTCAGGAGGACCTGAGTTGAAATCCAACCTCAGACACTTAACACCTACTAGCAGTGTGACCTTTGGCAAGTCACTTAACCCCAATTGCCCTGCTTTCCGCCCTCCAAAAAGGAAGAGGAAGAAGAAGAAGAAGAAGAAGAAGAAGAAGAAGAAGAAGAAGAAGAAGAAGAAGAAGAAGAAGAAGAAGAAGAAGAAGAAGAAGAAGAAGAAGATCCTCTGTCTAATCTTCCTCATTAGATAGAGAAGGAAACTGTAAACCAGCTAATGCTTCACTCCAGGTCACACAAGTTGCATATAACAGAGTTAAATTTGAACCCAGGACCTCTGACTCTAAATCCAGGGGTGTTTTCACTAAAAAAGAATCAGACTTTGAATCTCCTCTCAGACACTGACTAGTTGTGTGACACTGGGAAATACTTGAGCTTCTCTTTCCTCTTCTGTAAAATAGGTAAACTAATAACACCTCCATCACTAGGTGGTTATAAATATCAAATGAGAAAATGTATGCCAAATGCTATGTAAATGTGAGTTATAATTATTATTATTGAAGCAAGCTAGGATGGTTTATAGACTACAGATTACCGAACCTTATAAACGAATCTAAACTAAGGGAAACTTCATTAAAGAAATTCAAAATAAATTACTCATAATAGGCATTACTAAACATTTCAGTGTATGGCTGGAACATAAAATAATATTCTGCCTAAACAAAGCAAAATCATTCAATCAAGGAAAAGCCTCAATTTAAGATAGTGAATTGGTAGGGTAATAAACTTGGAAAGAAAAGATCAAAATGGAGATTAGAAAGTGCAAGTGAGTACTTGGGGGTAAATAAAAGAAAGAAGGTAGTTCAGCCTGATTGGAGAAAGAAGAACTCTTTCTGTTCACTCTATCTCTGTGTACCTTTCTCCATTCTCTCTCTCTCTCTCTCTCTCTCTCTCTCTCTCTCTCTCTCTCTCTCTCTCTCTCTGTCTCTCTGTCTCTCTCTCTCTCTGTCTCCCTCTCTCTCTCTCTCTCTCTTTTTCTGTCTGTCTGTCTCTCCCCTCCCCCACAATCATTTAGAAAGGAGACTATGGAATATGAGCCTTGAGGTTCCTTTCAATTCTGAGATTATATAAACCAAAGACACGGTGAATATAAAATTCTGTGAGTCTAAGACTCTGAATTACTAAGATTCTGTGAGTCAGCTTGACCTTTAGAAAAAAACACATGCTGTCAGTGAACCTGATGCTAATAATAGCTGTCCATACCTTGGAAGGCATCATGAAAGATAGTGGATTTTGCTCAAATTACAGCTATAGCATGTCACACATTAGTCATAGAACTTGGGCAAGTCATTTGCCCTTGGTGAGCCTCAGTTTCCTCAACTGTAAATTCAAGGTAATAACATTTGCACTCCTTACCTCCCTGGGTAAATGTGAGAATCAAATGAGATAAAGTGTGGACTGGGTTTCACAGATATCAGCTATCATTATGACTATGATTACAGCCTTCTGAGATTACAAATGAAATAACATGTTTAGCTCAAAATGTGCCTCAATGCCAGATGTACATAGACACACTGGAAGAAGCCAGGGAAGAGAAAAAAAAGGAAAGACTTTAAAGACATGTGTGTATCTGGTGCATATTGTGAGGATTTAATAAACATGAGTCACTTTGGCCAAAGGTTGAATGGGTAACCACCCACATGCATCTGAAATATCTCAAATGCCTAGGAGAGAGATGAATCATTATCATATAAGAAGATGAAGTAATGGAATGAAATTATGGATGGGAAGAATAGGAATTAATTCAAAAAAATTCTGGCAACAAGAACTATCAGATAATGGGACAGATTCTCTGTCTTTAAAATTTCCAAGGATGTGTGATCTAATCCATATGAGTTGGCTGGCAACACTTCCACCCCACAGTAGTTACTTGGCCTATAAAATTTATCTCCTGGTAGCTAGCCCTCTGATGAAGAGCCTATTAAGACTAGAAGAAGGCACATTCCATCTCTAGACCCAGCCTCAAAGACTGCCCAGCTGGTAGGACGTGATGGAAGTTGGAGAGTAGAACAGCTTCCAAGGACACAGTGCCAGGCCACAAAACATTAAAGGAGAACTAGTGGAGAATCTTTTTGAAATATTTTTCCCAATTACATGTAACAACAATTTTTAACATTATTTTTCTCTTTAAATTTTATTTTTAATTAATGGAATAAAACAAGCATTTCCATTACATAGTACAATAAAAAGATGGTTGCACATTAAACTGCAAATGAATTTGCACAACTTGCTGTTCCTTTCAAATATACAACAAAATTATGCAAATTTCTTATTTTTCCATTCCCTACTGCTTTAAAGATGGTTACCATAAGAGGCAGCTAGGTGGCACAGTGAAGAGAGTGTCAGGAGGACCTAAGGTCAAATCCGGCCTCAGACAAAAAAAAAAAAACTAGCCTTGTGACCTTGAGCAAGTCACTTAACCCCAATTGCCCTGCAAAAAAAAAAAAAGATGGTTACTATAAGACACAAATAGGTATATATTTTTAATATTTATTTTTTAAAATCTTGAATCCTAAATTTTCTCCCTCCCTCTCTCCCATCCTCCCTCAATGAGAAGGCAAGCAATTCGATAAAAGTTGTACATATGGGAGAGATTCTGGAAAGGTAATATTCATGCCTGTCATAATCTATGGGATACTTTCAAATGAGTTTGGAATCCTGTCCACACTGTCACATCCAAAGGAGGCAAGGGTGGAGAAGGGGATGCTGTCTCTCCTCTGGATCTCTTTAAAATGAGGTTAGACAGAGTAGCTTCTCACAATGAAGAAGCAATGGCACTGAGCTTGAATTAGACTAAAAGACTATTGGCTTCAGAGTCATGAGGTATCTAGGAGATTCTCATTATACAAATGAAGAAGCTCAGACCCACATAGATGAAATGATTTGGCTCTTCCACAGCTACGAGTAAAGCCAGACTTCAAAATAGAGGTCTTTTGATACCAAATTCAGTATGTATTACAGTTCACCACACATGAGGTGTAGTGCTAAGTGGAAAAGAAGTAAAGACACTGGTGTTTTTTTCTGCTATTTTTCATGTGGGGAAACTGAAGCATAAACCTTTTTCTCAAATTTACATAGCAAATATCATAGCTAAGAGTTCATAATTTCATTGATGTAGAGCTGGAAGTTGTTTCAGTAAGTACTTAGTCTAGAGTCCAACACTTTCACTTAAAAGACATGGAAAATGAGCCCCAGAGAGTTTAAGTAAATTGCTCAAGATCACACAAATAGTAAATATCAGAGGCAAAATCTGAACCCAGATTTCCTGATGGCAGAGTCAGCGTTCTTTACACTGTAACATGAAGACTCTCCAAACATTGAGATGATATGGTCATTACCTCAAGATCAACTTTTCAATATAGGTTCCTCGATTTAATTCATTTCTATTCAATAAACATCTGGTAAGGGCTTATGTGTGCCAAATGCTGTGCTAAGTGTTGGTGATAGAAAAATAAAATAGAAAGTGGCCCCTCACTTTGAGAAACTTTTATTTTACTAAGGGAAATCAACAAACACAGCAAAGTGACTCCAGGACACATGCTAAGTTAATACAGAGTAATTAAGGAAGGGGAGTGCTAACAATTAAGGGAACAGGGAAGGCCTTAGGGCACTTGGGCCAAGCCTTGTGTGGGGCTCAGTTTTCCTAAGAGATAGAGGTGAGGAGGAAGAACATTTCAGAAATAGGGAGAAGCTTGTTTAGACTTGGAGTTGGAATTTGGAATGTCATGCATAGGAAAAACAACTCAGTTGACTTGACTGTGCCATATAGCAGAGTGATGGGGGGAGGGAAAGGGGTGAAGAGAAGAAATATATAATAAATGGTAGGTTAGAGCTAGGACTCAAATTTCCCTGTCGCATTGTGGAAATGGCATACTCAGAGCTTGGAAGACAGGGATGTAGGTAAAACCAAGGTTAAATATATTTTTTATGATTGTGAAATCTTTCATTTGTATCATCCTTTATGGTTTATAAAGTCCTCTCACCACTCTGTCTCACTCTGGGTTACTGAAGAAGATTTTAGTATCTTTCTTAATAGTAGGCTTTTCAAAATCAACCTCTTGATAAAGAAGACATTCAACACTATCTTAGGATTTGACCAGAACTAGTGTTTCCAAAACAGTAGAAGACAGTTTGCTTCTTCCCTTTGTTCCTGCCTGTAACTCTCTTTTTGTCTTGAAATAGAAAAAAAAAAAGAAGGCAAAAGATGAAGATAGGCAAACTTAGGTATTCCTAGATTCCATCATTAGCTGGCTGAGCTGTCAATCTGAGACTAATTAAAACCATCCGTTAACTGGCCTGACAGATTAGTCAGTCAAAACATTGGTGAGAAAAGGTAAAGGAGGTCCTCTATCCCTATGTTTGGATGCACCCCAGAAACAACTGTTTAATACCCACAATTCCTATACACATTCCTGGTGTGTTGAAGGACACACAATTTGGGTTCACTTCACACTGCACAGAATGCACAGAATTCAAAGGTTCTACAGATCTTTCATCTATCTGGATTCAGTCACCCTACAGGTCTTTACATTGAGCTTTCCATTTCTAAAACTGCTAACCGAAAAACACAACTACAGAAAGAAAACCTACCAAACAAAATTGGCCACTCTCTGGGTCCTCTTATCTTCAAGTTTCTTGCCAGGGACATATTTCTAAAGAAGAAAAATTGATTCAAAATTATGTTAGTTCAGTTCTTTTGGTCCCTATTTACAGGGAGGCAGTTTTCAGAATAGGAATGGTGAGTGAGAGAAACACAAGAGAATTTCTAAGGACTCGCTACCTCTGATATTCTATGTTCTAAAGCCCATTCTAGATCTACCATCTTTGTTCTAAGGTCTATTCAAGGTCTAACATCCTATATTCTAAATAGGCTTCCTATGTTTTAAGATCCTTTCCATCTCTTAAATTCTATATTCTACATCTGAAGATTCCTTCCAGCTCTTACACTCCATATTCTGGGATCCTCCTAGCTATAAATTTCCATTATTATCCTATTTCCATTTTCTACCTTTTACATGATAGCTTTCATAACAATCCTTATTATTCCTCCATCAACCCACCCCTCCACTAACATTGGTATTTTTACTGGTGGCCTCTAACATCCTCTCACTTTCCTAAGCACACTTTGACCTCCTTTTTTCCCTTGCCTCCCACATTCAAATCCTGTCAATTCCAGCTCTATGATGTCTCCCTCCTCTTCAGCCCCCCATCACTACTCTAATGCAGAATTCATTGCTTTTTTTCTGGACGATTTTCAAAGACCTCTTAATGTTTTTTCCCTTCTAGCCCATTCTTCCCACCACTGTATGGCAACCCTTTTAATGGAATGCAATGATCATGTTGCTATTTTGTTAAAACAACAGCAACACCTTTCAATAGCTACCATAGCTAACTACCAAATAGCATATAAACCCCTGATAGTGGCAGGCAAGATCCTCTCTACCCTGACTCCAACTTCCTTATCTTATGCTATTCCCTGTCTTGTATTTTAAGTCTTGCACAAGAGGTTTCTTCCTGACACCAAGGGTTTGAGAATGCTTTAGGGACCTTGCTGCCTTATTACCTCTTTTCAAGTGGAAGGTGGAAACTTCAGTACCTGACATTCACCTAAGGATAGCCATCAGGAAAACCCCTTACAAATATTCAGATTCATGGTACTTCAAAACAAAGAACAGTTTTATCCTCACATCAAAGGACACTGAAAGGTATTCCTATCCAAACCCACAGAAAGCCAAAAGGATCTCACTGTAGAACACCTGCCATCGAGGTGCCCACACTGGACTCCGGATTTATAGTACCAGACAGGATCCCACAAAGAGAGGATATTGGGCAGGGCTTCTTGCCACCAGCAACTCTCTTCTAGTTGTTAACCCCTGTAGGCACCTCTGTTCCCAGCAGCTGTTATGGCCTACTGTCATCCATCACTCCTCCCAGCTACCTTTTTCTTCACTGATCCCTACTGTTGGGCTCTCCTTAAGCACTGGTTCTATGTGCTTACTCTACAGGGCAAGTTCTCAAGTGACTAGCTCATGGAGCCATTATACAGGAGGCTCTATTTTTATACCTCTATGGCACCTCCTGTTTTACATCTCGAGATCAAGTGTCACCCTCCAGATGAAGCATGTCTTCAGGTGACTTTAAGAATTTTTCTTTTTTGGACTACTCAGATAAGTCCCTGACTGGTTCATGATGAGCCTGTAGCCTTCCTTCCTCCTTCTCTCAGCAGCTTCATGGTATGTCTTTTACTTGTGTCAATCCAAAAAGAAAAGAGGAACCAGGGCAGAATTCTGGGATACACATGCACATAGGATGGGATGTGGATGATGATCCAGCAAAGAGAATTGAGAAGAATTGGCAAGTAGGAGAACCAAGGGAGAACATTGTTATGAAAACCCATCTGGGGGGGGGGGGGAGAAGGGGAAGTCAATAGTTATAGTTCATCCTTCATGTTCAAAGAGGTGCAAAGACAGGGGGTGATGTCTTGAATCATTCATGAATTGGAATTAAGTGAGGCAGAGTTGAATAAAGTCATCAGTCTTATTCTCTTCTGGAGTCATTTAAGTCCAGTGGCAAGACAAAACCCAAGATGACTGGTGAAAGCCTAGGATACAGTGGATGACCTTGGCTTCTTCAATGTCTGACCAAGCTCTAAGTACTCAATAGAACAAATTGTTTTCTTTGAATTCCACTAGGAAAAGTCTTCATAAGCTTGGGTAGATGTTCCCCTAACTCACTGGCAAGGTTTGAGATCTATAGGTTACCCTCAACCCAATTTAGCCCATCTGCTGAGATGGTTTTACTGGAGTGTGACTGCCATACATACTACAGAGGTGTATAGGGTGACACTGGTTCACGTGCCTTTCCTTCTCCAGCTCATTTGTAGATGAGGAAACTGAGGCAAACAGGGTTAAGTGACTTGACCAGTGTCACATGTGTCTGAGTAAGTGTCTGAGGCCAGATCTGAACCCAGGATGATGAGTCTTCCTGATTTTGGACTCTATCTATTATGCCCACTTTTGGACTCTGATTTTAGCTATGTCTTTTCTACTCCCCCACCCCCATTTCCTTAGTAAGCCTACCAGGGACCAGGGCTTTGTCTGTGCCTTCAATATGCTATATGGCCAAAGTGTGTCAGTTTGCCTCATAGTCTTTCTCTTCAACAGTTCTGCATCCCCCTTGGCCAGCAGAGCTCAGCTGGGGCTACACAGAGAGTGAAAGACAGAAAGACAAAAACTCAATTCAAATAACCCCAGTGATTCCCAGAGTGTCCAGGGCAAGGGAGAGTTCTCTCCACTAGAGTAGGAAAGCATGAGAGAAGAACATTGGGAAGAAAACATCTCAGTAAACCTTTTTGAAAGCTAAGTGATGCTAATTGGATAATTAATACTGGTGAGAAAGAAAATGGTCAAATGGATATTTGGGAGACTCTAGCTCTAGAGATATGGGGGGCGGGGGGAACATCAAATGAGTGTCACAGAGGTTGAGGAGCTCTAGCACAAGAAATTATCCCAACATTTCATGGTGATCCATAGAAATTCAAGGGGGTAGATGTATCAGCCTTTTCTGGGGACTTGAAATGCTAGTCTAAGTGGGGGCCACAGAGGCTATATGTGCTATAATGTTCTGGGGTTTTTTTACAGTATGTTTAAAATAGAAAACTGGAAATACATGCAATGGAGAAACACTAGAAACTTTCTAAGTAACCATGGGACTAAAGCTATCTCCCTCCTCTGGCTGTTTTTTATATATTTCTAGAAATTTATTATCAATATTATTAGCAAAATATATTAGCAATATGATATATTAGCAATAAGACATGAGAAAAAATTAAGACAGAAATATAGGGACAGCTATGAGAGGTGGATTAGGTACTGGACTTGGAGTTAGGAAGACTATAACTCCAGTGTGATACCCATAGCGGCCTCTATGAAGATGCATGTGTATATCTACAGTAGATTTTCAAAATATAATAAACTCCCTTCTTCAAAGACAAAACCAAAACATTTATTTGGGACATCATTAGGATACTAGGAGATAAGATTTAACAGGGTACTCATCACTAATCCAGGAAGCACCATCATCATAAACTTTTTTTCTGTTAGGCTTCCCCACAAACAAGTTCCCCTAGGCAAGTTCCTCCCTCTGCCCACTCAAGCTTCTTTTCTCTTCCTCTGTTCTCTGCTCCTTGGGTAAACTCCTTCCACACTGAGCTCCATGTGATTCAGGGTCCATATGTCTGAGCTGGGCCAGAGCTCAAAGCAGATCACATAAGCCTATTAAAGGGTGGGGAATATCTTCCTATTCCATTAACGTTTCAAAGATCTGAATTCAATTCTTTCTTCAGATTTACTCATTGTTTGACTCTGGGCAAATGACTTAACTTCTGCCTTCCTCAGTTTCCTCATTTATTAAAAAGGGACAATAACATCAGCCTCCCAACCTTGTTTTGCAGATGAAATGAAATAATGTTTATAATGTATTTTGCAAACCTCAAAGTGCTACATAAAGGCTAGCTTTTATTATTATATGGACTGAAAGAAGACAAAACTAACCCTATTTGCTGATGATGTGATGGCTTATTTCCTCCTCTCTGCTTATCCATACTTTACTTCTTCTTTAGGGTTTAGTCAAAGTCTCTCTCTTTCAACAACACTTCCCCTCATACTTCAGCCTTCAGTATTCTTTCCTCTAAACTCTTTGCAGAGACTATTCATTTGGCATTTAATCATAGAATTATCAGAGGCAGGGGTGGCAAGTTGGCACAATGAATAGAGCACCGGCCCTGGAGTCAGAGGACCTGAGTTCAAATCCGGCCTCAGACACTTGACACACTTACTAGCCGTGTGACTTTGGGCAAGTCACTTAACCCCAACTGCCTTCCAAAAAGCAAAAACAAAAGCAAAACAAAACAAGAATTATCAAAGGCACATCTAGAAGAGTCTTTATTGGCCATCCAGTCAGAGGCAACATGGTGAAGTAAAGAGAACACTAAATTTAAAACCAGGAGTCCTGGGTTCATATCCTACCATTGGCATTTACTAGTTGTGTGGCATAATCAATTCTCCTCTTTGAACCTTAGTTTATTCACCTGTAAAATGCATTAGTAATATCCCCTACCCTCCCTTCCTCACCAGGTTATTGAGAGGACCAAATGAGACTTTTGTGATTCTGAAGGATCTCTGAAAATTTCTATATAAATGTAAAATAGCATTATCATTTTTAAAAAGATGATGATGATAAGGGGGGAAATAAGAAATTATGATTTTAAGTGAGTAACCATTCATTCCAATTAGACTGTGTTTTTTGTTCTGTGACAGCTTTGCCACAGATGTGGTATGGACAGTGACTTATTACACTGCTCTCTTGGGAAGGCATTATCCATATGACTATATGTAGAATCAATTCACAGAAATTTGTGTGTGTGTGTGTGTGTGTGTGTGTGTGTATCTTTGATCCTAATAGATATTCAGAAAATATACAGACCTCAGTACGATATATTCACACATAAAAAATCCCCAGAGCTAGAAAGAAAAAAATAAAAGGAACAAGTTTAGCAATAGAAAAAGCTTCTGCCTCATCTGAAGGGATTCTGAGCTTGTCTCTCAGTGGAGGTATTTGAGCAGAGGCTGAAGGACCACCTGTCAGGGTATCTTGGAGAAAGAATTCCTTCACAGGAGAGTAGGCTGGGCTGGACTGACTGACGTCATATATAACTTGCAGCTCTGAAGTTCTATGATTTAAAAATCTTAAAATTCGTAGGATCTGTGAGTATGGTTTAGATATTCTATGATTCTAAATCAGAGATTTGAAGAATTTAAAGGTCTTGAATTCTAAAATTATAGAATTCTATAAATAAATTAAAGAATTCTAAGAACCAACCAATTGGCAAGCATTTATTAAATACATACTATGTGCCAGACTTTAGGCACTGGAGCAAATACAAAGAAAGTTTAGGAGTTTAAGAGTCTAGAAGACTAAGGAGACTAAAGGAAGGAGCATGTTATAGTCAAAAAGACCTGGAGACACATGGAGACAAAGGACCGGGTCAGGAAAACTGGGTTCAGATACCAATTCTATCCTTCACTACTTGTGGGATCCTGGGCAATCACTTCTCTGGGTCTCAGTTTCTTCACTTGTAAAATTAGATGAATAGAGTAGATGACCTCAAAGGACCTTTTCAGCTCTTTCTTTGATCTCATGAGTTTGGGGTTTTAGAATTCTAGGATTTCAAGGTTCTGCATTGAAGCTGGATCCTGCTCCATGAGGTACTGACTCTTGGCATTCACAGTTGTCAGAAGCATCCATCATTTAATCTCTCAGTATGTCAACTGATGGAGCTGCCAAACTGAAGACTGTGCATTGATTCTAGACCACTGGGAATGGGGCAAGACGATTAATTGTTTATAAAGCACTTAGACGCTTTCAGGCGACAAGAGCCATGTCAATCCCAAATATTATTTTATTATCATTCCTTTGAGACTGAGGCTCAGGCAAGTGGTTTGAAAACAGGATTAGAAGCCAACAACTGGGACTTCTAACCATAATTCCAATTCCCAATCCCTTTGAGACCACAGGAAAGTCATTTAACTCCATTCTCTTCTTTTGCTCTAAGGATTTGCTCGTAGCGGATAAAGCAGGGAGTGTAGACTAGCTCTGCCACCCATTCAGCCACTGAAAGCCTTGAGGGTTAATTGATTTAACTATATAGCATCAGCGTACACACAGGGGAAATGGAAGTACCTGTCTTTCCATATCACAGTGCTTCAAATTTGGAAAGAATCTCAAAGTGCATCTAGTACAACTTGACTAGGAATTTTCTCTGCAACATTCCAAACAAGGGGCCACCCAAGTTCCACTTGAAGACCTATGTGTTTTACATGTTGTTATGCCCATTAGTATGGAGGCACCTAGATTGGGTGTGGTGTAATCCTTGGTACTGGGTGAGGATGAAGTTGGTGGATCTCTTGAGCTTAGCAGTTCTGAGCTGCAGCTGGACTAACAATGATTGGTTATCTGTAAAAATACTGGCCACCAGACTAACTAGGGAGAGACAAAGAAAAGCATCAGAGCAGGTTAAAGCTTCTGTGTCAATGAGATCAGGCATATGAACAACCACTGCATTTCTGGATTAAGTGAGATAGGAGACCCAGTCTCTAAAGTAAGCAAAACAGACTGTAAGCTCCCCAAGGACAGGAACTATTTGGGGCTTAACACAGTGCCTGGCAAATAGTGAATGCCTTAAATATTCTTATTATTTAACTAATTGCAATGACTTTGGATTTTACTGACAGCTGTTTCCTTTCTTAAATACTCCCAAACTCTTGATCTTAATGAGCTCTTTGTCAAATAGCCTTTAGAAACACATAGAATTATAGGATCTCAGAAGTGGAAGGGACCTCAGAGGTCATGGTATCATGGATTAAGAGCTACAAGTAACCTTCCTGTATGTGTGTATATATTGTGTATGTATGTATAGCCACATATATATCCACATACATATATATATATATACAAAAATCATATTTCAATATATGGGTATCTATACTTGTGCTATATTGCATATGTATATGTATATATTGCATGCATATAGAAATATTTGTAGATATCATATATGTTTATATGCATGTGCACTGTAAACCTGCATCCACACATTATTGAAAAACAAATTGAGGAAAGATAGCATGCAGACAAGAGAACTAGAATGAACTCCAGACTGTACCACTTACAAGCTATATGAACTTGGACCACTTTTTCTTTCTCTATAAAATGGAGAGATTGGATCACATGACTTATAAGTTTGACATTATGTTTTAAGGTTCACCAGATCTAACGTTCTATGTTCTTAGGTCCTTCTCATCTCTAATATTCTATGTTCTATGTTCAGAAAATCAAATGTACAGAGCAGAACACCTATTCGATTTGGAGCAAGGAAAGCCAGGTTCAGGTCCCAGTTTTGATACTTCCTGTTTCTAGCTTATGCAAGTCTCCACTTCTCTGAGCCATATTTTCCCCATCTACAAACTAAAGATAATAATGATTAGACTATTTATCTTTCAGGGTTGTTGAATTTAAAGCATATGTAAATTGAGCTATTGTTATTTCTCTATGTTAAATATACCCATATTAGAAAAAGAAAAACTTCAGAGAAATGAAGGGAAGAGCCAAGACTGACTTTCCCATCGCCTTTCTTTCTCTCATGTCTTTATTTTCAGCCTGACCCTCTAGAGACAAAAAGCACTTTATGACTATTTCCCTGGCACTGAGTCATGGCCCACTCCCATTCCCCTTTCCCTTTTCCTCTGATACTCCAAAGCCCAAAAGTAAAAACACTTTCTCAGGGTCTCTGGGGAACTAATTTATGCCCAATTTCCTCATCCATTCCTCTTTGGAATTCCAAGAAATGGGAGGGACTATGTAAGCTCAGACCCTTTCACTTATAACTAGGAAAATGGATAAGAGATAAGACCAAGAGCCATTCCCCAATGATAAACAATCAAAGGATATAAAGTTTTCAAAAGAACAATTGCAAATTATTGACAATCATACCAAAGATTGCTCCAAATTGCTAATAAGTAAAGAAATGAAAATTAACAAGAGTGATGAGTAAAACCAATACTCTGATTCTGAATTAGATCTCCTTTCATACAACTAGTTACCATCAGAAGTGGGACAAGAACCCAGCTCTCTTGACTCCCAGTCCAGAGTTTTTTCAGACAAAACTGACTGGGCAGTAAGGAAGCCTCCACAGACAAAAGACCTTATTTTTTGCAAGGTGAACAGAGGCAGCATGTCTGGTCCTAGAGAAAAAGGAAGAGGAGAAAACTAGTGACTAGTCAGGGAAGCTCCCCTCCATGGCTGAGTATAGCTGAAACTCAGCTGTGTGCAAGGAACTGAGTGGAGTAAGCCCTTCACTTGTTGGTTCTTCAGCTAAATGTGAGATAAAAAGACAAAAAATCAGAATTAGAAATTACATACCCATCCAATTATAAACCCATTTGAATTGTACTTTAAAGAGCATTTAGGCTAGCATCTTGTATCCTTGGAATGTTAATAGATCAAGTTCTAAAAATGTAGGGGGGGTTTTATCTTCTTCTAACTGGGAGGTTTATATTTTATGCTGGTTTGAGTTTCAAGAGCTTGACCTATACATTTATAAAGATCCACTTCTGGGGAGGCAATAAATCAAGTCCAAAACAAGTCCAGAGATGCCCCGAGACAAAGACTGATAAGACTCAGTCTCTACCCTCAAGGAGCTTACCATCTGCTAAAGAAAAATGTTCTGAACTCTCCCCAAAAGAGAAATGGTATAAATGATCAAAGGATATGAATAAGCAGTTTTCTAAAGAAAAAATCAAAGCTATCAATAACTGCATAAAAAATGCTCTTAAACAGTAACAAAAACTTTAACAGAGGAATTAAAACTAAAGCAACTCTGAAGTTGCATTTCATACCTATCAAATTAGCAAACATCTTTACCATTAAAAATGTCTTCAATGTGGAAATAAGTTTACATGAATGCACATATATTATCTACATTAGATTGCTTGCCATCTTGGATTAGGGGCATGGAAGGGAGAAAGAAAACTGAAAATCAAATCTTATTTTAAAAAAGAATATTGAAAACCACCTTTACATGTAATTGGAAAAATAAAATACTATTTACCAAAAAAGTCTTTATTTACAAAAAAAAATCTTTTCAACCAAAAAAAAAATATGACGGTGACAATGATCGAGGGGCTTCAGTAAAATAACCATAACTAAATACACTGTTGGTGGAGCAATGAACTGGCATTTTGGAAAAGAGATGGGAATTGTGCATAAAAGCACTCAACTACACTTGCCCTTTGAACTAGTAATACTATGACTAGACCTATACCCTGCTGAGATCAAAGAAAAAAGAAAAGGACCCATACTTACACTAAAGACAAAGGGAAGTATCCATCAATTGGAGAATGTCTGATTAAATTATAATATATTAATACAATAGAATATTGTTGCACTATTAGAAATGATAAAACAGATCATTTCAGAGAAACCTGGAAATATTTGTATGAACTGATGCAGAGTGAAGTGAGTAGAACCAGGAGACAAATCCATACAGCAACATCATAAAGACAAACAACTTTGAAAGACTTAAGGACTATGATCAACCATTATTCCAGAAGACCAATGGTGAAACATGCTATCCACCACAGACAGAATGGTCATGGACTCCAGAGGCAGAATATGATACATATGTTTGGACATCACCAACATAGAAAAATGTCTTGCTTGACTATGCATATTTGTTATAAGAGTTTTCTTTGTTTTTCCTTTTTTTTTCTTTTTCTTTCAATATGGGGAAGTTGGAAGGAGAGAAAATAAATTCAAGTTAATTGAAAAAAAAACTACAGATATAAAGTGTTGGACCATGTTTCTAGTTCTGGTTTTGTCATAAACAATGTAATCTTAGACAAATTATTTTCCTTTCCTAAGCCTCATTTTCTTGTCTTTCAAAAGGTATGATACTACCTTCCTTTTTCTCTTTGATGACAAGGGTGTTGTTAACGGTCATGTATAAAAAAAAAAAAATCTTTTGAAAAGAATTAAATACTCAGAGATTCAATGTCTTACTACATGGAAAATACATGTGTGTGTATGCATAAACATACACACACATATGTCAGCAAAAGCTGGTATTACAAGGGCAACTGATTTTATCATACCGTGATCAAAAGTTACTTGCTAAAGTTGTCACTATCTACTTCATTTCTACCATCACCTAATCTTTGTAGTTACTTTAACACTTTTCAAACTCATATATATCCATTATCTCATTAATTCTTACCACAACCTTTTGAAGTAGATACTAGCAATGCCAATGATGATGAGGGTAGTGACACTTCAGGTCTTATAAAGCTTAAATGTTTATAAAACACTTTCCTTATAACAATCCTCTGAGGAAGCTGTTATTAATCTGTGTTCCATAAACTTTAAAAAAATTATAACCATATTTCTATATAATTAGTTTCCTCTGTAGGTTAAATCCTATATGTTTTATTTTATGCATTTAAAACCATTATTCACAGGAGTAGTTCCAAGGCTTCCCCAGACTGCCAAAGGGGTCCATGACACAGAACTGTTTAAGAACACTTGCTCCAGGTAATTAATAAAAATATTATCTTCTCTTCTTTATAGATGAAGACACCAAGACTGAGTGCTGGTATCAAAAACTCAGGAGTTATCAAAGACCACCTCATACCTCAAGAAATCAAGGTAGGTCTTCTCACTCTCAGCATTACTGCTAGAGTAGAATGTAGAATGACAAAGTTATATCCTTAAAACTAGGAATACTAGAGCCATGAGGGACTTCAGAACACAGCACATAGAATATCAGAGCTGAGAGGGAGCCTAGATGATATTAGTGCTTCTTATTGCTCATTCGTTTCAGTCATGTCTGACTCATTGCAAATATATTTGGGCTTTTCTTGGCAAAGATACTAGAGTGGTTTGCCATTTTCTTCTCCAATTCATCTTAGAGATGAGAAACTGAGATAAACAGGGTTAAGTGACTTGCCCAGGGTCACACAGCTAGTAAGTATCTGAGGCCAGATTTGAACTCAGGAAGATCTGTCTTTTTGACTTTGGGCCTGGTACTCTATCCTGTGTCCCATATTAGTGCTAGGAGGGCTATTTAGGATGGAATATGTTAGAATTGGGGGGATCATCTAATCTAACCTCCTCATTTAACAGAGGAAAGTGAGGCCCCAATAGAAATAGCTTACTTAAAAAGGTTACTCAAGGGAGCCAAGATGGCGGAGTAGAAACAGCTCGTCCAAGCCTCTCTGCCCCCAGATTCCCCCCAAACTATGTAAAAGGGGACTCTGAACAACTTCTGGAGCCCCAGTACCCACAGAACGACACAGAGAAGCTAACCTCCCACTGAGGACAGCCCAGCAGCCCTGCAGGAAGGACCAGCACAGTGGTCTGGGACCTGGCAGCACGCAGAGCACAGAGTGCAGGAGCCGAGCCGAGCCCAGGTCCGCGTGAGTCGAGGTTTTAGCCCCAGGGTGGCAGGGCCAGCAGCTGGCTGGAGGAACCCCAGAACACCAGGAGCTGTGGCGACTCCAGAATTATCAACATAGACATGCCTAGGACAAAGTAAGAGGCTAGTGTCCTATGGACTTTGGGACCTGTATTTGGGGAATGCATCAGCTCCCTCCCCTGGGGGCTAGAAGCCGCTGAGGAGACACGCCATTTTGTAGTTTTCAGAGGCAGCTCCAGCTCCCAGCCTACAAATCATGGGGAGATCCATCGATCAGTCTTGGGGGGTAATCGCTCTTGATTTAACCTCCCTGGATCTGGATTGTGATCTAGGGTGGAAGTCGTGGGTGGGTTTACAGCTTGCCAGAAACGGAAGTTGCCCCCCACACGTTCGGGACGAAAATTCCTCTATCTGGCCTTAAAGCCATAGTGTGGCAACAAGCCCAAAAGTCAAGTAATTAAGTGGCAACATGCCAAGGCAAAGGAAACAGAAAAATGCAACCCTAGACTCCTATTTTGGGGGCATAGAGCGGGAAAAGGACTGTGAGGTCAGAAGTCCTGCTCCAAAAGCCCCAGGGGAAAACATGAGTCGGTTGCAGGCCATAGAAGACCTTAAGAAGGACTTTAAAAATCAAATAAGAGAAGTGGAGGAAAAATTAGAGAAATGAGGAGGATGCAGGAAAAGTATGAAATGAGGGTCAACAGCCTGACTGAGAAAAACAACACCTTAAAAAATAGACTAGCTCAAATGGCAAAGGAGGCCCAAAAGGGCAATGAGGAGAAGAATGCCTTAAAAGTCGAATTTGCCAGATGGAAAAAGAATCTCAAAAGTTCACTGAGGAGATTCATTCCTTCAGAGTTAGACTGGAGCAAATGGAAGCTAATGACTTTATGAGAAATCAAGATGCTGTTAAGCAGATCCAAAGAAACGAAAGATTAGAAGGCAATGTGAAATATCTCATGGGAAAAACCACTGACCTGGAGAATAGATCCAGGAGAGACAATTTAAAAATTATTGGACTACCTGAAAGCCATGATCAAGGAAAGAACCTAGAAATCACCCTTCAAGAAATTCTCAAGGAAAACTGCCCTGATGTTTTAGATCCAGAGGGCAAAATAGAGGTTGAAAGAATCCACCGATCACCTCCTGAAAAAGATCCCAAAAAGAAAACTCCCAGGAATATTATAGCCAGGTTCCAGAATCCCCAGATCAAGGAGAAAATACTACAAGCAGCCAGGAAGAAACAATTTCAATATTGTGGAAACACAATCAGAATAGCCCAGGACCTGGCAGCTTCTACACTGAGGGATCGAAGGGCATGGAATATGATATTCCAGAGGGCAAAAGAACTGTGAATGAACCCAAGGGTCACCTACCCAGCAAAACTGAGTATTTTGTTTCAGGGGAAAATATGGTCATTCAGTGGAATAGAGGACTTTCAAGCATTCTTGAGGAAAAAACCAGAGTTGAATAGAAAATTTGACATCCAGACGCAAGAAGTAAGAGATGCCTGAGAAGGTAATCAGGGAAAGGAAATCAAAAGGAACCTATCAAAGTTGAACTATTTACATTCCTATATGGAAAAGCAATAACTATGACTGATGATATCTTTCTCACTATGAAAATAATGGAAGAAGGGTGTGTGGTCATATGAATACATATGTGAATGTGTGTGTATATGGTTACAGTTATATATATGGATAGAGGGCATAAGTTGAATTTGTTGGGAAGGGAGAATACTCAAGGGATGAAATTATGAGGTGAGAGAGGAAAGTGGCAAGAGGAGATGGGGAGAGACAGGGTAGGGTAAACTATCCCATGTAGAAGTAGCAAGGGGAAGTGGTTGCAAAGGAGGGGGAGAATAAGGAAGGCTAAAAAGGCAAAACCACATTCACATTGAATTTGGTTCTGGGAGAGAATGACATACATACTAAATGGGGTATCTCAACCTGCAGCAGGATAGGGGGAAGGGGGATGAGAGGAGGGATGATGGATGGGAGGGCATCCTTGGGGTGAGGGGAGGTTGGAAGTACCCACTATAGAAGAGGGACAGGATCATGTAGGGAATGGACCAGGTGGGGGGTGGGATGAGTGGGAGGGAATTATAAGCAGCCCTGTACAATATATCTACTATGATAATGTTTTGCGTAGCTAGACATGTACAACATATACTGAATTACTTATCTCCCAAGAAGGAATGGGTGACAAGGGAGGAAGGAAATGGATCTGAAATTCGAGGTCATAACATTAAATGTTTCAAATACATATAAATACTATTATTAATACTCTTTTGCTTGTAATAGGGAGATAAGATGTGCAGGCATTGGGACACAAAGATTCACCTTCCTCTAATGGAAAAGTCGATGGGGGTATGGGAGAAGGTATGGGAGAGAGCAGATTGGAGGAAGCGATATCTTGTGGGACTACTACTCTGGGAGGTTGGGTAGGGGAATAATGGGGGGAAAATGATTGTAACTCAAAATCTGGTGGAAATGAATGATGTAAAACAGAAGTTAATAAAGCATTTGTTTAAAAAAAAAAAGGTTACTCAAGGAGTCAGAGCAAAAGACAGAACTTGAACCCCAATCTCCCATATCCCAACCTCAAGTACATCTCACTCACTTCATTCTCCTGTCCACAGGACAACAGTCTATTTTGTGCTTCAGTCACTATCATACAGTCAAATCATCCTTCCCTGACCTGAACAAGACTAACATCTGCTTCCCCCGCCCCCCTCCACCTCTGCCACAGGGAAAGAAGAAAAAAAAAAAGCCACAGGCTCCAGTGAAAATTCTTATGCCGAAACCAATGAATTGTCTGAGCCTGATGTGTGTCACTAAAGCATCGTGACCTGGGCGGATTTCCTCCCCCATGAGCAGACAGATTTGGGCTGACAGCTGCAAGTGAGCTGGGGCTCCCCCTTAGAACCCAAGCTTCATGCTGAGTAATGATAATGAGGCCAGAAGGGGAATTGATTCTGGCAGACAAACACCTCAGCCCAGCCTTTCAGTGTGTTGTCAAACATGATGAGCCTCCTGGAACCCCTATCTAGAGAGCCTCCCTATTTTATTTAATGAAATGTAGATCCTATAATTACCCTCATTTAGCATCTCCTCTTAGTCAGTCCTTGTGCCCTGCTGCAAAGAGAAAGCTGTGGACAACCTTCTGTCAGTGGTCTCGGTGAATGTAATAGAAAGAGGCCACTCCAATGCATCTTTCCTCTCAACTTCAGGAAATAGCCATTGAAAGTCTCTTAAGGAGAAAAGGAATCATAGTCATCATCATCATCATTGTCATCTTCGTCATCATCATCATGATAAAAATTTACTTTGAAACTCAACCATTCCCTTTTTTATGAACTCAAAAACTTGACTTTGGCCATTGGATTGTTAGTTTATTGTCAAAGCCATTAAAGAAAATTAAATTCATAGAACTCTTAAATTTCTTAGAAGCTTGGAATTCTTATAGTATTAGAATCAAAAAGTATCTCTGAAGTTATCTAAACCAACCTCCTACCCAATGCAAGAGTTCTCTATACATCAATATTGCTGGTCTCTCCTTGTATGCCTCCAATGATGGTCAGCTCATTGCCTCATGAGATAATTTGTTCCACTTTGGGACAGTTGTTACTATGGGGTGTTGCTATCAAATTTTACCTTGCTGGTAAATGTCACATATTTTTCCTAATTCTGCCAAGCAGTATAAGTCTTCCCTCTTGAAAAGTTGTGTGGAAAGAGTACTGGACCATGAAGGCATATGTCCTGGACTCTAATCCAAGCTCTGCCATACACTACTTATAATCTGATGTTATATTATATTTATACTCTGTATTTTTTCCTGCATATAATATGACCTATTTTCTTTTCTTTCTTTTTTTTTTGGAGGGCAATTGGGGTTAAGTGACTTGCCCAAAGTCACATGGCTAGTAAGTGTCTCAAGCATCTGAGGCCGGATTTGAACTCAGATCCTCTGAATCCAGGGCCGGTGCTCTATTCATTGTGCCACCTAGTCACCCTCTATGAACTATTTTCTTGAGAAGTCCTCCTTATATTAGGAGTTATGATATTTTGGGAACTATACTAAACCAGGAGGTAAGGACAAGGATTTAAGTCTAGGCTCTGCAAATAAATAAGCATGTGACTCTGGTAATAATTTTCTTTGGGTTTCAATCTTTTCATGTGTAAAAGGAGACCGACCAGTGAACTAGTACGGAAAGCAATTGGAAACTATGCCTAAAATGGTACTGACTTGTGCATCTCCTTAGACCCAATGGGTCCACTATTTTGACCACTATTTGCCCATATCCCAAAGAGAATCACAGAAAGAGGAAAGGGACCCAAATGTACAAAAATTAATGGAATGTTAATAGTACTTCTTTCTATTAAAGCAAAAAATTAGAAGCCAAGAGAGCACTCATCCACTGAAGTGGAATACTATTGCACTGTAAGAAAGACAAAAGATTAGATTTCAGAGAAAACTGGGAAGACTTACACGACAAGATTCAGGGTAAAATGAGCAGAAGCTAGAGAACAATAGCAACATTGTTGACAAAAAACCATTTTAAAGGACATAAGCATGGTATTCAATGAAATGACTAACCACAATTCTTGGGGACCATTGGTGAAACATGCTACCCACATCCAAACAGATGGGTGAGGGACTAGTGATACACTCAAGGCACAGAAGGAAATATATGTTTTCAGAATCCATCGGTGTGGGAATTTACTTTGCATGAGGTAAAAATATGATATTTCTGCAAAAGTTTTGCTTTTTTCGTAGTGGAGGAGGGCAGAACGAGCATCCTAGAAGGAGAGAGTGGATAAGAATAGGGTTGCCAAAAGAAAGAGAAGAAAAAGGCCATCAAAGTATTTTTTTAAATAAAATGCACAGAAAACGAAGAAGGCCAGAAAGAAAGAAAAAAGACAGAAATCCTTGGAAATTACATGTTAAATGTATCTTATACTTAAAAGGAAAGGCAAGTTTATGTAATAGAGATTCATAGTTTCTTGTAAAAATCCTTTTCCTATTCTATTTTGCACTGATTCCCCTGACTCCTTCAGTTCTAAGATTCTATCTATATTCCATGTTCTAAGATCCCTTTTAGTCTTAATATTCTACATTCTAAGGTCCCTTCTATATCTACTATTCTGTGTTTGAAGGCCCCTTCTTGCCTTAACATTCTATGTCTCAGGAATCATCTAGCTTCAGGATCCTATGTCTTAAAAATTCCCCTCTCCAAGGTAACATTATACATTCCATGTTCTAAGATCCCTTCCAGCATTAACAGTCTATGCTCTAAGGCCATTTCCAGGTCTGACATTCTGTTTTCAAAGGATCCTTCCAGCTCTGACATATACTTTTTTATATATTCAATGGACCTTTCCATCTCTGACATTCTATGTTTCATGTTTTCAAGTCCCTTCCAGCTCTGATATTCTGTGTTCTATGCTTTCCCAATACTATAGAAAACTCTTAATATGTCTCAATGGTTGAGAATATGGACTTTATCTACTTTTTCAAAAGGAGCATTCCAAATGTGATTGCATTAATTTCCCATGTGAAAAAAAAAAGAGTGACATTTAAGTCCAGGATGATGTGCTTCAAAATCTGTATTCCCCATTACATGGTCCTGCTTTTTGGGTGCCAAAGGCACAGCCCAGGGGTTATTATCCCCTGCTTAATGTATGTCAGGCTGTGTTTGACACACTCTGTCAACCTGGGGCAGGATCTCATCCTGTGAGAGAGAAAGAAGGGTCCAATTCAATTTGAACAAAGGAATTAAGATGACTTTCCTTATGGAAGGTACTGTCTCTCCCATGCACTCTGCCAAGGACTGTTCCTGGGAATAAAATCCAACAAGGAAGATGATAACTGAAAGGTTGGTCCTTGGAACTAGGCTGTTAGACACAATGTGATCAAGTTGGAGATAAAGAAAACATCATTAATGCTAGACAGTCAATCCACCTAAAAATAAGTGATAACTGTAGCTGATTTCTGCGATAGTATTTTACCAGTTTCCAAAGCAATCTGGTTTTAAATCCTGATTCCAGTATTTCCTAACTGTGAGGTTGAACAAATGACTTTTTATCTTTGATCCTCAGTTTCCTCATCTGTAAAATGGGTGTGAAAACACTAGCTATCTCCACACCATACATATTTGTATGTATGCTCATTGTTTCCCTCCTGGAATGAAGCTTTTAGAGAGGAACTATTGTTTCACTCATTGTAGTTGGATCTCCAGCACCCAGCAAAGGGCCAGACAGAAAGTAAGCACTTCTAGATTGATTAGACTGGGGAGTATTGTGAGGGAAAGTGGTTTATGAACCTTCAAGTGCCAAATAAGTGTGAGTTATTTATTTATTTTATTTTTTTGACCCAGACCACAGTCTTGTAGAGTGTAGTCATTACTAAGTCTGAAATGAGAAACTGGGGCAGAAAATGCCCCAAACTGGGAACTAGACCTCATGCCTCTTCTCCCAATACCCCGACCAATAACCATAATTCACAATGATGAATTCTGAGCAGTACAGTACAAATGAGGAAAGTGAAGCTCAGAGAGTAGTGACTTGTCCAAAGTCATGCAGATAATGGCAGAACCAGGATTTGAATTCCTTGGTTTGAACACCAGTGCTGTGTATACTACACTGCAAGAAAGGAAGGGAGGGAGGAAAGAAGGGAGGAGGGAGAGAGGAAGGGAGGGAAGAATGAGGGAAGGAGAGAAGGAAGGAAGGAAAGAAGGAAAAAAAAGAGGGGAAGGAGTTCCTTGAATTATCCTTCATGCAATTCAGGGCTCTGTATCCTCTTCAGCTCTGAGGACCAGGAATAGGATCATAAGATTTAGAGCTAGAGAGACTTTAGAGATTGTCTAGTACAACCACTACCTTATTTTATCAGTGAGGAAACTACAGTCCTAAGAAGGCAAACTACTTCTCTCAAGATTACAAAGCAAGTTAGTCACAAAAACAAATCCACAACTTGGGTCTTCTGACTACTAGGGAACCTGTTCAACCCATTCACTAATAATGTTATCTTCAGAGTGTGCCATTTCTTCTAATCTAGGGGATTATAGAACAATAGCTTTGGAGAGATTTTAGAGAACAGCTCATTCAACTCTTTTGTCTTATAGGTGAAGAAACAGTTCCCTCTCTACAATGGGGTTTGCACTGAGGAGGTCAATTTTAACTCAAAAGAATGAAACTCTCATCATGAAATCATAGAGGTTGTCAAGTTAGTTGGAGATGTAATGGGGGACTGGATGATTGATGCGCTTCTAGAAACAGGTGCATACTCATAGGAGTGAGACCTCATTAGCTACTGACCCATTATAGAGCTATTTGGGAGTTAAGGGAGGCCTCCAATCATCCATCCTATCCAATACCACAATCCTTGAAGAATCAAAATGCAAGTGATCCTAAGGGCATTAGAGAGATGCATTGTGGGTATAAATATGATAAACTTGCAAGAAAAGTGTCAAAAAAAGTATTGTGGAGGAATGTATGATTGGGAAAGGGAGTGGGAAGGTCATGAAGGGAGAAGGAAAAATTACAAATATCCAAGTGCTTCCCTGGCACCCATCAAATGTTAAAAGACCTAAAGGAAGGTGCCCAGAACCCAACAAGTTGGGGTATCTTCTTTGTAATATTTACAAAAGGATATGGACTGACTGGTAATGAAAAGCCCCACAGGAGGGAGAACCCAAGTTGATGAAACTGTGGGTACATGGGAATGATGAAGTCCTTGTTTCAATTAAGAATCCTGCTTTGTTCTTCCCACTTGGGTATTCATTTTTAGAAACACTTTTGCTTCATAGTTTGAATTTTACCAAACCTGTGATTTCATTGAAACCAAGAACTCCCAAAGGGAGTTTACTTTATCAAAATATATTGGCACCCTCTTCATGCCTTAAAGTCTTAGACATTTGCCTGGGGCACTGAAATGTTGAGAGACTTGAACTCAGGTCTTCCAGGCTCAGACCTTAGCTCTCTCTTTATTATTCCCCATTGTCTCTTTTTCAAGTTTTCCTCTTCCAGATAACTTGAAGAGAAGCCAGTAGTACCAGACCATAGCTCTCAGTGTGGGCAGCAGTGGGGAAGCTTTGTAAGGACTTCCCCACCTAGCCTGAACCAAAGTCCAGCATGGGCCCTCTTCATGATAAGTAGGAAGAAGGAGAGGCAGCTGGTCATGATTCAGCAAACATTTAATAACTTTCAACTATATTCAATATGATAAGACCTTCTTTCTCTTTGCCCCATGTGTTCCAAGGGGTGCCCTAGCCCAGTGTACTCACGTTCTTCTCTAAGCCTTTTCAGAATTGTCTTTGGAGTGGCAGCATGGTATAGTAGAAGGAGTCGGGATGTCAAGGCTCCCATCCATGCTCCAATAATTACTTCCTAGGGAAAATTCTTCCCCTCTTGGAGTCTCAGTCTCCTCTTCTGTAAAATGGATACAGAAATAATCTCATTTCCTATCTCTCAGGACTGTTGTAAGGAAAGAATGATAAACCTCAAAGTATATAGGAGGGAGGGTTGTTGTTTTTATCTCTCCAGGATTTTACCACTGGATAAAGCCCTTTCTTATTCTTACAGCAGGTAAGTCAGAGATTAGTCAGGGCACTATCTCAGCAAGAACGTTGGACCTGGACTCAGAAACCTTGAATTTCACATCAACAGCATTTCTATTCTCCTTGACATCTTATAAGCGCTGCTGCCAGCCATGTAACAAGTCAATCCCAGAACTGAGACTTAAACCCAGAAATATGAATTGTATTTGTGGTTCTTGACCTTCAAGACCTATCAATAGCCCTTTAGGAGCCTCCCGTAAGTTAATAATTGAGATGGGGAATCAATTCCCTTTAGTAGGGGTTCCCAGCCTGGGTGACTGTGGACTCTAGGAGGGTTAAGAAGTTATATCAAAGTACCCATGAATCTAGAGAATTGTTGGACATTTCATTTTTATCTTTATTGTTACAGACCAGTGATTTAATAAGTTTGAGGGACTCCCTGTGTGAAAGCTCCCTTCTCCAAAGCTGATTTACAACTTTACCAGTAACTAAAAGTCTTAGAGAGTTGCCTGGAGAGTTAAATGATGTAATGACTTGTCCAAGGCCACATAGCCCATTTGCAGCAGGTCCCCCTGACCCCAAGGCCAGCCCTTTATCCACTATACTGCCTCTCCTTTGATCTCTTAGTTCCAATAAAATGTGTAATTTTATTCAGCATAATGAAGAGCTAAACCTGACTTCTATAAAGTGAATAAGTGATGTCTCTCATATATGAATATTGTATTTCTGTGTTTCACATAGATGGATAGACATACTACTGCAATTAATAAAATAATATTTCATTTAAACTTACTGAACTTGGCTTTTATGGCTTTTAGCTACTGTTTGTTTTCATAATTAATAGATACTAATAGGGAAACTATTATCAGGGGGAAGGTACAAGAAATTTGTTGATATTAAATAGGAGACAATCTGACCCCCAGCACACAAACTTTTTGTTCTTTTCTTAAGAACTAAAAAAACGTAAGCACTGAATTAGAAGTCAAAAGACTTAATTTCAAGTACTGGGTCCACTATTTGCTTGATCTCAACCAATCTTCTTTCCCATCTCTGGGCCTCAGTTTCCTTACCTGTAAAATGAGGAGTTCTACAAGACCAGGTTGGTTTTTTTGTTTTTAACATTTTATGTGTCATGGACTTCTCTGACAGTCTAGTGAAGCCTATGGATCCCTTTTCAGAATAATGTCTTTAAATGCATAAAATAAAATACATAGGAGTACAAAGGAAATTGATTGTATTGAAATAAAGACAACAAGTCTTTCACATTCAAGTTCTGGACCTCCCTGAAATCCACCTGCTGCTCTAGAATCTCTGGACTAAATGACCTCTTAGTTCCCTTCCAGCTGTCACTGCCCATAAGCTAAGGGAGGTAGCCTGATGTGAAGGAGAGAACCTTGTCCTTTCACTCTAGAGACCTGAGTTCCAAACCTAGGTCTGGTACTTTGACACCCTGGGTAAGTTTCCTCATCTGTGGCTTGGAGATCACCAAACACTTGTGCTTTGGGCCTCACAAGGTTTATGGGAGGAAATGCTTCATAAACCACAAAGTATCCCAGATCTCAGAGCCACTCATGGATTTATTCAGCCTTGGGCAAGCTCCCTCTTTTTGGGTCTAGTTCCCCATCTGAAAGATGTGAGATTTGGACCAGATGGTCTTGAAAGGCCCCTTCCCACTGAAAAAAAAAACAAACCCTGCAGTTTCTAGGATGAGGGTCCTGCATTTTAAGCTCCTAACCAATTGTTGCTCTTTGGCCTGGCTGAAGGCCTTTCATTCTCCATCCCTCCCCACTCCACCTCCCTAGCCAGTGTCTTCATAAAGCAACCTTTCTTAAAAAGCACATGATAAAAAGAATATTTAAACGAGTCACTCAAGCGGATCCTGATGAAGCCTTTAGGTTAAGCCAGAGTTTAAGTGGTTGATCTCTTTCCATAATCTGTCATCCCATATCCATTAACCCCCGTTTCTGCTTCTGCACAAACAAGATTAGCTACGGATCACGGGCTCCAACAAGAAGTCTAAATGAAGTACCTCAAATTAAGTTTGAATTGATTTACATCCTGAATCAATGAACTGGCAAATTTCCTTGTGGGCCTCTGTGCATGCCGAGCTCAGAGGCAAGCAGAAGGACACACACCTTCCCCCGTTAATTAGAGGAGTTGAATCAGGGCTGAGACCAGCTTTCCTAGGACAGGTTTCAAAGATGTATGTTTCTGAATTTGTAATTCCCTAAACCCCTAGCCACCTGTGTGTGTGTGTGTGTGTGTGTGTGTGTGTGTGTGTGTGTGTGTGTGTGTGTGTGTGTGTAGGAATAGTTCACTGAAAGGTTCATAGCTGATTAGAGTCGAAGAGACATGAGCCCATAAAATGCCAAAGCTGAAAGGGGCCTCAGAACACAGAATGTTAGAGATTTAAGGGACTATGAAAATCATCCAGTCCAGCCTCCTTATTTTGCAGATGAGGAAACTGAGGCCTTGACCAAGGAGAGCCAAGGTCGCACACTGATTGCTTATTGTTTACAACTCAGTTCTATATCACATTTCCTGTCTTGCTGAATTTGTGTCCTGGCTCTGACACTTAATATCAGTATGGTGTTGGACTACTCTTTTCATCTTTAGTCTAAGCCTCAGTTTACCCATCTGTAAAACAAATGGTGTTTGAGGTTTTCACAGAGTATTAGCATTCCTGGTGTAAAGACTCGCCAAGCTCTTTTCAGGGTTGGTCATCCACCTTTGGGGTCCATCTTAATCCACTTCTCAGCTGTGGCTTCAAGAAGTTGTAGCATGCACAGCAGCTCCACCATCTCAGCAGACTGGCTAACCCAGGTTGAGGGTGACTGACATGTCTCAGACTGATTGGTGAGTTAGGGGTATGTCCACCCCAAGCATGTGAAGATGTCCCCCAGTGGAATGGGAGGATGAGGATAATTTGTTCCAATGGCCATGCAGGCTAAAGCAGGGGCTGTGGAGTGCTTAGAGCTTGGTCAGACATCAAAGATGTCAAGGCCATCCATTCATCCTGGGCCATCACCTGTCATCTTAACTTTTGTCCTGCCACTGAATTTTGATGACTCAGGAAGAGAGAGTGACACTGACAACTTTGTGGAATTCTGCCTCACTTAAATCCAATTCACCGGTAAGTCAACACATCTTCCTGTGATGTCTTTGGTTCTCTTTGAAAATGAAAGATGAACAACAACAACTAGGTGTCCCTCCCAAAGAGATCAAAGAAAGAGAAAAGGATCCATATATACAAATAGTTGAAGAAGCTCTTTTTATACTGGTAAAGACCTAGAAGCACTCATCAGTTGGAGAATGGCTGAACAAATGATGGTTTATAGATGTGATGGAATATTACCTAACATAAGAAATAGGAAAAGATTGAGAGAAATCTGGAAAGACTTGTAAGAACTGATACAAAGTGAAGTGAGCAGAAGCAGGAGAACAATTTTACAACAGCAACATTGGAAAGACAAACAACTTTGAAAGATTGTCAAGCTCTGATCAACACAGTGACCAACCATGATTACTGAGGACCAACAGTAAAGCAAGTTCCTCTTCTCTTGACAGAGGGCTGGTAGACTTAAGGCACAGAATGAAACATACATTTTTAGAAAGGATCAATCAATCTGTCAATATTATTAGGTGCCTACTATGTACCAGGCACTATGATAAGCCTGGGGATGCCAGAAGAGGCAAAATACAGTCAGTTCCTGCCCTCAAGGAACTCATAATCTAATGGGTCAATGTTGATTTTTTTTTATTTGACTATGTACATTCATCATGGAAGTTTTGTTTTTCTTTTTTTCTTTTCCCTTAACAGGGGCAGGGGAGAATGGAAGGAAAGAAAAAAAACGCTTGTCAATGTAAAATAAATAAATAAATTGAAGGGAGAGGGGGTGGAATTATATGACTTTTGAACAATAACAAGACAGCTCATATTTCAATAATATTTTAATGTTTCAGGATACTTTTCACAACATATATGGTCAGATCCCACTCTTTTTTTGATGGGGGAAGTGTCTAGTCCTGTGATTTCATTCATGTAGGGAACTCTGGGAAGGAAACTCAATGCAGGTTGACAACTGTCCCAAAACTTAATAATCTTAGACAGTTGCCTAGAGGAATTGAGAAGGTAAGTGACTTATCCAGAGTCACACAGACAGATATATATCAGAGACAGGACAAGAATACATGTTATCCTGATGTCGAGGCTAGTCATCAAACCAGTACGGTATGCTGCTTCATACCCATTTTAGAGAATAGGAAATTAAGGTTCAGAAAGTCAAAGCGAGTTAGGGCTGGTAAATCTTAGGTTTGGGACTGATAGGCTCTTACATGATATGGTGGACATGGATAGAGACTTAGAGATAGAGTATGGAAGATGTGATACCTGCCTTGGACACCTACTAGCTACATGACCCTGGACAAATCATTTAGCCACTATGGGCCTTAGTTTCCTCATCTGTAAAATAAATAATAATAGCACCTACTTCTTAGGGCCATTGTGAAGATTAAATGAGATGAGACCATGTAGGTAGAGTGCTTTTGTAAATCTCAAATTCTATGTCAATCATTATTACAACTAGACAATTTTAGAACTGGAAGGAATACTAGACATCATTTAGACTAGAGATCTCTAATTTGAGTTGTATGAATTTGGTTTTTTATGGTTTTTTTATTTATTATTTACTTTTAGTTTACAACATTCAGTTACACAATCTCTTAAGTTTCAAATTTTCTTCCCCTCTCCCCCCACCCATAGTAGCATGTATTCAAATATAGGTTCTACAAATATCTTCACACTGAATGTTAATAATGTTGTAAAGGATTGTAACCAATGGGTTGAATAATGAGAAAGAAGAGACAAAATAAATATAACTACATTTCAATATAATTGATTTCTTTTACAATCCTATGTATTTTATTTTATGCATTTTGAAAACAGATTGTGAGAAGGGGTCCATCGGTTTCACCAGGCTCCCAAAGAGGTCCATGACACAAAAGAAGGAAAGAATCCCTGATTTAATCCAATCTCCTAGTTTTAACATGAGAGAATTGAAGCTCCCATATACTCATGTGCCTTGATCCATGGCTTTTCCTTATAATATATGACCTTTCCTAGAAAAACTTGATGTAGATAATATATACAGAGTACTTATATACCTACCTGTGAAACACTGTGATTATGTAGTTATTCAGTATTAATTTCTGAGCCAGAAACTATCTTTATATGTGCATGGTTCATTATGTATATAAATCAGCCATCTCCTCCTTGTCCTCTTTCCCACCCCCAAGGAGGGGTCATGGAGAAGTGCCTTGCAAAATTAAATCAATCATGTTCAAAACCAAACAGAACTGCCTCCCTTTCTTGAGACCATTGACTCCATCTTCAAAATGGGAAATTGAGTTCAGTGAGATGACATCAGTATAAGCATTCTGGATGGGTGTAAGTAAGACACCTCTAACAATTGCCTTCACCATTAGGAGCCTAGAGAAAGGGCCAGTTTGCAGGAGCTCCAAGGCCTGTGCAGTTCAGTCGCTTGGGGTCTAATTGCAAAGATAACACTCGCGGTGAGGCAGCTGGAAGCCAGCTCTCCCCTCCTGCTCCTCCTTTTCCCCCACAAAATGGCTCTGAGCAGTTATAGCCAATCCTACTGATGGAGAAAGCTTTCTGACAAGCTTAGCATTCCTGTGACAGTAATTAAGACTCAGGTTTCCACCCAAAGGCTTGATAGCCAGAAGGGGTTGTAAATCAATAGACAACATTTTTATCGCAGAATGAAAATTAATTATTCAGTGTCGAACATGCTTTCTTACACTTAACTGCCTGCAAAACGGTGGCTCTTCTGATGGCAGCTCAATTATCAGGCAGAGATGACTCCTCCCCCAGTGACTTGACTCCAGTCACATTTTTGCACTGAGAAGTAGAAGGAAAAAAAAATCAGACCAGAGGTCGACTCCAAGGTTAAGGGGCTAGTTATAAAATCAGAATTTGGTGTACTATAGGCAGTGAGGACTCATGGAATTATGGAATGCCATAACTGGAAAAGGTTTGAGACCAGAGAATACAGGATGCCCAGAAATGAAAGGATCTTAGAACGTAGAATATCAGAGCTGGGAGGGACTTCAGACCACAAAGCAGAGATTGTGAGAAATGAAAGGACCTTTGAATCCAGAATATCAGATGTGAGAGGGACCTTAAAAGAGAGAATTTTAAGGGAGTCTTAGACAAGACGTGTCAAATACAGAGCGCTAACCATTCTCAGTGTGGCTGAACCTGATTAAAATGTGACTGAAAATATTTAAGAAAATAAATAAAGATACAATACAACATAGATAATGTTAATATGTGGTTTTCTAAGTCAACTATTCAACCCACAAAGATCTTTAAATGTGATTTAGTGCTCTCCCCCCATTTCTATTTGACTTCAACACCACTGCCTTAGACCACAAACCACAAAATATCAGAGCTTGAAAGGGCTTTGGGGGGAAAAAAAGAATACTGGGTCCAAATAGATGACAAAGCAAGCCTAAAATGATCCTTAGAAGATAGAGTATGGAATTTCAAAACTGGAAGAGACCTCAGAATGCAGAATATTGACAGAAGTTGTAGAGCTGTCCAATTCAACCTTGTAATATTACAGCTAGGTGTCAGGAAGACTCTTCTTCCTGAGTTGCAATCTGGCCTCAGACACATGCTAGCTGTGTGACCCTGCATAAGTCACTTACTTCTGTTTGCCTCTGTTTCCTTGGCTGCAAAATGAGCTAGAGAAGGAAATGGCAAACCACTCCAGTACCGTTGCCAAGAAAACCTCAAATGGGATCACAAAGAATCAAAAATGACTGAAATGACTGGACAACAATATTACAAAGGAAGGGAAGTTATTTTCCAAAGTCACATAGCTGGTTAATCATATAGTAATCACAGTTCTCACTTAGGCCTGTCTGCTGTCTGCTAGCTTTAAAAACAGAGCATTTCCTATGGTAATTTCACCGGGTGTGGAAATTCATGAAATATTTAAATGAATAATAAATGAAGAATTAAAAATAAATTGCTTGTAATTAAATGAGAAGAGAACCTGAACTGGTGTATGATTTATACCTAGCCATGTACAGGATACATGTCAGAAACACAGCCTTGAAAGAGATAATATTATGGAGTATTCGACAAACCCCTTTCCCTTTCTGGGTCTCTGTCTCCCCATCTGTAAAAATGAGGGATTGGGACCGGATGGCTGCAATGTTCCCCTCCAGCTCTGACAGCCTCTCAGTCTAGGATTCTAGAAACCAGTCTGTTGTCCCAGAAATAAGGCCTGACTGGAGATCCTTTCTGAGGCTGCTGTGTGGATGAAGGATTTTTAAATTAACGTTGTTATGCCTGATCAATGAAGATTGATGGACTTGCCTGGATTTATTAAAAATTTTCACTTACAAGTGAAAAAGCCTTGGGCTTAGAACAAGGATTCCTGGGTTCAAGAACTGATTCTGGTGGTATCTAGGTGGTATAGTGAATAGAGCACTGGCCCTGGAGTCAGGAGGACCTGAGTTCAAATTCAGCTTCAGACACTTGACACAAAACTAGCCATGTGACCTTCGGCAAGTCATTTAACCCCAATTGCCCTACCTTCCCCCCTCCAAAAATAAAAAAAAAAAGCCAACTCTGACATCTGTGTGACCTTGGACAAGTCACTTCATCTTCTTGAAATGGGGTGGAGTGGCCTCGGTCATCATCGAGAAGTGTTCTTCCAACTCAAAGAGTCTATTTCTATGTGCTAAGCATGGTATTTGGCTCTTTGCATGTTACTTCTTCTGATCTCAAACTGAAAGGAACCTCTCAAACTGTTCTGGAGCACTGGGTTTGTATTGGGGCAGCTAAGTGGAACCATGGATAGCGAGCTGGGCTTGGAGTTAGAAAGACTCATCTTCCTGAGTTCAAATCCAGCCTCAGACACTTACTAGCTGTGTGACCTTAGGCAAATCACTTACCTCTGTTTGCCTCAGTTTCCTTATCTGTAAAAAGATCTGGAGAAGGAAATGGCAAACCACTCCAATCTTTGCCAAAGAAAACCCCAAATGGGGCTAGAAGGATCATACATGACTGGACAACAAGTTTGTATCCCTTATCCTTGCCTGTGTTGTGTTATTGTTATTTGTGTACATGGCTCACTCCCTTTATTAAACAATGGTCCTTGAAGGAGCTATAATTATCCCTGTTTTTATTATTAGTGCTACCATTATTCCCATCTTACAGATGAGGAAACTGAGGCAAATAAAGACTCACCTAGGGTCACACAGGTAAACGTCTGGAGCCAAATTTGAACTTGGGGCTTCCTAACTGTAGACCAAGTGCTTGGTCTACTGCATCACCTAGCTGCCATTAGAATTGGAGCTCCCAGTAAGGAGGGATTGTTTCATTCTTTGTGTTTATATCCCTAGCACTGTACTGGGCACATAGTAGGTGCTTAATTAACACATATTTGTTGGTTGATTGATTAGCCTCCCTGGGCATCAGTTTCCACATCTATAAAAAGTGAATTAGATAGTATTTGAGATGGCCTTTCAGCACTTGATCCACGAGGCTGTGAGACCAGTTACAGGTTATAGAAGGAACTGCAAGAACTTGGAGTGTAGAGGAGATCAGAGTTAAGAAATTCAGAGAACTACTACAACCACAAAGAAGATGACCTACTATGTGCCAGGTACCGTGCTAAGTATTTTATAGATATTATCTCATTTGATCCTCACAACAACCCTGGGAGGTCAGTGCTGTTATTATCCCCATTTAACAGATGAGGAAACTGAGGCAGGTAGAGGTTAAGTGACTTGCTCAAAGTCACACAGCTAGTAATATCTGAGGCTGGATCTGAATTCAGGTCTTCTTGACTAAGGATCTAGTGCTTGGTCCACAAAAGGCAAAATATACAGAGATGGGGGTGGGGGAAGGCTGACAGGCCTGTTCTGTCGTGCTCTGGATAGAACAGACCCTGGAGGTCTATGTCCAGTTCCTAATGCTGTATTTTTAGTGAGATGCTGGTTAGGTAGAGAACCTCCAGAGAAGGTGGTAGATCAGCTCAAGACTGTGCCCCATGAGGAGGAGTTGCAGAGATATTTGGCTTGAAAAGGAGAAGACGCGGGGTGGTGTATGGTAGTTGTCTTCAGGTATCTGAAGGGTTGTCCCTTGGAAAATTCCACTTGCTGGGTGATTAGATGGCCCAATGAATAGAGCACTGGAGTCAGGATGACCTGAGTTCAAATCTGGCCTCAGACACTTAACACTTACTAGCCATGTGACCTTGGGCAAGTCATTTAACCCCAATTGCCCTGCCTTACCCCCTCCAAAAAGCAAAAAGCAAAAAAAAAAAAAAAAAGACAAAAAAAGAAAATTCCACTTGCCCTCAAGGGCAGAACAGAGAGCAAAGGGAGAAGTTGCAAAGCGTTCAATTTTGGCTCATGGTAAGGAATACTTCCCAGCAATTTTAGGGACTCAAAAGTGGAATGGACTGGTAATCTTACCTACAGGACAAGTGTAGAATGTTGCAATAGAATGGAAAGGGCATTCCTCTGCCTTGGAGATAGAGGAGGCAGGTTTAAGTCATGGCTCTTCTATTTACTGTGTGACCTTAAATAAGTCTCTTCTCTATAGACCTCAGTTTCCTCATCTGCAAAATTAAGGAGGTAAAAAAGGTGATCTCTAAGGTCTCTCCCAGGCCTTTCGTGACTCAGTGGGGGTGATTACAGATGGTGCCCGAGGCAGACTTAGGAAGGGATGTGGCCTGGATTTCCAGCAGCTGCTCTGCAATTCTCTGCAGGGACTCAGTGGGCCAGAAAGAGATATGATTTAGCCACGTGTGTCTCTGTGTATGCCAGCGGGCCCAGCTGTGCCAAGGCAGCCTTCCCATAAATACCCTCAGGTGGAATGTGGCATTCAGCTTTTCAGGCTTGGGATCTCTCTACTCTGCTCCTGCCCCAAAATGCTGACCTGTCTTCCTGCCTGCCTGCCATCCCAGGTTTCATCATCACTATAGAACCCCCACTATGTGCAGAGCCCTCTAGGAAGCAGCAGGGCATCACAGACCCAGTGTGGGCAACAGAGTCGGGGCATAGTTTGGTGCTGTTAGATTCAGAGCTCATTTCATGTGTGACGTGAGGGGCAAGAAAACCAGAAGAGATTTAATGAGCAGTAATTTCGGTGCAGTGCTTTGGATGTGAATTCAGGACTTAATGAGGAAATCCCTTACAAAACAAAATAGAATTCTACCATAAGGTGGTTCCCTGGCATTTATATTTTGCTTTAGCACAGTTCCTGGCACACAGTAGGCTCTTAAGAAATAAATAAATATATACACACATACATATATACATACATACATAAATGAATGAATGAATGAATAAGCAAGTAAATAAATACATGTGGGCACTTAGTTGATATTCTTTCTCACTGATCCTCACCATAACTCTATGGGTTTGCTTGGGTACATATTATGATTCCCATTTTACAGATGAGGAAACTGGAACCTAGAGAGGGAGAGAGGCTTGGCCCAGGGATGGCTGGAGCCCTAACCTTCTGTTTCTAAAGGCAGTAGCTTTTTGCAATGCACCATACTGAGAAATATGGAAATCACTTAAAACAACAGCACATGTACCATAAATCTGAATAAAACAAATAAGTCTTTAATCTGGCAATACTTTTGTGAAAAGAAAAAATGATTCCTCAAGTGCTTCTCCTTCCTGCCCCCTCCACCCTCATTCATTCTCCTCTCAGCACTTCCAAGATCTAGGCTACTGAGGTTATGCATAAGACAGGCATGGGGCCTGATGAAAGGGCAGAGAGAAAAAGATGAATGGGTCTCAATTTTTTCAACTATGAAAGGAGGTTGCCTATTCTTCTTTGTTCTAAGCTCTGATCATCTATGTTCTAAGTCCTGAAATCCCTCCCACTCTAATGTTCTAGGTTTTCTCTTCTACCATCCCTTCCAGTTACTCTATAGTTTATGTTCTGAGTACCCTTCCAGTCTTGGTATTTTTGGTCATGGTTCTAAGGCCCCTTTAAGCTCCATCTTTCTTTGTTCTAAGTTTACTTCCAGCTCTGACTCATTAAGTCATTAAGTTATGTTGTCTAAGTTCAAGCTCCAGATTCTGTTATCCCCATCCCAGCTGTGATGGGTATTGAATAAATAAGTCTCTTTTGGCATCATTTTATCTTTAAGCTACTCTCTATCAGTATCTATCACATTTTAGTATTTACAAAGTGATTATACACACACACACACACACACACACACACACACACACACATACCCTCTGATAACTATAAACACATGCATACACACTTATCTATATTTTCAAGTATCCCTTGAGATCATGTTGATGGAGTATGGGAGCTAGCATTCTGCTAAAAAGATTTTATTGATCTGTGAAAAAGAGAGGTCAAAAAATTTTTAACTCAAACCGATAAAACACTAAAATCCATAAACCTCAAGTTTCCGTACTCCAGAGTGACATGCAATCGGTACTGTGGTTTCACCCATCGTGGTCAATACAGTTCCATTAAGGAGGGCTTGCCCGTCAAAGTGACCCACTGCCCTCAGCTCTGGGCCACCTCAGGCCTCTATGGCCAGATTAATATGAATTTTCGCCCCTTGCTCTGGCATTTTAATTCTCTGTCCATTAGGATCACATTGCTTCTCGATCAGCCTGCTCTATTGATTGGAAAACTAATGTGCAGGCCCTCTGCCCACACCAAGTGGCCGAGGTCAGCAGGGGACACAGACAACAACTTCTGTTGGGTCCAGGGGCAATGGCCCCTAATGAGTCTTCTACCCCCAGTCCTTCTGCATAGGGTATTTTTGAACTCAAAATCCAGTGGCCAGAATACTGGAAAGTACAGGAAGAAGTTGGAAAGTGTATTAGGAATTCTTTTGAAAATACCATTGTTAATTATAAAATCATTGAACTGATGCTTGTATAATTTACGTATCAATAGAACTTTGCATTGTACATGGTACTTTCTGGCCATTGGCTAAGGCAAACATCACAGCAATACTGCTAGGGGATTAGGCCAGAGAGACTCAGTACAGGTTCAGGGAAATTGAGACTGACTCATTCACTAATAAACATTTATTAAGTACTGTGCTAGGGACTAGGAGAGACAGCAAGCTTAGATGTGTGTTTGGAGTCAGGAGACCTGGATTCTAATCCCAGCCCTGCCATTTACTTCTCTATGGGACCATGGGTTGGTCACTTGCCTTGTCTGGACTCAGTTTCCTTGCCTACAAAATGATAGAGTTGGACTGGAAGGTCTCATTATCCCTTCCAGTTCTACAAAACCTAAGTAAAATTCTAGTCCTTGCTTTTCTATAAATCAAAGACTAGTAGAGACATAGGATACAAAACACAATAACTATAGTACACACTATTACAAAGACATTTTAAAGAGATATGAGACAACAACTTATATGTGACTCACAAGATGAATAGTAGAGTCTAGGGAAGATTTCTTAGAGGAAATAATATTTCATTTGGTCTTTAAAGGACATTTTGATTATTCCTGTCCTTGCTAAGGAATAGGGCTGCCTCATCTTCTGTGACTAAAGTGTTAGGCTCATAGCTCTAAGAGTCAGAAGGGAGCGCCATATTTGAAAGATGAAGAAACTGATGCCCAGGGAGGTTAAGGTCAGGCAGACAGTAGGATCTGAATCCAGGTCCTCTGGCTCTAGTCAGCATTCTTTCTCCTATACCATGATTTTGATAAGAAATGGAAAAAAAAGTGGATGATAATACTGAGAAGGTTTAATGAATGGAAGGGGAGATCTGAGAGCACTCACTTTTAGTGGTTCTCCATCATCTCCCTGAAGTAACAGGTTATTTGCTGTCGTCGTGGGAGTGATGGAGGCAGTTTAGGGGGAATAAGGATGGAGGGAAAAGTTTGAAATAAGGTAAAGAGGGGAACAAGAAAGGGGCTCAAGGAGGGTTGAGTAGAGCTATTGAGCAGTTTATAAAGAAAAAAAATTGGTCATTTCAATTACATGAAATTGAAAAAGCTTTTTCCCAAGTAAAATTAGTGCAATTAGGTGAAGAAGGGAGACAGTTAAGTGAGAAAAGAAATCTTTGCATCAAATGTCTCTGATGAGCAACTAATTTAAATATATAAAGCTGAAAATTGTTCCCCAATGAATGGTCAAATCATTTCAATAAATGGTTCCAAAAATAATTGAAAACTATTAGCCACCATGTGAAAGTGTTCTGAATCACTAAGAAGACAAATTCCAAAATCAAACAAAAACCCCAATCTCCCCCCCTCCAAAAAAACTATTAAGCTTCACTTCACACCAGCCAATTGAGAAGATGACAAAAGCTAGAAATGGCCAGTGTTGTAAAGTCAGCAGAAAGACACACTGATAAGCTATTGATAGAGCTGTGATTGGTCCAATGATTCTGGAAAGCACTTTGTAATTATGCTACAACATATATTAGTGTTATGATCATACTGTTATACATATATCTCAAGGAAGCAAAAAAGGAAAGAAAGAAAAAAGAAGATGAAAAAGAGAGGAAGAAGGAGAAGAAGAAGAAAGAGGAGGACGGGAGAAGGGAGAGGAGGGGGAAGAGGGGGAGGAGGAGGAGGAGGGGGAGGAGAAGGGGGAGGGGGAGGAGGAGGGGGAGGAGGAGAGCGAGGAAAAGAGGAGAGAGAAACAGAGAGAGAGAAAGGAAGGAAGACCTTATGTATACCAAAATATTCATAGCAGACTTCTTTGTTTTATCAAATAATTGTAAACAAAGTAGATACCTATCAACTGGGAATTGGCTAACCAAATTATGGTACATAGTCATAAAGGAATATTACTGTGTCATAAGAAAAGGTGACTATGAAGAATTCACAGAAGCATATGTGAACTGAAGCAGAATAAGTAAGCACACCCGGGAAGGCAATATGTAAATGGAATTGAACACCATGTAATTATAACTATTTGTGATATATTATGCTAATATATATTATATATACTAACATATTAATATAATTGTATAACATAATTATAACTACAATTTTAGCAGATTCAACTCTTCATTCTTTTATTTGGATTCATGAGAAGTACGCTGGTGGTTTTAAGCAATTCCCTTATTTCTCAAGGTGCTGTAATAGAAAAACCTCACCTAGCACCAAGTGCTACTCCACCAACTGGGTGGCCTTGGGCAGATATTTCTTCAGAGGAGTTAAGATGGCTCATAAGGTCCCTTCCAACTCCAAATCTACGAAAATTCAGGGGAGAAGGGGATATTTTTAAAGTGATAGAAAGGCAAAAGATATCAATAAAATGTTTAAACTTGAAGTTATTCATCATTCCTGGTTCCACCTTCTAGGACCAAGCAGACAAATTTAATTTCTCTTCCAATAAATCAATAAAAATTCATTAACACCTACTATGTGCTAAACACTGGGAGTACAAAAAGACAAAAAAGACAGTCCCTGCTCTCAAGGAGCTCAGGGTCTAATGGAACAGATAGCATGCAAACGAATGTATACAAGGCAAGCTATATACAAGATAATTAGAAAATAATGAATGTGGAGGGGAGGCCCTGTAATTATGAGGGATTG
Organism: Gymnobelideus leadbeateri; assembly: GCA_011680675.1. Classification (NCBI taxonomy): domain Eukaryota; kingdom Metazoa; phylum Chordata; class Mammalia; order Diprotodontia; family Petauridae; genus Gymnobelideus; species Gymnobelideus leadbeateri. Next base: position 50,231 of record WOXC01003891.1, read on the forward strand.
GGAAAGGCTTCCTGTAAAAGGTGGGTTTTTTTGGGGACTTCGAGGAAGCCCAAGAAGGTAAGTAGCAGGAGCAGAGCAGAGAGAGCATTCCCGGTGTGGGGAGCATCCAGAGAAAAGGCCCAGACCTGGGAGATGGAATGTCTTGTTCCTGGAACATTCCAGAAGTCAATGTCAACTACATCAAAGGGGACATGTCAGGGAGAAGACCTGAAAAGGGAAGAGGGGGCTAGGTTATGAAGGGCTTTGTGGAACGTTTTGTATTTGCTCCCAAAGTCAATAGGGAGTCACCAGAGTTTGTTGAGCAGGAGAGGGGAGGTATGTGTTTGTGATGTGATTGGACCTGCTCTTTAGGAAAATCATGTTAGTGGCTGAGTGGAGAATATACTGGAGTGGGGAGAAACTTAAGGCTGGAAAACCCACCAGCAGACTATTATAATAATCCAGGCATGAGATGATGAGGGCCTGCACTAGATACTAGAGTGGTTTGCCATTTCCTTCTCCAGCTCATTTTACAGATGAGGAAACTGAGGCAAATAGGGTTAAGTGACTTGCCCAGGGTCATACAGCTAGTAACTGTCTAATTCTATATTTGAACTCATAAAGGTGAGTCTTCCTGACTCCAGGTCTGGCATTCTATCCATTGAACCACCTACCCAGCCAAATCTCTCATATATATCTAGTAGAAATGATTGTTAATTTTACAGAGGAAGAAATTGAGTAGTAGATGGCCATGGGGGTCCCTTCCAATTCTCAAGTGTGTGATTTTCAATTAACCCAGGGTCATTTAGGACTAGTAAGAGTCCAAGCTGCCCCTTGAATGTAGATCTTAGGTTTCTAGTTCAGACCTCTTTCCCTCCACATCTTTCAGGAATCTGAGGATGTATTTTCCAGGTGGTATGCTAAACTTTCCTTTTTGAAGCAAACCAAAGAGAGTCTTGGCAAGCTATGCTAGTAGTCAGATGGTTGACTAGCATTTATTTATTATCATTATATATACATATATATGTAATAAATGACTACTATTTATTAAACTCTATGTGCCTAGTACTGTGCTAGGAATACAAATATAAGTAAAAAGACATTCCTGTCCATGCAGAGCTTCAATTCTAATGAGGAAGACAATACAGAAAAGGAAGCTGAAAGGTGGGCAAGGAGAAGGGGACACAAGGAACCTGACTAGAAGCATGGTAGAGGAAAGCCTAGAGAGGAGGAATGAGGCAAGGTTGAGCTAGTTCTTGAAAGAGTCTTTAATAAGAGGGAGAGGTTTCAGGAACAGAGCCTACATCCGATGTGTGACTCTAGGGCTTCGGGATAAAGAAATGTAGAATTTCTAAGAGCAGTCTGGAGAAGAATAAGGGAAAAATCTACAGTTTTCCCAAATGATTTGGGAAAAACTAATGAACGGACGACAAAAAGTCGAAATCTCAAGACAAGCCTGTTACGAGAGATGCACAGCCTGGTGGTGCAAATGGTCCATGCTTCCTATAGAAAAGGCCCGAGTAAGCCTTTACAGTGGGCTGTCCCAGTAAGGTTTGTGATTCATTAAGCCTCTTTCTCCACTGTACTTGTAAGAAGATACCTCTCTCTCATCCCAGAGGGGATGAAAGAATGAAGAGACAGCAAGAAAGGGGGAAGCCGTTTCTTTGATCCCCTCTCAAAAAGAGATGCAGCCGTTCATCTTCCCGTCCAAAGCCTGAATGCTCTGCAGAAGGGAATTCCTAAATTGCGCTCACCCTGTGGCAACGCTGTCAACTCCTGAAAATTCTTTTGTGATTTGGGATCCACCATGAAAGTGCAGTTACTCAGGTTTCCTCTACACACCCCTTATGCTATTATTCAGAAACAGAAAAGAGATGTATTTCTGCTATGCAGAACCAGTAGCCCTGGAAATTGGGCTCCTTGGCAGGATCAGAGAATTAAGAATTGGAAAGGACCCCTAAGATTCCTCCTCAGTTGGTACATAAAGAAATTGAGACACAGGGATTTTATATGACTTGTCCAAGGTCATTCAAAACCAGCATCAAACCCAGGTCACTTGAATCTAAACCCATTACTATCTACTACATTCTATCAATTCAATTTATTCCATATTGAACAAGTACCTACTAGGGGAAGAAGCAAGGTAAGTCTCTACCCAGAATCTAAGTAGAGTGAATGTCCTGGATGCTAACCTTATCGTGGGCCACTTATACTGCTTAGGGTCACTCTCAAGGTTCCCCTTGGCTTAATTCACCAACCATCCTGTATAAATAAACTTGACCTTTGATGGAGGACCCATTCCCATAGGAGTAACTGAGAAGACAACCTTGTCTCAAGACAGTGGTCAATATACTTAGACCTATCAAAGATGTATAAGTTCACACTCTAGAAATATCTGGGTCATATACCACATGGAGTAAAACACTGTAGTTCTACCATTGTTGGTTTTTTGTTTGTTTTTGTTCTTTGTTCTCAAAGAGGACCATGACATTAGGAAGATGATCATTTCAAAAATGTCCAGTGGGAATTTTTTTTTTTACTAAGAAGTTCAAAAAGAAAAGCCTGAACCTGCCTGTAGAATGGGGTGCATTTTGTGCAATGATGGTCTGCTCCAGTGTTCAAGCTTGACAAAGCTTATGGGTCTTTTAATAGATATAGAGGCATGATTTAGAAATGAACTCCCAAAAATGGATTCTTGAAAGTAAATTGGATTTGAGTGAGAGCAGGCTGTGCAAAGTCACCAGATTCACTTTCTCCTCCAGAGCCATCTGGGTCCAATGGCCAGATGTAGATCAGGATGACTGGAAATGGTGCCAGTTCTACTGTGCTTAGCCAAGAGATAATAAGAAAGCAAAAGTAAAAACAACAATGCCATTATAGCAGCTAAATTTTATGTTGATGCCATGTTCCAAAATTAATGACTTTTATTCATGAACAGAGTACCCAAAATCCTCACTTAGAACCAAATTACTCTTTTTCAATACATAGTTCTAAAAAAATTTATTATCTGGCTTCCCATTCCATAGTCAATTAGTTTCACAGCATTAGGCTGATAGTAAGGAGAAATGGCAATAATAATTAGGGAAGAGTTTAAAAAAAAAAGTATAAAAAGCAAATAATTACAGAAAAAAAAAACAGAGCACTCTGGGGCCATTCGGTGAAGGGTCAGACAGCCTTTCATACCAGCAGTAATTTATATTCCTATGTAATTCAAAGTCCAAAGCTCCAATGAGCTTTGCTCTCCTCAATAATGGAGATCAATGCATACCTTCATGATTGGTAGAAGAGGAGGGATTAGGAGATTGGAGAGATGATCTCTTCTATCTCTTTGGGTCCTTCTGGTTTCTAGCTTTAAGAGGAAAGACAGATGATCTCAGTCCTACTCCAAGTTGTTAAAAGTAGAAAAAGACTAGATAAAGAAGCCAACATGAAAAGAGTTGTCAGTCTCCATTATGTCCCTATCCCTAGCTTGTTACACTAGAGACTCCATAGTTTTCCTTTGGGGGGGGATCTGGGATTCTTTCTCTCCCTCTCCCTCCCTCTTCCTTCTTCTTCTCCTTCTTCTCTGATAAGGTACTGGTTCTGGAAAGCCCCTTGAACTCTGATTGGATCTTCCCATTTGATGAGGCATTTGCCTGAGGCCATAAGCCTTTCATCATAGCTAGGACAAAACCTTTACTAGCTTGGCCCTCCATTATCCAGCTAGCCCCTTCCCTTGATCCTCCCAAAATATCTATACCCAAATCAACTGTTACACCCTAGAACTGGTCGGCTAGCTCCCAGTCTGTCATCTCCAGGTATCCTCCAGCAACTTCCCACCCTTAATCACTCATTTATTGGAGTCTGACCCCATTGACTCCTCCTAAAGACCCTCCCCAAATTCATTACTGGAGTCTGACCTCCTCTGACTCCTCCTGAAGACCCCCCCCCCAAACTTCTCCTCTAGACCACGCCTAGATTCCTCCCACAACCTTTTCTGTATATAAGACCCCATCTTGCCTCCATGTGGTGTGAGAGCACCATAGAATTTTCTAGCACAGACTTCCTCTGTGCTTGACCAATGCTAGTGTCACAGATTTCAAGGCTCCTTAAGAGTTTACCCATTATGGCAAACTTTTAATAAACTTTGCTTTTCTTTGGCTTAGAGAAGACTTGAGTTGAATTCATTGGACAGGACCTAGCGTGTTGGTATTTTGGGGTCTCACACACTCCTAACCCTATACGTCATCATTTTATGATAATCCTCTTCATTCTCCTCCTCCAAGAAAGCCCTTTCACTCTGTATTATCTATTATATGATCTCATAAGTATACTTTCTTGGATTAGTTTTGCTATCAATTTAGGTAAAAGAGATTCATTGCTATTTGCTCTGTATGTTTATCAGGAAATTGGTATTTATGGGGAAAAGACTCAAGCCTTGGATAAAAAACCTGGGGTACTCTATTACCCATTTAAGGAGTAAAGATTAAGAGACCTTTAAATCCTAAAGTTATATCCTCTAGATTATAATATGGAAGCAGAGCAGATAGATACAATTCTAGCTTGATACTGAGAAACCTGCTTGTGGGAATCACGGGACTTCCCAGGCAGTGTCGTGGAGTTAGCCTAGATGAGCTTCCTCTGTCCACTGCTACCCTGGCAGCCTTTAGGAAGATCCCTGTGGTATGCCCCTTAAAACAGCAAACCCCTTTTCACTGAAAGAACTCAGAAACAGGGCATGCAGAGGAAGGCATTTATCTTGCTTCTAGGAAGGAAGCAGGTGTGGTGCTGACTAGGAACACACCCACATTGATACAGAAGCTGGAGTGAGGTTATACAATTCTGTCCTTCCTGGTAGAGTTAGGTTAGTTGAAATTTCTCAAAATTCCTCACTTTATTTCCCTACCATCCCTCTTTATGCAGTTTACATAGGTGTGGTAGTGAGGACACTTGTGACCTCTAGGGAGTGACCTCTAGGGTGTGAGCTGTTTGTCTTGCCCCCACCTTTCTAGTTTCTCCTGGGGCCAGGATGGTCATTGTTTTAGTAAAATAAGATAAGCAAGCTTCCCCACATATTGATTATCTCCCAATAACTTTTGTGGGAGCAAAATATCCTCTCTTACCATACCCTCCCTATCTGAGGAGAGCTCAGAGGTAGATAGCCATTAAGAAGACAGTAGTGATGTATCCATTCTGGACTCCCTGAAAATGAAATTGAGACAGCCATGATACATTTGGGGGAAGCATCACTACACCTGTAAAATGACTACTATTAGCAATGAACATCCTGAATCATCAAGAAGAAATCAAATTGTTGTCAGTGTCATCCCATTCAGAGTTCCATTTTTTAAGACCCAAGGGGCAACTTTGCTGCTTTTCAAATAGCTACACAGACATTTATCTGTCTGCCTGAAAAAAAAAATGATAATGCTTTGACCAGCCTTTCTGAATAGAATCAAAGGTTGGGATACAAACAAATGAGTGATAGGTACTTAATAAAAACAGTCCTTGAAATCTAGAAACCCCTGCTCTAGAGATTAATAGTTTAACAATGATCAACCCCAGTATGTGTGTATATGCCGATTATTAACAAGATAAATATGCAAAAATTCTAGAAAACTTGGCTATCCAGCAAATCCCACTGAACTCCAGAATGAAATATTGGTGAATCTCTTTTCTCTGGGTCTCAGCTTCCTCCTTCATAGAATGTGTGATTTGCCCTGGATCTAAGGTTGATTCCCAATCTATCATTCTATATTCTATGTTCTAAGGTATTTTCCAGCTTTAAATCAAATTTGACAAATATTTATTAAGCACCTACTGTGTGTAGGGTATTTGTTGGCCTCTAGAGTCTCTTCCAGCTCTAAGTCCATGATCCTAATGGATTACATACAATAGCATTCTAGCTCATTATTACAAGATGTAAACAAAGAAAATGTTATGGAAGAGGAAGCATTTAGGGTCACCTTTAACATATGAGTAGTAACTGTCAATGAAAAGAAGAAGGAAAGATATTCCAGTTAGATAGCGGAAATCACTGTGAGCAAAGGTATAGAAGACACCTCCAGGGGACAAAGAATAACTTAAATTGCCTGGGACATAGACCATGTGGACAGGAGCAATGTGGAATAAGTCTTCGTAGAATTATATCATTGTAAGTATTTTAATTCAGTTCAACAAGAATTTATTAAGCAGAGGCGGCTAGGTGGTGCAGTGAGTAGAGCGCTGGCCCTGGAGTCAGAAGAACCTGAGTTCAGATACGGCCTCAAACATTCAATGCACACACAAACAAAAACCTAGCCGTATGACCTTGGGCAAGTTACTTAACCCCAATTGCCCTCCAAAAAAAGCAAAAAAAAAAAAAAAAGAATTTAATAAGCACATACTATACGAAAAGGGACATCCTATACACTGGGGTATAGGATGGGGACTAGACCTGTGATCTAATTAGTAGAAAGAACACTCAGAAGAAGAAATCCCCTCCATCAATACAGGTTAGCACCATCATTGCAATGGTAGTCTAAAAGAGCTGCCTGGAGCATTGAAGAACTTATCAAATTGTCTAGGGTCATTGAGCCAGTAGGTGTCAGAGGCAGGACTTGTACCTACATGTTCCTAGCACTGAGGTCAGTTTCCTATCCACTGAAGATACAAGATTTTTTTTTTCTTTTTGGAGGGCAATTGGGGTTAAGTAACTTGCCCAAGGTCACATGGCTAGGTTTTTGTTTGTGTCTGTGTTAAGTGTCTGAGCTCAGATCCTAACTCAGGTCCTTCTGACTCCAGGGCCAGGGCTCTACTCACTGCAACACCTAGCGACCCTGAAGATACAAGATTTTTAAAAAGAAGACAGTCCCTCTTTCCAAGGAACTCATTTTCTCCTGGATATGGGAGAGGTGAGGGTGGAGCCAATGGAGGTGATTGTTGTGTTCAGTCATTTTCCTGTTCCTTATGATCCCATTTGGGGTTTTCTTGGCAAAGATACTGAAGGGGTTTTCCATTTCTTTCTCCAGCTCATTTTACAGATGAGGAAACTGAGGCAAACAGGGTTAAAGTGACTCACCCAGAGTCCCATGATAAGTAAATGTCTAAGACCAGATTTGACAGAGGTAGAGATGAGATACAAGTAAGTGTGATACTACAAGAAGTACCATGGTGCTGTTAGATTTGGCTTAGTTCTTCTGAGGTTATCTTATCTCCCTATTAGAACATAAGCTTTATGAGGGCAAATATGATGTGCTATCTATACTTTGTATCTTCTCAAAGTGCTCTGCATGCAATAGGTACTTATAATGCCTACCACAATCTGGGAGAGCTTTAACAGAGATAGAGCTCCTGTATGCAAACTAGGAAGAAAACATTTTCTCCACCCAGCATCAGGTCTGTGTAGAAAATCTCATGGCAGATCTCTATGACCACACAGCATGGGTCTATGACAGCTGCTGTTTCATAATCAATAGATCAATAAGTCATTGGAAACCCTCCAAGGAATCCTAAAATACCTATTGCTCCTCTCTCATTGCAGAATTAAGTGTAAGGGTGGTTGTTTGTGTTGTAATGAGGGCTGTTATAGATCTCTCATTACAAGCTGCTTACTCAGTCTAGGACACACTGGAGGATTCACAGCCTGGTTTCCCTGAGCGCAACCAAAGAGTTAAAGGCTGTTCCAACTGGAGCATTCGTTTGCTGTGGTCCTTTTGATCAAAAGGTCATAGAAGGTTAGAAGGGTGACATCTGCCCCAGCCCTTTCTTCCTCTCCATTCCCGCTGCCACTATGATAGTTCAAAACTGTCATCACTCCCTCCCTGGCTCTCTTTAGAACAGTCAGACTGGTCACTCTGTTTCTCTTCTCTTGCCTCTTGAGAGGCAATGGGTCAGTAAATATGGCTTTGATCAGTTTGGAGGTTAGGAAGTCCTTGGTCAGAATTCTACCTCAGATACTTACTAGCTTTGGGACCCTCAACAATCATTTAAGCCCCTCAAAGGCCTCAGTCTCCTCATCTCTAAAATTGGTGTGTTAGATTTGATGGCCTCTAAGGTCCCTTCTAGTTTACAATCTTGAATCTCTCTTCAATCTACTCCTCATACTATTGCCAAAGTACTTTGTTCTGAATGTCCAGCCCTTGTCACATTGCTTTCCTGCTCAAAAACCTTCAATGACTCCCCATTTTCTATTTTGAGTGTTTGTATGTGTATGTGGTGTAATGGTAACTACCCCAGTATACACTCTCTGAAGGCCAGGTCTGTTACTTTTCACTCCTTTCCTAGGGTTCTCTGGTATACTTAAATAAGGCAGGAATGTCTGGTCTCTCTGCTATTGACTCAAGGGCCATACAACCACCTCCTCTTTAATTTCTATTTTCTAGCCATTTTCTCTTCTGATATTAATATCCCATTGCCATGCCTTTGCTCAAGTTGTCACCCAATGAAAGAAACCACCACCATGAACAAAAACTTTAGCTATTGAAGTTCCTATGTCCTTTCAAGACCCAACTCAAACACCATAAAGCCTTTCCTGATCTCCACTCTAGTTCTCACCCACCTCCTCAAATTTTTCAAAATACTCTCTGGATATCTTCTCTCAGTCACAGAATCTCAGAGATTGAAGGTTTTCTAGTTGAAATCATCCCTGAGTAAGAATCCCCTCTACAAAGTACCAGGCAGATGGACATCTGGTCTTTGCTGGAAGATCTCTAGTCCAGGGGAACATACAATGTCCCAAGGCACCCCCATTCCATTTTTGGGCAGCAATCATTTTAGAAACTGCTTCCCAAAATCCTGTATCAATGTGTTCCTTTCTAACCTCCATCCATTGGCCCTAGTTTCCCCTACTAGACCAAACAGAACTAATTTAATCCTTTTCCCAGGTGATAACCCTTCTTTTAGCTAGCTTCAACAGTTTCAAAAGAGCTGATTATTAAATTTTCACCTCAGAAATAAGCAACTGTTACAAATTGGGGCTTAATATATTATTTTGTTGAACTCCAGATTTAAGAAAGTGATAAGGAAAATGTTATTAAGGCAGATTAAACTTAAAAGTGTGACCTGTGTACATCTTCCCCAAGATCCAGTTGTTAAATATTTACCAGAACACTCCTGCCTACATTTATTACTTTAACAAAGACACATAATTAGTAAAACGAGGACATATTTTTAGGCAAATAGAGGGCAGTGAAGTTTATTGGACAAAAAGATAGTTTGGAAGAGGATAAAATAGTGGAAAGGCTGCTATAATTAGAGACAGAGGATCTAGATTTATAAACTGGCTCTGTCACAACCTGTATGACTTTGGAGTTTGGATTCCCATCTGAAAAATGGAAAGAGGGAGGGTGGACTAGACAATTTCTAAGATCCTTTTCAGCTATAATTCTATGACTCTATTATCTAGTAAGCTCCTGGAGAGCAGGGATTGTTTCTCTTTTGTCTGTATCCCCAATGTAATATTAAATATATAATAAGCACTTAATAAATACCTATTGGTTGACTTACTGAGAATGAATTTATGGAGCTTCTGTGAGAAGCATCTCCCCTTTGGAGAGGGAAGAAAAGCTTGGGGGAGAGAATCCCATTAGGAGACTATCCAAATTATCCAGGAGAGAGGTGGTGAAGAGCTGAACCAGAGTGGTGGCCATATGAGTAGACAGAAAGAGAGAGTTGTGGTGAAGGTTGAATCAACAAGACATGGAAAATTCCAACTCTGATTCCTATTGTTCTAGGAATCTCTTGGAGTGATCCCAAGAAAAAGTTGATGTGCAAGATGGTTGGTATAGTCAGGAAGGCTCATAACCCAAGACTGGACCCTTCATGGTGCCTTTTATGTGAAGGAGCTCAAGCTTGACTTGTAAAATGGTGAAAATTTTGTTGTGAAACCTGAACTAAAAGAGTTTCTAGTGAACCTTAGAGGTCTTTCTAAAAATGAAAAGTCCTATTAAACTTGGATTAATTATAACCTCTCCTCTTATCTCCCATGTGCTTCATAAGCAGCTTTCTAAATGCTTTTATCTTGTAGTGTCAGCTATTATAATTATCTGTGTCTATGTTCTATTCTACTAACAGATTTTAAGATCTCATGAGGGCAGAGACTGTCTTACTTTCACTTTTTCCATTTCTTAGCACTAAGCATAGGGTTCTGATGGATTGATGAATTGAATGGATATACCATCTACCACACAAGGATCCTGTAAATATCAAATAAGGAGATAGTTTTAATCTTTCTAAAAGTCATTCATTTAGTTTTTAAAAAGCATTTCTTGGGGCAGTTAGGTGGCTCAGTGGATAGAGCACTGGTCCTGGAGTCAGGAGGACCTCAGTTCAAATCTGACCTTAGACCTTTACTACCTGTGTGACCCTGAGCAAATCACTTAATCCTGATTGCTTCCCCCCCCAAAAAAAGCATTTGTTAAGCCCCTACTGTGTGCTAATCACTGGAAGATACAAAGAATGGTAAAAAAAAAAAAACAATAGTACCTGCTTTCAAGTTTACATTTGAAAATTTCTATTTGAATAGATGATGGCAATCTGAAAGGGAAGCCATGAAAATCTTCTCAATAAAATGAGTAAGGGGAAAAGTCTCCTGCAGAATGTGGGACTTGATTTGAGATATGGATAAAGCCAAGGAAAGTAAGAGACTGAGGCAGAAACAAAGGCGGCCGAATGTTCCAGCAATGGGAATGGCCAATGCAAAGGCACAGAGACAGAAACAGAGTGTGGATTTAAGTAACTATAGGCAGGCTCATTTTGCTGGATTATATAACTGTAGAAGGGAGTAAGGTATATAAAGTGTCTTGAAACTAGACTACGTCTACTTTCACCTCTGTGTTTCCTTTGATGAACAGAAGGCTGTAGTAGGGATTTGATGCATGTTTAGTTGACTTCATGGCAGTCCAACAAATGTGGACTGGAAATTGTCTGTGAAATAGGATAAATATGTAAAACATGGCGAAATAACTTTAGGAGCCAAAGTAAATCCATTTTTGGCCGCAAATCAACTTGCTTTTTCTTCTCTCAGAATTGTGTTTTAATTGCAGGATCTTTAAAAAACGATTCACAAGCTCCCTGGTTTTAATTAGCAAGAGACCCCAGCATCAGGGTGCCAGATGGCTCTGTTTAATCAAGAAGATTTCCCATTATGGCCACTGTCTCAAGCAAAACTTTCAGAGGCTTCCTGTAATGTATGTCTTGCCAAGAAGCTCAGTGATTCACCTGTGAATTCATCTCCGGAGGAGAGCAAGAGCCAATTTCACATCAGCACAGTTTGTCCTAGACTAGAGGACAATCTCGGCAGATAGAATGACAGACCTGGATCCAGGAGGGCGTGGGTTTGAGTGCCACCTCACATGCCTCCCAGCTGTGTGACCATCGACAAATCATCCTCTCTGATACTTTCTTTATCCTGAAAATGAAGATGATAACACCTTGCTGGAAGGGAGATCTTGGGGCTCATATGAGATAATGTATGTAAAGCCTTTGGCCAACCTTGTAGAGCTACAAAAATGTCCATGAAGCTTTAGGAATGGTCCTTAGATCATGTTTTCCGACTCTGTTATTTTACAAAGAATGAAACTGAAACCTAGAGAAGGCAGGTGATATATCAAAAGTTACATATCCTAGTAGCAGCGGAATCAGGACAAAGAATCCAGCTCTCCCAACCCCACCAGCCAAGGATTTTTCCTTTCCACTCTCCATATCCCCCTTAAGTATCTTCTTCTATCAACACCTCTTATACTGAAAAGTCTCTCCTGGGGCAGCTAGGTGGCGAAGTGAGTAGAGCGTCGTCGGCCCTGGAGTCAGAAGGACCTGAGTTCGGATCCGACCTCGGACACTTAACACACACAGAAATAAAAACCTAGCCGTGTGACCTTGGGCAAGTTACTTAACCCCAACTGGCCTCCAAAAAAAACCAAAAAAAAGAAAAAAAAAGAAAAGAAAAGTCTCTCCTGTGTAAATATCTAGAGTTGGTAGAATGAATGTGACATTTCTAGCTTACGACATGGGTTTGAGTCTGTAGTTAGTTACTTAGTAACTGTGATCTTGGGTAAGTTATTTCTTCTCTGAGCTGTGTTTTCCTCTTTTATGTAATGGAGAAAGAAGCACTCATACCCCCTACTATTTGGGAGGGAAATACAGCATAAACTTCCAAGTGCTTTGAAAAGATGAGTTATTATTTTCCTAGACGACAAAGTTACCAAGGACAGCAACAGTCACTTATACACAAAGCTCTACAAATAGGTAGTGGGTGGAATGATTGATGGATTTCAAACTTTCCCAGTTTGAGCTTAATCTCATAAATTGATTAGAAAGCTGCCATTTTATGTGTAACTTTTAAGAATTATGAAGTGTTGCCCTGAATGCAGTCCAGTAAGTTAAGTAGCTTAATTAGTATGCCCGTTGTGTGGATGAAGAAACTGGGGCTCAAAGCAATGAGGTGATTTGATTTACCCAGGGTAAACACACCCTCATCCTCTTTCCAACCAGGAGCTGGTCCTGTCCCTGTTCTCTAGTCCCTTTAGCTAAGTACTTGTTGCCAATCCTCCCCCCGCCCCATATTGACCACCCTCCTCATCTGCATCTTTTTCTATTCATAGAATTCAAGATTTAAAGCAGGAAGGGACCTTCAAGATTATCTACTCCAATCCCCTGATTTGTTGGGAAGACTTTAGAATGGACAAGGATTTGTTCAAGGTCACATAGTAAGACAGAAGCAGCGTCTGAACCCAGGTCCTTCGAATCCAAAGTCAGTGATTTCCCTCCTACACATACATTGTTGCCAGATTCCCCTCTTCCACTCCCTGCCCTCACATATAGACCTCATATGCCCTGTTGCTAGGACATCCCTAATCATCTCTGATATCACGAACAAATGTCAGAACCAAGACTTATACCCAGGCCTGCTGATTTCCATAAGGTGAGAGCAGATACTGGAATCCTTGTTTCAGAGAGGCCAAGAGAGACAAAGATACTTGTTCACACAACCAGCCAGTGTCAGCATGAGGACCCAGGCAGACCTAAGTCTTCTGATTCCAAATCCAAGGCTCTTTCCATGCCTCTCGGTCCTGCCTCATTTACCATACCCATATTTAATGTGCGGCCACCTCTCTGACCAAATTACAACATTATAAACTATGTTTTATTTGCTAAACAAGTCTGTGAATTCTTGAGTTTATCGGCTTCAATTGACACATTATAGGGTAATAGAAATTAATATGAAATGGCATTCACATGACAGCACTGTGAGGGGAGCATTTAGGACACTCTTAAAAGCTCATTAACTGTGTGTGTGGAGCTGGGAGGCTTGTAAAGTGGATTTAATCAGAGCAATCTGTGAGGGGGTGAGGACTTGTGAGGCTGCCTGGTCCTCATCGGCCACTTGAAGCCAGGCTGGAAGGATGGAAACCTTGAAGTCTGACTGCCAGTCATTAGGGGGAGGAGCTCTTCCTTTGCTAGAAGGAGAGAATTGTATAAAATTGTACTACTCTGTTCCTCCCCCATCATTTTATAGAGGAGGAAAACTGAGGCCCAGAGATAGGAGGGGATTGGTCAAAAGTAACATAGCATATTAGCAGCAAAGCCAGTATAAGAACCCAGGTGTCCTGACCTCCAGACCAAGGCACTTTCCTTTTCGCTATCCCCTTTTGTGCTTTTCCCTTTGCATCATATTGTCCTCATGTAAAGGAGTCACATGGGTGAGCCCCCTAATCTGAGGAGCCCTGGAACACTTCTGGGGAGAGTCATGTGAGCTCTGGTTCCATGTTAAAGGACGAAGTCATGACCACATAGTTCAGAAATTCGGAATAAGAACAGGGATCTTCTGACTCTTGGGGATGAAATAGCTATCCCTTAGTCACCATGGCAGCAGCAAAAGGGGAGAATGAGGAAAAACATCAAAAGTGGATTGGCCACTGAACAGGGTCAGATTCTTTTTGTCATTGTCCCTGGTTCTTTTTGAACCCCCACCTCTTATCTCTGGGGAAAAATTACATGAAGCTTAGGTTTGGCTCATGTCTAAAGGGTCCTCAAAAGGAGATCAGGGTCTTCTGGCTAAGATGAGTGCAAGAGAAGTCACAGAAAAGTCCAGCCCTCTCATATATACTCCAGTAATGATCAAAAAAGGGCAACAGATCATAAATGATATAAGAAACCTCAGTCAATTCCTTTATCCAAGTCAGGACAGAGCAAAAGACAAGGAGAAGCTATGTGTTTTTGATAGGGTTGTTTATTTTTTTTTTTTGGAGAGGGGAAGGCAGGGCAACTGAGGCTAAGTGACTTGCCCAAGGTCACACAGCTAGTAAGTGTGTCTCAGGTCCTCCTGACTCCAGAGCCAGTGCTCTATTCACTGGGACACCTAGCTGCATCTGCTATGTGTTTTTGAAAAGGGGTTATGGGGGGCGGAGCCAAGATGGAGGAGTAGAAACAGCGCGCCCAAGCCACTCTTCCCCCAGATCACCTCCAAACTATGTAAAAGGGGACTCTGAACAACTTCTAGAGCCCCAGCACCCACAGAACGACACAGAGAAGCTTACCTCCCACTGAGGACAGCCCAGCAGCCCTGCAGGAAGGACCAGCGCTGGGAGCCTGCAGCACAGCGCACAGCGCACCGAGAGCCGAGCCTGAGCCTCGGTTTTAGCCCCAGGGTGGCCAGGCCAACATCTGGCTGGAGGGACCCCAGAACACCAGCAGCTGTGGTGACTCCAGAATTATCAACATAGACATGCCTAGGACAAAGTGAGAGGTTAGTCCCCTATGGACTTTGGGACCAGTATTTGGGGAACGCGTCGGCTTCCTCCCCTGGGGGCTAGAAGCCGTTGAGGAGACACACCATTTTGCAGTTTTCAGTGGAGGCCAGCTCCTGGCCTGTGAACTGTAGGGAGATCCAGCAATCAGTCTTGGGGGGTAATCACTCTTGCTTTAACCTCCCTGGGTCTGGATTGTGATCTGGGGTGGAGGTGGTGGGTGGGTTTCCAGCTTGCCAGAAATGGAAGTTGGCCCTCCCCACAAGTTCGGGGTGAAAGTTCCTGTCTGGCGCCAGGCCATACTGTGGCAACAAGCCCAAAAGTCAAGTAATTAAGTGGCAACATGCCAAGGCAAAGGAAACAAATTAAACAGAAAAATGCAACCTTAGACTCCTACTTTGGGGGCACAAAGGATCAAAGCATAGAGCGAGAGGATGGCTGTGAGGTCAGAAGTCCTGCTCCAAAAGCCCCAGGGGAAAACATCAGCGGGTTGCAGGCCATAGAGGACTTTAAGAAGGACTTTAAAAATCAAATAAGAGAAGTGGAGGAAAAATTGGGAAGGGAAATGAGAAGGATGCAGGAAAAGTATGAAATGAGGGTCAACAGCCTGAATGAGGAAAACAACACCTTAAAAATAGACTAACTCAAATGGCAAACGAGGCCAAAAGAGCAATGAGGAGAAGAATGCCTTAAAAAGTCGAATTTGCCAGATGGAAAAAGAATCTCAAAAGTTCACTGAGGAGATTCATTCCTTCAGAGTTAGACTGCAGCAAATGGAAGCTAATGACTTTATGAGAAATCAAGATGCTGTTAAGCAGATCCAAACAAATGAAAGATTAGAAGGCAATGTGAAATATCTCATGGGAAAAACCACTGACCTGGAAAATAGATCCAGGAGAGACAATTTAAAAATTATTGGACTACCTGAAAGCCATGATCAAAGAAAGAACCTAGAAATCACCCTTCAAGAAATTCTCAAGGAAAACTGCCCTGATGTTTTAGATCCAGAGGGCAAAATAGAGGTTGAAAGAATCCACCGATCACCTCCTGAAAAAGATCCCAAAAAGAAAACTCCCAGGAATATTATAGCCAGGTTCCAGAATCCCCAGATCAAGGAGAAAATACTACAAGCAGCCAGGAAGAAACAATTTCAATAGTGTGGAAACACAATCAGAATAGCACAGAACCTGGCAGCTTCTACACTGAGGGATCGAAGGGCATGGAATATGATATTCCAGAGGGCAAAAGAGCTGGGAATGAACCCAAGGGTCACCTACCCAGCAAAACTGAGTATTTTGTTTCAGGGGAAAATATGGTCATTCAGTGGAATAGAGGACTTTCAAGCATTCTTGAGGAAAAAACCAGAGTTGAATAGAAAATTTGACATCCAGACGTAAGAAGGAAGAGATGCCTGAGAAGGTAATCAGGGAAAAGAAATCAAAAGGAACTTATCAAAGTTGAACTATTTACATTCCTATATGGAAAAACAATAACAGTGATTGATGAAATCTTTCTCACTATGAAAATAATGGAAGAAGGGTGTGTGGTCATATGAATACATATGTGAATGTGTGTGTATATGGTTACAGTTATATATGGATAGAGGGCATAGGTTGAATTTGTTGGCAAGGGAAGATACTCAAGGTGTGAATTTATGAGGTGAGAGAGGAAAGTGGCAAGAGGAGATGGGAACAGGGTAGGGTAAACTATCTCATGTAGAAGAAGCAAGGGGAAGTGGTTGCAAGGGAGGGGAAGAATAGGAAGGCAAAAAGGCAAAACCACATTCTTATTGAATTTGGTTCAGGGAGAGAATGACATACATACTAAATGGGATATCTCAACCTGCAGCAGAATAGGGGGAAGGGGGATGAGAGGAGGGATGATGGATGGGAGGGCATCCTTGGGGGAGGGGAGGTTGGAAGTACCCACTATAGAAGAGGGACAGGATCATGTAGGGAATGGACCAGGTGGGGGGTGGGATGAGTGGGAGGGAATTATAAGCAGCCTTGTACAATATATCTACTATGATAATGTTTTGCATCGCTAGACATGTACACCATATACTGAATTACTTATCTCCCCAGAGGGAATGGATGACAAGGGAGGAAGGAAATGGATCTGAAACTCGAGGTCTTAAGATTAAATGTTGGGGGCGGCTAGGTGGCGCAGTGAATAGAGCGCCGGCCCTGGAATCAGAAGGCCCTGAGTTCGGAGCCGGCCTCTGACACTTAATCCATACGAACAAACAAAAACCTAGCCATGTAACCTTGGGCAAGTTACTTAACCCCAATTGCCCTAAAGGGGCGGCTAGGTGGCGCAGTGAGTAAGAGCGCCGGCCTCGGAGTTTGGATGACCCGAGATCAGATCCGGCCTCAGAAAATGAGCACCCACGCATAAATAATGACTAGCCGTGTAACCTTGAGCAAGTTACTTAACCCCAATTGCTTAAAAAAAAAGATTAAATGTTTCAAATATATATAAATACTATTATTTAAAAGAAAAAGAAAGAAAAGGGGTTCTGCTAGTGGAGCTAGCATGAGGCCAGGTGAACAGTCAGGGAGCTCACAGCAGTACTTTGTTCCGGGTCACCCCAGGGCGAAAAGAATGTTAGAACTCTAAGCAGGGACATTGAAATGAGCCAGTGTTGAAAGCTCAGATACAACAGAGGAGACAGAGTTCATAGCAGGAGCCAAGGAAATCCAGCTCAGGACCAAGCAAGGATATGCTAGGGCATCCAAGAATACTGTTGGGGACAGAGCCTGGCCTTGGCACAGCATTGTAAATCAGGAACTGAGACTGGAAATATGAAGGAATGTTATGCTTCAAGCTGCAAATCTACCACCATTTACAAGCATAGCCTCAGAAGAAAAATAAAATAAAAAACATACAAACAAAAACCCTTGGTTATAAGAATTAAAAAAATATTTAGAAGAAATGAAGCAATTCTATTTGAAAAGTAGACTTGTCAGTTAAATAAGCACAAATTAGGAGAATAAAGCATTTAGAATAGAAGGGAGAGAATGTGATCCAAATAATAGACTCCCTGAAAATTAGAATGGACAAAACATAACTTAATGACAGAGCTTTAAAGACTATTAGAAAATAAAGGTATTTAATATCAGAAAGCAATTGACTTCTTACACATGTCAAGGAGAGGTCATTTAAGAATCACTGAGCTCCTTGAAAACCACAACCAAAAAAATTTCAAAAGCCTATGTACCTTGAAAATTTCCCAGATTTATTAGAACCAGAAGGAACAGTTAAAGTGATTGTAGCTAGCATGTATATGCCATTTGAACATTTGCAAATGCTTTACATACATTATCTCACTTGATCCTCACAAAACCTTATGAATCATGTGATGTGATTATCTCCATTTTGCAAATAGGAAACTGAAACTGAGTGAGGTTAAGTTAGTTGCCCAAGGTCACAGTTAGTAGGAGTTCTTTTCCTGACCCAGTCCCATCCATTTTCTATCAACTATATCATCTCACTGCCTTGAACATAGAAAGAATCCATTTTTTTTTTTTGCTTTTTTTGGAGGTGGGAGGGCAGGACAATTGAGGTTAAGTGACTTGTCCAATGTCACACGGCTAGTAAGTGTTAAGTGTCTGAGGTCAAATTTGAACTCAGGTCCTCCTGACTCCAGGGCTGGTGCTCTATTCACTGCACCACCTAGTTGCCCCAGTAATCTGCTTCTTGAAACCCCAAAATGAAAACTCCCAGGAATGCCATATCCCAAATCCAGGATATCTAAGTCCAAGAAAAGAAAGACTACAGGCAAACAAAAACAAAAAGTACCGTTTTAAGTACTAGGACACAGTTCAGTGTGCTGGCAAGAGCCATGAGCTGGTTCTTTGGGAGAGGGGAAGAAGAGAGGAGATGCTCCCCCCTCCCTTCTGCCCACTGCACAGGAACACCTGGGCATAGAGCTGAATGCCACATATTCTGAAAAAAGAAGAACGAGATCAAAATTGTTTTGTTTTTACAAATTAAAATTACAAAATTACAAAATTTATCTAGTTTCTATTTTACAAAGGAGTAAAAAAATGTTACAAATAAATAAATTAAAAACAATTAATAATCATTTATTAAGCACTTACCATATTCCAAGTCCAGTACCAAGTACTCAGAATGCAAATACAGGCAGAAAGAAAGACACACACACACCATATTATATATATATATATTTATATATATATATATATATATATATATATATATATATGTACACACACACATACAGATACAATATAATTATATCATTTTAGTCAGGGAAGATAATACACAAAAGGCAGTTGAAAAGGGGTCAGGCTAGGGGTAGAAATGAAATTAAGGTACCAGGTCCAGGAGTGTGGTGGAAAAAGCCCAGGGTACAGGCTGGAGAAGAGTGAGAAATGGCTGATCTGGGCCTTTGCTCTTCATAAATGGAAGAGCCATTCAATCAGATGGAGAGGCCCTCAGAGGTGAATTCCAGGGCTTAAGTAAGCTTCCAAGATGAAGAGGCTTCTGACTCATGGCTAAGAAAAATGTCTCTCCATCTACAGTTTTCTGGATGCGTAATTCTTTCTACCTCAGTGTCCCTCCATCCTTAGTCATTCCCCTCCCGCTGCCATCACAGGCACCAAGGGCTTCCCATTTCATCTCATAGTGTCACATCCTGTACTGTAAACCCAGAGCCCACATGACCCAGAAAAAATGGCCCAGGGTTTTACAGTTTATAGGGCCCTCCTGTTTACTGTCATTACATTTTGTTAATGCCAATTTTTTTATATCATAGGAGTATAATTTAAATTTCACTCTGCCCAGGGCAGCTAGGTGGCACAGTGGATAGAATGCTGGGCCTGGAGGCAGGAAGACTCGTCTTCCTGAGTTCAAATCCAACTTCAGACACTTCCTAGCTGTGTAACCCTGGGCAAGTCACTTAATCCTGATTGGAGAAGGAAATGGCAAAGCAGTATCTTTGTCAAGAAAATCCCAAATGGGATCATAGAGTGATACACAATTGAAAACTGACTGAACTACAACAGATGGAGCCTAGAGTCACTTCTAATCAATGATTAGACATTGGATGATATAATCAAAAGAACCATAAGAACCAACCAAGGAAAACAGGAACTAGTTTCAGCACTGGCATTCTCCAACTTCAGAACAAAGAATAAGCCCGACTTTGGGTCTGGACCTGACAGGTTTGTGACTGAGTTCCCACTTCAACTTGACCAAATGTCTCTGAGTCACAGGTATTCTCACTGGGCTGCTGAAGCCCTGGGCAGGGCCAGCTGTTAGTGGGAGGCTCCTTTGAAGCCAAGAAGAAGTTGGACACATTTCATCCATCGGGAATGTTGGCTCATGACAGGTGTTCGAACATTTGCTGAACTAATGGGCAACCAGCAGAATTTTAATAGGCAAAACTCAGACTAGGAATTGCATAGGCTTAGATCAGCTGTAGTGTCAGAGCAAAGTGTCATGTAGCGGGAAGGGGATGAGATTTGGAATCCAAAATCCTGGGATCAAATCCTGGCTCAGCTAATACCTGTGTGGCCCTGGGCAAGTCACTTCCACTTTTTCCTTGTAAAATAGAAAGGGTGGGATAGATAAACCCTATAAATTTTCCACTGTGATGCTACATTTTTGGTGACATCCTCCATGATTCCATTTGAGTATAAATATTCAGTTTTAGGTTACACAAATGGGACTGACTCTGTGGAGAGGCAAGAATGATGGATGCTGGGGTGATTATGTGAAGTGATTTCACAGGCAAGATTAACCCCTTCCTAACTTCCCAATCTGTTGACTGATGCCTGAAATCTTTCAATAAGGAATAACCCTTCCTTGCAAAAAAATAGAAAACTAAAGCTACAGATATTTATTGGAAAGGAAGAAAAGGAGTTTACATTCAAGTGACTTCATTTTAATCCCTAATTCCCTTCGTTATCACTAGTGTGACCCTAAGTGGAAAGTCACCTCCCCTCTCTGAAATTCAATTTCCTTCTCTGTAGCAAGAATGCATTGAACAAAATAACTTTGTAAGGTCCATTTTGCTTTTGATCTTTGGCATCATATGGAATTCATATTGATAGAGTTTCATCATTCCTTTATACTATATCCTTTAAGAACCTGCCATGTATGGTGCACTGTGCTAGGTGCTAAGGGGTATGCAAAGACATCAAGAGACAACTCCAACACTCACTAAGCAAAGAATGGAGATCATCATCACCATCATCACCATCATTACAATGATAATGATAACAATAGATAATTATGTTACAAATTGGAGTATGAGTAAGGCATAAAAAGCTATGAGATCACATAAGAAAATCATCACTTACTAAAATTACAGGATCATGGAATCTCAGAAATGGGAAGGACCTTAGAACATAGGCTGCAAGGGAGAAACTTTGAAATTCAAATTCAATATTTATTACTAGCATTACTCCTAACAACTAGTGTTTATACTGCACTTTAAGATTTGTAAAAGCACTTATTCATGTGGTAATATGAAGTGACTGGGCATGGTGGCTGGAGTGTTGGGGTTAGAGCCAGGAAAAGCGGTAGTTAGAATCCTGTGCTGACACCTACTAGTTATACAACTAGGGATAATTCATTAATGCTTATATTCCTCACTCATCTCCTTATGACTGATCAGCCAATCAACTAGAAAGTATTTGTTAAGTACATGGTACATGCCAGTCACTGTGCCAGGCACTAGGGGTACAAGTACAGAGAAGGAAAAAGCTCTACTCATGATGACCTTAGTTCTAATGGGTGACAAAGTATATTCAATATATATGTATACACAAAGTCTGTATATATAATATAAATACAAAGATGTGCAAAGTTAGGGAAGGAGAGCACTAACAGGTGGGGAATCAGGAAAGGTTCCATGTAGAAGGAAGGGCTTAAGCTGAGGAAGAGGGGAACTCTGTGAGGCAAAAGGAAAGAGGAAGTACATTCCAGACATGGCAGATAGCAAAGATATGATGTGAATTATGTAAGAAATGGAGAGAGCCAGTTTGATTGGATCACAGAGTGCAGAAGGATGGGTAATGTCCAACAGATCTTTAAAGATAAGTTGGGACCAGTTGCGTAGGACTTTGAGGCATGATGAAGGCACTGGAGTTACTTGACTAGGTGAAGTCACATGGTCAGATCCAGATGTAGGGAAAATTATATGGTCAGTAGTGTGTGGGATGGTTTGGATAGATGAGAGTCCTGAGGCAGGGAGACCAATTAGGAGGTTCTCATAATGATCTCAGTAAGATGTGGGATGGGGGGAGTCCTGAGCTAAGGTAGTAGCTATATGGGTGGAGAAAAGGTGTTTGATCATGATGATAATTATGGCATTGATATAGTGCTTTAAGGATTGCAAAGTGCTTTATAAATATTATCTCATTTTAATCTCAAAACAAACCTGGGAGGCAGGTGCTAGAGATATTGTGAAGGTAGAAATGGCAATATTTGTCACATGGTATAAATGTGTGTCCTGAAGGAGAGTGAGGATCCCAGGGCCAAGCCAAGTTTATGCACCAGAGACATTGGTAGAATGGTGATTCTTCAAGAGAAATATGGAAATCTTTTAAATTTCCCCTTTTAAGGGATAAAGTTTAGAGGGAAGGATTAAGTGTTTAGTATTGGACTTAGTGGTTTATCTGCTAAGTTACAGATTTTGAGGGCCACAATCTGTTGTGGGGGGAGCTATCCCATTAGGAGTTCTCTGGAATTTGCTGGGATCCCTGCTGGAGATACAAAACAAAGTGAAGCAGTCTCTGTTCTTGATAATTATTATAATATATTAATTATATAATTAATTAATAATTATGACCTACATTTGTACAGCACTTTAAAGTTCATGAAAAATCTTACATGTGTTGTCTCATTTACTCCTCACAAAAAGTCCTCGAGGCAATTATTATGGACATTATTTTCCCCATTTTGTAGATGAGGAATTTATAGTACCCAGAGGTAATGTAATTTTCCCATAGTCCCATAGCTAGTAAATGTCAGGAGCAAAATTTGAACCTAAATCTTCCTACCTCCCAAGTTCTCTATGTCACCATCTTACATATGCTGCTGGACCTTTTTATTGAGTAATTTTTAGTCACGTCCAATTCTCCATGACTCCATTTGGGGTTTTCTTGGCAAAAATACTGGACTAGTTTGCTATTTCCTTCTCCACTTCATTTTATAGTTGAGGAATTTCACAAACAGGGTGAAGTGACTTGCCCAGGGTCACACAACTAGTAAGTACCTAAGGCCAGATTTGGACGCAAGAAGATGAGTCTTCCTGACTCCAGGCCCTGCACTCTATCCTCTACAGCACGTAGCTGCCTACTACTGGACCTTAGAGACCATCTGATGGTGTGGTTTGCTGCGAAAGGTCACAGAGATTTTGCAAAGGGGCTATTGCATTCAGTAACTCCATATAAAAAATAAACAAGCGTAACATCTATAGACTGAATAATTTCTCACAGATAACATATGTACGATGACATTTCAAATATACATAGATGCTGTGATGAATAAATATGGACTTATCTGAGCATTTTGCTAAATTCATAACAGCTTTTTTGTCATTGTTTATTTTCCCAACCAAAATATGCCAACAGTACAACTATGACCATATGGAGTTCTGTGTGATTTTCAGACTTCAAAATTGGACTGAAATATTTGATGTTGAGAAGATTCGGAACTACAGGTCTAGTCTAATAACCTCATTTTTGTAAATGGGGAAATTGAGGGCCAGAGAAAGGAAGTAATTTGCCCAAAATGACAGAGTGAGTCAGTAGTAAATTGGTAAACAGCATCCTCATCTCCCATATCCTTGCCAATATTCTTTTTTTATCCTCTGTACTACATGTAAGGCACTGTTCTAACTTCTTGGGCAAGGTGGGGGTAGGGGTGGCTTTGTGACTTTGGCTAAGTCACTTAACTGTACATCACAATGCCTATTTTCTGCCTTCTATAACCTATATTTGGAGTGAAAGGATTTGGCTTTGGAGCATGGCTCTATCACTTATGAGCTTTGTGATCCTGAGTAATCCCTTCATCCCTCTGGACATCAGTTTGCTCATATATAAAAAAGAGATAAAAGTACCAGGAAACACACTAGTTTTGGAGTCAGTGACCCTGGGTTCAAATCTTGCCTATGTCAAATGGCTCCATGTAAGTCACTTGTTCTACTGAGCCTCTATTTCCTCATCTGTAA
Source organism: Gymnobelideus leadbeateri (assembly GCA_011680675.1). Lineage (NCBI taxonomy): Eukaryota > Metazoa > Chordata > Mammalia > Diprotodontia > Petauridae > Gymnobelideus > Gymnobelideus leadbeateri. The sequence goes on from WOXC01003891.1 coordinate 74,120, forward strand.
ACTAGGAGGGATAGACTTAATGATCTCAAAGGTCTATTGCTGTTCTAAATTCTATGATCCTGCTTTATGAAATAATTGTGAAGATCAAAATGTGTGATATATTTAAAGCACTTTGTCAACAGGAAAAAAAATGTATTAAGATTCTTGATTTTGGAACAGGTAGGTAGCTCAGGAAATAAACCACTAGCCCTGGAGTCAGGAGGACCTGAGTTCAAATCCAACCTCAGACACCTAGGTGTGGTTCTGGGTAAATCACTTAACCTTAATTGCCTCAAAAAAAAAAAGATTATTAATATTGCTTTTATCCCTTGTAGCCCCTATGAAAGGACTGGGCACATAGTGAGTGCATCCCTAAATATAGCAAAGAGAGAAGAGTAAACTAGGCCTCCTGTATAAAGTATACTAGAAAGAGCACTATATGGGCTGGATCAATGAGTCCAGAGGCAGGAAGGTCAATTTGGAGTCCTCAACTTTCATTTAATTCCTCTGTCCCCTACGCACCATCTATATACACTTGAAAAGTTGCTTCCCCACTCTAGACTACAGTTTTCTGATCCATAAATTGGGAGGAGGTGTTGATTACAAGGTCTCTCAGATCAGTTAAAGGTCAAAATCCTATGAAAACCAAAGGCCCAGGGCACATACACTGTTGGCCCAGAGGAAGCATCATGGTCATCCCTACAACTACCCTCCAATGATTAGTGTTCTTATCATAACAGGGAATTTGGCCTGCCTATAATTTGTCGAGATATGTAATTGTTGTAAAATTATCTCTCAGCACATTGAAGGCCTTGTCCTGGCTTCCTATTACAATAAGATGAATGGAGTCATTTGGAGAACTCTGAAGGTTTATCCCAGCTCATAGGCTGGTACAGGATGCCCAACAGACGCTTCCTTTAGTAACAATCAGATCAAGCTGAAAATAAAGCTTGCAATACAGGTCATGTTAGGGCTGAAGTTCATTCCTTTTGACCAAAAATGAAGAGGCAACCAAGTTTTATTTTCACAGGAGCTAAAAGATATTGAAGTCACCTGAGACTAAAGTCAAACTCTTGACACTGGAGGACTTTAGAAAATAGATTCTAGGCCAAATAGGGTGATAGGCAGAAGTAAGAAGAAACTTAGAGCTGGACATAGGTTCTGGAAATTACTCTGAAAGTTACTAGCTATATAATCCTGGGCAACTCTCATTGCTTCTACCTCCATTTCTGTAAAATACAGGCACATGCTTATATTACTCTGTTGATGAGATCCTTCCTTGAGAGCTAAACACTTTGGGAGTCTCAAAGTGCTATATATAAAATTATCACCTCTCTGATCTTCTCCATGATCCATTAGGCTGAGGGTAGGTCTGCTTCCCCATCACTCTCTCTTCCTGTCATGGACATTTTTAGGGACCAAATTATCCCAAGGAGTAGAAATCAATGCAGGAAGAGAAACTCATCAGTGCCCCAAGGCCACTTCCGAGATTCCAACTGGCAACAGCACCCAAGGAAATTAGAGCCAGGCTCCCAGCTGCCACTCAAGCTGTGGGTCTCTTCCCCAAGCAGGACTCTTTTTGAAGTCAATCAGCCCAACTCTCTCTCCCTTCTTCACCCTCTGGAAAACTCTTCCACATGCTGATCTCTCATGGGCTTCAAAGGGAGCCCTGATACAAGGCGTAGAAAGGGACAGGAAGCCCTAAGAAAGTTGACCTGGGTTTGACTTCTGCCAGGACTTAACCTCATGGCATGAAATAAGGGGAAGCCAATGGGAAGACTCTTGATCTTTCATGGGTTATCTATATGATTAATGTTTGTGTAAGAGAGCCATGAGTCTCAAAGTGTAGCCTTTATATAATATTTGGCACCCTGACTAATATCTAAAAACCTAAATGATACGTATTTGATAACATTAGCACTGTTTCTTGAGGATGCTTCTGATTGTTTGGGAGCTAATTTTTAGCAGAAATAGTATTTAATAAAATAACACTATCCTTCAGTCTTGTTCAGACGTTGTATTGGGAGTAAAACGATACAGAATTCATCCGTCCTGAACAATAATACCTGTCTCCTTCCCATTCCTCATTTCTACTGATTTTTTTTTTGCAACTGTGTTAGAACATAGTTATTGATATAAGTGAAATGAGAACCTAAAGGCCTTCCCACTATAGAGCCTCATCCCCCTCCACAGACTTGTGTCTTCATTGCTAGAAAAAAACTCCCAATTCAGAAATTTTATCTACCAACACAAGGGCTGGCAACTCTTCTGCAACATGAAGGCTTAGGAGAGTTCCCTGATACTGAGAGGCTGAGTTACTTGCCCAGGTTTACCTTGTGTTAAAGGCAAGACCTGAACCCAGCTCTTCTGACTCTGGAGTGAGTCTCAGATCCTCTATCTAGCCCATCATGCTGAATCCTCATCATTATTAATATCGTTACTGATAGCAATATTAATTCTCAGATATATAGAGAGTAGTACACTCATTTTTCTATTGGTTACTCATTAATATCATTATTATTAATAATAATCCATTATTTAAATAAAAGGCAAAGCAGAGCCATGGAGTTGGAGTTAGGAACAAATGCTATCTCAGACACAAATTAACCACATGATTTCGGATAACTTAGCCACTGAAAATTTCAGCTTCCTCATCAGTCAAATGAGCAGTATACATGCACTGCCTACCTCCTGAAGCAATGTTGTCAGGAAAATGCTGCTCGAATGTTGAAGTTCTAAAGAACATGCTGCTTGACCACTATCACCCCTCTTATTCAATCTGGTACTAGAAATATTAGCAGTAGAAATAAGAGAAGAAAAAGAAATTGAAGGAATCAAATTAGGCAAAGAAGAGACTAAGCTATCACTCTTTGCAGATGATATGATAATAGACTTAGAGAATCCTAGAGAATCAAGTAAAAAACTATTTGAGATAATAAATAAATTTAGCAGAGTTGCAGGATATAAAATAAACCCACATAAATCCTCAGCATTCCTATATATTTCTAATGAAATCCAACAAGAAGAGATAGAAAGAAAAGTTTCATTTAAAGTTACTGTTGATATTATAAAATATTTGGGAATCTACCTGCCAAAACAAGCCCAGGAACTATATAAACATAATTACAAAACACTTTTCAGACAAAGTCAGATCTAAATAACTGGAAAAGCGTAAGTTGCTCATGGCTAGGTCAAGTTAATATAACAAAAATGACAATTTTACCTAAATTAATTTATATATTTTGTGCCATACCAATCAATCTACCAAAAAAAATTTTATAGAGTTAGAAAAAGTAGTAACAAAATTTATCTGGAAGAACAAAAGGTACAGAATATCAAGGGAATTCTTGAAAAGAAATGGCTAGGGAAGGTGGCCTAGTCATACCAGATTTTAATCTGTATTATAAAGCATCAGTCATCAAAACTGCTTGGTACTGGCTGAGGAATAGAGTAGTGGATAAGTGAAATAGATTAGGTACATGAGACACAGCAGTCAATGACTATAGTAATCTACTGTTCGATAAAGCCAAAGACCCCAGATTCTGGGATAAGAACTCACTATTTGACAAAAACTGCTAGGAAAACTGGAATATAGTGTGGCAGAAACTGAGCATAGAGCAGTATCTTACACTGTATACCAAAATAAAGTCTAAATGGGTGCACAATCTAGGTAAAATTGTTGATACTGTAAGCAATCTGGGAGAGCAAGGAATAGTTCATCTGCCAGATTAATGAAAAAAGATTTTATGACCAAACAAAAGTTAGAGAGTATTATAAAATGCAAAATGGATAATTTTGATTACACTAAATTGAAAAGTTTCTAAGAAAATGCTGCTTGAATCTTAAAGTTCTAAAGAAATATGAACTTTCATCACAATCATACAAGGTGATTTTGTGGGTGGATATCACCAGCAACTGGGGGAATCAAGAAAGACTCCATGTAAGTGGCACATGGGCAGAACTTTGAAGAAGATTAAGGATTCCTGGGCATTCTACGTGTGGGGAACAGCCTTACAAGGAAGGATCTCACCAGCAAGGTAATATAAGTATGTACCTATACTTTACAGCAAAGGAACTTGAGCCCCATAAGAACGGCTAGACTTGCCCAGGAGCTGGACCATAGAATGCAATGACTAGCCATCATTCCAAAGAACTCATGATGAAATCTGCTATCCACATCCAGAGGGAGAGGTAATGAGCCCAAAGAGTAATCTGAGACTTTTTTACATGCCCAAACAGGAATTTGTTTTGTTTGTCTGTGATGTTTGCAACTGAGTTTTTGTTTTTTTTCTTGCTTCCTCAGTAGAGTTGGGGAGTGGAAGAGAGAGGATGATTTTCATTTTTAGCAATTTTTTAAAAGTATCTTATATGCTACAAGTTGAGAAGGCACTTGTTCATTTGTCCCCAGCAGGGAAGCACATACACACTACAATCCAATCTATGAAAAACTTCCTGGGATGCTACCTAATGTTGAAGAAAAAAACAGAAGCAAGGAAGAGATAAGTCCCTCCTCATTCAGCATTGGATAAAGGAAATCTATCACAGAAGGAAGGTAGAATTATTCGGTTAAAATCTATCTTCTGTCTTCTCTGTCAAGATGCATGACCTTGACTGAATGACTGAACAACAACATATAGAAAATAGTATATACTTATGCTCTATATGACACATACTCTCTCTCTCTGTCTCTCTGTCTCTCTCTCCATATATATACACATACATACATATATATGTGTGTGCATGTGCATATGTATGTATATATGTATGTATGTATACACACACACAGAGCATGATCTTAAAATTGGAGGAACAAAACAACAGAAAAAGAATTGAAGCCTCTCATAGATGGAAGATGACAAGAGACCAACTGGCTGCCCTCAATGAGTTTAAGTCATTAAGTTTAAGTTAGAAGAAATATAACCATGGGGTAATTGAAGAACTTATAGACAAGCCTGCTAAGACATTGTTGATTTTCTTTGAAAAGATGTGAAGAATGACTAGAGATTGATGAAACTTTTAATATTTACAAAGGGAAACAAGGTGAATCCAGAGATAGACATTTATCCAAGTAATATTATCTATGTATGTCACTGAATCCCATCCATAATTCCATTCCACCCCCTAATAGAATGTAAACTCCTTGAAGAGACAGTTTCATTTTGTTTGTATCTTCAGTGCCCACACATTTTGTATCCAGCAGGTTCTTAATAAATGTTTGTTTGATTGAATTGAGGCAAACATCTAGCAAGCATTCTTAAAGGGATGACTCCCAAGCATTTAGAAACAGGAACAGTGATCAACGAGGGCCAAATACAAGCACTTCAAGAACATGACATGCCAGACAGCCTCCTTTCCATTTTTTTTTTGACAGGGTTATCAGGAATGTTCAATCACAGTAAACCTTTGAAAATAGTAGTCCTATAATTCAGCAAATTATTTGACCAATGAGGACTTAGAACTCTAGGGGCTTAGTGTAGTGCCAGATAGCTGCAGAGCATGCCAGCCTCTGGCATCAATTCTTTCAATTCAATTGAATAAGCATTTAAAAGAGCCTACTTACCTTGTGCAAGACACTGTACTCCATGCACTGGGCATACAAAGTCTCAGGGAGCTTATACTCTACAGGTAGAGAAACAAATATGTAATATCCAAACACAAAGTTAATTTATGGGAGGATAGCACTGACAAGGGAAGATCAGGAAAGGCCTTTTGTAGGAGGTAGCTTTTCACCTGAGCATGAAAGGGAACAGGAATTCCTGGAGGCAAAGGTAAAAAGTAAAAGTATTTTAGTCATGGAGAACCTACCTCTACAAAAGCACAGAAATGAGAGAAAGGATCCTATGTAGAAAAATATTCAATAAGCCAATTTGACTAGAATGTCTTGTCCTCAAGGAGGAGTGATGTGAAATTTATCTAAAGATAGTTGGGAACCAGAATATAGAAAGCTTTAAAGACCAAAGCAAAGTTTTTATTTTGTTTTAGAAGCAATAGGGGGCCACTGGCACTTCCTAGGTCGGGGGACAACATGATCAGACAGAGCTGTGTTCTAGAAATGTTGCTATTGAAGATTGTGAGAAATGGAATGGAGAATGGAAAGACTGAAAGTGAAAAGACCTATGAGAAAGCTATTTCAATAGTCAAAGTGAGAAGATAGAAACCCCTGAACTAGATTGGTGGTATATAAACAGAGAGAAGTAAGATAAAGGCACAATATTGAGGAGGTTGAATCATAAGCCCTGGCATCTTATTAGACTTGAGGGAGGAGGTAGAGAGAAGAATGAATAAATGAGGTCCTTCCCTCAAAAATCCAGGTCCAAGACCCCTAATATTAGGGAACCTGCACCAACCATGCCCTAACTCTTCTCTTTCAAATACATGTACACTGAATCACAATCCTAATACATATTTTCTCTCATCCCTGTTCCACATCATTTACTCACTAACTATTCCAAACTGTCATATACACACATGTGAATTGATCTGTTAGTCTGAACCACCATTTTTTTTGCTAGGATCAAGAGAACATTTTGACACTTTTTTGTGGACAACCTCCTTAAACACTGTTTCTTCCCCAAAACAACTGTCTCCTTTCCCCAATGTCCTGGACTCTAACAGCCATCTGAATAGGACAGTAAAACATTCCCAAATTAATGTGGCCACAAAACAATTTTAGTCTTGAAATGTAATGGCAATACCCATAAGTGTTCCCAAGTATGGATGGAATAGATTGAGAGTAAAGTTAGGGAATATGGGAATTAAATACAATAAATAAAACATTCTCATATAAATGTTACAATCAGCAAAAGAATTTTGATACCTATGTGATTTCATGTTCAATATTTTTGAGAGAACACATCACTGGTATTGAAGTAACTTCCCAATTGAGAGAAGTAATCATATTGCCATCTTCTACCCTGGCTGGACCTAAGTAGGAGCAATGGTTCAGTCCTGGGGACAGCATTTTAAGAAGGAAATTGACAAGCTGGTGCATGTCCAAAAGATATAATAGGTCACATATAATAAGCCAAATATATGTACATATATTTGATATATATAAATTATATCAAGAGATATAATTTAGGTCACCAATAGAGAGGTGACCTAAAAGCATTGCATATGGGAATCTGTTGAATGTATGTACTAAGGCTCTTTAGCTTGGAGAAGAGATGGTTCAGTAGAAACATAACCATTATCTTCAGGTATATAAAAACCTATTATGTGGACTTATTTTACTTTGGGTCTCAAAAGGAATACTGAGAGCAATGGTTGCAATTACCAGGAAGGCAAATTTAGACTTAATGTAAAGGAAAGATTTCTTTCTGAACATAGTGCTTTCCAAAAGGGATTGGGATTCCTGGTGAGGTAGTGAGTTCCCCCTCCCTAAAGGTATTCCAGCAGAGACTAAATAATCATTTGTTGGAAATTTTGAAAAAGAATTTCTGTTCAATTAGGTTTGGGACTAGATGCTCTCTTAGGACCCTTCCAGCTCTGAGATTCTGTCCCTTCCAGTCCAGAAATTCTGTGATTCAATGACAGTTCTATCCTGTGCAGATGACTTTTCCCACTGGAAAACACAGGTTTCTGGCTCAGACCCTTATGACAAGTTAAGAAAAGTGTTGAAGCCTCTGGGCGGTTCCTGAAGCCTTTGTCTTTAACCACTGACAAGTCCCTAATTAAGAAGTCGACTGTCCTCCCTCCAGATCAGTGATACTGCCTTTCTAGGATTACATAGAGTGACAGAAGGGAGGGGCATTAGCCTTTTGGGCAGTCGGCCAGACGCACAGATTGCTGGTTGCCACAGGGCATGAAGCAAAAGCCATCACCCTGACAGAACAGAAGAGAGCAGAGGGAAATGTGAGACATCCTGAATAGTCGTCACATCCTGCACTGGGGGCTTAAATTCAAGCACTTACATAATCCATCTTGAGATGCAGTTTGGTAAGACCACTGCTCCACTCAATTCAGTTCCTAAGCACTTAGGAAGTACATACTATGGACAGAGCCCTGAATACAATACTGGGAGAGATGCAGGTATTAAGAAAATAGCCCCTGCTTTCAAAAACCACACAAGCTAGTATATATAATACATATAGAAAGATACATAAAATTTGACATTGGTTAAGTCAAAATCTCTTTCTGGGCTTCTGTTTCAGTAATATGAGGGCATTGGACTAGATGATCTCTAAGTCCCTTCTAGCTTTAAATTCTATAATCATGTGACCTAAAACATGGTAGTAAAGGCAGAAGCTGATAATACTACCTGGGAGTTATAAACACAGTGATATAGAAGTAGAGAGGAAAAAAAGAACAAGTTCCAGCTGAGGAGGAGTCAGAGTTGGAATGGTCTTCAGCAATCTAGTCCAAACTATACCTGAAAAAAATGTAAGGTAGCTGGGTGGCACAATGAATGAGTGCTAGACCTGGAGTCAGGAAGACCTGAATTAAAATTCTACCTATGACACTTACTAGCTGTGGGATATTGGGCAAGATACCTGATCGTTGTCTACCTCAGTTTCCCCATATATAAAATACAATTGTTAACAGAAACTACCTCCTAGCGTTGCTGTGAAGATAAGGTGAGATTTTATTTGTATAATGCTTTACAAACTTTAAAGCATAGCTAGGAAAAAAAAAGAAAAAAAACATCAGAACATCCTTCATGGTGAAGTGGCATCTGTTCTAAAAACTGCAGGAAGAAAGGAGGAGAAGAGATCTTGTAAGGAAAAGATAATTAATTCCAGACATGGTGAATGCTAATATAACACAAGAGTAATCTGTGACCTATCTAATTTTTTAAAATATATTACTATTAGGTTGAATTGGATTCCTAACCATATTGGCTCTCAATGAATGAACAATGAACAGGCTATTTTTTTCCCAAGGAGAATTTAAGGAATGGCTTTAAGATATATTCCTGGATAAATAAGTGAATAAACTATAGAATATTAAGACTGGGAGGGACCAGTTTCTTTTTTTTTTCTTTTTGGAGGGCAATTGGGGTTAAGTAACCTGCCCAAGGTCACATAGCTAGGATTTTTTTTGTTTGTGTGTTAAGTGTCTGAGGCTGGATCCGAACCCAGGTCCTTCTGACTCCAGGGCTGGCACTCTACTCACTGCTCCACCTAGCCACCCCAGAAAGACCAGTTCTAATCAGCTACTCCAAACCCTCATTTTTCAGAGGATTAAAACAAGGCCTTGAGGGGCAAGTAGACTTCCCTTTGGTCCCATAGTAAGTTTAGCAAGGACTCAGGTCCATGATCTTTCCCTCAACCTACACTACTCCACAGAATAGTCATTAGGATAGGGAAGCTTAGACTTTGCCCAGGGTGCCAAAATTTTAAGATGAGGGTGCCCACTCTTATAGGATCATAGGACTGAAATATTAGATCTGGAAGGGACCTTGGAGGCCACTGACTCCAACCTCTTCATTTTACAAATGAAGAAAAAATGAGACCCAGAGATGGTAAGAAACTTACACAGGGTCCAATCCAGGGGTGGGGAACCTGTGGCCTCGAGGCCACATGTGGCCTTGTAAAGTTTAGGTTCAGTCAAAGGGCCACACTTGAGCACCTACAAGGCCACATATGGCTTCGAGGCTGCAGTTTCCCCATTCGTGGTCTAATCCTTCAGGAACTAGAAACAAATGATATTAGGACTCCATTGGGAAGATTAATTAGTTAAAATAGGAAATTACAGTAGGTTGTCTGTACTCCTAACTCCACCCCCCCCCCCCACACACACACACAAACATATACTTTCCACCCCCAGCTTCCCAGCTGGTAAGTTCCTACTTAGCCTGCTTCAGTCCCTTGGTAGTAGCCCAGAAAGAGTCATCAGTGTTTCTGGGTCTCCGTCTTTCAAACGTGTTGTTCCACCTGCCTGAAGAAGGAAAATTGCTGGGTATGATACTGTTTTTCCTTATCATAGTTAAGTCTGAGTAATTTAATGTTCCATAGAACTCCTTATTAAGAGAGCAGTAAGATGGAAGAACAAAAGCTTCAGAATATCAAAGAAATTCATCAAAAGAAATGCTGGGGAAGGTAGCCTAGCTATACCAGATTTTAATCTGTATTATAAAGCATCAAAACTACTTGGTAGTCCCAGAGGAATAGAGTAGTGGATCAATGGAATAGATTGGGTACATGAGACTCAGTAGTCAATGACTATAGTAATCTACTGCTTGATAAACCCAAAGACCCCAGTTTTGGGGATAAGAAATCACTATTTGACAAAAACTGCTGGGAAAACTATAATATAGTATGGCAGAAACTGGGCATAGACCATTATCTAACACCGTGTATACCAAAATCAAGTCTAAATGGGTGAATGATCTACGTATAAAGGCTGATACTGTAAGCAATCTGGGAAAGCAAGGAATAGTTTACCTGTCAGATTTATGGAGAGGGGAAGATTTTATGACCAAACAAGAATTAGAGAGCATTATAAAATGCAAAATGAATAATTTTGATTACATTAAATTGAAAAGCTTCTGTACAAACAAAGCCAATGTAACCAAGATTAAGAGGGAAGTAGAAAATTGGGAAAGAATTTTTACAACCAATGTCTCTGATAAAGGCCTCATTTCTAAAATACATGGAGAACTGAGTCAAATCTATAAGAATACAAGTCATTCCCCAATTGATAAATGGTCAAAGGATATGAACAGGCAGTTTTCAGAGGAAGAAATTAAAATATCTACAAGCATATGAAAAATGCTCTAAATCACTATTGATTAGAGAAATGCAAATCAAAACAACTCTGAAGCACCACATCTCACTGGTCAGATTGGCTAAGATGACAAAACAGGAAAATGATAAATGCTGGAGAGGATGTGGAAAAATTGGAACACTAATACATTGTTGGTAGAGTTGTGAACTGATTCAACCATTCTGGAGAGCAATCTGGAACTATGTCCAAAGGTCTATAATTTCATACCCTTTGACCCAGCAATGCCATTTCTAGGGTTGTTTCCCAAAGAGATCATAGAAGTGCGAAGAAGACCCATATGTACAAAAATATTTATAGCAGCTTTTTTTGTGGTGGCAAAGAATTGGAAATTAAGGGAATACACATCAATTGGGGAATGGCTAAACAAGTTGTGGTATATGAATGTAATGGAATACTATTGTTCTATAAGAAACGAGGAGCAGATGGACTTTATATTTACCTGGAGAGGCTTATATGAACTGATGCTGAGTGAGAAGAGCAGAACCAGGAGAAATCTGTACACAATTACAGATACAATATATGTGTGACAACCAACATTGATAGACTGGACTCTTCTCAGCAAAGCAGGGCTATAAGTCAACTCCAAAAGACTCATGATGGAGAGACATTCAGAGAAAGAACCAGAAAGAACAGTTTGATTGCAGATTGAAGCAAACTACCTGCTCTCTTTCTTTTTCTTGCTTGGTTTTGTTTCCTCTTTCCCAATGTTCACTTCATCGGATACAATCCTTCTTATAACCTGACTAATGTCTAATGTGAAAGTATTTGCAGATCCTATACTTGATTTTATGCTGCCATGGGGGGAAGAGTGGAGGGGGTGGAATTTGAAACTCAAGGAACTATGGAATTGAATCTGTAAACTAAAAGTAAACAAACAAATTAATAAAGGCCAAAAAAAAAAAAAAAGCAGTAAGAGCTGTAATAATGACATATAATACTATGTATCTTGTAGCATTTTTTAACTTTTCAAAATACTTTAGTGATTTTTATCTGAATGTATTTCACAGAGGTCTTGTGAAATCAGTATTTTAATCTCTATTCAACATATCAAGAAATTAGAAGACAGAAAAGTTTTTAACAATGTGTCGAGAATTTGTCTCTGTGACACCATCCTGGGTTAGGATTTCATTAGCTCTCACCCAGATTATTTTAAATGTTTCGTTATTTGTCTCTCCTCTCTAGAATTCATTGTTAACACTGATGCCCATCCTTATCCACTGTTCTTATCTACTGAAAATCTCTAAATAGTTTTCCATTACCTGCTAAATAATGTTCAATAGATCATCCTGGCATTCTAAGTCTTTCATAATGCCACCAACCTATCTTTCCAGCTTTATCTTATGCTATTCTTTTACAACATTGCCTTACATTCTCCATATGCCAACTGAATTGAACTAGTCTATATCCTGAGTATATCCTATACTTTGTTATATCCACTCCCTTACTCAAACTTCTTCCCACCTCCAGAGAAACCATTCGGGAAGCATTCATTGTACACAAAGCACTATGATCAGTTGAGGTAGTTATAACATTTAGAAAATTTAAGGTCTTTGCAGTCAAAGGGTTTACAGTTAGTTGGTGGGGAGATATGAAAGGTGGATAAATATAATACGAAATAATACATGATAACTGTGTAGCCTGGAGTTCAAGATTGAGGAATTTGCATAAGACTCTCTTCATTGGTGGAGAAAATGATTACTTGATGCTATGTGCCTGGACAAAAGAACTAGCCAAGAAGAACTTGGGACAACAGAGACTTTCTTTTAGATTTTTGTTCTAAGAGAGAATACATGTGGTTCTAGACTCTCCTTAAAGAGAAACCCAGAGAGAAATGGAAAAGACTTTGGATGGAAGGAATTTAGTGAATCCAGGGCCTTGACGTATCATTGATTTCCAGCTTGCCTCCTTTGAGAGACTCTCTGTCTCTGTCTCTCTGTCTCATCTCCTTCCCAATGGGAAAGCTCATTCACTCTGTGTCTGGAATGTTGTTCTATGGATATTCAGAGTGGATTAGCACCTGTGGTGTGAGGACTTCCTAAATTCAGAGATGCTCATCCACCTTTTACCCCACTCTCACCTGTGGGTCCAAGAAGGTGTAGCATGCACAGCAGTCACACCCTGATAAAAAACAAACAAAAAATAAAAATAAAAACATCTCAGCAGATAGGCTAAACCAGGCTGAGGTTAACTTGACAAGCCTCAAACCTGTTGATGAGTTAGAGGAATGTCTATCCCAAGTATTTAAAGATTCCCCCTGGTAGAATGGGCAGATGAGAACAATTTGTTTCAATGGTTGTAACAGTGCTGGAGCAGGTGCTATGGAGCCCTTGGAGCTTGGTCAGACATTAAATACACCAGGGATATTTACTACATCTCAGGCTACCACCAGTCATCTTGACTTTTGTCTTCCTACTGGACTTTGATGACCCCAGAAGAAAAAGTGTGATTGATGACTTTGTCCAACTCTGCATCACTTAAATCCAATCCATGTGCAAGTCAAGCCACCACCCCATGATGTCTGTGATCCTCTTCAAAAAAAGGATGAACAACAATGACATGTTCTAATCTGCATAACTAACTTCTCTTATTTGTTTACTATTAGATTAGATAAATGGGTTTATTTGTGGTTCACTATTTGGGGTGGTCTTTGGAGTAATTAAAATTGGTGGGAAGGTACCAGGACAGGAAAGAAACTTAAACCTAAAAACAATTTTCCATTGCCTAGCAATATATTTTTAAATTTCCTTTCTTTTTTATTTTAATATTTTATTTTTCCCCATTTACAAGTAAAAAGCAATTTTTAACATTTGTTGTTTTTTTTTGTTTTGATTCCAAATTATATTTTTTCCTTTCTTCCATTTCCCAAAAGAAAGAAGGAAGGAAAGGAAGAAAGAAAAAGGAAAGAAAGAAAAAATAGTATATTTCAGTCTGTATTCAGAAGCCATCAGTTTTCCCTTTCGAGGCAGAAAGCATTCTTCATTATAAACCCTTTGGGATTGTCTTGGATCATTGTATTGCTGAAAATGGCTAAGTCATTATTCACAGCTAATCATCATACAATATTGCTGTTACTTTGTACAATGTTCTCCTGGTACTACTCACTTCACTTTGCATTAGTTCATAAAAGTCTTTCCAGATTTTTCTGAAATCATCCTGCTTGTTATTTCTTATAGCAAAATAATATTCCACTACAATCACATACTACAATTTATTATTTTAACAGTAAAAGATTGTCCAGGAAATATCTAGAAAAGTAAGCAATAACAAGAATTAGCTTTAAGAACAAGCCATGTTCCTCTGACCCCATTTACTTTTTGGACAGTGCTTCAAGACCCTTGTAATGTAATTTATCAATATTTTAGAAAAGTGTGGTACAAAGTCTCTGATCTTATTATTATGAATAAGATAGAAAGATTTGGGTTGGATAGTACTAACATACTGTAACCCCAACATCCCCAGGGCGGCTACCAACACAGGTTCTTAGATCTGCTTTTCAAAAGGAAAGCAACTCAAAATCAGTTAACAAGCTCACTTTAATCAAACAAACATATATTACCTAGTTCAGGGGGAAAAGGTCAGAACCCTGAACTTCAGATTATACAGACAGATCAAACAGACAGGCTTCCAAACTGTCCAACCATTATCAATACCAAAATCACAGTTACCAGAGAGGGAAGAATCAACATCTGGGTTTTCAAAGCCGGGGGCGGGGGGGGGGGGGGGGCTCTCAATGGCTGCTCAGAGTTTCATCTGGTCAAATCACACAATATTTCTCAAAGTGAGCCCCCAAAACAAAGCCTCACATCAAGAATTATATAGCCTTCTCCTGGGTCAGAGAATGTAACCACCCTCCTGACCCAGTGCCCAATCACACAGCATCAAGGTGTGGTCATTCCTGAAAACCAAGCCTCTTACCACAGGCTCCATGTGACCACATTCAGCCTATTAGGGGGCAGAGTATATTTTCAAATTAAAGAAGGTTCTCAGAGTCACTTAAGCCAATCAAAAGGGCCTAGGGGCACGGAAGATCTTCAAATCTGCATTTCCATTACACATACTCAAAGAATAATCATTAATATATAGATGTCAATTTGGAAGGGTAAGGATCATATGGCATTTAACAGTCCTTCCTACTCTGAGATTCTGTAATCTTGGAGAAGCAGTAATGCAGCAAGAAGAAGGGAGTGGGGGAAAAGGTATTTCAGGACTAGTAAAGGCAAGGGAAAGTTCCATCTCTGTATGGGAGATGACAAATAGTTCATCTGGACTGAATGATATGGCACGAGGAATGGAGCAATATGAAATAAGTCAAGAAGTGCCAGGTTGTAGAGGACCTTAAATCCCAGACAGAAGTTTTAAAATGTTACTCATTAGCCAATGGGTAATCATTATGGTAGCTTTGACCTTAGAAGTGAAATGACCAGATTTATGGTCATGATGGTCAAGGATAATTCATCTGAGTGGATACTTGGGAGGAGATGGAATGAGGAGACCCCACAAGAAGAGATTACTTCAGTAGTTCAGGCACATGATATTGAGAGCTTGTTAGTGGAGAATTGGGAAAAGAAAAAGAGGATGGATGAAACACATTGAACAAATGGAAATGATAGGATCTCTAATTAAATGTAAGAGGTGAGGGAGAAGGGACAACTAAATACAATGATATATATGTGTGTGTATATATACATATACATATATATGTGTGTGTATATATACACACACATATATATCATTGTATTTAGTTGTCCCTTTAGTTATATATACACACACACATATATGTATATGTGTGTGTGTATATATATATATACATATATATATACATATATATATATACATATATATATATATATATATATATATATATCTTTTTGGAGGGCAATTGGGGTTAAGTAACTTGCCCAAGGTCACACGCCTAGGTTTTGTGTGTGTGTGTGTGTGTGTTAAGTGTCTGAGACGGGATCCCAACTCAGGTCCTTCTGACTCCAGGGCCTATGCTCTACTCACTGCGCCACCTAGCCACCCCCAGTGCTATATTTTTCAACAAGAGAGATGTAGATAGTGATTCCACTATCATAAATAATTAAGTCTAAAAGAAGAAAAAGTTTAGGGAAATGACTGATGAACTGGCATCAAAACATATTGAGTCTGAAGTGACAATGGGACATCAAGTAGAAAGGTCATATAGGCAGTTAGAAATGATAGGATAATGAATATAAAACCAGAGTGGGATCTTAGAGGCCATGTAGTCCAAATGCTTCATTTTCCAAGTGAGAAACTAAGAACCAGATGCCATAAGTGACTTACCCAAGATCACAGAGTTAATAAATGGCAGACTCAGGATTCACACCCAGGTCTTCTGACTCCAACTTTTGCACTCTTTTTTCATTTTACTTCACTTCCAATATATATCTCAGGAAGTCAGGGCTCAGTGACTCCCCATCTCCTGCTCTTGTTCCCCACTATCCTATCTTCATGTCTTTACTTGACTCATGCTTGATATGTTCAAATTTCTTACCACAACTAACTAGATCTTCACATATATGAATCAAATCTCAGCTTTTCTACATACTATGTGACTTTGGGCAAATCATTTCACTCACCCAACAAGCATTTTTAAAATATTTATTATGGGTACACTAATGCATTGTTGGTAGAGTTGTAAACTGGTCCAAACATTCTGAAAAATCATTTTGGAACTATGCCCAAAGAACTGTGAAACTTCAAGCCCTTTAACCCAGGAATAATACTACTAGGTCTATATTCCAAAGAGATCAAAAAAGGAAAATATTTGTACAAAAATATTTATAGTAGCTCTTCCTATGGTGGCAAATAATTGGAAATTGAAGGAATGCCCATTAAATGAGGAATGGTTGAACAAACTGTATTGTATTATTGTGAGAGAATACTACTGTGCTATAAGAAATGACAGTGTTCTGGTTTCAGAAAAACCTGGAAAGACTTATATGAGCTGATGCAAAATGAAGTGAGCAGAACCAAGTGAATTATTATAAACAGTAATAGCAATATTGCAACGATGATCAGTTATGAAAGACTTAGCTACTGTCATCAGTATGATAATCTAAAAGTTCCAAAGAACTCATGATAATTCTATTCACCTCTAGAGAGAGAATTAATAAACTCTGAATGCAGATTGAAGCCAATTTTTTCAGTTTCTTAATTTTTCTTGATTTTTTGAGACATTATTGATTTAGAAATATGTTCTGTATTACTTTACATGTACAATGGGCATCATATTGTTCACTTTCTCAATGGCTGGGGGTGGGATCAAGGGAAGGGAGAGAATTCAGAACTCAAAATTAAAAAAAAAGAATGATAAAAGTAAATAAATATTCTAAAAATACACATGCAAATATATCTTATGTATTCCAACTATGCTTGGAGCTTGAATTATGAAAAGAAGGAAGAAGAAGAAGGAAGAGGAGAAGAAGGAGGAGGAGAAGAAGGAGAAAGAGGAGAAGAAGGAGGAAGAGGAAGAGGAGGAGGAGGAGGAGGAAGAGGAGGAGGAGGAAACAGTTCCTTCCAAAAGAAGTTTACATTCACACTTCTAGGTCTCAGTTTCCTTATCTATAGAACAAAGAAATTGGACTAGATAATCTCTAAGATTGTTTCCAGCTCTCCATCCTTCATCACTGCAAGGATGATAAGGACTTTTCTAGGGCAGTAGCAATGCTAGCAGGAGATTTAGGACTTATGCTGCACTCTCCCACCAGAGCTTTTGCAACTCCTTGAGGTTTATCAAAATTTCAAGACAATTTCACATCACAGTGTATTATAGTACTTAAAAATACCAATGAGGAATAGTGAGTATATTTGTCCCCAACCAAAGACAATTACAGGGTAAAGCTAAGTGCTGCCTCCTGGAGGTGGAGGGAGAAGAAAAAGGAGAAAAATCACTAATCCTAACGCAGATAGTAATCAGGGCTGGGGACTTTCTGCAGAGAGGAGTAAGGGAGTATTTCCTTAAGGACACTTCATAGTGCCAACTGAGAAGAGGTACGAAACAGAGGGGAAAGAGAGATCAAAGAATATGGTAAAGAACTCCTAGATATATAGGATAGGTGATCGCTGAAAGGGTTCATTCTACTAGAGTGCTAGTTGTATCCCCTAGGCACACAATATTGGAAGGCAAAGGCTAGAAGAGCAGGAACCTTAAGTAGCAAATAAAAGAAACAACAGGGAGTTTCTTCCTCCGACATAAGAAAAGAAGTCTTATGTGACACTGGTGGTCACTTTGGTATACCACAATGACTGCAGAGAAGCATTGGGGATCTCTAATAGAAAGGCAATCAGAAAGGAGCATCTGTGGAAGCAGAGCTAGCTATATACTCTCATGCATTTTTTTTCTTGATACTAGCTAAGGCTGGTTCTACTCAGCTGAAATCCAGACACTTGATTCTTATTAGTCTATCTGCATTTAAACTTGAATTCTTCCCCAGACTTTAATAGTCCTATGACCCTAGGCAAGCCACTTAATCTCTTTCTGCCTCAGTTTCCTTCTAAGACTCATTTTAAAACTTACAATGGGTCTTTTCCAGTAGGTTGTATGTCTTCATTCTCCTACTTCTAGGGCTTAAGACAGTATATCTTTCTCTTTTTCCCATCCAAGTTCACAGACCCCCTCCCCAGAAAAAAACCCAGGTTGAGAACCCCTTGATTATATCATCACTAAGGCCTTATCTAACCTGGTACCAACATCCTATTAATGTTTTCATATCCATCAACATGGACAAGGATTTATTAAGCATCTATTATGTGGAGAACCCTGAAAATGTCAGACCTTAAGGAGCTTATAATCTAATAAGGGGAAGTATAACATGCCCTTAAACAAATGTATAAAAGGTAGAAATAGTACAGGCAAAGGAGAGTCTCAAAGTGCTCCCAGATAATTTCAAGAGAGAGATATTTTATAGGAGGGTAACGAGTGGGGAGGGATGCAATCAGGGAAAGGGTAAGAGCAGGCACCTAATCTATGTTTATGTTCCAAGATCCTTTCCGAGTCGAGCATCCTGTGTTCTGAGTTTTAAGGTCCCTTCCAGAACATTCCAAGAGCCTAAGATCTTTGGCACACACTTAAAAGAATATATGATCCTCTCAAATGTAATGTAGGGAACAACTGGGGAGACTCGAAGGGCAGTTCTGTAAGCTCTTGTCCCCCTTCTTCCACCTACAGTTTTCTTTCTGAGATTTTCACTCTGAGGAATCTTTATGGGGAGAGAAAGCCATCCTCAACAGTCTCTCCATCACTGAGAATGCCATCTGGCCTCCCACTCTGAATCGCCATGGTGCCCCAGCACAAGGTCTTCTAAACAGCATTCTGGAGGGGCCAAGGTCACCACACAGTCAACCTTTACAGATGGGGTGGGGACAAGGCACCCGAACTGCAGCTGTGACCAGGCAGGGACAATGACCCCCATTGTCCCAAGGCTACTCTTGGGCCACATTTGAGGGCAGTGGGGTGACCCTGAATAGAGAAAGCAGAGAAGTTGCTGGAGGCCTCAGCAAGATGCCCCTTCACTAATGAAGGGAAGTTTTGAAAGGGCAACAGCCAGGAGTTTATTGACAAAAAGGCACTAATTTCTTTTGTCAACCTATGATCTCTAAGTAACTTGGGATTCTCTGATTCTGTGGTCCTACTACATCCTCAAATGAAAACAAAGAAAATGCAGAATAAAACAACAAAATCATATCAATAGGCATTGTAGTGAAATGGAAAGACTAATGTACTTATTATCAAAAGCTATTCTGCCACTGATTAGCCATGGGACTGTGGATAGACATAATTAGAAGAAGAAGAGCATTCATGTATTTTAAGGTTGGCAGAGCACTTTACATATTTTATGCTATTCAAGCCTCACAAAAACCCTGTGAAATAGGTGCCTTTATTCTACCTACTTTACAGAAGAGGAAACAGGCTAAAGGGGAAGTGACTTGCCCAGGGCAACAATAATAATAACTAATATTTATGCAGTGCTTATTGTGTATCAGGCGTGCTGGCAAGCATTTTACAATTCTTATTTGGTTCTCCCAACAAGAGGAGGTAGGTGTGATTATCATCATCCTCATTTTACATTTGAGGAAACTGAGGCAAACAAAGGTTAAGTGACTTGCCCAGGGTCACATAGCTAGTAAGCATCTAAAGCTAGATTTGAACTCAGGTCTTTCTGACTCCAGACCCTACACTCTCTCCACTGTACTACCTAGTTTCCCTGACAAAGCTAGTAAGTGTCAAAGGCAGGATTCAAACTCAGATTTTTTCCTGACTCCAAGTTCATAGTCCATCATAGAATCAGAGATTTAGATGTGGAAGGAGAGCTTAGTGACCAGAGTTGAATCCCTTTCATTTTACAGGTGAGGAAACTGAGCCTCAGAGAGCTCAAGTGATTCACCCAAAATCACACCGCTATTGTCTGTTGTGAGGCTGAGGCCAGGATTTCCTGAACGCTTACCTAATACTTCACCTACTAAACCAAGCCATGAGCTAATTAACACAAGAACTGCTGTTTCTGCATTTTCCAAATAAGTAAACTGAATTTCTGAGAAGCGAAGTGGTTTCCCCAAGGCCATATATAACTAGGATGTGATTGATGATTGCTAAGGGGGCAACTGGGTGGCTCAGGAGATTGAGCGTTGACTCTGGAGCCTGGAAGACGAGTTCAAATCCATATTTAGATACTGTTATTATCCCCACTTCATGTGACACTGAATAATTTCTTCAGTCTCAGTTTCCTCATGTAAAATGAGGATTATAATAATAGGACCTACCTCTCAGGGTTGTTGGGAGGGTCAAATATGATCATATTTTAAATTCTTAATATAGTGCCTGCCACATAGGAGGCACGATCTAAATGTTTATTCCCTTCCCTTCCCCTCACTGCTGTCTCAGCTCTTTACACACCTGTGGTGCTATGATTCCTAAGAGGGGACAAAATAATTCTTTCCTGCATCAGATGTTAAATTGAATATTAAAAAGTCCCCCAATGTGTGGTCTGGAAAATGAGCACTCTTATGCAGTCAGGAAGGGGACTAATTATCTCAAGGGAATATAACAGCATTTGCAAAATATTCTTTTAAAATAATTCCCTTTAATCACTTTAATGAAAAAAACATGCCATCTAGCACTTCTGAAAGCAGCTGAGGCTTCTCTGAAGCAAACAAATGGAGGGGGTCAAAAGCAGGGAAGGATAGCACCATTCAACCGTTCATTTATTTATTAATTCATTCAGTAAACATTTTCTTCATTGCCTGCTCCTTAGGAGGCCACCAAGGGGTATCCTAAGGAGAAAAAACAAAGACTGAACCCTTACTTTGTCAGAACTTAGGATCTAGAAGGATGAAGGTAATACACAGACCCATGACATTGCAAGATGAAGCAGGATATGATAAGGAGGGTGAGATGTACAAAGGACTATGGTCATTCTTCAGGGCTCAGATTGAGAGCTTTTAAGAGCAGTATTGATAATCTAGCCTAACCGCCTCATTTTACAGAGGGGGAAACTGAGGTTCATATAAGGGAAACCACTTGCCCAAAATCACTCAGGACACATATATCAAGGTCAGGATTTGGACCAGGATGCCTACTGTTTCTATACTATCACATCATCTTGTAAAAGACTTTGGAAGTTGTACAGTTAGAAAAATCTCAGAATCTCCGAGTTTTAAAGGACCCGAGGGGGGTCCAACCTGTAACTGAATACCATTCCCCCTCATAAAATCCTCAACAATAACAACAGCTAGAATTTACGTGGTGGTTTAAGGCTTATAAAGTGCTTTACAAATATTGTCTCAGTTTATCTCTACAACAACCCTGCAAGGTAGGTAATGTTATCATCCCCACTTTATGAAGGAGGAAGATGGTGGATAGAGGGATAGCCTTGGAGTCAGAAGAAACCAGGCCCAAATCATGCCCCCAACCCTTAATAGCTGCATGACCCTCAGGCTGAGAGGGCAAGTGATTTCCCTAGGGACAGCTAATAAGCTATGTGTCTCTATCTAGTTGGGTAGTTTAGGGAAGTCTTGGGAGAAATGGTGACTACATTAGGCCCCCAAAGAATGGACAGCATTTCAACAGGCAGAAATGGGTATGGGATTCCATAAGTGGAGCTGGAACAAGAAGTCATTACATTTCCCCCCAAGTTATCTGAAGAGTTATCCCAATGCTTTACTTAGCTTTGCCCAGGGAGGGTCTAGGCAGGTAATTGGGGTTTTTGACAAATAGTTGAAGATATTTTTAGCCTGTAGAAAAAACTAAGGGAGTCATCCAAGCTCTTTTCATGCATTTCATCAGGTTTAGATGGAAAAGACTTCAGATAATTTATTTTAACTATTCCTATTATAAATTGTGAAACAGAAGCCCAGAGTAAGGAAGTGAGTTGGCAAAGTCCACACAGGGGGTAAAAATTCAAACCCAGCCCTTCTGACTCCAAATTCAAATTTTTGTAAGGATCATGATGTAGAAGAGGGTTTGTACACATTCTTAGCCTCCAAGAAGGGAGACCAAGGAGCAATTGGTAGATGTGGAAGAGGTGGGTTTCAATTTGAATATATTTAAAAAAAGCCATCCAAAAATATCACGGGCTGGTGCATTTTTTCAGTTGTCATACACCATCTTGTTCTTCTCTGTTGCCCTTACAGTATAACTCTGAGAAGGGTCTTGAAAATGGCAGTTAGTCAGTGTTGATTGTAAGTGGAGATAAGAGAATCCAGGAAGCTGAACTAGTGGAAAGAATACTAGATTTGGAGCTAGAAGACTTGGATTCAAGTCCTGATAGCTGTGAGACTCTGGGTAAGTCCTTCCTCCTGAGTCCCCAGAGTTTTATCATCTGAGGTCAACTTGAGCATTCATTGCTATCAATTTCTATTTATTATTTATTGATTAATTTGTAGTTTTCAACATTCACTTTGATAAGATTTTGAGTTCTAAATTTCCCCCCTCTCTCTCTCCAAGATGGCCTGCATTCTGATATAGGCTATACATATACATTTATATTAAAAATACTTTCATATTAGTCATGTGGTAAAAGAAGAATCAGAACAAAAGGGAAAAAACACAAGAAAAAAGAAACACTAGTATGCTTCAAACTACATTCAGACTCTGTAGTTCTTTCTCCGGATGTAGATAGCATTTTCCATCTTGAGTCTTTTAAATTAATTTCTATTTTTTGAAATAATACTTTAAGTACTCCAAAGTATTTTCTGGTAGTGCAAGTATTATACTCACTTCACAGATGAAGAAACAGAGGCCCAAAGAGGTTAACTGGTTTACTCATGATCACACAGCTAACAAATATCAGAGATAAGACTACAGGTCAGATATGACTTGGGGAACGGAATTCTTTTGAACATTTTGGAAACCAGTCATCATAAGTGGGATTTGAACCTTTACCCTAGAAAAGACCAAAGACTGAATATAACCCCTCAAGTGGCTCTGCTCTCCTAACTAACACAACCTGAGATGATTAAGATGAAGGAGGGTCTGACTAACACCAAGAAACTACAGAATGGAAAATGTGATTTGTAGATTAAAGAGGAAACAATGTCTGGCATCTGTAATAGTAACAAATGAAGTTTATCAATAATAGCTACCAAATATTCCCCTGATACAAAGATAGGTCTGAGTGAATACAGATGGCAAAGCCTTCATCTGAAGCCCTCTGATCTTATAGAACATTAATTACACAGCTCTGGGTCCTGACAAAGCCTGCCTCAAAACAGGCGAGGGCTGCCTTGGGCCAGAAGGTCGTGCTGACCTTGGGCTTTTACAGAGTCGTGCCGAGAAAGACAAAAACCAAGGGCCAGGGTTGGGAAGTTCTACCCATGAGCAGAGCCAGGAAGTCTGAGTGTGATCTGTGAGCCTGGCATTAGCCAGCAAAGGCAGAGATGATAATGGGGGCTTAAGGACAGCACTGGTAACCCAATATTAGCTGCCCAGGATGTCTGTCACTCCTGTGCTCATTAGCTTGAACAAGCTGTCAAAACTTTAGGAGCCAGCATTGTGGAAATGTGCCTCTGAGATCCCCTCAGACAACTGTCAGAATTCTCTGTCAGGGCTGCCTCTTCCCTGATTTTTCCTCTCTTCTGCCATTAGAGGCTTTTTCTGGCTGGTTTTCATCTCAGGAGGAGGGTCAAGTGGAAATATACTTGAGGACTAGTTGACTGAATCTAAAGACTTGTAAGAGGGGCAGACCCCAGAACTGAGAGCCAGAGGACTCGGGTACCAGCTTTGCTAGTAACTAGCTGCGTGACCTTGGGTAAGTGACTTCTCATTTCAGTTGTCATGCTCTTAATCTATAAACTAGTGTTAGTAAATGGCAGAGCTAAGCCCTGGAATCCAGGTCTCTGGACTATAAGCCCAGAGTTCTTTCTTAGAGCTCTAGAGATAATAAGAATCAGAGGTGGAATTCAAGTCAAAACTCATCTTCCTAAGTTCAAATCTAGTTTCAGACACTTCCTAGCTGTGTGACCCTAAGCAAGTCACTAAACCCTGTTTGCCTCAGTTTCTTTATCTGTAAAATGAGCTGCAAAAGGAATGGCAAACCATTCCAGTATTTTTGCCAAGAAAACCCCAAATGGGGTCATGAAGAGTCGGACGTGACTGAAATGACTGAACAACAAAAAACTCTTTAAATAGACATGAAGTATTTGGGGAGGGAGGAGTCACATCAAGCTGAGAGAGAAATCCATGAAAACTTCTTGGAAGAAGTGGTGTCTCCGCAGGGCCTTAAAGGATGGGTAAGACGTCAGCAGAAAGTATGAAAAGACACATGAGATCTGGCATTGTCCCCAAATGATGAGAACATGAGGTAGCAGCTAGTTTTTTGCACAGGAGATAGAATTTTGGAAGAGGAGTAATATGAGATAAAGGTAACACAGTAAGGTAGGGCCAAGTCTAGTAAATAAACTGGAAAAATAGTGATGTTGGGTTTTTTCTAAAAGGGGTTGGGCCTGGCTACCGAGTAAGGAGACTGGATGAGGCAGTGTGGAGTAGTAGGAAGAACACAAGACCCAGTGTCAGAAGACCTAGGGTACAGTGGCCATTCAGCCACAAATATGCTATGTGACCCTAGGCAAGACACTTAGTATATCTGGGCCTCAGTCCCCTCAATTGCAAAACAAAGGGACATTTGACTAGATACTAATATTCCTTTCTTCTCTGCCATTCTGGTTTTCTTTGTAAATTTGAGTCTAAAGATGATTTCTAAGGGGAGTTTCAGACAGATTATCTGACTTGCAACTGAAGGGGAACTTAGAAGCCATCTTGTCTGACTCTTCCATTTTACAGATGTTGAGGAAACTCAAGGACCAGAGACTTTATATGACTTGCCTTGGGTCAGTGTTTGGTCTGCTCCATTAGGCAGTCTCTATGCTTGGGGAATGTGAGCAAGTTGGGTTTCCTCTGTCCTCCTTAATAAAATAATGGTCAGGATATGTGAGTCTAAGTTGTCATTATGCTTCTTATTAGCAGAGTGACTTTGGGTGAGTCCTTAGGCTTCAGTTTCTTTTTCTGTGAAAAGGGGTTAATGATCCCCATCCTACCTCCTTCATTGGCTTCTGTACAGAGAAAAATAAATCCAATATTTTGACAATATTGACTATATTTATACCTCTGTATAAATGTAAGCAATTTAGTAAGGGTATTGCTTCCTAAAGGGATGGTTTGCAGGGAAGCTTAATCCTCTGAATGGATAAATTCTGCTTGGTTTGTTAATAAATCAGTCATATGACTTTCTTATCACATGCTGTTAACTCCTTTTTATTTGAGCAGTTTATACTTTATAGTGCTGTAGGAATTAGAACTGGAAGGAGACTCAGAGATCATTTCATTCAATGTCTTTATTTTATGGATGACGAAACTGAGTTCCATGAAGAAGTGACTTGGCCAAGATTGCATAATTGGCCAGAGAGAGGATTGGCATTAAAAGCAAGCTCCTCTCTAAAACCAGAGACCTTCTTCTGAACCCAAAGTCTGAAGACATAGTTGGTTATCCCTTAAGTTATAATATTAGCCATTCCAAGTATTGCTAATTCTTGTGAAACCAAAGGATTAGGAGAGAGAGAGAGAGAGAGAGAGAGAGAGAGAGAGAGAGAGAGAGAGAGAGAGAGAGAGAAACCTGTTGTAGTTTGGCTTCCTGTCAAAAAGCTTGTCCAATTCCAGTTACTGATACAATCTGGAGTTAGAGTTTCCTAAATTGGCCATGAAAGGGATTATCCAACTCAAGGGTGACACCTCAAAGATTCACTTCAGATACAGAGCATATAGAAATTCTAGTGCTGCTCTGAACCTGAGTCCAACCTTCCAAAGCCTTTGAATCTTTCAAAAGAAGGTAGTAAGGGTCTAGTTCACAAAGCTCCACAGTGCCAGACCTAACCATGGACAGAATAGATGACTGCATACACGATGGGATTTAAGAGGCATCAAGAAGGCTCCCCACATCTCAAAAAATCTGACTACCTACACTGACTATTCAGTGAGAGCTGAAATTATCTTATTTGGAGGGGGGGAGGCACAGAGATCTTTATTCTCTAGAGAGAATGAGAATACTGAGCCACTAGAAGAAGGAGCAGGGCTTGACAATCATACTGAAGGGGAAGGAATAAAGTTCAGAGCATTTCTTGAGCACAGAGTAGGTCCACAGAAGGCTAGAACCTCTTCTTCATAGGAAACAATTACTCCTTCCCCAAGGAGAGATCAAGGGAATAGTGGAGGGTCCTAGCTGAGGAAACAAAAAGTCTGGTTCTTGAGAGAGAAACCCATTCAATTCAATTTAACTAGTTATTAAATGACTACTATGCCTGAGATCTTGTACGTGGTTTAGAAATGAAAAAGAAGACCCAGCCAATCTCTCTCATGGAACTTAAAGTCTAGTGGGGGAAGGGAGCAAGATAAATACACAAATAACCACAATAAAATGTCAAATAAAGAGTATGCAAAGGAAAAGTTAGCAAAAGATGTGAGTTTTGAGTAGAGAGCACTTACTGGGGGTTGTTGTTTGTCCTTTGTACTCAAAGACCAAAATGACATCACAATGTGAGGGTTAATGTAGACTGTATCTGCCCCTGACTGGTAGTAATATAGTAAAATAGTAACAATGAAATAGTAATAATAAAGTAGTTGAATAGTAAAATTTAAAAATTACTGAGTAGTTAAATAATAAAATAGTAAAAAGGGTATGGGTGATGCCTTTTGACTAGCGAGTAAATTGGATTTAAGAGAGAGTTATATACACTCATTAGCCTCACTCTCTTCCACTTATCAAAGTCCAGTGGCAAGACTAAAATCAAGGCTGTCATGGAAGGAAGGCTTGCTTCATGGAGGAGGTAGCACTTGAACTCAGAACAGATTTGGACAGGGGAGAAAGTACAATGCACTGGATGGCTGAAGTGAAGAATAGAAGAGGGAGAAGAGGCATAGAAAGGGGTCAAACACTCAATCAGTCTCCATAGCTGTTTTTACCTTCTCCTACTACAAAGAACAGTGCAAAGATTAGAAATAGACATTGATGCAGTGAATAGCTTCTTGGACTTGGGAACAGGAAAATCTGGGTTCAGATCCACAGAGGAGATGGGATTTGTTCAGGGACACACAGATAATTAGGTAGCAGAGTGAAGGGAGAAGGAGGATTGACTAGCAGGATAGGAACAGCTCTACTCTTTACTTCCTTGTGACCTTAAGTAAGACATTTAACTTTTCTAAGCCTCAGTTATTTCATCATCTGTAAAATGGGGGTATTGGTCTTGATTACCTCCAATAGCTCTTTATGTTCCTCTGATCTTCCTATGAATTATGAAGTGCTTCCCTTTAAATAAGCCTGGAAAGCAAACAGGTACTACTACCCATTTTGCAAATGGAAAAAAAAGCAATGGTTTGCCCAAGGTCACACAGCTAGTACATGTGAAATTCAGTTCTGAAGCCAAGGTCTTCTTATTGCAAGTTCAAGGTTCTTTCCACTATACCATGCTGTTTCTTTTTATACAAATAAAGAAATAATGACATGTGAGCTAAATGGCCTTAAGTACAGTTTTCTGGAAACTTAATTCATAGAATTTGAGAGCTTAAGTTAGTCTAACCCCATTATTGGAAACTGAGGCCTGAATACATGAAGTTACTTATCTAACATCATATATAACATATTCTATTTGTTAATAACTCCTTGTGTTTAATGGCACTTTCATACATACCTTATAGCTCCTCTGTGAGGCAGGAAGATAGATTATGGAGAGAAAAAGGTTATAGCCTACTGAATTCATATCGTGAGACCATGACATCCTCTTGGAAATTATATTTTTAATAAATTCCTAATATGAGTTTACAACAAGGTCATAAGAGGAAAATTTAGGATTTTTCCCTATCCCTAGCACCATTTACTTTCATTCTCTAGTCTTATATGAGCTTTCTCATTATTTATATTCTGAATTCTAGTTCCTCTCTATGTTCTTGACCCTCTCCACTACCTATATAGCTTTAGAGATATCCTTTCTTTATCTGGACCTCACTATCATCATCTGCAAAACAGGTATAAATATCCCTGTCTTGCCTCTCCTGTTTTATAAATGAGGGAATAGAAGACCAAAGAGGAGAAGGGACATTCCCGAAATCACTCAGTGACTTACTGAAAAAGCCAAGACTCCTGATCCCTGGCCTACTGTTCTTTTAATTACATGCTCTTCTATCTAACTGAATTCTTCCAAAATGTCTCTACTTACATTCCAAAATTGTGATACTACAGAATTTTGGGGAAAAGTTATAAGGATCCCAAGGAGTTCAAAGACCATGAGAAAAGGCATAAATTAATTCAGAAATACTTGAGACTTGTATAAAGTAATGTAGACTAAAGTAAGTAAAATTAGAAAAAAATTACACAATGACCACAATAATGTAAAGGAAAATAATATTGGAAGACATCAGAACTTTGTTCATGGAAGTGACCAATGATGACTCCAAATGGTTAACTGTGAAACAAATGCCCCCCCTCCTTTGGGGGAGAGGAGGGACACTTTGGGTAGAAAGGTGGTTAATCATAGGTACAGAGTGAAGCATACTTTGTTAGGTATTGCCAATAGCTTTGTTTTTATAATTATGCTTTTATTTCAAGGGAGGATTCTATTAGGACCAGAGAGTCATTGGGAAATAACTCAATCAATGTTAAAAAAAAAAAAAGCATCAATAAAACATTCTTCTTTTTTTGTGTTGAGCTGTGGAAGAGGGTGTAATGGAGTATAATTATCTAAGAGAATTTGGAAGCCCTGGCAAATCCTTGTCAGAAGCCTAATGCAGACATGACAGTTCAGTCAAGTCTAAGGTTGAGATTAAACTGAAACTACCATTAAGGAAATTGAATCACTAAATTAGCTTTCATGAGAAACTTGATTCTCACTACAGTGACAAAGACAATCTTTCCTCCAGTTTCCATGATTACACTTCTTTGTGTAGTGGGAGGTTGTGTTGAGAAATGCCTAAACTAAGCTAGACAGACATTCCTGGCCATTTTTGATCTGCCCCGTGACAGCCTGTGGCTCTATTTTTCTGTGACTCCCTACTGAGAAGGTATTGTGTTCGGAGACCAAAATACTTTCCATTTTCTCAACAGTTTCCCTTTAAAAAGTTCCAAATGTTAAACCACATGCTATGGAATTTAACTTCAGAAAAAAAGCTCTGTAGGGAGTCAGTAGAGACTGGTATATCTCACTTTAAAAAATGAATATGTTGCTAAAATGTTGCAGGCAACTCTCAGATTGAATTTATAGGATCATAGAATCTTGGGGTTGGACAAGATCTCAGAAGTCATAGAGAGCAACCCCTGCCTGAACAGCAATAACCATGACCACATCCCCAACAGGAAGAAAAGCATCCTAATGTAATTGAAGAGCTTTGGACTTGAAGTCAGGAGACCTGGGTTTGAATCCTGGCTCTGACATTTACTAGCTATGTGACCTTGGGCAAATCATTTCTCTTCTGAGCCTCAATTTCTTCAACTAGAAAATGAAGGGGTTGGGCTAGGTGATTGCCAAAGTCCCTCCCAGCTTTCCCTTTCTAATTTATCATCAGCATCATCCAGTTTACACTTTAGGACCTTTAGAATAGGGTGTGGGGGCAGGTGTTGGGGAGAGGAAAGACTTATTTCCTCTTGAATCAACTCATTCTACTTGAGAATAGCAATAATTTTTAGAAAGTTTTTTTTTTTCCTTTTGGTTGATACAAAACTTGCCTCTCTTGTAACTCCTAATCCTTATTTCTGTCCTCGAGGTCCAAGCAGAAAAAAATCTGAAACCTCTTCAGGTAATAGCATTTCAGCTATTTGAGGAGAGCTTTCATTCACCTCTACATCTTACCTTCTCCAAGCTAAATATTCCCAGATCCTTCAATTAATGCTAAGCATCCCCCATCTCCACTACCCCTCCCCACTCTCTGGAGGTCATGTCTTCTTATTAATGTCCCTCCTAAAATCTGGCACCAGAAATGAATGCCATATGCTAGATGTTATCTGACCAGGGCAAAATATAGCAGGTTCAGTCCTGAACACTGTGCACCTCTGAATTGGTACACAAATTTTGGATGCCATGTCACACTGTTCACCTCTTAGATATACAGACCCCCAAAAGTCTCAGCTCTTCTTGACTCAGATGTTTGAAGCCACATCTTGGCTGTCTGCAGTAGGTGGTGTGAACCCATGTAGAAATTTGTAGTTTTCTCTATTAAATTTAATCTTCTAGGATCTAGTCCCTCTTTCAGACCTATGGAGATCTTTTAGGGTACTGATTTTATCATATAATTTATTATATATCCCTCCCAGCTTTCATTCATCTACTTATTTGATAAGCCAACCAATTAAACCTTCATTTAAATTTAAAGGAACCTGTTGTTTGGCCAGACTTTTTGTAGGTGGAAGAATCCTTTAGTTATAGGAATAACTCACTCCCTGATTTATCAGTTTTTCTGACGAAGCCTATTATAATGGGGGTGTGGGAGTAGAGAATGGGAAGATTTGCATTAAAGGCCACCAATTCCTACCTGAGTGAATTTGGTCAACTTTTATCCCTTCTCTAAGTTATCAGTGTCCTTGTTTCTCAATAGGGATGATAAAGCTTTCCTTGTAAACACCATTACTATCATTGGTACTTATACCGAGCTTTCAGGTTTAAGTGACTTGCCCAGAGTCATGCAACTAGTAAGTCTGAGGCTGGATTTCAACTGTATTCCAGGTCCAACCCTCTCTATCCATTGTTTCACCTCCTTGAAGGATTGCAAATTCTGAGTGATGTAACATATATGAAAATTCTTTATAACCCAAGAATGCCATCCACAGAGTGAGACTGTAGGATGGAGGTGGGCTGGAATGAACAATCATTAAGAAATTTACAAGTTAAAGTTCTGACTATAGAACTACTTTCTGGCTGGAGTCAAGTAGGTCTTCCACTTCATCAGAGAGGGTATTCACTGCAAAGACATAAACCAAAGGTGTCAAACCGGTCATTGTGGCCCACACTTTTGAATGTAACCACAACCAGATTAAAGTCTAGTGCCTATCTGATTTTAATGTGATGATATACTAATTTTTTTTTTAAGTAGGTAGGTAACAAAAACTAGCGTGTGACCTTGGGCAAGTCACTTTTGTAAACACAACTCCACCTTCCCCTTCCCCTAATTGATCTGTAAAGCAGACAACTCCACCTTCCCCTCCCCTAATTGTTCTGTAAGCAGGCAACAGCTCCACCCTTCCCTTCCCCTAATTTATCTGTAAACAGGCAACTCTACCCTTCCCCTCCCCTAATTGATCCATGGCCGAGAGTTTCAGCCTAGGGTACACCTGAGCTGGAGGGAAATTCAAATGTACACTGACCAATCACTGATTGTAGTTTTGGCTTACATAACCTGGCTATTGAATCTCTTTAAAAACCAGCACATGGTCTGTGCCAACCCACTATCTGATTTGGGTTTAACCATGTAACCCCAACAATCCTGTGGTAATAAAATCCACTTCCAAATTTCAATCTCGGGGATCTTCTGTCTTGCTCCTTTAAGCTCATAAATTTAACCCCAATTGCCCTCCAAAAAAGCAAAAAAAATTAAAAAGTAGGTAGGTAGTAGAGTGGATAGAGCCTAGAGTCAGGAAGACCCATCTTCCTGAGTTCAAATTTGACCTCACATTCAGTTTAGTTGCCCCCATTTCTGAGTTTAGCATCATTGATGAAAATCAGTGCTTCCATTTATGACTGTCTCATATATTCCATAAATTCACCAGAATGTGGGGGATGGGAGAAAGCTGAACAGTTTACTGAGTGCCTTCTTCAACTTTTCTTGATAGTTCAATTATATCAGAGTCCTCCCACTGTTTTCTTTCTTTTTTAAACTAAATTTATTTATTCATTTTTATTTATTCATTCATTCATCCATCCATCCATTTATTTGTTTGTTTATTTATTTTGCTTTTTGGAGGGCAATTGGGGTTAAGTGACTTGCCCAAGGTCACAAGGCTAGTTTTTGTGTTAAGTGTCTGAGGCCGGATTTGAATTCAGGTCCTCCTGACTCCAGGGCTGGTGCTTTATTCACTGCACCACCTAGCCACCGCCATTAAATTTATTTTTAATCAGCAAGAATCTGTCCTTTCTCCCTCCCCATCTGACCCTACTCCCAACTGAAAATGAAAGAAAAACAAAACTCCTGTTTGCTTCTATAGTCAAGCAAAATTGATCTATACATTGTTGTTTAGTCATGTCTGGGATTTATGTGATCCTGCATTGGATATTCCTGACAAAGATACTGGAGTGGTTTACCATTTCCCTCTACAGTGGATTAGGTAAGCAGAGGGTACATGATTCACTCAAGGTCATATAGCTAGGAAGTATTTGAAATCAGATTTAAATTCAGGTCTTCCTGACACAAGGCCCAGCTATCTATCCACTGTACCACCTAGCTACCCCTAAGGCTATTATGATCCAGTTTTAAACACCATTTTAAAGATAAGAACCTAAAGTACACAATGGTTCTCTGTTGACATCGTTTAATATCAAATTTTCTTGTCCAATTCCCTATTTATAATGCATCACAGCTCTTCTATCATAGGCTGGTCCCCATCACCTGCTGTGTTATCAGCAGCTTCCTTCAGAAACTGTAGTCTCTCAAATGATAGAGAATTTAAAATACACTGCATAAAACTTATTCTGTCATGGAAATGATAACTATTACAGTTATTCCATCATTCACAGCCATGTAGTATCATCAGAAGTATGTTTGGTCAATCAATAAGCATTTATTAAGGAATAGAGAAACAAAAAATGAAAAAGTGCCTTGCTTCAAGTAACTTACATTTAATTCATAAATAAGTACAAAACCTATAAAAAGAAATTATGAAGGGTTGTTGTTTGTCCTTCGTTCCCAAAGAGGATTAAGGATATCGTGAGGGTTTTCATTACTTGTGTGTGTGAATTGGATTTAAGTGAGGCTGAGCTTGAGAAAGTCATAATTCAGAGGCACTAGTAGTGGGGGGAGGGGTGATCAGGAAAAGCTTCATGGAGGTGGTAGCCCTTGATTTGAGCACTGAAGGGAGCTAGAGATTCTATACTGGTATTTTTAAAAAGATAGATTTGTTACAGGGAAAAGCTTGGGGTCATTAATAAACTTTGCTTTTTCCCAAAGTCATCCCAGTTTATTCTCTTCCTTTAAAACACCCAGGAATGATTCTGGATCCATTCATTGTTCATTTGCAGCATTTGTCCAAGATACATGTGATGATGGATGTTCTATAGGTAGCAAAAAAGGCACAGATAAAAACATTTGCCTATAAGCAAGCTGCTGTGGAAACTCCAAAGTTAAGCTGGAAATTAAATTAAAATGTAGTTGGGAAGTGTTCAACAAAATAATTAAATCTGTAATATGACACCGACAATGTAAATTAGTGTTTTTCTAAGTCAATATGTAAGCCTCAAGGATCTGTGTGAACCAGTTCTCTATACTATATTGCCTTAGTTTTTCTCTTTCTTTCTGTAAAATAAAGGGTTTAGGTTAAATGGTCTCCTACTCTGTGCTTTTAAGTTATGTAGGAGAAAGAGCCCTGCACAGATCTAATTTCTTGTTCCAGTTCAGCCACTAACTAATATTGGGTTAAATCTCTCTAACCTTCTCTTTGGACCTGAGTTCCTCTCCTCTGTGTAAGATATATGGGCGATAGCTGTGTAATAAATAAAGATATTTGGCTCATGTGTACCATTGAAAGCTATCTGATTTGGGATATGGCCCAACCCTCCCTAAGGTACTGATTTCTGCATTTTAGAGGAGGAGGAGGAGGGCTGTGGTTAGAAGCTTGACAGGACAGGGCTGTATCTATCCACCACACCTGGCATATCAGTAAGTCTAGGGGCATGATACTTTGGTGAGGTCAGGCTAGAGGCCAATTTCTCTGATTATTCTTGAAATGAGTGTAATAAATATTTTTCTATTAACAGCTTAGCTTTCTCCCAAAAACATTGGCTACGTAAGAGTCCATCATGAATGGACTTTTATACATCATTTATCTAAACAAAACCATAACTATACATAAATTAAATCTATTTTACAGATTAGAATAGACTAAAGAAATCACAAGATTAAAGGCTCTTCAGCTGACCTCAGCCAAAGAGAGAGAAAAGGAGCTTACGAGGGAGGAGTACTTGCTCAGTGGTCTCCATCTAGTGTTTTAAGTGTGGACTTGATATGACTAACTTCCCCTGATATCTGTGGTTTCCCTTAGCCATTCAAAATGACCAGTCTTGCTTATCTCAATCCATGCCTTACCCTAGAGAATTCCAAAGCATCTTCCAACAATCTCTCCTCATGCATTTACCCAGCATCATGTTCAGCATTCTCTCCTCCAATCAGGAGTCACATATCCCTCCAAATTCACAGTTTGAAGCATAGGGATTCCTCTTAGGAAAAACTGCCCACCCTCTGAGTCAAAGCATTACATCTATAATATTCAGGATCTGTATTTTATAATCTCTTAGGGACTAATCCAGCTTTATCGTTTTCTGGTTCTAGGAAAATATGTTTCTGTAATCAAGACATATTAATCAAGCATATTTATCTTCAAACCTAATTATCCCTTGTTTTTCTCTATAGTCCTCTTGTCTTTATATAGGAAGGCAGACAACATTTCAGCATAACTATACTGGAAGTCACAAGATATGGGTGCAAAACTCACTTAGCTGTGAGTCTAGGCAAATAAATTAACCTTCCTGTATATCAGTTTACTCATCTGTAAAATGACAATAATTATCCTTTCAAAAGTTACTTCACTAGATTATCTAAAAGAAAGTTTTAGTGTAATGGGTGGAGTGCTGGATTTGGAGTGAGAAAGAGTCAGACACAATTGAAAAACAAAAGCATCAATGTCCTAGGCAAATCTTTGAACATCCCTGGCCCTCATTTTCCTCATCTGTAAAATGAAGGAGTTAGGATTTGATGACCTCTAAAGTCACTTACAATTCTAAACTTATGGTCTTGGGAGGTCCAGACTAGGGAAATGATTCTCTAAGTTTATCCAGTGGTAAAGCTGAATTCACATCTCTTGACATGCAATTGAGGACTTTCTTAAAGTATACCATAGCTGTTTCTGCCAACATATGGAATACTCCTATGCTAGTAGATGTACTATTCCACTTGGCAAAGCTAAAGCTCAAAGGTATAAAGCCACTTATCCACAGTCAGACAGAAAGGAAATGTCCAGCCTGGGACACAAACCCAAGTCTTCTGAGATTTTTCCACTATATCATTGAATTGGGAGTCAGAACTCAGAGCTGTTTTCATTTACATATTCAGACAAACATTTATCACACAGTTATTCCATGCAAAATTCTATACTTGCTTCTATTGGGAATTTTTAAAGATGTGTTCTCTGCCCTCAAGGATTACAATTCAGTAGGGAGAAAAGGGATAAGGACTCAGAGAGATATAATGTAAATTCAAATATGATGAATACATAAGAATTAACTGTTAGGAGATCACTTCCAGGTAGGAGTATCAGGATGCTTTTATGATAATTAGAATGCATTTTATGCCTGATAATGTCTTTCTCCAGTGCCTCATGATGGTAGAGAGGTAACACTAGATTTTAAAGGATATACCCTTGAAATACAACTGAGAAGGCTTGGAATAGAGCCCCAGGAACAGACTGCATATCTGTCATCTGAAGACCAGCCTATGTCAGTACAAGGAGGTTCATCACCAAAGAAGTGGTCATCAGGGAATCATTGGGGAATGGGGCAGGAACTCAACACTTTAAAAAGTATTTTTAAATTATCAAAATGTATTTTTCCTCCTGCTCACCCTCCCCATCCCGAAGTGACTGAGAAAAGGAAACATTAAACCCTTGCATTCATATAAGTAGAGTCAAAGAAAACAATTTCCCACACTGACCCCATCCAAAATTGTATTTCTCATTCTGCATATTAGTCCACCATCCATCTGTCATAAGGAGAGCAGTATTCTTCATCACTAGTCCTATGAAATAATGGTGGATCATTGAAATTCTTAAGTCTCTTAATTTTTTCATTTTTATAGTATTAATGTTATACTATAAGTTGTTCTGATTTTCCTCACTTCACTTTGAATTAGTTTATTCCTAGATTTCTTTGAAACCATCTCCCTGATCATTCTGAGACTCCAAAAGTATTTCATTACAATCCTATGTCATAATTTGTTCAACAATTTCCCAAATGATGGGCACCTTTTATTTTCCACTTCTCTGTCACTACTTTAAAAAAAAAAAGCTGCTATACATATTTTTGTACATATAAGACTTTTGTTCTCTTTTCATTTATCCCTCTGGGTAATAGACTTATCAGTGGTATTACTGGTTCAAAGGGTATTCATAACTTAGTAACTTCAGTGACATAATTCTAAATTGCTTTCCACAATGGGGGGGAGAGGAAGAAAAGCATAATTTCTAGAATGGTATAATAGTTTTCTTATTTTCCCACAGTCCCTTTTGTTCAACTTTATCAATCTGATTGGTATGAGACAGAACTTTGCCATTATAATCTTAGAGAATTATATGGTACTGAGGGGTTAAATGACTTCCTCTCTGTACACACAGCATCTGTCTGAAGTGGGATTTGAACCCAGGATGCATGAAATATGAGTTATATTCAATACAGCACACTGCTTCTCTTGAAGTATTTAGGAAGTATTAATGTTGTTGTTGTTATGAAATAATAGACAGCACATTGCTCTTGGAACTGGTAGACCAGAGTTCAAATTTCACCCTAGACCCACATTAGTCATGATTCTGGAGACAAGCAACTTACTTTTTTTTTTTTGCTGTTCATGTCTCCAATGGTTTTATCCACTAAACTAGAAACAGATTCGATTAAGATCTGCATTGACAAATTATCAATGATAATACTCCAAGAAAAAGAATTCTCCCCATGTTTACAAAATCCCAGGTCCTTCCTTTGACACATTTTTTTTTTCTGGTCTATTCAAGAAATATTCACTGTCCTCCTAAAGTTCAGAACATTGTGCTGTCACCTAGAAACTGAACGATGCGCCTGAGCTTATGTAAGAGCTGGTCCAACCTGACCAGAACGTCCTCTATCACGTACTGTAAAAGGCCCTTATTTAGACACTGGGTTCAGTAGGGGGGTTATCACTCATTACCTCCTTTTGAAGCTCAGCTATCACCTCCCCAAATCTTATATCCCCTCCCCCACATGCCCTCCCACCGTCTTATGCTTCGAAGATTCAAGAAACTACTTTGGGAAATGATTATTGTTTTGTTTTAGGGGGTTTTTTGTTCCGAGGCTAAGGAAAGGAGGAAGGCAGAAAGAATGACCAATTATAGCCAGTGTTGTCTTTAGATGAAAGAACCTTTCTGTAGGGCTCCTCCATCCCTTGTTGGGGCTGTCAACAGCAATTTGACAAAGAATGTTTCTGGCCCTGACCTGTTTTTTCAAGACGGTAACCTATATTGTGTATCATCGCAATTGGGAAGAGAATCGTCCATTATCCCGGGCAGAGAGGCTCAGGCACGTCAGACGGAGCCTTTAAAAGCAGGAAAATTGACTGAAAGATTTGGTGGGGGCATCTTACATCAGTGCTGTTTCTGAGTTAAGGGAGGGAAGGGGGCAAGAAGCAAAGTGGCTTTAATCTGACTCTCCTCCTCCCTACCCCCAGCCCCCACCTTCCCCGAAGCCAGCGCACACTCCACAAACCACGGCTCGCGATAAACTGTTTGGTGGTGAATGGTCAATTGTTAGAAAATCCTAATTGATTCTGGGTCAGTCCCTTTCAAATAGCTGCTGTGTTCTGGTCATTTTTTCAATTAAATCTTAACAATTCACATCTGACAAAACTCGGAATCTTGTCAAAAAGGGTTCAGGTTCTCCTAGGAGGCAAGAACAAGGGGAGAAAAGATTACCCGGCTTAGAGGAAACGCTTAGACATAGGAATTATTTAAGGACTAATTGTAAGAATACTTCTTTATTATTAGTTTCAGAGTCTCTTCTTGATATCACTGAATTTCTGTAGCTAACTTAAGGAGGGGAATGTGTGCGTCAGGGAAGAAATAAAAGAAGGGAAACCCCCATTGGTTTAACTCTGCTCCCAGGTTACAGAAGAGATGTCACATGTAGATAACCAGGGCATCATAAAACCCTGAAATCTGACAGTTGGAAGTGACCTCAGAAATCATTGAATCCAGTCCAAGAATCTTCTCTTACAGAGGCTCCACATAGGTCCTTCTGACCTACGGTCAGGGATGGGGAATTCACCACCTAGCAAAGTAGCTCATTCTACTTAAAAGCTCTGATTTTTCAAAAGTACTTCCTTAAACTGAGCTGAAATCTACCCCCCCTTTTTACTGATCTTCATTGCTCTTCAGAGGCAGGCAGAATATATCTCTTCCTCATGATAGCTCAAAGGAGAAGAGGAAAGGAGGGAGGAGGGGAGGGGGAATGAAAGTGGACAGGGCAAGGCAAGGACAAGGACAGAACTTTGTTATGCTCACAATTAGGGGAATTGAATGATGATCCAGGAAAGGAGACCAAGGAGGCAAGTCAGAGAGGTAGGAGAAAAACTAAAAGACACAAAATTCCCAAAGGAAAGATTTATCCAGCAACCAAAATTGTTTGTGTATCATCCACATATTTGATCACAGATGTAAAACACTACATAAAAATGCCAACTATTATTACTAGTTTTAAACCTCAGATAAACCTGGGTGGCTTGGGTGACCCAAAATGTATCTGTTGTGGGTGTATCAGATCTATAATAGAGCAACTTAAATAACAAAATGAAAATCTTATGGTTTGTGGAAACCCTAGATGTCTGCATGATGGTTTGGGATTGCATTTTTTTTTGGCCATAAGAAGCCATAGCAGTTCCTTGAGCATTGGAGTTTACATGATAAAAAATTAGTATCATTGAGGCTCTTGAATGCTGGCCAGAGGAGTTTGACCTTCCTCCTGAGAGATGTGTGCATGGAGGTATCACATGTATAAGTTTATGAAGGGTGCGTATTTGCAGAACCAATAAGTGACTAAGTAAACTCAGTATCTAATGGAGTGGGGAGAGTTAGCATAAGCAACAAATCCTGGATTTTTAATTTTATCAACCTGGAGATGCCTCCACTTCTGTGCCTCCTCATCTTATTAGTGAGTTTCTATCAGGTTATACTATTTCAAGAAGTGGTCTGGTTTCCCATACTCCCTTCCCTTTTTAACTTTTTTTTAACTCCCTTCCCTGTTCTTAACTTTCTAGATTTGTCCACCTCCCCCCTGAGGTATAAAACAGGAAGATATATTTTTCACCAATGGCATCTACCACTGTGGTGTAAGAGATCTAGTGAAGAATCCTGAAAGAGAAACTCTTTGGTTGGTGAGGTCTTTCAGATGTTCCTGTTTGCAGGTGATACTGTGCTGAAATCAAGTCCCATAACTCTACCCAGCCTCTTAGAAGAGATCTGTAATCTTTGAAAGGTGTGTGGCCTGTCCATCTGCCCACACACAAAAAAATGGCACATGAAGGAAGAATATTTCCCAGATTTTTACATCCATTTGGATGGACACCCTACAAATAGCTTGTTTAATAATATATCTACCTGGGACAGACAACGGAGATGGACAAGCTGAACCCAGAGTTTAATAAGGGCAGAGAAGACTAAATACTTTTGGGAAAATTGTGAAGCCTTTTTTTTTTTTTTTTACTGACCCCAAGCTTCCTATGAAGGTGAGGGACTATCTTTTTAGTATTAACTCACATTTTACTGGTGTTGCTGGATGGAAGAGAAACATGGAACATCACTCACTCCAAAGCACTCGGGTATATTCCCATTTTGTTAACTTGATAGTTTGATCAGAAGATGGGCACAGCTCTAGATGGTTTCACACAGTACATGCAACTGCCAGTAGCTATCTTGGGGCTCTTGGGTTTCTCAGCACCCACAGCTCCTGCTCTCAAAGAGTATTTGGCTTCATTTCTTGGGAACACTGAAGGGAAAGAGAAGGAAGAGAAATGGGCAAGAAGATACTAGTCAGTCAATTAGCATTTAAGTACCTACTATGTGCCAAGGGAGGCAACAGATGGGATGCAAAGAAAGGTCAAAGTTAATCTTTGTCTTTGACAAGCACATAATCTAAGAGGGGAGAGAGCAGGCAAACTGCTATGTATCTATGGGATAGATACAGGGTAAGTTGGAGGTGATTTCAGATGGATGGCACTGAGATTAAGGAGGATTGGAAAAGGTTTCTTGTAGAAGATGGAACTTCGGTTAAGACTTGAAAGAAGTAAGGGCTATTAGGAGGTACAGATGAGGAGAGGAAGAGCTCCTGAAAATGATCAGTCAGGATATGAAATGTTTTTGAGGAATAGCAAGGAGTCTGGTGTCACCAGATCACAGAGCACATGGCTGGGGAGAAGTGGATTTAAGGTTTAAGATTGAAAAGAAGACTGGAAGGGGCCAGGTAGTAGAAGGCTTTAAACCAAAAAGAGTTTTATTTTTTATCCTTATGGAAATAGAGTCACTGGATTTGATTGAAGAGGGGAGGAGAGTGACATGGTCAGAGTTGTGCTTTACAAAGATCAATTTGAGAGACCAGAACAGTGGGAAGAAATTTGAGGCAGAAAGACCAATCAGCAGCCTACTGCAATAGTCCAGACCTTAGATAATGCAGGACTGCAGCAGGGTGGCAGTGTCAAAGGAGAGGAGGGAAGAGATAGGGGAGTGCTTAGGAGGGTATTGGATAGCAGGGTTTGATAACAGATTGGATGTGGAGAGGGGAAGAAAGAGAAAGGTGGGGTTGGGGGAAGAGAGAAGGAGGAGGAGGAAATGACAACAACTAAAGTTGTACACCTGGATGACT
The DNA here is from genome assembly GCA_011680675.1 of Gymnobelideus leadbeateri. Taxonomy (NCBI): domain Eukaryota; kingdom Metazoa; phylum Chordata; class Mammalia; order Diprotodontia; family Petauridae; genus Gymnobelideus; species Gymnobelideus leadbeateri. Next base: position 115,175 of record WOXC01003891.1, read on the forward strand.
GGGAGAATGGTGGGGCCCCAGACAGTAATATAGAAGTTAGGAAAGAGGGTGGTTTTAGGGGGAAAGATAATTAGTTCAGTATAGGGGTGAGGAACTTGTGACCCTCAGGTGTGGCCCTTTGACTAAATCCAATATTCACAGAGCAATCCCCTTAATAACAGAATTTGTTCTGTAAAACTTAGACTCAGTCAAAAGGCTGCACCCAAGGACCTAGAAGGTCACATGTGACCTTGAGGTTGGAGGTTCCCCATGCCTGGTTTAGGACATGTTGAGTTGAAGACTTTAAATTTTGAAGGGTCCTTAGAGATCATAGTTCAGGGGAAAAAATATTGGATTTGAAATCAGAGGATTTAGGTTCTAATCCCAGCTCTTACAGTAACTAACTGGGTGTAACTTACAAAAGAGATTTAACCGGTCTGATCCTCAATTTGTTTTCCTGGTGTGTAATAAAAAAAAAAAGACATGGATCAGTGCTTAACACCGTCAGGCAAATACTAAGTGCTTAATAAATGTTTATTGATTGCTTATTTGATTGATTGATGGCCTCTTAGGGTCCCTTCTTACTCTAAAATATGTGACTGTGATCATCTCATTATCACCAATACTAACTCACTTATCTCATACTTCTTAATAATAACCCTTTGAAGCAGCATATATATTAATATATATATAATATATTAATATATATATACCAATATATATAATATATATTATATAATATATATAATATAATATATATAATATATAATATAATATATATAATATATATAATATAATATAATATATACCAATATATATAATATATTAATTATATAATATATAATATTAAAGCAGACATATTTATACAGTGTACAGATATGCTGGACTTGGAATCAGAAAGACTTAATAGTGTACAATCTAGGGCACTTTTCCAAGCACCAGTTTTCTCATTTGTAAAATAGGAATAATAATAATAGTACCTATATTACAAGGTAGGTGTGAGGACCAAATGCAGTAAGATATGGTAAGTGCTTTTCAAACATTTAAGCACCACAAAAAGGACAGCTACCATAATGGGATAATATTGGACAGCTGAAAAGTCATCTAACCCTCTTATTAGCCATCTATACCATTCAAGTCTCTTATTTTATGGATAAGGAAGTTGGACCTAGAAAAGGGAAATGCATTGCATAAAATCACATAGAGAGACAATGGCAAAGTCCCTGTTGAAAACCAAATCACTCTCTAGAGAGCACTAGAGTCATCTGAACACACACACACACACAGTGTTGCTCAAGACAACTATAGCAAGCTCCCTCTTACAGCCATTCCATGAAATCTGACAATATTCTTCTATATATCTTTCAAGAACTTAATTTAAGTTATAACAACAAAAACTATTTCCCCCTCCCAATCGCCTAACCTGATCCAGTTATCCTCACACCATAAAAGCAGGAAAAATAAAATGACTGGCTTCACAATTTGGGACCTAGCTCTGAAGTCCAAGTTAGGTTTGTCAGGCTGTGGCATCTGGCCCAGGTACTCAGCTTTAATTTGAATTCACAATTAATCACCATGAACCTGTGTTGTACCTATTCCTATGCTAGAGGCCAAGGAAGATGCAAGTGAAGAGCCCTTTTCCTGTCTTCAAGAAACGTATGCTCTAATTGTGATATGGCTAAATAAAATTCATTCATAGGAAGCAACTAGAGAATAACACATAAGAGGACATCACCAGGGATCAAAATAAATGGTGTTGAGCTGGAAGATTAAGGAATGTAGAAAATTTACAGGAAAAAAAAAGATCTTGGGGAAGGCATAAGAGAAGGTTTCATGTAGGAAATTAGACTTGTTATTTGTTCTTTGTTCTTGAAGAGGACCATGATAGATGCCATCACTTGCAAGTGGGTTGGATTTAAGTGATGGACTGCTGTGCAAAGTGACTCACTCTCTCCTCCAGAGTCACCTGGGTCCAGTGGCAAGATATAGATCATGGAGATGGTCCCCAAGAGATGAAATTTAACTGGACCTGGTAAGAAAGGAGCTATTTTTGGTAGCTAGGGGATAGTTGTACTTAATGTCTTTGGAAGTTATAAGTTGGGAAGAAAGGAGTCCTAACTGAACTGTAGCTCCAAAGACCCTTATAGCATAGAATGTTTGGATGAATGAATAATTTATTATGTGTTTATTATATACAAAGCACTGTGCTAAGTGCTGGGGTCACACATAGAAAAAGAGGACAATCTCTACACTCACGGAGTTCACTTTCTAATGGGCAAAGAAAACATATTTGAGTAGTTTCAGCTGCATGTAGGAAGAAAGTATCAGGTGATCCTTATAGTGCAATGACAAAGTACATGGTAATGTCTTCTTTGATGTCCTTTACACTTACCAAATAACATCAGTTTCTGATATTGAAGCATTGAACAGTAACATGAACTGCAATGACCAACATCTCCATGAGGCTGCTTCCCAAGATGGTGGACATTGGTCTGGAAAGCATTGTTATCCCAAAGGGGGTTCAAGGTTGTGGACTGTCTCCATTAGGATCTGAGGTGAGAGGGTGGTCAAGGTAACTAGATCTGGAAGGGACCTTGGTGATCATCTAGTACAAATCTCTTGGCTTTACAATTAGAAAAATTAAAGCCCAGAGAGGGGAAGTGATTTGTCAAAGGTCACACAGCCTGTTAGTAATAAGGATGCAATGCAAACTAGGGCCTTCCAACTCCCAATCTAGTAATCTTTTCATTCCACTGTATCACCTCCCACTGGGATATGTCAAGTGTCTTCCCAAGCTTATACTAATAGAGAATTTTGCTGGTTCTACAATTTTGTCAGGACATTCTTGCCTCAGCAACCTCATTTACTTGGTAATTAGGGAGAACAATTCACAATTGCTGCCTATGATTGAGGGGAGCCATCTCTTGGGTAGCTGACCTTAACCTCAAATATCACATGGGCTTCTCTATCCCCCCTGCACTGGCCCTTAGCTCATCCATTATTGAAAAACTCTGGGGGCCAGGGGGAAATTAGCTCCACTGCCGAGTCCCAGCACCTCATGGTGCTAATTGAAGAACCTGGCCCTGGTCCCCTAAGCGTAGCCTCCAAGCTTCTTTATCATGTCACTGATTGGGGAAAATATGTCCTCTCTTGAAGCTTCATATCTTTTAAGAGTCTCATGGGGCAGCCCATTCCCTAGAAGTCCTATCCAGAGCAACTGTCTCATCACACTTAGCTTCAGCCAGTCATTCATCCATCATCAGGGAGCCCTCCCTCAGGTCCAGAAATTCTGGCATCGGTTTCCTTATCTGTGAAATAAGAGGATCAGACCAGATAAAGTGTTCTTAACCTGGGGTCCACAAACCTCTTCCCCCCTCAAGGACTCCATAGATAGACTTCAGAAGGTTCATAAATTTGAATGAGGGGGAAATTACATCTTTAAATTTTCAAATATAATTGATTTCTTTTGAATCCTGTATATTTCATTTTTCGTATTTTAAAACATGATTGTGAAACTGGTACCATAGACTTCATCAGACTACAAGGGGTCCAGGACACAAGTTTTCACTAAGGTCCTTCTAGTTCTGGCATTAGGATTGTACCTCTTTCAGGTTCTCTTCTCTATTTTGAAAGGAAATTTTTATTAAAAGGCATTATGGTTTCTTTGAAAGAACACTGAACTAGAATTTAGGATGACTGAGCTCTAATCCTAAATCTGCAACTAGTGTCTATGTAACCTTTGGAAAATCACTTAGCTTTTCTGTCCCTTCTCTATTCTCCTTCCTGGGCAGAACAAGACTTACCCTACCTATTTCTTGGGATTGTTTTGAAGATTTTTATGAACCTGAAAGCACTATGTTAATGTGAACTATTATTCTCTCTCTCCTCTCCCTCTGTCTCTCTCTGTCTCTCTGTCTGTCTTTATTTCTGTCTCTCTGTCTCTGTCTCTGTCTGTCTCTGTCTCTCTCTGTCCCTGTCTCTGTATCTCTGTCTCTCTCTGTCTCTCTGTCTCTGTCTCTGAGTCTCTGTCTCTGTCTCTCTGTCTCTCTCTGCCTCTCTGTCTCTCTCTCTCTCTCCAGTCATTTGGGAATTATTGCTTGGATTATATGAATGCACTTATAAAAGAATTCTCTTAAATAATAAGCTTGTTCAATCAGGAAAGACTTGGTTAGTAGACATCTCTGTTCTTCATCTATTGCTTTGCCTGTTTTCAACTCCACAGAATAAGATGCCTCCATGCAGGGTACCCACTGCCCCCCTGATTTCCTGCCTCTTTTTTTGTATTGTCTCCCCCCTTTTGATTGTAACCTCCTTGAGGACAGGGACTATCTTATTTTTTCCAAAATTAATTGTATTCCTTCACTTAGAACAGTGCCTGGCACATAATAGATACTTAATAAATATTTATTGGATTCTTTTGGATCTACTATGAACTGGACACGAGAACAGATTATTTCTTCATTTTATAGATAAAGAAATTGAAGTCTAAGGGGGAAAACTGAGAAAGGTAATAGGAGAGCCATGACTAGAGTTTCAGGTGAGTTCTTGTGGAGCGCTGGCTAGAAACCTCTAGCAATTCAAGTGGTAGATATGCAGCAGTCTGTGGGACTCTGCTAACTTTGATGCATTTGAGAAGTGACAAGGAGGCAAGGAGGTCATGGGGCAACTGAGGTATGGCAGATGAAGAGCCCAGACACTGCTCTTGTAACAAGAAAATAGTAAATGAGCTAGAGGATTGTCTCCCAGAACACCAGGAAACTTCTTGAAGGAGGAGGATATAGGGAAAGGGGTGGGCAAGAATCTCACAAGATAAGCTGTCAAGGGGGGATTGTGATGTGTACACTGGTGGATGCAATAGTTTCACTGATATGATGATAGATCTGTGAGAGCACTCAAATATCTGAAATTCATATCATGGGGGTCATGACAGGTAGAATAACTCAAAGTTTACAACCATGGAGTCATCATCATCAGAGGCTATTGTTAGCCAATGAGCAATCTGAAAATAAACAAGACGTCAATATAATTTTTCTTTGAATTTTGTTTTTTTCAGAATGTAATGAGCAAAAAGTAAGATAAGTGTTTTCATATGTACAAAAAAGGAAAAAGTATTGCACATGAAACTATGGACTTATTTCATATGCAATTTGCTTTTGCTTTTTTTTAACCATATAATAAATTCAATATGTAACTTTCAAATCTGTCCTGCATTTCTATGCTTCCTTTGGCCTCTCTTCTATTCTCTTCTGTGAATTTCACTTCTTTTAATCCCTCAAAGACTATTTTTTCTTTTTTTTCCTGGAAATTTTTATTCCTAACCCCCTCCCTCCTTTCTCTCATGATTGAAAACAATAAAAACAAATTCCTTATAGCAAATATGTGAAGTCAAATAAATCAATTCCTATGCTGTCCATGTCTGGAAATGCACACTTTTTTGTGCCTCTTGAATCTGCAAACTCTGTCAGGATGTAGGTAGTACACTCATTGCTCCTCTGGCACTGTGGTGGGTTATTTCATTGATATGAATTCCTAGTTTCTTTACAATGTTGTTATTATTGTATAAATTGTTCTCCTGGTTCACTTTGTATCAGTTTATGCAAGTCTTTACAGGTTTCTCTTAGATTATTATTTTAATCATTTTTTATTGCCCAATGATATTCTCTTGCATTCCTACATCATCATTTATTCAGCCATTTCCCAATAGAAGGACAAAACCTTAAATATTGGATTACACTGCTTTTTAGGATCATATCTATTATGAAAATCAGGGTACACCTGTGCAGTAATAGGAGTCTGCATGAGTACTTAAGTTTAGCAAATAAACTCAATGGACACACACTCTCCCTCCCCTTCATCTTCAAAAAGTATTCTGGGTTTAAGTTAGTTGAATTTCCTACATCCTTTTCTGCACTAAAACGGTATGGGAGGGGAGGAAGGACAGGGAGACAGTAGAAAATCCTAGGAGAGAGGTGATAGATGATCACAGAATGAGGTTCTGGAGGGAAAGGAAGGTATGAAACCAAGGGCATTGCTTTAGGTATTTTCCTTGGTAATAGCATCAACACACGTATCCTCCAAAGGATATATACCCACTCATATTCATTGAAACTCCCTTCTACACATCTCAGCCCTAGTGTAAACCTAATGAGAAGATTCTATTGAGTTCTATTTGACAGAACCCCAATGCTGAAATCAGGGGAAGGGTCCTAGCTTAGCACTTGAAGGAACTGAAATCCTAACCTTCCAAACCACTGTGGCTTCAGAATGACTACTGAGCTGTGGAGGGCAAGAGGCATCTGTGACAATGAGTCTGAGCAGGAGTGAGACCTGTGGATTCGTTTTACTGCTAATGAGAAAAAAAAACTAGTTTTTCCTTATTGACAAATAAATAGTTCTGCATTTCAAGGATCCCAATTAGTCTGCTGTAGAAGGGCCACAGTAACACTAATAGTCTCCAAGTGATTAAATACTGAATGACACCCTGAACTCAAGAAATCACAAATTCAAGAGACCAAAAAGCAGTGGAAAAAGACATGGGGAGGAGAAGCAAAATACAGCACACCAAAAATAACTCACACAAGAGAAGTGGTATAAAAATAAAGCACCATAGTAGAATGAATAATATGTGAACCTAGAGTCAGGAAGATTTGGATCTGAATCCTTCCCAGTACATAGATGTGTGACAACAGGTCAGTCACTTAGACTCCCTGATCTTCAGTTTCCTCATCTCTAAAATGGGAACAATAATATGAGTACTACTAATCACATAAGGTTGTGGTATAGTTCAAAGGAGATCAAACATGTAAAGCTCTTTGTCAATCCTAAAGAGCTGTATGAGTGTCATCAGGAAGAACTTTAGCCTTGAAAAAGGATGGAGAAGATTCTTCTCCTTCCCCTAACTCCTTTGAAAGGTGAAGTGGCCCACAGGTGCAGAATATCAAATACAATTTCATTATTTTATGGATTTTTTCTGTCATTCCTCTTTTTATCATTCCTTTTAAAAAGGGGGTGTTATAAGGTATTGCTGTCTGGACAGGATCAAAGAAGAGAGGGGGAAATATGGACAATGTAAAAGCAATAAAATCAGTTTTAAAGAAAACCATCATCATGTATGATTAGAGAAAGAGGTAGATGGGTCACATGGCAAGGGTGAGAGATAACAAATGGATGGTTTGGTATGCATGAACTATTTTTTTTTTTTGCTTTTTTTGGAGGGAGAAGGGCCAGGCAATTGGGGTTAAGTGACTTGTCCAAGGTCACACAGCTAGCAAGTGTTAAGTGTCTGATGCCAGATCCGAACTCAGATCCTCCTGACTCCAGAGTCGGTGCTCTATTCACTGTGCCACCTAGATGCCCCTATCCATGAACTATTAAGACAACTAGAAGAACTACAGCATACTGGTTGTCTCAGAATCCTCAATAGAGGTTTTAAAGAAAAAGTTAACTAGAATTGCATTGAAGAGATAGGACCTGATATGCACCATTGATGGAAGACCCAAGGAAATGAGGTCCTGGGCATAATAAAGGTAGTCACAGGGGAGGCAGCTGAGTGTAGTGGAAAGACCACTGGACCTCAAAAGCCCTCTGCCACTTGTTACTGGGAGAACATAGGGGAATATTAGAACCTTTCACGATTTAACTTTCCTCCTTTTTGTAGTAGACATACTGGATTAAATAATCTCACTTCTCTTCTGTCTTTGAATCTTACCCAGTCTTAAAATATAAAAGGTTGATATTTACTAAATACACACACATACACATATGTATATATAGTATCAACCTTTTATGCACAAATATATGTGTGTCATACATATGTATTAGGGCAGCTAGATGGCACAGTGGGTAGAGCACTGGCTTGGAATCAGGAAGACTCCTCTTCTTAAGTTCAAATCCAACCTCAGACACTTACTAGCTGTGCGACTCTGGGCAAATCACCAAACCCTGTTTGCCTCAGTTTCCTCATCTGTAAAATGAGCTGGAGAAGGAAATGGCAAACCACTCCAGTGACTTGGCCAAGAAAACCCCAAATTGGGTTACAAAGAATCAGGAAATGACTGAACAACTCTATAAATCATTTTGTTTGATCTTGTACAAGTCCTTTAATACTAAGAGCCCTGAGGAATATGGTATAGAATGAGAGACTATAGGGATTACAAGGAAATATTACATGATTCCTATTTGCTAAGAATCTATAATCCTGTTGGGGAGAGAAACACAAAGCAGTATTCATTCTTGGGCATCTCTACTAATTTGAAAGGCTGTCATGTGGAAGAGGGAGTAAACTTGAACTTACTGGTCCTAGAAGGTAGAACTAGGAGAAAAAGAAGGAAAAGGAGGGGAAGAAGGAGGAGGAAAAGGAGGAAGAAGAGAAGGAGGAAAATGAGGAGGGGGAGTCATTAAAGCATGTTTAGTGTACAGAAGAGAACAGAAGAAAGCACTGTAGAGCATCAGAGCAACTTTGAAATTTCTATATGCATTTTATACTAAAAATGAAAAGAATTCTGTACATAATAGATGGGCAGTCTCATGAGCAATTCTCTTCTTTGTACTTTGTATGTGGAAATGCTTCTCTTATTTGGTGTTGATTAGAATACAGCTATTTAAAGACATATGTGAAGACTTGTATAAACTGATTCAAATAGAAGAAAGGAAAACCAGAAGAACAAGGTATACAATGGCTTTTTAAAAAATGAAAACATGAAAAGTCTGTTGACCTCAGATTAAATGCAATGAATGATATTGGTTCTGGAGGACAAGTGATGAAACATACTTCTTAAAAGAGAGGTGGGGGCTAAAGATGCTTAATGTTATATACACCGTCAGAATCAGTCATCAGGTTACTTGGTCTTGCATGATCATTTTACCTTGTAGTCAGGGCAGGGGAAAGAGCACCAGGCTTGAATTTAATAGACAATTTGAAACGTGACTCAGTTAGTGATTATGACCCTAGTAAGTCCCTTCTCTGATTCCCAGTTTCCTTATTTGAAAAATGAGAAGAAAAATATTTGCACTATCTACCAACTTAGGACTCTTGCAAGAAAAGTGCCGTATTAACCATGGAGTGCCATGAAAATGTAAGTTGTTGTCATAATTGAAATGCACAAGCATAATTTTAAGACTGGACTTCTCATGGCTTTGATAGGTTCCTTGGGTGCAATGAGATGTCACTGAAACTAGAGAATACTCATTCAGGGATACATGAGTTTGGATCCCATTTGGGGAGGTTCTGCAGATTTTGATGTTTCCCCGACTCACATTTCAGAAACTGTCACACGGATTTGGCAGACGTACAAACCAGGATAGGAGAACATACAAAGTCATTGATCCTGACATCTGACCCAGGTCAAAGATTAAAACAGGGCCTCACTAAAGGGGCAAGGAGACATGTTAGGAACTTTTGCTGCATCGATCAAGGATCAGAGTCCCCTGACAGAGACAAGGGGCCCGATGGCCTCCTCAAGAAAGCCATCTGGTGGTTGTGACATTATCAGCTCTGCCATTTTTCTTCCATAAGGGAGCAGAAAACCTTTAAGAAGAAATTGAGCAAGTTTCCCCCTAACCAAAGAAAGAACAAAAGGGAATAAAGTCTTTTCTAGCCATTTAATGCCCTGATGACCCTAAATGGGGAAACTTTAGCTATTTTTAGAAAAGGGGAATATCATTTCCAGTAACTTTTTAACAAGAGAAAGCATTTCCATAGTACTTGTTGGAGACCAAAGTGCCTACTATATTTTTATTATTCCTTACAGCACGAAGGAGATCAGACAGCAATCATTTTCTGAATTTCATAGATAAGGAAAGAGGTTCAGAGATAGGACATGATTTACCTAAGTTCTCATAGCTACTACAAGGCAGAGCTGGACCTTGAAACCAGGTCTCCTGACTCTTAATCCAATGTTTCTTTCACTAACCTACACTGTCTATCCTAAAATACATCCTCATGGAACTCTCCCACTTTATATAGAGGCAGCCAGGTGGAGCAGAGGCACAGGGCTTGGCACATAGTAGGTGCCTTAAAAAGACTTCTTCTCTTCCTTTAGGCCAAAATCTCAAAGTTTTGTTAGTGTGTCAAGAGTTTAGACCAATCCAAGCATTGATGACCTCAGGCATTTCCTCCTTTTCTATTCTTCCTGCCCAAACCCATGAGGTCAGAGAAAGTGCAATGACATTAAGAGTTTACATTTGTATAGTGTTTGTGGTTACCACAAAATATCACAACTAGTACCCAAGATAGTCCTGTGTATAAGTCAGAAAAGATATTCTTATTTCCATTTTATATAGTGGAAAACTGACATTCAGGGGTTTCAAGTAAATCCCCCACCCCCCCCCAAAAAAATGAGTAGTCTCATACTGGAACCCATTCACCTCTTAGAAACCTATCAACTACTGTCATGGGAACCATACTCAGCCTTCAAGCTCTTGGGTATTGGACACACCCCATAGCAGCTTCTTGAAGCCCCAACAATCCTTTCCTGAAAACCTCACCCCCACCACCTCACCACCATCATCATTCATACCCTAAACAGACCATTAGAATTGGTTTTATTCTTGGTCTTATCTTGGAACTCCATGGCTATCATCTGGAATTCTAAAGAAAGATCAGGGAAGCTTTAGGGGACGCCCTTAGTAGTTATTTCTGGAGTCCGTAGTCCTGTATATCACCTTTCCTGGATCCTGCCCCAGAGAGGAGCTCTAAAGGTTCGTTTTGACTGCTCGTCCCACAGAGACTGAGGTAGTGGGGGGGGGGGGTAGCATCTGTTTTCTGCCTATATCTCCTCTTACCCATCCAGACTGAAGTCAATCTGAGACCCAGAGTAGCCAACGTGCCACTTACCACTCCACTGAAACGGTTGTTCTTCAGTCGTGCCCCCATTAGGGGTTTTCTTGGCAAAAATACTGGAGTGATTTGTCATTTCATTCTCCATATCATATTATAGATGAAGAAGCTGAGGCAAACAGAATTAAGTGACTTTTCCAGGGTCATACAGCTAGTATGAGACCACAGTTGAACTCAGGTCTTTCTAACTCCAGGGCAGGTGCTATATCCAATTCACCACCTAGCTGCCCCATGGAAACTCGTCTGTGCTCCAACCAGAGTGGATTAAAGCTCTGATCCTTCATACTACAAAGAATTTTGTGCTTTAATTGGGTAATAGATAAATATATCATAAGATTCATCAGTAAATCAGTGTTCACAAATAGACTTAGGAATTTTTAAATGTTTTTGATCAGTAAATCAGTAAATCACAAATAGACAGGAATTTTTAAATGTTTTTTATAAAATTTGTTTATATAGCCTATTCCCCCTACCTCCTCATGCCCCCCCAAAAAAGAGAATTTCAGCCCTTTCCCCAGGAAAATGCTGGGTACTCTAGATCAATTGACTCCCCAAACCATTTTACAGATTATGGAATGGCTTACAGAATTTAAGTGACTCATTTGCCTATAAAAGGATAAGAACCTGAAACTGAGGATTGGCTGAGGCAATGGACTTGCCCCTCTCTGAGTCTAGAAGGCATAGGTGTCTTTTCTGTACCTATTTATTTATGTAAGGAGAAAAGAGTGAGAGCTTTAAAGTGGGGAATGGGGAAACCAATTCTTGTCTAGTGAGTTGAGAAAAGAGCTTGCTAAGAAGGAACAACTTAGGTCTTACAGTTATTTTCAGTACTCATGCATTCTCTCCTCTGGCAGAGCAGACAACAGCATCTTGCAGCAGAAATGTATAGCCATAGGAAACATGCACTTGCATGAAACCTGAAAGGATGATTAAAGGACATAGCTATCCAAACCAATTTTTTGTGTAGTGAGAGAAGGTCCAAGAGTTTGAAGCCTGTGAGTGGGATCCTGCTACTCAGGAGATTTCAATCCTCAGAACTATAAATTTGAGGGAGCAGAACTGTGTTGACTTTCTTCCAGTTGTAGAGTAATGTCTAGTTCTTTCTGAGAGTTATCATACCCTAGTTAATAATTTCAGTTTAGGGGAGGCTAGGTGGTGCAGTGAGTAGAGTGCCGGCCCTAGAGTCAGAAGGATCCGGCCTCAGACACTTAACACACGCAAACAAAAACCTGGCCGTGTAACCTTGGGCAAGTTACTTAACCCCAATTGCCCTCCAAAAAAAAATAATAATAATAATTTCAGTTTATCAAGAAGATGGAAATTTTAATAACTTTGAAAAAAGGTGATATAAAAATGAAAGAAATCAAGAAAAAATATTTTAAAAGTGAATTGCCTAAGATCACATAGATAGTAACAAGTCTAGTCAACAAACATTTATTAAGCACCTACTGTGTGCCTAGCATCATATTAAACACTGGCAATACAAAGAACAAAAATAATACCTTCTCTGAGGGAAGGGAGAAAAAAAAATTTGGAACTCAAAATCTTATAAAAATGAATGTTGATGACTATCTTTAACATGTAAATGGAAAAAAAAAATACTAGTCAGTTGCGGGGAGGGGGGTATGAGGGGGAAGGAAGTAACAGAGTTCTTATGTAAATTTTCTGGTTCCAAGGCTCTAGAATTAGTTGTCCTGAACCAAATTGATCTTATAAGTGTGTAACCCAATTTAAATATAAAATATCATGTAATCATAAGGCACTAAAATTTCTTGGGTCAAATGCATAATGATTAATTTTCTTATAAAGAAGTTTTCAGTGTCTCCAAGGGTATTTCCAATGCCTAACTGGATTGTCCGGAGAGTCAATAATATGCTGAACTGATGACAAAGACTTCTCTGTAAGACATGATACTATACAATGCTTATTACCTCTTTTCCTTCCTCACTTAATAGTCACTGCTGCTTTGGAATTACCATCTTCATTGTCATTTTGTTTGCTGATGGAAAAGAAATATTCTGTAGTTGTTTTCAAATCTTTTATCTTAAATAGAAATTGCCCTTCAATACTCCTCTCCTTCATAGGTCAGACAGCACAGCAGCTTTACCTCAAACCAGGTCACCAAAACCAAATAACACAGGAATTTTATTAAATTAAATTCAAAATGTAAGTTCATTATGATATGCCATGCACCTTCTGTGAGGCATCCAAGGATGAGTAAGGGAGTGTTCCTAACCTAAAATAAGAACTTATAGGTTAATAGGAAAGAGGAGACATATATATGTGTGTGTGTGTGTGTGTGTGTGTGTGTGTGTGTGTGTGTGTATGTATGTCAAATGAAAAATAGGAAATACAGGAATCTACAAGAGTCAAAGAATAGTCATTGTGTGTGCAAGGCCCCTCCTCCATGCCATACTAGGTACCACTGCTAACATAGTAAAAGAAGGTACTAACTTGTTCTCCTTCACATTTAGATATTTCAGAGTAGGAATATAATTTCTGAAATTAATTTGTATGAATAATATTTCACTATAAAATTGTTATTACTGCTTCCTGGAGTGCATTATAGGAGGATAGAAACTAGAGCTGTGATTTTTATTGGTATGTGGTACTCCCAGATGAGAAAATCCATCCATAGTTACTCCACAAATTATAGCCTCAATAAGTTACCTAAGACATTTAGTAATTAAGTAACCTTCCTGGGGTTACAAAGTATATGTCAGGGGCAAAACTTTAACCCTGAGCTTGCAGAGCTAGACAGGTGGTTCAGTGGATAGAGACCTGGTTTGGAATCAGAAATGCCTGAGTTTAAATCCAGCCTCTAACCTATACTGGCTGTATGACAAATCCTCTAACCTCTTCTGCCTTAGTTTATTTAACTGTAAAGCAAGGTTGCTGTGAAGATCAAATGATTTATTTATAAAGTGCTTAGCATATAATAGGTGCTTAATAAAGGTTTGTTTCATTCCAATTTCTACTAACCACTACACTGTGATTCCTTTCATTATAAAGGGATTTTATTTGTAACACTTCATTAGCATCTTGGAATTTTGTATAAAGACCAATATCAACATACTGATTGCTTGAGAGTATTGTAATGGAAACCAAGAAGTTCTTCACAGAAACAAAATGAAACCCATGTCCTTTGAAAAAAATGGCACATTGAATTGTCTAAATTTCCTCAGGAATAGGACTTCTTCCTTTGAAGGAGAGTCAGTTTCATAAATCAATTTGAAATTGATTCATTGAATGGGCAGATTCATAAAATCATTCACTGCTACAATGTTTGGGGAAAGTTAGCCCCATTTTACAGATAATTAAATAATCCAGTCCACAAGGGGGAGTCTCTACACTGATTTAAAATGTGTGACTTGTTCTAGATGAATTCCTATCTCTGAGTCTCATTTTCTTCATTTATAAGATGAGGATTTGAACCATCCCAGCTCTAACATTCTGTGGTTTTACATTTTGTTTCCAGTGTTAAACTATGAGCTAGAGTAGAGCAGAGCATCCAGTCTTATTTGCCCAACTATATAACCAGGTAGAGACACCAAGCATTGCCAAATTTAGAAGGTGCTGATGGCAACTATGGTCTTCTAGCAGGTAGAAGCAGCAGAGCTTAGCACCCAGTTAGCAAGAATAATTAGTTGCAATAGAAAGCTGCCAGATGATGGATGGGGAATAGCCCTATACATAAGTGATGCAGTAGTAGTATCACAAGAGCCTCACAAGAGGGAACAAATAGTATTTCATCCACTTTGGAGGTGAGGAAGGGAAAGCTCAGACAGGGCTCCAGTATGACTTACCCAAGATCACATAGCTAATAAATAAAAGGGATAGGCTGGGTACTAAAATGAATGTCCTCACTACAAATCCAGTTATTTTTCCATGACACCAAGCTACCTCTCATATTGTCCAAGACAGAAGCCTCCATGCAATACCTCCCAGCCCACCTTCTTTGCTTATAGTTCTGCCCCCTGGGGCAAAACAGGACAAACCTTACCTTTCTTCAGAAAGCCAACCCTTCAAATTCTGGAAATCAGCTATCATGTCTCTCTTTTTTATTTTCTCCATGCTAAACTTTCCCATTTCCTTCATCTAATCCTCTTGTGGTTTCTCATTTGGTCTCCTCATACTCTTCTAGATAGAATCTCATTTGTCAATGTCCTTCCTGAAATGTAGACCCAGAACTGAATGTTCTACGAACATTCTGATTGATGGGGAGATGTTTCTTAGTTGCTTCTTTAAATAGATCTGGTTCTGAGCAGTGTATGGTCATAGGTGGGGGGTCCCTTACATTTTTCAGCTTTGATAGAGTTGCTTATGTAGCTCCCATAATGGGTCATGGGCATTTTTTTCTAACAACATCCTTTCTTTAGCTAATAAAATGATGTGGCGCATCTACAGCTCAGCTCTCAAGTTCCGTGGGTGGCTGATGGTGGTAAGAGGGTGAGGTCGAGATCAATAGTGTTCTCTCTCTTATCTGGCATAATGAATATTGACCTTGAGTTCTGTGGGCAGCAGCACATGGGATCTTGGGTAACAGGCCTCTGTTTAAGTCAACTGAACAGCAATTTGCAAGAAAAATGATGGATAAAATAACCAAGTGTTACATGCATTTGGTTTGGCTTCCTGGCAACTTATGTTGCCTAGAGTGAAATGCCCTGAGATTTTTCTATGTTCACCTGAATTTGACTCAAGCCTCAACTTCCTAGTGTGTAAGGCAGTGAAAACAGTACAATCTATCTTATAGGATTGTTATGCTGTTCCAATGAGATACTGTATATATACCTGTAAAATATTTACATGAAATTTAAGTCATTGTAAATATTAATATTAACATGGACTTAGCAAAAATTTCTCCTTTTTGTACACCTGCTGTACATCCTATCTGACTATCAACCTCATCCATCTCTTTCTAATCTCTCCTCACCACCCTGTCACACCAGTCACACAACACAACACACACACACACAAACACACACACAGACAAAATTCTACCTGTTGCTATAGGAACAGTAATTAAATCAATATTACCATTGCTTTTAGAAAGGCTATATGAATTAACTCACTTGTGATTCCACCTACCATTCCTTTGATTTCCCAAAGCCAAAACTTTTATATATATAGCCTCCATCTACTGGAATATAAGGCAGCTAGATGGCACAGTGGATAGAGTACCAGGGCTGGAGTCAGGAAGACTCATCTTCCTGAGTTCAAATCCAGCCTCAGACACTTACTAGCTGTGTAACCCTGGGCAAGTCACTTCACCCTGTTTGTCTCAGTTTCCTTATCTGTAAAATGAGCTGGAGAAGGAAATGGCAAATCACACCAGTATTTTTGCCATGAAAACCTCAAATGGAATCGCAAAAAGTCAGACATGACTGAACAACACAACAAACTGGAATATAAGTGCCCTGAATACATGATCTAAGTCTTATTTCTATATTTGTAACCTCTGCACTTAGCACAGTCTTTAACAAGTAACAAGCCATGTGGTTTGGTGTTTTTGTTTTTTGTTTTTTTTTTCCACTCAAAATTAGCCAAAGGGGCTGTGATGCAGTGAATAGAGCACTGGCCCTGGAATCACGAGGACTTAAGTTCAAATCCAGCCTCAGACACTTAACACACACACACACACACACACACACACACACACACACACACAAACTAGCCTTGTGACCTTGGGCAAGTCACTTAATTCAAATGCCCTCCAAAAAGCAGAAAGAAAGAAAGAAAGAAAGAAAGAAAGAAAGAAAGAAAGAAAGAAAGAAAGAAAGAAAGAAAGAAAGAAAGAAAGAAAAATGGCCAAACGGTGTCTCCAAGAAGTGGTTGTTGTTTGTCTTTCATTTTCAAAGAGGACCAGTGACATCACAAGGTATTGTCTTTATTTGTCAATGAATTGTATTGAAGTGAGGCAGAGTTGCACAAAGTTGTCAGCCTTTCTACTTCCAGAGTCCAGTGGAAAGATGACTGGCAATGGCCCCAGATACAGTGGATGACATTGATGACTTCAATGTCTAACCAATCTCTAAGCACTCCACAGTGCCTACTTCAGCCACTTTCGTGGCTGCCAGAAACAAATTGTTCTCATCTGCCCATTCTTCTGGGGGAAGTCTTTACATGCTTAGGTTAGACCTAAGTGTTTGAGTACTATTGGTTACCCTCAACCTGATTTTGCCCATCCATCAAACTGGTTTTACCTGGTTGTGAATCCTTCAGTAACACCCAATCTCTGCTTTCAAGAGTTCAATTTTTCCTCTGTAGTCAACTTGGGCTACTGAAAAGTAAGATTATATTGAACAAAAGGGGAGTGGGAAAGGTGCAAGGTTTTTGAAGTATAACCCAGACCCACTAAGTAAGTAGTTCAGAATTGTGGAATAAGCCCTGAGCTGGAACTCAAGATCTGGGTTGGAATCCCAGCTCTGCCATATCCTAGCTATGTAACCCTGGACAAATTGTTTTACTTCTCTGAACCCCTATTCCCCCGTCTGCCATAGATACTTTACAAAGATGTAAGACTCAAATGAGATAATCAATGCAGATTACTTTGTGAGCTGGAAAGTTATTTTTAATAAATTGTCTAGTCTTTCTCCCACTATAGACTTCTTCTGTTGTTTTATGGCTGCATTGAATGCTACACTGGGCTTTCAAAGGTTCTAACCATTAGAAACATGACTTCACAGGTCTCCTTGAGCTGAATTTTTAATATGGACCCAGTGATGGACTATACCTTTGCCAACCAAGGACTAACTTACCGAAGAGTGGAGAGGTCATTCACCAGAAGGTTGGTTGTCAAGGACACGACTTTTTTTATCTTTAACAATAGCAATCCTTACACTTATAGGACCTGATTAGACATTTGTTGTATTGGAATGAACTGTATGAAAATGATCACCTAAGACCATTATTTGTCCCAAAGAAGGAAGTACCCACACTGAGGAAATCATCAATTTCTTTGTGAAGTAATAAGGTAAGAAATAGTAATAATAATAATAACAGCTCACATTTCTATAATACTATAAGGATTATCACTTTCTTACGAATGAGTGTTATTGGAGGGATAGGAGGGATAGAAGAGAGGGCAGACTGGGGGAAGGGGTAATCAATATGCTTGCCATCTCGGGGTGATAAGTAAGGGAAAGATGGGGAGAAAACTTGGAATTAAAAATCTTGTGGAAATGAATGTTGAAAACCAAAAATAAATAAATAAATGGGGGGGGGTGCGTGGAGAATGAGAGTTATTATGCCCATTATACCAATGAGATAACCAAGATTCATAGAACTGAAATGATTTCTCCATGGTCACAAAGTTAATGACCTTACAGACCTATTACAGACAATGACAGTCTCCTTCCATTTCTCTTGTCACTGTCCCCAGAGACCTCTTCTTTCCCTTAATCATTTTTAGTCAGAGAATTCTTCCTCATATCTAATGTAAATCCCTCATCCTGAAAAGTAAATATCCCTCCTCTTCCTCCCAGCCAGCCACTGGCCTGGATATGCACTTCAAGGATAGGCTGCCAGCGGGTTTTGCTATGAGAAATTTACCCAGATGCACAGCCTTAGGACATGTTTGCCACTGAATTTCAAGCAGCATTGAAGTGACTATTTTGACTCTGGGGCCACCAGAAGAGAATATTACTATGCTTGTGATATTATTCACAGTGTTGGGAGCAGGTGAAACCTCATTTATATCATCACTAAAATTCATTATACAATCGTATTGAAATAGGAGCTGAGAAGAATTTTACCTTTTCTTTAATGAACCTTTTCTTTATAGAGAATTAAATTGAGTATCTAATAAAAACTTTAAGGAGAGAGGGAAGGAAAGGGCCAAAATAACTTTTTTTAAAGCATGCCAACTGTGTATTTAAAAAAAATAGATATGCTAATTATATACCATGTTTATCTGTTCATTAAAGCAGGTTAGCTAGATCATCTGTTACCTTAGCTTAAAGCTTTTCAATAGTTGGTAACTGATCCCTTTTCTTCCAGACACTTCCCTTTCAATCCATCTTTCACCTACTGCCTAAGTAAGCTTTCTATTGTACCATGCCATTCATCCACTCAGAACCTTTCAGTGTCTCCCAATTTCTTGCCCAATAAAATTGGAGATCCTGATCCGATCCTCCAAAATCTGACTCCAACCTAATCTGGTTGTATATCTTTCATACATTCTGTCTTTCATATATTCTATCATCCCTTCATTCATTATCCCTAGAATGGTCTTTTCTCATTCCAATCTCTGCCCATTGAAGTCTTTCCCTTTTTTTCAAAACCGAGGTCATCAGGTCCCTCCTTCATGAAGCTACTCCCAATACTCCCAAAGGAGCAGTGATGTTTCCTTCCATCAATCATAGATTTAAAACTGGTTGGGGCATTTGAGAACATTGACTGGAACCCATTCATTCTTCAAATAAAGAAACTGAAGTTCAGAGAGATTACAATGTCAAGATCAATGCTAGAATTTTAAATCCATGTCCCCTGACTTCAGACCCACTATTCTTTCCACTGTATCACATTGTCCTATACATTTTTCTGGATCTTTCTCTCCTACATATGTCTCACTCTTCCTTTCATATAGTTATTTGTGCAACATGTCTTTGCCCCCATTTAGTTGTAGGGACCTTAAGAACAAGGCCTGTGTCCTATATTTATATCCTTAGTATTCAGAACAAGGTCATGAACACAGTAGGTTATTAGTAGATAGTCGTTAAATTTAATTTATTTCAGACTGGATTCTCTTGCCAATGACCACTCCATTGGGATGCCTGAAATGGAAAGGTCCATTGTCTTTCTCCTCTATACTCCTGCATTACAACTGAAGTATTCTTTTCTATTATTATTCCCTTAAACATATGATCTCTAGATCAGGGATTCTTAACCTAGTGCCCATAAACTTCTAAAAATGTATGTTTTGGTAACTATGATTCAATATTACTGGTTGCCATTAGGGAAATGGACTATATAGTCTATTTTATGCATTTGAAGCCAGGATTCTAAGAAGGTATCCCTAGGCTTCAACAAATCTTCCAAGGGATCCATGATACAAAGAATTTCTGTTCACTAAACAGTGATAGTGTAGTTATTCTGATTTTACATAGTTAAGTAAAACAGATAATAATAGTTGCCTTCTCCAGTACAGTAAGGTTTGCAAATGACTTTTCTAACAACAACCCTGGAAGGTAGGTAGTTTGCCAATAATTCCATTTATAGATAAGGAGACTAAACCTCAGAAACTGGATTGACTTGCTCAACATCACATCTCTAATAAGTAACTTCTGGGATCCTTCTCTCTTTGATTTTGAAAATGCTATTTCCTTCACATTCAATGCCTTTAAAAAAAAATAATCAGGGGGCGCTAGGTGGCGCAGTGAATAGAGCGCCGGCCCTGGAGTCAGAAGGATCTGAGTTCGGAGCCAGCCTCCAACACTTAATCCACACAAACAAAAACCTAGCCGTGTGACCTTGGGCAAGTTACTTAACCCCAATTGCCCTAAAGGGGCGGCTAGGTGGCGCAGTGAGTAAGAGCGCCAGCCTCGGAGTTGGGATGACCCGAGATCAGATCCGGCCTCAGAAAATGAGCACCCACGCATAAATAATGACTAGCCGTGTAACCTTGAGCAAGTTACTTAACCCCAATTGCTTAAAAAAAAAAAAATAATCAGGAAACCAGCTTTTAAAAAAAAAAATTTCCCAATTACATGGCAGGACAATTTTACATTCTTTTTTTAAATTTTGAGTTTCAAATTTCCTCTCTCATTGCCTAACCTCCACCTTCCCTAAAATAGTGATCAATTTGATATAGGTCATATATATTCTATTGTGGAAAACATATTACCATATTAATCATGTTGTGAAAGAGGATACAGACCCAAGGGGCGGGGCACATGAAAAATACAGAAAGTGAAAAATAAGATGCTTAGATCTGTATTCAGACTTGATCAGTTCTTTCTCTGGAGGTGGATAGCACTTTTCATCATGAGTCCTTTGAAATTGTCTTGAATCAGTATATTGCTGAGAATAGCTAAGTCACTCATTCATAGTTGGTCATCATACAGTATTGCTGTTACTGTGTACAATGTTCTCCTGGTTCTGCCCACTTCAGTTTGCATTATTTAATAAATCTTTTAAGGTTTTTCTGAAATCCATCTGTTCATCATTTCTTATAGCAGAGTAATACTCCATTACAATCATATGCCACAACTTGTTCAGCTGTTCCCCAATTGATGAGTATCCCTTCAATTTCCAATTCTTTGTCACTACAAAAAGAGTTGCCATATATACTTTTGTACAAATAAGTCCTTTCCCCCTGCCTTTTTATCCATTTGGGATACAAACCTGATAGTGGTATCCATGAATCAAAGGGCATGCACAATTTTATAGCCCTTTCGGCATAGTCCCAAATTGCTCTAATTTGCATTTTTCTAATCAACAGTGATTTAGAGAAGTTTTTCATAGAACTAAAGATAGCTTAGATTTCTTCAACTGAAAACCAGGCAACCAATTTTTGATGACAAATCATTTTTATGTATGTTCATTCAATTGAGCCTGTGCATTGTTTTTGATATCTTGAAGATCCAGCCTTGTTTCTTCTATGTGAGGGCCATGATAAGAAATTGCTGTGGTGTAGTAGGAAGAACAATGAATCTGGAATCTGGGTTTGAGTTGCAACCCAGCTTATTACATGTAATCCCTTCCTCTACTCTTAAATTGCTGTGTGACCTTTGGCATATCACCTCAAATCTCGGGAGTCTCAGTGTCCTCGGATATACAAGGTGGAGGTTAGATTAACATTATTGATAATGATGAGGAAGTGGAAGAGGAAAAGGAGAAAGAAAGAAGAGCTGGAGTAGGCTGGATTTCTGTAGCATTTTCAGGTTTACAAAGGGCTCACAACAACCCTGGAAGTTAGGTAGTGTGAATATCATTACCCTCATGTTATAAATAGAGAGATACATTTTTGTAAGCCTCGGTTTCCTAATCTGTAAAAGGGGGGTAATATTTGTACTATCAACCTCATAAAACTGTGGAGAAAGTTATGGTTTTGTGAACCTTAAAAAGCTAGAGGTATCACTATTACTGAAGTACCTTTGAGAACTTGTCCTCAAAATAGTCCTATGGTACAAATATCTTAGTCCTATTTCATAGATGAGGAAACTGAAGCCTAAGGGAAGAAAAATTACTTGTCCAAGATTGCACTGATAATAAACAGGACTGGAACTGAGATCCAAGATGCCTGATTTTGAACCTGGTCTCTTGACCCTACATTAAGATGTCTCTTTTACTTATTAATTAGGAAGCACACCAAAGAAACCAAGGAAATACTTATTTTGATTATTATTAGTAGAAGTCAACCCAGCTCCAGTTTGATGATTACATGTCTTTGGAAGGCAGCTCAATGCACTGGAGGGGGAAAAGTTGCCTTAGTTGGGTCCTTTGAGCTTGAAGAGAAATAGCCATTTAAACATGTCTTTTTAGGACAGTTGGAAAAGTTTTTTCCTATGCAACTTAAGAGTCTTCTCTTTGAAAGTAAAGAGTGTAGTAGTCCTAAGAGAGGCCTGTATCCCCATCCCTGGTACTAATGCTATTATATATATATTGAGGCAATGGGGTTAAGTGACTTGCCCAAAGTCACAAAGGTAGTATCTGAGGTCAGATTTAAACTTAGCCCTACTGACCCTAGGGCCAGTGCTCTATCCACCTAGCTGCCCCTGTTCTATCATTCTTTCTGACCCTTTCTCTGGACTACAATTCCTTCTGCCATAAAATCTTCATTTTGCAAATGATTGGACTGGGAAATTTATAAAGGCCCTTCTCGATCTGCTATTCTGCGTTCCAGAGGCTAGGAGAGTAGCACCAGACATGAAGTGCAATGACCTCAGTGACTGTCTTGATACTGATCCTAATTAGCATAATTAACCCTATGTCCATATAAACTATTTGAGGATTCAATATTCTAAGGTCCCTCTAACTCTAACACTGTTCTTTTCATATTTTGAGATCCCTTCTAGCCTTGAAATTCTATATTGTGTTCTAAAGTCCCATGTAATTCCAACTTTTTTTTTTTTTGCTGTTGTGGCTCTTGTGACTCTATAGTTTTTTATTCTATGGTTTTATATCTTAAAATACTGTAACAATGGCCATTGTTTCCTGTAACTTGTATTCCTCTTTACTTCCTCCTCCGACTTGACCCCCATCCCTGAAGTGGAAACTTCTCTTAAAACCTGTTCCCAAAAACTAAGGGAACTCTCTCCCAGTCTCTTTTCCTTAGCAATAGCTCAGTAGATTAATCTAGTCATGTAAATTGTATGGGCCTTTGGGTGAGATGGATGGAGAATTAAAAAAAAAAAACAGGTGGTTGACCTGGGAGGTGGGGCAGGGTGTAGTGAGGAGGGTGGCTTTTAGAGAAAAAGGAGTTGAATCATCAGCAAAACCATTAGGGCTAATTCGATCTACTGTAAGACTGGAAATTATAATCAATGCTAGGGCTTCTGATGCCCAGAGGGGCCACAGGCAGGTTTCTCTAGCCACCTTTGCAGCAAAGAATTTGAAATCTCAATTTGGGGAAATGGATTTTTTGTGATTTAAAAACAACAGCTTTAAAAGGGTCCCGGATGTGCTGATGCTGTGGTTAAGCGCTGATTCAGAGCTTTGGGCAATGACTCCCGGAACCCTTAGTGAGCTGTGCCAGGGGCCTTGGACCAGGGAAAGGAAAGAGAAGAGGGAGGGAGAAAGGGAGGGAGGGAGGGAGGGAGGGAGGAAGGAAGGAAGGAAGGAAGGAAGGAAGGAAGGAAGGAAGGAAGGAAGGAAGGAAGGAAGAAGGATGGAAAGAGGGAGGGAAGGAAGAGAGGGGGAGAGAAAGGAAGGGAGAAAGGGAAAGAAAGAAAGGAAGGGAGAGAGAGAGAGAGAGAAGATAATACTTCTTGACTGTTGACAGGTTTTATCTAATGTCATTCAATGGCCTGAGGTCAAAGACCTTGAGACCATGTAGTAGAACTTTCTTATTTTACAGAGCATACTGAGGCCCAAATAAAAGTAGCCACTGTGGTGAGCAAACTAGAGACCATGAAGTATAAAGACTGTAGGAATTGTAGCTATTTGACCTGGAGAAGAGAAGATGTAAGGAGAACATTATAACTGTCTTCAGGTATCTATGGCGTTACTATGTAGAATAAGTTTGTAATGAAGACTTGTTGAGTCCCAGACAGTGGAGTCAATAGTAGAAGGCAAGATTTGCCAAGAGGCAAAATTTAGCTAAGATTGGGGGAAGAGGACCCTTCATAACAATCTGAGCAGTTCCAAAGCAGGTTGTTCTACCTCAGGCTATAATCCCCAGAAACACTGAAGAAGGGACTAGTGGTCATTTGTCATGTTCTGTAGAGGAGATACTTCTTCATATATGAGTTCACCTAAGGGATCTCTGAGGTCCTTTTAAGCTCAGGTTTTGTGATGTTCCAAAGCTCTTAGCCCCCAAATGCCCTCCAGACTCCACAACATTGGTCAATATTCATGTAAATTAAGGCCATAGCAATCAGTCTGTTTGAGAGGCAATGCAATTCTTCACAGACACCACTATGATTTGAGGGACACCAGGAAGTTTCCCCTTCCCGAAACTCTCCCACCCACATGTTCTAGTGCAGCAGTCCTTAACCTCTTTGGCAATGTGGAGAAGCCTATTCTCAGAATCATGTTCTTAAATACATAAATATGTAAGATTACAAAGGAAATTGACTATATTGAAACACGGTTATCAAAATATATTTTTTTAAGTTCATGGATTGAAGATTAAGAACCCCTGATCTAGGGCCACCCTCAAGACTTGTACATGTGGACAGAAAGTTTGCAGTTCCCTTGGTGAAGAGGAATACATATAGACCCCTATAGCACTAGACCATTTTTGTAGTATACTCCAAATTTTCCAAGGTCCCTTTGATTTGAGGAAATATGTGTGTGTGAGACTGCCTTACTGAGTCTCTTAACAGCGGACTAGTCAGCTCAATTGGGTCTTCCAACAGGCTATGGATATCTCAGGTCAGAGAACCTACTATTTGTACTTCTTCTCCCTGAGGCACAATAACTTGTCCGAGCTTCATAGTTTCCAGCACGGTAAGCCCTTTGGTAGCTAAAATGTCCTAGAATAATAGAACATCGGAGGGAGGGATCTCAGGACAGAAAAATAGCCAGTTTAATACTGAAAAAAGAATCTTAGATGTCAGCCAATACAACCTGTTCATTTTTCAGATGAAGAAACTGAGTGGCTCATAGATATTGCCGCTTGTCAGAGGCCATTCATGGAACTAAGGATAGACTGAACTTTAAATCCAATTCTCCTGACTCTTATACTAGCGTCCTTCCCACTTTTCACTTGGCTCTGAGTCACACATAAATCCTTCTACCTTCCACAGACTATCTCACCTTCAGAAGATGTCATGTGTACGTGTGGGGGTCCGTGGAGGTGGTATGTGGAAAGCTAGGCCCTTCAAAGGGATAATAGATGGTCAGAATGGATTTGGAAAACTTAAGGAAGACCGAAATCCCCTTTCCCTTCTAAGACTGCTAATCTCCCACCATCGCTGGGGGAGGCTGACGGTTAATAGAAACGCGAGGAAAGCAGATATTGAGTTGGATTTTTGTTTTGTTTTGAAGTGAAAATGAGAGAAGCAGAATGGAGGGGGGAGTGGAAAGGCAGAGATGTGACAGAGGGAATGTCGGTGATTCAGGGTCACGCTGCATTGGGTGGTGGGCCTGGGGGTGGTGTATCGGAGGATGGCTAGTGCTTCCTTGCACAGTGACTGCCCGCTAGGATGCGCCGAGGACTTTGCTGGGCCCCGTCTCACCAGCATTGCCTGGTGTCCCGAATCCCTCGAGTTCGCCGGGAGTGGGGAAGATAGTAGGGGCTGCTGGGATCTAGTCCAACAAATGGGATCAAATCCAACAATGTCAAGGAGGCCCGGGGAAGGACCCAGACCCATCCTGGGATCCCGGAGCTGAGTTTCATCCTCCTGTAGGAAACTGAGAAGCCATTCCCCGATCTAGAGAAATTTGAGTTGGACACTTCGCCACTGAAAGAGAAAAAAAGCCACGACCTGCCCTCTGCCCCCTGGGCCTGGTTGGACCGAAAAAGCTAGTCTTGGAACAAAGATTCTCATTATAACTGGATCTGAAAGGAGTGCAGGGGAATAAGGAAAGAGTGGGGCAGATGATGAAGGGAAAATGAATCTCAGAAAAGAGAGAGGTTTGCATAGAAATATTTGGTAATTAGGGTTTAAAAGTGAAGAGATAAACAAGCAGAAAGAGGAGGAAGGGGGGATTTTATCAGGGGAGATAAATTAAAGGAACCAAAAATAAGGGAGTTGGGAAATTTTGGGATTCAGGATTTAGTGAGAGTTAAAAAGAAAAAAGGAGAGTATGGAAGATAGAAAGGGAAGGAGACAGAGAGAGAGAGAGAGAGAGAGACAGAGACAGAGACAGAGACAGAGACAGAGACAGAGACAGAGACAGAGAGACAGAGAGGTGAAAAGATGCAGAAGAGAGAAAAAAGAAGAAATAGGAAAATAGAAAAAGAGAACGAGGATGAAAATAGAAAGATGGAGAAGAAAAAGAGACAGCAAAAAGCCTGAGAGGAAAAAATAAAATGGGAAAAATAAATTGTATGTGAGGGGGCAGAAAGTCGAGCGAATCAGGGGAAAGAAAAGGAAGCTATTATACGTCTCCGTCTAGCAGATTGAAATATTTCCCTGGTCGGGGGAGGCAGAGGTAGGGGAAGCTGTGCCCGGGGTACAAGAGGGGAAGGGACAGCGGCAGCAGGTAGCGACTGAGGAAGGCCGAGTCCTTATAAAGGGCCGGCAGCTCCGAGGCCTGCTCGGACACCTGGGTCCCCACTGGCCCATCGGGCTCGGCAGCCAGCTGTCTCTTGAGTTTGTTCCTGCGGTTTTGAAACCAGATCTTCACCTGCGTCTCGGTGAGCTGCAGGGAGGCTGCCAGGCCTGCGCGCTCAGCGCTGCTCAGGTAGCGCTTCACGTCGAATGTGGCCTCCAACTGGAACACTTGGCTCTTGGAGAAAATGGTCCTAGTCTTCTTTTTGCTGGACTGCGGCCCAGAAGATGGTCCAGCTTGGCACTCGCTGCGGTCCGTGGTGTCCGGGCTGCTCTCTCTGGGGCAGGGTAGCTCCTTAGGACCCGAGACCCCCTGGAGGCCTCCGCCTCCCTCTCTACACTGGCCGCCGGGGTTCCAGCCGCGAGTCCGGCTCGTGCTCCTGCTTCTGCTTGGGTTCCCGCTGCGGCTGCGGCTGCAGCTCCGGCTCCGACTCGGGCTCCGGCTGCGGCTCCTGCTGTCTGCCTTTCCTGCTGGGTGGAACAGCTCGGGTTGTGAGATCTTTCTGATACTAAGGGGTCGAGGAATGGGCTTCCTTTCTCCCTTCGCCTCCACCCCCTCCCCGTCCGCAGGACTTCATTCAGTTATCAACCTCTTCTTTCACTTCCTCCTTCCTCTTTCTCTTTTCCCTATTCTCCCCTCTCTTCGTCCTCTTACGAGTCTCCTCTCTATTTCCTCACCCTTCTCTTCCTCTTCTTTAATATTTCCCTTTCCTTTCTGATCTTTTTCCTCTCCCTCCTTTTCCTCCTCCTTCCCCTTCCCTCTTTCCTCCTTTTTTCCCTCCTTCTCCATACTTCCCTTTCCTCCTCCTGCTCCTTCCTCCCCCAAGATCTCCCTCCTCCCCTCCAGATGTCTTCAGCCTCCCCACTACATCTCGGTCTTGATACACTGGAATAGGGCCCAATCCCGCCTCCGCCCGCCCCCCCCCCCCGCCTCCCAGTCCCCAGAGAAAAGAGTGGAAAGAGAGAAATGTCACTACCCGCCCACCCTCACCCCCTACAAACACATACAAGCCGAGTGAGGACTGATTATATTGAGGGGAAGTAGGAAAGAAGGGAAAATATGGAAGAGCCGAATGGTTGTGGAGCTATCCACAGGAACTCAGACCAGATTTGGGGATTCAGAGAAGGATCGAGGAGTGGGAAAGAAGCCACAGATTGATAGACTCTCAGATTCAAAAGGGTTCTTAGGGACCATGAGTCCAACCTAGTCATTTGACAGAGAAAGAAACTGAGGCTCAGAGAGGCGACAGTCTGGAAAGAGATCATATTGTGAGTCTATAACTGGACTAGATAGAATCCAAGTCTATGGAATTCTAGCTAAGAGTTCTCCCCAGCCCTCGGAGTTGCCCCTCACGTGGGACAGAAGAGAAACCGTGTGGATAGAAGGCTGGGGCTTGGGGATGGGAGGAGGGTACGAGAAGAGAGAGGAGAAGCAGCTGCCTACCCGAGCCGAGATCGCGCCTCCCGACCTCCACGACCACCTCTTCCTCCTCCTCCTCTGGGTCCTCGTACTGCTGAGGCTCGAGCGCTGAGCTAGGTCCCCGCGGCCCCCAGCAGTATCCAGGCCGCGGCGCCCCCCGCAGATCCGGGCGGAGGATGCTGTCGATGGTGAAGGTGCGGGGGCCCATCGACCGCTCAGGCTGAATTTGGGGCTGTGGGCGAGGGCCTGAGAGGCGGCCGCCCACTTGCTCCGCTGGGTTCATGGCGCTACAGCCAAGACGTCGCCTCCACCCTGCGCCCCCGAGCCCCAGGCCCGGGCCTCAGCCGAACAACCCCGAAGCCCCCCAGGCTCAGTGCAAGCCGCAACCACAGCCGTGGGCGGAGCCCAAGCCTCTGCTAGAGCCTTGCAGCTGAGAGGAGATTCGGCTGTGGATTGGCCGAACTGGGGGCGGGGGGTGGAGCCTGGGAGGAGCCAGAGGGAAGAGGGAAGGCAGGAGAAAAAGGAGAAGGAAAGAGAGAAGCTGAACGGGAAAGAGAGGAAAGGGAGAAGAGGGGACGGAAGAGGGAGGAGGAAAGCTAATAAGAGAGGAGGGGAAGAGAGAAGAAATGGGAGAAGAGAAGCAAGAGGGAACAAGAAAGAGGAGAGAAAGAAAGAAGGAGGACTTGGAAGGAAGGAGAAAAGAGGCGTTCAAGAGACGGAAAAGAGAGCATCCTCTCATCAGTTCCCTCCCCTCTACATGCACGCGCGCGCGTGCACACACACACGCACACACATACACACACTTTGCCCGCTTCGTTGCCTCTGCTCACCTAGGCCTGAAACACTTCACCACCCCCAATTTCCTTCTTAAATTTGTATGCATCCTTTAAAGCCATGCTTACATGCGAACCACCTTCTCCTTCAGGTCTTCTCGAGAGATTTCTCCTCCCCACCTCACAGAACCCTTTGCTTCTCTCCCAGACCTTCTTCTCATTATCTGTTTATCTTTTGTTCTCCTGATCTCCTAAGGACCTGGGTCTGCTCTAAATCTTCTATCCCTTCCCTCAATGTCAAGTCCATTGGAGTCGCCTGACAATTTTTTTGCTGAATTAAACTGCATTTAATCTAATTTAGAATATAGAATGTACAAAGGGGGACTAATCGAGAGAAGGCTGAAAAGGTCTGTTGACCCTGATGGTGGAGGGCCTTGAATACTAGGTTTTAGAACTTGAACTTTATCCGGCAAATAATTGGGGATGTCCAACTTGGGAATTTTGATGATAGACGAAAAATTTAAAAATGGGCAAGAAGAGTCAGGCCTGGTATACGGAGGGGAGAAAAAGGAATTGAGGGGAAGAGGAGGGTATGGTGAATGGGGGTGGGGGGAAGCAGGAAGTGAAGAGGAGGCAGAGAAAGGGGAAATGTTTTCGTTTCAAATTTACGTTGCTACCTGTATGGCCTTAGATAAGTCACCGAATCTCTCTGAGACTCAGCTTCTTCTTTAATAAAACACAGAGGGTTGGTTTAAATAGCATTTAACATCTCTCCCAGAGCAAATATCGGTTGACCCAAGAAACGAAGGCAAAAAGAGGAGAGCCTAGCAGGAAGGGCGAGGGGAGGGGAGGGGAGGGAAAGAGGAACGAAGAAAAGAACAGAGTAAGTGATGACGGGAAAGTAAGAGAAGAAAACAAGGTTAAAAAGAGGGGAGGGAGTTAAGAATGAGAAGGAACTGTAGTGTTGACTAGGTAGAGTCAGCGGCGGGGAGGGGCTGCGGAAAGAGGAAAAACCCCGGGTAGACCTAGCCCCAGACAGGGAGACGCCAGAGGGAACCAGGTAAGGGGAGAGAGGGCTGGACTAGTGAGGAGAGGAGGACGGGGAGAAAGCTAGTGTAAGGGGCCCAAAGGAAACAGGGGCCTGGGGTGAGGGGAGGCGCTAGAGTCACGCTTGAGTGAGAGGGTGGACTGGGAGGAGTTAAGAGGACAGAAACAGCAGTGAGAGAGGTAACTGATGTGGGCTGAAGTGGCCTGATTGAAGAGGGAGAAGGACGAGGGGCTCTTCCGGGAGGTGGAGAGACTTTGGGTAGACTGGGAGGAAAAGAAAAGGCTGTGGGAAAGAGGAGCCAGGAAGTAAAAGAAGGCTGGTTCCCCATTTGGCCCTCGATAGCCTCAGCAGAAAGTGACTGTGCTACCCTGTCCAGGCCAGAACCTGGTAGAGAAAGCTGGGCTATGGTCAGGGGACCTAAAATTGCCAAAGAGAACGAGAATGACGCCTCAATCCAGGGCCAGAAAATGATCCCGGGTTCTAACCGGGAATCTAGGATGGGGATATAGGAAGCAGCCAGATGGAGGTGGGGGGTGAAGGGGGAGACGAAGACGAGGAAGAGAAGGAAGAGGAGGGGAACTGCCCGAAGCAGGGAGCTGGAATTTTGCAGACAAAGTGCTTACTCATTTCTGTAGAAGAAGCGACGTCTTCACAGGCACTGTTGGGGGGAGGGGGGAAGGGGAGAGGGAAGGAGGTAGCTCTTAAATGAATGACCCAGTAGATGAGAAAAATCTGGATTTTAATTATTCCAGTGAGTCTATAAGCCTTGGGTTCCCCATTGGGCGCGGCAGTCCAGTGACCTTTCATACCTGACCCCCTTTCCACTTACTCTGAAGTAGAAACTAGGCTTTAGCGGGGAAAGATTTATCGATACAGACACTCATTTATTGTTTAAGAACGACTGCTGGAGGATCAAGACTTCCCTGAAACCTCCAAGCCAAGCCTACACGCACACAGACACCTGTCTTATCCCCCTCCTCCCAACCTAACAGTTCACAGTTTGCCACCCACCCAGCTAACCAGGTCTTCCTAGGAAGCTACAGGCTGCGGTGAGATCCCATGGTGTTTTCTCAGTTGGTCTCGGAGCTGCTCAGGTGAATCTCCGCCTGCCAAAAACCTGTCCCTCCTCCCTGCTCTGCTGACAGAAGAGGGACGCTCTCTTCCCGTGGCCACTCCCCACCCATCCCCGACCCTTTTTGCGGGATTTGGAGGCACCTGAGGTTGCTACTTCAGGCGGAATGGAGTAGATTCGAGGAAGAGGAGACTGAGGGAAAGCTGAGACTCGAGCGACCTTGAGGGACCTGGCGGGCATTTTCCGAAAAGGAAACTGGAAAGCTTCGTTGTCTGAGACCTATGTGCAGTGTTTTTCCAAGGCCAAGAATTTTCCCCTTGTGTGAGTCTATCCTCCCCCGCCCCCATCAAAAGACTAAACTAAAAGGTCGGGGTGAAGGTTAAGCCTGACTGGCAATAATTTTAAACGAGCAAAAGGAATTTCTGAGTGGTCACAAAATCCTGAGGCAAGAAAAAGGAGAAGGAAGAAGACGAGGAGAGGGAAAGATCAAGAAGGAATGTAGGAGGGAGAGGAAAGGATGGAGAGAAGGAAATGAAAAGAGAATTTCTACATTTAATAAAATAAAGTCCATTAAGGAAAAAAGATACGTAGTAAGCAGTCAAACTAGGTCGTTCTGTAAAAGCAGAGTCTGCTTCTCCCTCAGTTTCCCAAGAAAAGTGGCACAGTAAAACGAAAACCAGATGGTGAACAAGACCTAGGTTCCATGACCAGTTTTGCACTTATTGTTTGTCTGTAAGCAAGTCACTTCCCTCCCCTTTCTGGGAGAGAGCTGCCTTCTCCAGAAAAATATTAATTATGACCCTCACCCGCCCTTATTTCCCAGGGTGGTTCTAAGGAAAGCACTTTGTAAACTCAAAAGACTCTCCTTAAGAGTTGGAACTGTTATTACTAAGCAAGATAATGACTTCGGAACCTCCACTCTCCTGGTGTGTCTGAGTTATTCTTTGCCAGGGTTGGACTGCTTGTGCCTGAACCACACCAGCTCAAACTCTTGTTGACGTGCAGGGAAGGTGTAACACTAATGGATATCGAGAGCTCTTCTAGTCTACTGCATTAACACTGATTCTGGGGATTTATTAAAAAAACTGACCTAGTTATACAATTTGAAACAATACATATGAAACAATGCAACAATACAAAAATCTATACAATTTCAGAACAATACCCAATAGCAGTTAAAGTTTATCTAACGCTTTGGCATCCACAGAATTTTCCTTCAGACAATCATTGGAATCTGGTAGTATATGTATGTATATGTATATGTACCCTCATTTTACTGGACTCTAAAGGAGGTTATTGAGAGACTGAACAGAGGTTACTCCACTAGTGTGTCCATTGTGATAAAAGCCTAAGTAACCCGGTTTTCCAGAGATTCCTTCAAATGTAAATTCTCATATAAAATATTTTACTTTAAAACAATGTTGATGTACACCATCAAAGTGATATAAGCCTCATTTTGCTGAGAGAAACTGAGGCCATAAATGTTTTAGTTTATTTTTTATCTTCCCTACCAGACTGTGAGCTTCTTGAAGGCAGATGAGAAGAGGTATCTTTCTCCCAGAAAGCAATTAACAAAGAGCCCTCCACAGCCTACCACTTAAGTATTTATTGAATTTCGATAGCACTTTACAGTTTAAATGTATTTTACTTATAACAACCTTGGAGGTAGGGAATGCAAGTATTATTTTTTCTCACATTTTACAAATGAGGAAGCTGAGATTTATAGGGATTAACTAATTTATTCAAGATCCCATCAGTGGTACAGTAGGGACAAAACAAGCTTATTGATTCTCAGACCAGGACGGGTTCTATTGAAGCATCATCTTTCAACCTCTAAAGTTCATAGTAGCACCCTACCATCGCTCGAATCCTACCTTCTCCCATCTACAAATTGTCCTTATTCACTCCCCTCTCCATTTCTTCTCTTTTCTGTTACCCCAAAGCAGGGGCAGCAGGCCATCCTGTATTACCACCACAGCACCAACTCGAGAAAGCCTAATTAACCTGTGCTAAGCTAATTTGAGAAATCAGCCTTCTGCTTTCCCCATTCCACCTCTCAGGATGAAGCTATGAGTAATGGGTAGATGTGCAAAGATGTTTATTTCGGCTCCAACGTAAGAGGGGGCAAAGGGCAAGTTATACCTTAGAGTTCTCACAATTACCCTGTTCCCAAAATAGAATAGGCTGCCTATTTATCAATGATGCAAAAAAAAAAAAAAAAAGACTTTGGGACGAGAGAATGGACCTTTGGCAGATTGCTTCCTCTCTTGCTGGTTCTCAGTTTCTTTCCCTTTGTAAAATGGGGGTGCAGAGGTGAACTGGACGGTTTTTAAGTTTCCTTCCTATTCCACAACCTGTAAACCTTCCTTTTGGATCTGTGGACGCCTATAGCTGCGTGATTCTTAGCTGACGGCGTTACGGAAGGGAAGGGCAGGCCGAGTATTGCCTCTTGGGCTGATCGATTCGCGCTGTTTAATCACGGAGGCCCTCCTTGGCTTTTACACCTTCCTTTGGTCCAGGCAGTGGGCGCATCAATCTCTCTCAGATCATTAGTCACACTTGGCAAACGAGACTCCTCACACAGTTGGTTTATTTCTTATTACCCAGTAGGTTCATTGAGGCTTCTCGATAGATTGCCTTATGTAAGTGAGTTCTGAAGGAGGGGTCAGAGAGCCAGAATATAACAGGGAGCTGCTGGAAGCTCTCCCTTGGGATGGAAATACTCTACTAGTCGCTAACCCACACTCTATGTACCCCAGACCCAGAGCAATGCCCTTCTCTCTTTGGAGGACCTCAGCCTCCCGTTTTCTGCTCTGCCACCACATTATACCCTGATGCAATGAAAATAATTCTGGTACGGGATTTAGGATCGGAGAATTCGCTTCGGAAAGGACCTTGGAGGTCACCTAATCTAACCTGAATTTTTCACAGATGAGATTGTTGAGGCTCAACCTTGAGCAAATTACTCAAGGTCACAAGGCACTGAGGGTCTGTGTGGAGATTCAAACACAGGTCTCCTGGGCCCCATCACTCTATCTATTGCACCATACTGCTTTTCTCAGGAGAGCTGAGCTCTTGTCTTAGCTCTGAGTAACCATTAGGAAATCATATCACTCTAGGCCTCAATTTCTTTCTATGCAAAATGAAGATATGGCCTTGATTGCATTTTGCAACTCTAGAATTCTATGATCTAACTTCCTTTCAGCTCTTACATTCTATAATTTGTGTTCTGTTTCCTTCCCGTTCCAACATCTCAAGAAATAATTCACACAGCCCTTAATTAAAGAGCTTTACAACCATTTTTTTTTCCACATGCACAACAACAAGTTCATCACCAAAAAAAGGGGTTGAACACTTCTTGGTGGCCTCTTGGGGCCCTAAAAATCAGTCTGAGCCTTGGCAAAGATGCCTTCCCAGGAATTAAGGCAACTTGTCAGGTTTGTCACAGACACAGAATGCCCTTTACAACACCTGAGGCTTCGGAGTGAGTGGTGGTGGGGGAGACGGGGAAAAGATCTCACTCGCTGGACCTCAGTCTACTTCAGTGCATTGCCAGGGCCTTACAGTAAAGGCAAAGGACTCTTGCTGTAGCGCAGTCAAAACCACGTAAAAGTGAACCGTGTCACAGGTTGGAGTGATTTCTCTTCCTTTGTAAAAGCCCTTTACCAGCGGAGCGGCCTCGGAACAAAGCTCTAGAAAGGTTAGCCAGGTGATATGCTAACGGATCCTTTCCAGATGTTCTGACATTAGTCCCGGGTCAGGTCTGAGGAGGGGCCTATTCTAAAGGGATAGGGCAGGGGGTGGGGAAGGGGCAAAGACTTGGTCTCAAAAGCTGCCTGCATCCCCTTCGTCCCAGCTCCTAGGCCTTTGAAACAGACCGGACTTGGCTCTGGAAGGTGAGCTCAGCGATTCTGAAAGTCCTCTGGGACAAGTCCTAGGAATCAATGAGCATTTGGATTCACCAGAGAAGCGCCGAAGGGGGCTCTCCGATCAATGTTCGGGGAAGAAGCTTTTATCTACAGAGATGCCGAGAAAGGCCCAACCCGACACGCCTTGTTTTCCCCTCCTCCTGGGGTGAGAAGTCATTGTTCCCGGATCAGCTGTGGGTCCGAACGCGACCCGGCGAAGAAAGCTCGGAAGCGGGCCAGACCTGAAGCTGGAAAAGCTCTCTTCGAGAAATCTTCCGGGACCACTGGGGGAAGGAAGTCAACTTGGCCGAGGGCCACCTTAGGTTCTAGTCCAGGCTCAGTCAATGACTCACTGTGTGTCTGTCTGATCAAGTCACCTCCACTCTCTGTACTTCAATTTCTTGCTTTCCTAAATGCAGGGACTGGACCAGGTGAAGTCTAATTTCTTGAATAGCTAACCCGTGTTCTGTGCTCAAAGGTTCCACCTTGGTCTAACATTCTATGCTGTGTGTTTTAAAGTATCTTCCAACTCTGTCATTCCATTCTTGGTTCTAAGCTCATTCATAGTGTATATTCGAAGGTCCCTCCTAGCCCTACTATTATAGGTTCTTTGTTTTAAGGTCCTTTATATCTTTGACAAGTTGCGATTTTGATTCACTTATGCTTTGTAGTGAACACTCATTCTGTGGAGGAATGGGAACCCAAGGTCAGTCTCAGCTTAACGATACTTTAGCATTGGAATGTAGGCCAGTGGGACCAGGGGTAGAGAGGAGGGGGAAGTTGGAACTCCTGAGAAGGGGGAGACAGATCAATATCATACATCATCGGGCAACAGCGGAGCCAAAGCGCCTGAGAGATTTATAAAATATCGACCCGCAGGAATGCTTTAGACGCAGACAAGAAGCGAGGTGCGCTGTGGGAGGCCATAAGGCAGGGCCTAAGCAGGACAGATACTTTAACAAGGTGCCTTTCAGTCTATCGATTGCCTTCTTCTGGCATTCGTTTTATGGGTCACTCTGTGGGGATCTACTTTAAATTCTAAATTGGGGGCGGGGGAGGAGATTCGTATTTTTTTGTGTGTTTGAATTATGTGCATAACTGAGGGGACTGAAGTGGTTTTGGCTCAGGTTGAGCTAGTTGGCTATTCACGTGATCCCAGTTAGTCCCCCGAATATGGCTAGAATTCTTTTCAGGTACCTCTGGTCCCAGTGAAGAATTTGGTTTGCAAAAAGCAAACATTAATTTCCAAAGTGCAAACAAGTTTCATAGTTTGCTCAACCCCCCAGACTTCTCGGAAGTCACTACTGGAGAACTCCTAGTCTAGGTGACGCCAGATCCACTACTGGGATGGCTGTAATTCCAGATTAAACAGAGAGAGAGAGAGAGAGAGAGAGAGAGAGAGAGAGAGAGAGAGAGAGAGAGAGAGAGAAACTCAGAGACCCTAGAACATCAGAGCTACTGGGAACCTTGATCAGAGAATGTGGGATGTTAGTGCCATGTGAACTAGAAGGGACCTCAGAGCTCACAGTATGGAATCCGAGAGTTTATGGAATAGAGGATATTGAGCCAGAAGGGCCCCTAAGACAGAGTGTATATGGTATGTAGAATGGCTGGGGTGGAAGGACCGTCAAGATCATTTAATTCGAATCTTTTTTTTTTTTTTAATAACAAATGAGGGAGATGAGGCCCAGAGCGAAGACTGACCTGACCAAATAATTTTTTTTAAGAAAGGAAAGAAAAGAAAATCAGACCAAAAACACGTTTGTTCAGTATCCCAGACTGATTTTCTCCAGCCACCAACCAATTCAGATCAAAGGAAGGATTTCTGTACCTCATCACCTTCGCCTTGTCCCTTCCCCCAGCCCAATTACCTGCGTCTTTGCGTCTTCTCTACTTCTGAGGCAAGATTGTTGGTTTAGAACCGGCTGAGTTCTGCCCAAGATGAGGTATCATCTCCGTAGGAGAAATTCGTGGCATGTGTCACTTGATGAATGTAATTAACTACACGTATATTATTATGTTAAAGCAAGCATTATTTCGGTATTATTACATGTTGAAGTCATTACACTTCCCACCCCTACTATCAAATATCCAACAACATAGTTGTTTTTTATTTTAAACTTAAATTGTCCTCGATGTCATCGAGTGAGTTGTGACCAGGGGATGTGCTTTTCTACACTTAGCTGGGCTTCGGATGTTCCTTCAGCAAACACTCCTTTGCACAGAAATATCTTAGGCTCTGACACTCCTTGAACAAGTCACTTCTTGCTAAGTCTCAGTTTCTTCGTCTGTAGAATGGGGGTAATGATTATTGTACTACCACCTCCACAGATTTATTTTTAGGCTCAAATAGTACATATGTGCTTATAGACACATATATATGCATCCATATATGCTACACTCGCATATATACACGTATGTATGTGTATATATACATGTGTGTACATATTTATGTATTTGGAAATGTGAAGCGCTAAAGGCCAGCTACAATTTCTACTGTTAGCACTGTGATTATGTAGTAGTCAGACATAAACATAATCATACATAAATACATACATAAACGAATAAACTTGTGCCTCCACTAGCAAGTTGACAATAAATAATATTCAGGTCCTGATTAGTGAATAACCTAAAGTGCTTTCATGCATTTGAATTCACACTGTTCGAAGTTTCTATAACCTAAAATGTGGTAACCTATAACCTAAAATGGTTCCAGCCCTATGGGAATATGCAGTGTTAATTCTAATAAAATCTTTGAAAGTCCAGTTACTGTCCAGACACATCCCTTCTGGAAAAAAAAATTTTTTTTTCTTCTCTGGGGTTTTGGCCTGAGCACTGTCTTCCAGGGACTACTTGGTTGTAGTTGGACTGTACATCCCCTTCCAGCCCTCCAACTCCTTCTCATTCCCTTTGTCATACACATAGAGACTCCCCAGAACAAGGGAGTCCAGCCCCTGAATCTGTCTCTTTCTTGAGGGAACACTCAAGTTCTCGGTAGAGAAATATGGAGTGCCGAGATATATCGAAAATAAAGCAAGCGGGGTAGTTCTGGTAGGGGCAAGATGAAGTGTTTGCTGGAGGTGGGAGGGGGGAGAAGGGAACTCCACTTTGTTCAACTTTAAGAATCAACAGTAAGTCTCATACGCAGGATTCGTCCTTACCTCCAAGAACTCCTTGAAATTCTGTGGGAGAAGCCGAGTGGGACCTGTGGGAGAATCGTCGAGACCCCTGGAACTCAACAAAGCACGGTCCTTACCCATGGAATATGGCAAGGAGAGAGAGAGTTCAGGTCAGAAGAGATTCAGTAGAATTAGAAAAAGTTTCTAAGAGATCCGGATTTCGAGCTGATTGGAGCCAGCAGCAGCTAGTGTGTGTGTGTGTGTGTGTGTGTGTGTGTGTGTGTGTGCATATGTATATATGAGTTTATGTGTATGTATTTCTGTATGTTATACGTAATTGATATGAGTGTGACTATGTTTGGGAGTCTACCTGTGCCTTCAGTAGCGGGTGGCCTGGGGAGAGAAGTTCTTGAAAAAAGTTATCTGGTATTTCTATGTATGATGACCAAAGCTAGGTAGTAGAAGGGATAGACCACTGGACCTAGAATCAGGAAGATCTGAGTTTAAATTTGGCCTCAGACACTAACTAGCTGTGTGACTCTAGATAAGCTGCTTCAACCTTTCTGCCTCAATCCCCCGTCTGTAAAATGGGGATACGCCGAAGAAGAAAATAGTAAACCACTCCAGTACCTTCATGGGCAAGTCCATGGAGTCACGCATAATCGGACAAGACTGAACAACAGATCTATGACGAGACATAGAAATTTTTTAGGTATTTTGAGTATGGGCGTGTATGTATTTGGAGGGAAAGTGTGTTTTTCGGGTTTCTAGTAGGAGCTTATGTGTTCTCCAGAGAAAAATATGAGTTTTACGGGTCTGAGGGTGAGAAATATGCAGTAGGGATTCGGGACATTATTGTGAATGGGAGTACAAATTTTACAGTTGTGTTTGGATAAACAAAGGAATTCTGACGACTGTCCCTTGAGTGTGAGTAAAAACCCGGGGGTCTCTGGTATAAGAAAGAAAGACAAAGCAAGACAGAGAAAGAGTCCTACTGACTTGAGGAGGTGTGATTTCCGAGAGTGAAAGGGTGTGTATAAGTACATTCACGAGTGTATGTGTGTGTGTGTGTGTGTGTGTGTGTGTGTTTGTGTTGGGGCGGGGTGGATCTGGTTTGCCTACCTGTGCTATGAATAAGGTAAATATTTGTTGAGTGAGATTTGGGTGTTTTGGTGAGTCGATGTGCACGGTCTCTCCAGCCTGCAGTATTTCCCTCACAGTATCTAAGGTCCCTAGAAGATTTCAACCCCTGAGGCTACCGACTCAGGATCAGTTTCCCGATCAGGCTTTTATTTCACATTGCCCTCAGCCACCCACCCACCCCTATAACAGCAAATTACAGCTAGATGGATGTCTTTTTTAAAAATCCGCTTTATTGATAACGACGCATAAGTCTTTCAAAACGAAACGGAATGAAATATATTTTCCCTTCCCTGCCCGGTGAAAAATAAAGAAACAAATTTCTTCTGGAAATCCTGTTGCTTCTTTTACAAGAGACTAACGGTCTTGTTCCTAGGCAGGTAGCGAACCTTTAGAGGGCAGGAATGGGGGTCTCTGGGGCCTGAACATAGAGGCTGCTGTTCCAAAGCACCCAGACACGCCACAGGACTGGGAGACAGACCTGGAAAGAACCCTGATTCTGTCACTAATTTACTGCGTGACCTTAGACAAATCAGTTATCTTTTCTGGTCCTCAGTTTCCCTCTGCCTAAATAGAATGGTAGGGGAATGAACGCTTTTTATGAGAACAATCAGTTCTGACATTCTGCAACTCGTGGCTGATTTCAATCTACCTCTTCCCTTTTGGGTTAGAGGTAAGTGGGTATTGGAAGGATGAACTGGGAGAAGGTAGTGGGCTCCCCGCTGGAGAGGAATTTGTGCAGGAAAGGGAAAATTCCAGCTTGGCTGGACCGTAGCCTTGCCCTACCAGGAATAATGGGACCCTGGGTAGAAGCAGCTGGATATTTTTCTTGAGGTGAAACGGTTCTGAGGGCAGCTGAGGGGCGGGGGTTGACCTTTAAGACTTTCAATCCTTCCGAGAAAGCAGAAGATTGTAGATTCTATCTCTAACTCTAGCGATAAGTGCCTCCCCCCGTCCCACCCCAACACATTTGCGTACAAGAAGAGGTTCGGGAGAGAACCAGATTGCTTTTTCTGAGAAGTTTTTTCTTTCTAAGGGCCTGGAAAATTTGCCAGGAAGAACCGGACAGGAGAATGGAGTGTAGAGAGAGGAACACTTGACGAAAAAACAAACAAACCCAAAACAAAACCAAAACCAGCAAAAACAAAACAAAAAACCTCGAGGTTAGAGCCATAACTTCTATACTAACTTGCTGGATGACCTTGGGTAAATCACTTCAGCTCTCGGACCTTAGTTTACCCATATAGCTTAAGGACCCTTGATTAGATCCTTTCCAAGGTCCCTTCCAAACTCTGACATATTGTGCTACGGTTCTAGTCACATTTGACATTCTACTATTCGAGGAATGTTGTTGGTGGTGGAAAGATTAGGTGCTGGAGATGCAAAAGGACTAACAATAAAAGCTTTACTCCAAAATAATGCCTAAATCAATTCCCTTACCTTCACTAAACTCAACCCTTCAATAAAAGCTTTTGTTTTCGTAGCACTGTTCTTCACACTAATACCATGGGGATCATGTTGTATGTGTTACCATTAATTATTCCAGTTTTACAATCATGGGAATCAAGAGGTGAAATTACTTTCCCAAGGTCACATGGCAGAGCTAGATTAGAGCCAAGGTCTTGTAAATCCAAGTCCAGAGTTCTTGCCACTACACTTTACACATAGGGATTTGCATATAGTAAAAGCTTTAATGTTTGATGAATCGAATCTGATTGTATTTTTGCAAGAATTTATATTGTACTCGTAAGTTGAGTCCACTCCTTAATTCAGAAACCGTCGGCATTTCGGGTGGGGCATTTGGCAGGGTATTATTTTTTATAAAAGATTATTAGAAAAAAATACACCGTTGGAAGCATGCATAATACTCCATATACTGCGGGCTCAGGTGAGAGTGCAGCAGCTGGGAAAATCGCGCAGGGCGCAGAAAGGCCGGAACACACTAGCTCCTTTGGGGAAATGATGGAAAGTGACGAGCTTCTCTGCTCGAGTCTGAAATTCTGAGCCCCGGACAAGTCCCCCTTCTCCCCTTTCCCATCACCCCCAGCCCTAGCTCCGCTGTCTGGAAACAGAGCCCTAGGCTGTCCTGGCAGGAAGGCTTCACGTGCTAGATCCCAGGCCTCAGAGAGCTGTCTGGAGGTCCTGGAAAGCCTGATGTACAGTGCTTGGGGTTTTAGGGACCCGGACTGTGCAAGCATCCTCATTCTTGGACAGGACAGTTAGCGAGTTAAGAAAGTCGCTGTTAGCCCCCGCAGACAAGGACCTTTTTATTTCGTGCGTTAATAGCTAGGACCACTGGGAGAACCATGTTGTAAATCAAGGCAGCTGCTGCCTACGGCTTCCGAGTCTGGGCTTTATTAGTTCTCAGCCGGCTGGGATGAGCGTAGCTCTGAGCCTGCCTTTTTCCGGGTGCCTGCTCTTCTCTTTCCCGAGAGAGGACCTGGGACTTCAAGGCCACTGTGTGGGTAGAGGGGAAGGAAGTAGGAAACCATTAGGAAAGATAAGGTACCAGCTAAACCCGAGCAGCCTGAAGGTAGGGGATAAGGGTGGAGAGACAGTCCTGCCGGGGACAACACAAGCAAGTGTTCAGGAGCGAGAGTTTATGGGGACACACTGAGACTGTCTGTGTATGAGAGCTTATGCGGGCTTATATTTGTACAGTGTGTTTTTCTGAGGTTTTCTGTTGTGTTTATGTATGTTGGACATGTGTGTGTAGCCTGTTTATATTTCTATGCATTTTTGTGCGGTATATGGTGGTGTGTTTGTAGGTGTGTGTAGAAGCGTGTTAGATTTTTGCGTGTTCTTGTGTTATATGCACTGTAGGTTGTTACTTTTATAAATGTATCTGCCTGTACTATGTGTATTTATTTCTGAACACTTGTGTGCATTTCTTGTATTCTGTAGGTGTAAGCACGCTTGTGTGTTCCTTTCATTTGTGTAATTTGTGTGAGAATACACATAGGGCAGTATTTTGGGTTTCTTGTGTGTGCTTTGCTGTTGTGTAATGATTGTGAGTTGTGTATTGCATGGTGTATGTGTTGTGCTGTGTCTGGTGTGTTTGAGTTTTCGATACGTTATGTTTTGATTTTGTTTTCAATGTTGGGCGTATGTGAGTTGTGCGTCTATAGTTCCTCTAGGGCCCTGATTCTGTGTGTTGCTTCTGTGTCCCCTTACATTCTCGGCCTGCTGCTTGAGGGTGGAGGGGGTTGGTGAGTTTGGCTCTCTTGTGTTGGACTAAGGGCTTGGGAGTGGTATTCTTAAGGAGTCCCACAGATTGGACACTGTCTGGGACAGAGGACAGAACCCGACCGGTGGCAGGCAGCAGGAGTGTTCTTTCAGCCTCCAATGGGGCTGTTGTTCCCATCCTGGTCCTCCTGATTCCACCCCCAGTCTCTCTTGATCTATTTATTGCACTTGAAACAATTTTCAAAGCGTTTAAAAACAGTCCCCACAGGGCCAAGGAGCTAGCATAGGGGAGTATGGGATGGGAGTGTGTGTGGGAGGGGGGTGGGGGAGCAAGCCCGGAAGCCTGGGGTGGAGGGGGGTGAAGAGAAGAGAGGGGGGTCTCAGACCAAGCCCGGCATCTGCGAGGGACGCAGGAAGGGGAGAGAGGCAGCTGCGGCAGTCGGGAAGGCGGCCAACGGATAACCAAGCGCTCCCGGGAAGCCCACGAGGGGCGGTGGGGGCGGCGCCGACGCTGGCGACAAGGGGAAGGCCAGGCCTCCTCCGGTGGCTGGTGAGTTCTCGTGATAGAGGATGGGCACACGGACCAGCCTTTGAGCAGACGGTGACAAACTCGCGGCCTCCAGGTCTGCAGCCAACTGCCGCTTCCACTTGTTCCTGCGGTTCTGGAACCAGATCTTCACCTGGGTCTCGGTGAGCTGCAGAGAGGCTGCCAGGCCTGCACGCTCGGCGCTGCTCAGGTAGCGCTTCACGTCGAACGTGGATTCCAATTGGAACACCTGGCTGCGGCTGAAGACAGTGCGCGTTTTCTTCTTGCGGCCAGCAGCCCGAGG
The DNA here is from genome assembly GCA_011680675.1 of Gymnobelideus leadbeateri. Lineage (NCBI taxonomy): Eukaryota > Metazoa > Chordata > Mammalia > Diprotodontia > Petauridae > Gymnobelideus > Gymnobelideus leadbeateri. Next base: position 158,368 of record WOXC01003891.1, read on the forward strand.
TTCGGCCGAGTCCGGTTCAGGTCTGTCCTCCTCTCCGCGTCCGCTAGTGTTGCCGCTGCCGCCGCCGCTGCTGCTGCTGCAGGCCGACTCGTCCGGCTCGCGGTCCAGGCGCTCCGCAGACCCAGGGGCGCCTGACCGCCGCCTGCAGCCGCTCTCAGGCCTGCCAGCCTCCTCGCCGACTTCTGGGGAGTCCCGGTCACTGGCTGAGGGAGCAAAGAGGGACAAGGTTGTTTCTCCCAACACTGAACCAGCCTTATACTAATCACCTCTTTTATCCTGTTAGCCGTGCTGCCAGTGGGAAATTGGAGACACACGAATTCACGAAGACAAACACAGAAACACACTTTCAGCCCCCCCCCCCCCCACACACACACACATTCAAACACACGGGGACAATACGCAAAAGCCAGGGTTCTGATTTTCTTTGTTCACTCTCCCCCCCGCCCCATCCCCTTCATGCATGTAAAAACAAACAAACAAACAAACCTTTATTCATGTTCAAACCCGGGATAAAGCCGCTTCTACAGAAATGCATTCCCAAACATTCAAATTCACATCGACATATGTAAAATGGTGATACATGAATACATTTGAGATCATGTAATAACATATACGGCACATATTAAAACACTCATGTCCCACTGTTCATAAAAACTATCTCTGTCTTTCGAAAAATGGGCCGTCAGTTACATAAGGAAACACTGCCCGTTTCCACAAAATTTCTCTCAAACATTTTAAATAACGTACATTTACATGCACACATACATGTACAAATATATCATAATACGTTGGACATATCAACATTGCACACATAGAAACTAGCAGTCAAATAACACACTGGTAGAAAACCCTCGTACATGGAATTTCCCTCTCACATACTGACAAGGGGGAAATCACTCTCTTGTAAGACCCACATTCATACAATAGGCACCTGCACACACCATTTTAAGTAAAAATATTCCCTTAATTACGATATACTAAACAGAATATTCAAGAGTTCTGAAATATACACACAGGTAGGAATAAATACACTCAGATACATAGAGACACATACACTCTAAGACACCCAAGTTAAAACACACACACACACACACACACACACACACACACACACACATCAGGACTAGGGAAAATTCAAAAGCGTTCATCTGGCACCCTTGCCTACCCACCCCCCAACACGTACCCTAGGCCTATACATACATCTCCATCTTCCCTTTTAGTGTTGGCGCTCCTTTATTAATACTGATGTCTTAGATTTAAATACTCCTCCCCCATTGATTTGTACATTAGGCTTAGCATTAATTACTACTATGGGAGAATGTAGATTAATCAGGCCTCGGGAAAAGAAGAAACTCGGTGGGGTTCGCTGGGGAGACAAGGCCCGAGCTATTTGGAGGACTGGCTACATATGCTGCATACACAGTATAGAGAGGATCCAGAACTCTGTAAGAGATTTTAACTAACCTTTCTTCAAATGGAAATCAGAACAAGCGGCAAGATGAGATTTTTTCCTAGTAGAAAGAAAGGTGGATTTTAGGTTTTGACCAGTCCTGATTATGACCAAGGATTTCACTTTCCTCTGTGGCTTCCTATCCTGTTTTGAAATCTGAATAACCTCATAATTGACCTCCCAGGGCTATTGTGTAAACCTATAAACGTTCAAGTTACTACTCTGGGTCTTCAGGAATAGGGGAGGTGGTATCTTGAGTGCTTCATCCCCTCATTTCGTCAAAATGCTCACACTAGATAGGTGTTTGTAGGGGCTCAGCTAGGAAAGAGAAATTTTATTAGAAGTCTATGAAGGAAGAGGGGACTGTCATTGTAAGCCATGAGTATGTATGAAACAGGTTAACCGTGTTTTCATCCACTCTGCATAGAAGAAATCTGGATTCTAAAGCTCAAAATACAAAGCCAGAAACATCTCCCAGAAGACCTTTCAACTGAAAGGCCCCACCTCACCCTGAGCTGGAGTTCAAGTAGAAGAAAGCTTCCTAATTTGATTTGAGGAAATATTAGCATAAGGTAATAAAATCAAGATTTTAGATCTTGAAGAAACCTTAAAGGCGACAACTCCCTAATGTTACAAATTAGTAAACAGAGGCCCAGAGAATAAAAGTGAATTGCTCAGGGTCACACAGGTAATAAGAGGCAGAACTGGACTGGAACCCACCTCTTCTGACATAAAATCCATACCTTTCCCCTGCCACATCAAACTACACACTGAGGCTGGCTCTAGTATATCAATTCTGAATAAGCCTTAAACACTCCATAGCAAGCACCTCCTTACCAAGACTTTACTGCTTTTGGAAGGGTCACTTGAGAAGAAAGAAATAATTCCTTTCCTCTGGTGAGAGTGGAAAGTGTCCTTTGTATATATCTAGAATGTACCTATAGGTGGAGAGTTTCACCAGGCTTCAAAAGAAACAACACCCAAGAGATATCTTCAGTGAAGACCGGAATAATCAGTTGGGCATGGTAGAAAGGACACCAAGTTGGGAGTCAGGATTCTGCTGGATTCTAATCCAGAATGGTCCAGGCATTAACCCTGAGTTACCTTGGGAAAGTCATCCTCTCAATTCCCACATTGGAAAATGAGGGAGAAGTACTTCAAGGTCTCAAAGACCACTTCCAGCTCTAAATTCTTAGATGTATTTCCATTTCAGATCCCCACTTTCTTTGTTCTAATGTTCTAATGTTCCTTCCAGCTCTGACATTTCATGTTCTATTTATTTTCCCTTCTTTCCCTGCTATCTGGCATTCTGTTTTAAGGTCTTTTCAGCCCCAGAAACCTATGGTTCTAAATACTGTTTGGATCCGTTGGAAATATGACCATTTCAAAAGAATGGAAGAGAACTACAGGTTTCAAAATCTCTGGACGATAAAAAAAGGGGTCCATGTGTATGGTAAATAGCAATGTTTTGCACCCTTCTAATGGTAACAGCTTCTCTGCCCGCAGGAAAGGTTTTACCCAGGTCTAGGGAAAAGCACTCCCGTACTAGCTCTGAATGCAAGTCGACTCTCTCAGGCCAGATTCTCGTATTTCCTTTTTAGTAGCTTCCCAGAGAAGGGTACCAAAAACCCACTGGCTGCCGGGGAATTCCAGGCAGTTCTCTTGAGAAGGAGCCAGGTGCCTCAGGATGAGGACACCTACACTCGACACTGACTCCCACTGGAAAGAACAAAGAAAGGAATAGAAAGGTTGAGGGAGGGGATAAGGAGAGGTAGCTGAGAACTGATACAGAGTTCAAGGCAGGGCCAGCCTCTGGGCACCAAATTCTCTTTTCTCTCCTTCAGGTCATCTGAACTTCGGACGATTAACTCCATCTTCTCCTACTTTCCACTCTCCTCGTCTTTCCCTTTTCCCCCTTCCCTTTACCTCTCACTCTCTTCTGTTCTCCCTGATCTTTCTGTTCCCTCTTTTCCTGCTTTGTCCTCTCTCACTCTTTTCTTTCTTCTTCTCTTTCCCCCTGTCAGCATCTCCATGTTTTCTTTGCCGTTTCTTTCTTCCCCTTGTCCTTCTCTCTTTCCTTTCTCTCTTTACTGTTTCCGCTCAGGAAGCTCAGCAAAACGATGCATGGTCTCCGGGGGTCTGATAGAACGTGCCGCAGCAATCAGGCAAGAAGCTGGAGCTCTCAGGAACCCAAACGACCACCACAGAGTTTCTGGTTGTGTCTGGACCGGCCGTATCATTTGGAGTTCTACTCTCTGAAGACGAGAGCAGCCTGCACAGCTTGGAGCCGAGAATCACTTTGTCCCTCGCTTTTCCTTTTCCCCACCTCCCAACCCCCAGTATGCCCACTTACCCAGCATTGTACAGACTGAGAGACCTCGATAGTGATCTCGGTGCAGGAAATAGTAGCCAACCCTACGGCCCCCCCAAACCCTGATGTCGGGGACCTAGGACTTACTGTCTGGACTGTTACAACCGATGTAGCTGGCATGGGTGCGTCGGTACCACTGAGCCGGGCTTTCTGCAAGCGCGTAGCCATGCGTACCGAAGGCGTACGCCGGGCCCGGGCAGCAGGCAGGGGGTGGTGGCAGGAGGCAGGGGCTGGGTCGGGCTCCGGCTCCAGTTCCAGCTCCGACTCCCAGTACGCAACGCTCACGACCCTCCCGGGTCTCCGCGCCTGCCCGAAGCTGCCTCAGCCGCCTCCGCGCCTCCTCCTGGTCTTCCTCCCCTTCCTCTTCTTCTTCTTCCTCGTCTTCGTCCTCATCCTCCTCCTCCCCTCGGTTCGCCTCTTTGCCCTCTCCCCCTAGCAAGTTCTCGATGAAAAAGGACGAGACACGGGCCGGCGTGGCGCTACCGGGCTCCGTCACCTCGTCCGGCATGATGTAGGCGGGCCGGGCTGGCAAGGGCTGCGCTAGCTCCTCTCTTTCTCGCTCCCTCTCTCTTGGCGCCTGCCCGTGGCCAGGGCGAGGGGGGGAGGGGAAGCGGCAGAAAAGAGTGGACAGCGGAGCGAGCCCTTCAGAGACCTGGAAGACTGGGGGGCCCAGCAGCTCCAGCCGCCTCGTGGCTCTTCGGGGGCCGAGGTCTGCACTTTGAGAGCCGATTCCCCTCTTGAGCACTCATTGCAGCTCTCGGCTCTTGGCCATCATTTCCTGCAACTGGCGAAGAGGGGTGGGGGTGGGAGGCCGCAGGGACTGGGGACTAGGTGGGTGGGAGGAGGAGGGGGAGATGGAAGTAGGAGGGGGGTCGGGAGATAGGGTGGGGGACGTGGGGATGTGAGGCTGTGGCACAAGCGGGTAAGAGATCGTGGAGGCGTCGAAATCTGCGCACAAAACAATAATAATGTAATAAAAGTGTCAGGCGGCCCCCCGACACCTTGGGAGTCACCGATTGGCCGGGCACGATGTCAAATGGCAATAGCGGGACGCCAGGCCAGAGTGGATAGCGGCCTGGTGACACGGTCAGTATAGGTAAGGAGGCCCAGGAGGGTGCGCCCAACCGCTGCCGCTGCAGGGGCCTCTGGGCCGCCTCGTTACTCGCCAGCTTTTTATTTGGGTCAATTAGAGAGCGAGTCCAAAGACGGAAAAGGCGGCAGCGGACCAGCACCCATTCCATTCCAATTTATTCCATTCCCGGGCTGCGGGTAGCCAAGGAGAGGGAAGGGAGAAGGGATAAGCTTGCGTGTGCTGGAGAGGAAGGACTGAGGGGTTGCCGGACGCCCATTGGCTGTGGGGGACCCGAGGGGATGCCCTGGCTGACCAATCACGTCCCGATAAGACCACCAATTACGGTACTATCCTTGCTTCTACAGCTCAGAGTGGCACTAATAATAATATTGCTGGAACGTTGTTCTGTAAAAGAGAATATATATAATGCGAGCTCACGTTTCCAGAGGCCTTTACATACATTATGTCATTATCGCATTATCTCAGCAAGGATGTCTATCCGCGAGCGCTGGTATCTCAGGCACACGTGAAGAGCAAGAACTATCAAAGTCAAGCCAGTGACCTGGGCAGGGTGGGGGTGGGGTTCGTATGAACCATTTACTCATTTCATTGATTGAAAATCATAGAATTTTATACAGAACCTTGAATATCACTTAGTCCAACCCCCCTAGAAATTACCTGACACAGATCCCGGATAATCACACTATGTATATGTATGTATGTATGTATGTATAGTGTGTGTTACTGTGTGTGTAGTGTGTGTATATAGATATATAGACATGTTTATGTTTGCATGTATTTCTCTCTCCCTCTCTGTTCTGTCTCTCTGTCTCTCCCCAATAAATATAAAAATTTTAGTTACTTTATTTGACAGCAGGATGGGGCGGACAAAGTATTGGCTGGGGTGTCAGAATACGAGTTCTGGTTCCAAATTCTCTTCTATGATCGCAGGAAAGTCGTTTCAACTCCCCAGGCCTGTTTCTTCATCTTTGAAAGGAAGGAAATTAACTGGATAACCACTAACCCCTTTCTATCTCTGACATTATATTATCCCTACCATAATCCCAGTGTTAATTTGTATATATTCTATCGAATTAATCAGAGAAATGTTTATACACTGGGGTCCATTCCTAAATAACTAATCAGTTGGTCGATTTTTTTGTCCCCACTATGCGCAATACACTTTCACATTAGACATGGAAAGAACATTAGAACCTAGAATGCTTGAGATGAAACAGGCTTTAGTGGTGCAACTCCCTCTTCATAAACATTTCACATTGTAGATCTGTGATGGATTTTTTGTGAACCAATAATATTTACTGATAAAAAGGGAAAGAGGAAGAGAAAAGGGGGGAGGAGGAAGAAGGAAAGGGGAAAGGAGAAAAAGGTGAAGGAGAATTGGGAAGAAGGGAAAGGGGAAAGGGAAAGAGGAGGAGAAGATGGTGATTTCACAGACTGGGTAGTTAAACTAGACATTAAGTAGAGGAAACGAGGCTCCCTACAAACCTGTATTTTTTGGCTAACGATATCTGCCCCTGTTATAATACGGGTGGTGATGTTTTTTCGGGTTTTTGTTCGTTTAACAGTTTAAGACAACTTATACACGTACTAATATTATTGCAATAATATGTCCTCCAAGAGACTTCCTTTTAATCCTTTCCCTCTTCTCTCAGACTCAGCTACTCCACCATTCAGAAAACGAAGGATTTTGAATAGATTCAACTTTAACAAATGATTATTAAGGGGCCACGTGCAAGGTCATTCACTATATGCTCTTCATGGTCCCTTACTGATGTAAAAAGAAAATGAGACTCCATTGCCCACTGATACCGTGAACGTTGCGGAGGGGTGCGTGTGCATCTGCTGGTTGGGGCTGGCAGTTGTTCTAGAGAGTGAGTGGGAGTGAGATACTAGATGAACGCTTAAATCCCTTCCAAGCACGAGAATTCTCTGATATTGTGACCCAGGAGGGTATTCTCTAATTCTTAATATCTAATTGCGGTTCTCACATCGCCCTTGATTACTCCGGCTCCTTTGTCTTGCTGTCCCCCAACCCCTTCAAAACCACCTTCTCCGTCTCTGAACCTCTGTCTTCATCCTTTTAGTCGTAGTCCTCTGTGGTAGCTCTTACAGGAGGTTAGCGGATCCTTAGCTTTGCGGAGCCAAAGCGAAGTGCTCTACGCAGAAAACGTACGCACCCTTGAGTTCTGCCGAATCCGTTGTGTCCTGATGGAACCATCACTGGGGAATCTGGTCCGAGACACATCTGGCGGTACCCAAAAGACCAGGAACAGGACGGGAGACGAGTGCAGGAAGACCCTAGCTCTCTCCAACGAGAGAAACAGGAGGAAGATGGGGGGAGGGGATCATTGCGCTCCTGTTCCTCCCTTGACAGTGTTCACTCTGGGGCTCTGAGCCTGGAGTCGGAGAGGCAGCAAGAGAGGAAGTCGCTCCCAAAGCCAGAGACGACTCTGCTCTTGCTTCTTGAAGCTCAGCAGCCCTCTTGTCCAGCCCAAACTCCAAGGACCTGCCATTCATATCGTTTGAGTCAGTTATGGAGAATGCGTTCTAGCTTCTGATCCAGTCGCGCAGAGTGCACGGGGCGCGGAGTTAGGTGGGCCAGACGGGTGGTCCTGTCTGCGTCTGGCACCAGTACACAATCTCAGTGCTATTTAGGTGTCTGCAGGAAGGAAAGGACCGAGGATGCCCCAAATGTCATCTGCCGCGTTTGGATACAACTCCTTAGGGTTTCCAAGTCAGGAAAGGACTCCAAGCATTCACTTCAGGTAAGCTTGAGGCAGGTCACACCCACATGGTCAGGGGAAATTGTAGTGGATTTTTGGCTTATTTTATTTTGTCTTCCAGAGGAGCCATCAACTTTCGTTGAGGAGGATAGCGGCATAATTAGTTCACAGCACTTTAACAAAAAAAGACATTTGTGTTTGTTAATCATCATTTGCCCAATTCCTAAGGTATACAGAAAGATAAGATCTGAAAGGGAACTTGGAACATAGAATGTTAGCGATAAAAGGAATTTGAAACATAAGACAGACAGTAGAGTTGGAAGGGACGTAGACGTTAATCCAACTCCTTCATACTACAGTAGACGAATGAGTCCCAGAGACATAGGAAATGGCTTTCCTTAGAGCACGTAGTTAATTTTCTTGCTATGGAGCAAGGACACGAACCGAAGATTCTTGAATTCCAGGAGTGTTTTGGACTTTGGTTTTGTCCTCCGCCTTCACACTACAGGTGGAGAATGAGAGTTGGGCACTTTTCATGGGAGTGTTTAATCCTTTTTGCCACACTTTCCGCATCTGACCCGGGCTCCCCGCATGTAGAACTCCACTTTCCAATATTTCTTGATACATAATGAGTATGGATGGTGATATTAAAAACAAAAAAAAAAGAAAGAAAGAAAGAAAGAAAGAAAGAAAGAAAGAAAGAAAGAAAGAAAGAAAGAAAAAGGACACAAGGCATTCCAATGCGTAGAACCTTGTACGCTCCCCCCACCCCCATCTGCACTGTGACATTATCATTTCCGATGCAGGAGAAAGAATGATGGGCTTGGAATCAGGAGACCTGCATTTTTATTCCCAGCTCTGTTTCTTTCTTAAAGGCCTCAATTTCTTCCTCTGTAAAATCAAAGGATCAGATTAGACGATCTCTAAGGCCACTTACACCTTTAATCTATAACCCTAATTTGTGATACACACACGTACGCATATATACACAATATACATAAAAATATACATACATATATTTGTGAGCCCATATCTCACCTACTTGATTGTGAGCCCCACAACGAATGAACCGATTCTGAGTCTGGTTCTCCTTTGCTTCTTGATATGTAGCCTTTAATAAAGGTCTTTGTTGAAATGGGTAGTAGCATCATATCATAGCTTCCTAGAACTGAAAAGAAACTTGAGACCAAAATAACAGACTATTAGATGAGGAAGTGATGTTTGAACGGAGGTTGTAATAGACAGCAGAGCCACAGAACATAAAATGATAGAATTAGAAGTGGTCTTAGAACACAGAACATCAAGCTGGATGAGACCTTGGAGACAGTCTAAGTAAAAAGCTTGAGAAGCTCAGACATATTGAGGCGCACAGTAGTTCCTGGCAGAGAAATAACTAGTAGTCTGATTTCTTGACTTCAGTCTTCCAAAGAAAATACAGTTGCTCAAAGTGTATTTCTTGAACCTTGAACCATGTTATGATCCCCAGAAGTCTCTATGTTCATCCTTTTAAGAAACACATCCTTACATCCTTGTAATCATAATCTTACAGTCAACAGGATACTTCAGGGTTACAAATTCTCCCCCTTTACCAAAAGAGAGAAGGAAAGAAAGTAATAATGTTACGGTAGACAGTACACTATAACATTGGTAGCTTAAATGCTGTGAGTGATAAGGACAGCTTTGAACCTTACAGGAGGATGTCATAAAGGGATCTTATGGCCTTTCACCCTATCTGTGCTTGAACTCCAAACTGGACAGAAAAGGAAATATAATGTGATTTTCACAACATCTCTGTGAGTGAGACTGTTGATGTTGATAAACCTCATCTCTAAGATGAAAGTTTAGTGCTGTACCCCAAATCACACATCTTGGCAATAAGTATTTATTAAATATATGGTAGATCAGGAGCTGGAATTTATATTTCATACAGTATATGGCTGCCTGTCTCTGAAACCTGACCCCTAAGGGGTCCTAGTAACCCAGAATGGCAATGTCCGCATCTCATGGGTTTGAATTGGAAAGGTTGGCTGTTTTGCCAAAGATGGACTGGTCTGTAAAATCATGATCTTAAGGTGGGTTTTTTTTTTCCCTTCTCTGAGATATCCTGGGATCTGTACAGAGCCCTTAGGAAAGGTCCCAGAGCACTTTTCCCTACAGCAGCCAGAGGGGGCACCCATTCATTCAGTTCCCCCCTAACATTAAGGCTATCAGACTCCTCTGCATGCACCTCTCTCAGAACCTACCCAATTTTAAGGATGGAGGGAAAAGCAAGAGCTAAACATCCTAATCTCTCTACAATAGTGAAGGCTTCTCCATCAGTTAACATATTAAGATTGTCAATTGTTATTATAGAATCTTAGGATATCAGAGTTCGAAGGGACCTCAGAGGCCATCTAGGCCAGCTTGTACCTAAGAATCCTCTCAACCTCATCTCTGACAGGTGATTATTAACTCTCTTGAAGATATCTAGTGATGAGGAACTAGTGGTATGCTGGAGCCAGATCAAACTGGCTAGGTTTTAAATGTTCAATATAAGCATTTACAGCTGGGAAACAAAGAAATGCTACAAATCAGGGGTTGATTTATTGTTTTGTTGATTATATGAACTTAAGAAAATGAGACAAAATGTTAATAATGAAGACTAAACTTAAAAGGGTCCCTATATATATATTTTAATATGTTTGGTGCTGGTTGTTAAACATTTACCAAAATACCCCCACGGGGAAGTCATTACCCCAGGGCAGTTCATTTGATCTAGACAGGAATTGTTGAAAATGCATCTTATGTCATACTGAAATCTTCCTCTTTTCATCTTCTACTCATTGCTTCTCATTCTGACATCTGGGACTAAGGAAAACAAATCTAAGCCCACATCCAAGAGGTAGCACTTCAAACAGAAAAAATTCGGTATAGTGCCCATTCTCTTCTTCAGGATTAACTTCCCTAGTCCCTTCATATTTTCTTGTAGGACATATTGCCCAGTTCTTTCAACATCCTGGTTGCCCCTCTCCCTCTTCTACATGCTCCAGTTTGTCAATGAACAGAATATTCCAGACCAATTTTTTTTTTGTATTTTTGGACGGGAAAAGGCAGGGCAATTGGGATTGAGTTGCCCAAGGTCACATGTCGAGTAAGTGTTAAGTGTCTGAGGCCGGATTTGAACTCAGGTTCTCCTGACTCCAGGGCTGGTGCTCCATTAACTGCACCACCTAGTTGCCCCCAGAAAAGTAATTATTTTTGTTGTTACACTTCATACTTCTAGCACTCTCTAGTAAGGTTTATATAGTACCTGAATGAATTAATTAAGCATATATATATATATATATATATATATATATATATATATATTTTTGAAGGGCAATTGGGGTTAAGCAACTTGCCCAAAGTCGCATGGCTAGTAAGTGCGTTAAGTGTCTGAGGCCGGATCCGAACTCAGGTCCTTCTGACTCCAGGGCCATTGCTCTACTCACTGTGACACCTAGCCAACCTATTAAGCCTTTTCTTTTTTTTTTTTTAAAGCAATTGGGGTTAAGTAACTTGCTCAAGGTTACATGGCTAGTCATTATTTATATTTGGGTGCTCATTTTCTGAGGCCGGTTTAGATCCCGTGTCATCCCAACTCCGAGGCCGACGCTCTTACTCACTGCGCCACCTAGCCGCCCCATATTAAGCCTTTTCTATGTTCAGAACTTCATGTTCAGCACTGGAAACACAAATGTAAAAGTAAGACTGCTCTCAAGGAACTTACATTCTAATGGGAGAGAATTGAAGGTTTTGGTCCCTAGTCAAGTGGAAATGTCCCATGGTCTTTAGGGCAAAGCATAGCATGAGGTAATGGTTCTTTTTTCCTGGGGGGGTGGGGGAGGCAGGGCAACTAGGTTAAGTGAGTTGTCCAAGGTCACATGGCTAGTAAGTGTTAAGTTTCTGGGGCTGGATTTGAACTCAGGTCCTCCTGACTCCAGAGCCTGTGCTCTATTCACTGCACCACCTAGCTGCCCCATGGTAATGGTTCTTTAATGTAATTGCCACAGATGAATTCATATCAGTTTCTGATTTTGAACCATTTGACAGTGCCAAGGTTTTTGTCAGCAATATTTTTTTTGGGGGGGGTGGTTCAGTAGCTGGGACTGTAGCACCTGCGGGGGCATTTGCCAGGCTTCGACAATTATATTTGCTTCAGAGGATATTTGGCTTCAGGCTCTGAGCTGGAATATCATAATATTGCTATTCCCAACCCTCTTGGATGCAGGTCTTAGGTCTTATCATCAAGGTCGGAGAGAAGATGGTAGTCAAGATGGTTTCTTGGGGCAGCTAGGTGGCGCATCGAGTAGAGCTTGGGTCCTGGAGTCAGAAGGACCTGAGTTCGGATCCGGCCTCAGAGACTTAATGCACACACAGACAAAAACCTAGCCGTGTGACCTTGGGCAAATTACTTAACCCCAATTGCCCTCCAAAAAGAAAAACAAACAAACAAACAAAAAACAAGGTGGTTTCTTCCCTAAGATACTTTGCTGCCTCTGTTAGTCTCTTTTGCATTGTGGGTGTCAGTTGGTTGGAAATTTGTGGAGATAGTCAGCCTCCTCTCCATAGTAGCTGTTTCCCCAAGTGATGACCATGAGGGCTGGATGTTGACATCACCTAAATCGGTTCTCTTTTCCCCTAGTTTCTGAAAAGGAAGCGGTGAGTCTCCCTGGCATTCCAACTTGGAGAAATTGTAGGGGAAAAATGGCAGCTTTTTCTTCCTTCACATCTGAGAAGTAAGGGAGAGAGAGAGTACCAGAAACATCAGAATGGCCCATTAGAGAAAGAGCCCAGCAATAGTTTGACTCATCCAGGAGACATGTGGCATCCTTTGAGGAGACATCTCAGGTGATGCACAGAGTAACTTAATTTTCATCGATCCTACACACCCTACACACTCAGTTAGAAGAGACTAGGAAGCCATCTAGTCCAGTCAGCCTACATCTAGAACAGATTCAGTTTAATTTAGGAGGCAGAACAATATAATGGTTAGAAAGCCAACCTTAGAGATAGGAAGACCTGAATCCAAGTCCCTTCTCTGACACATACTACCTGAGGGAACATAAGCTCACAGTTCACCAGGCAATAATTCTCTAAGCAGATCTCCATCAGTGGCAGGGATTTGTATGATAGGAGGTCTCCACACCTAAGAAATCACAATTCTGGACTAAAACAAAGGAATTTAACTGATCACAAACTCAATCTCTAGGTATTTTACATTGGTTTCTAGCCTCTTCCCCTCTTCCTCCCAAGGGCCAAAGTGACTCTCAATGTATTGGGGCAGGCTTTGCTTTTCATTACTCAAATGAGGGAATATGAACTCAGATTTTGTTATTTCCTAATCCCTTGAGAATGTTTCAAATTATTTCTTCTGTGCTTCATTTTTTTATCTGTAAAATGGGAACAATAATACTTAACCTCATACCTAACAGAATTGTTGCTAAAAAGGGTTTGTAAACCATAATTCACCTTAGAAATGTAAACTGTTAAGAAGCTGAACAGCACCTTAGACCTTAGACCCCATCTAGTTTGCAGAAAAGGAAATGAAGGGAAGCTATTTGCCAAAGGTGGCAGAGTTTGGATTCAAGCCCTAGGCTCCTGCCCCCAAATCCATTGATCTTTCCATTGGTCTCCGTTGTCATTAATTTTACAGTTGGTGCTTAATAAACACTTGTCAATTGATTAATAGTTTGACTATATGATTTTAAATACAGCACCCTTCCAGTCTCACTTTCCCCTCTTGTGAATGATGAGGTTGGACTGTTGCAAAGGACCTTTCCAACTTTGAAATTCTGTGATTCCTCTCTAGGGTTAACAGTTTACATCTCTATTGGCACTTCATATAGATAAGTGTTTTATCATTAATGAAATTAGAATCTCCTGGAAGGCAGAGACTGTTTCTTCTCATTTGCAAATAGATCTAATGGAATGTTGAATTAACAATAATTATAAGAGTAATACATGGTGACATTTATGTAGTGCTTTCCAGTTTACCAAACATCTTACACTCATGATCTCATTTTATCCTCATGATGATGCTGTGAGATAGAGAGGGTAGATGTTATTATAAGTCATATCTTACATGTAAGAAAACTGGTTTTGAGGAATAAACTCTTTTCCAAGATCACACAGAAGAGCAACACCTGAGTTGGGACTCCAGTTCACATATTTTAGTCCCTCTACTTCTCCTTTTCTTTTATTTTCCTGGTTAAATGACAAAAACATTGATAGACACATTCACAATCAAAGGGAAAAATCATGTTGTTTGTTTGTTGTTGTAGTTGTTTTGCTTTTTGGAGGAGGGAAGGCAGGACAATTGGAGTTAAGTTACTTGCCCTAGGTCACACGGCTAGTGTTAAGTGTCTGAGGTTGGATTTGAACTCAAGTCCTCCTGACTCCAGGGCTGTTGCCCTATTCACTGTGCCACCTAGCCGCCCCCATTGACTTGTTTTGCTTCATTTTGAAGGACTAGAAAATTCCTGGTTATTGTATTTGTATGCCTATATGCATATAATTCTTTACAAAACCTGAAAAATAGTCAGCTCATTTCCCCCCTATATGTAATACTGAGTTTTTATAGAAAGATTATATAGAAAGAATGTCATTGGAATCTGAATTCAAGTTCATCCAGCCAGTTTATGAGGAGGAAAGAGAATGGAGTGTGACGGCAGGTCATAGAGAATGAATTATGATATGATAGTCAAAAGGGTGAATTCAAGCTTTGATTTCATTAAGAGAATTTTAACTTGGGGCGGCTAGGTGGTGCAGTGAATAGATCACTGGTCCTGGAGTCAGGAGTTCCTAAACTAGCCATGTGACCTTGGGCAAGTCACTTAACTACAATTGCCCTCCAAAAAGGAGAGAGAGAGAGAGAGAGAGAGAGAGAGAGAGAGAGAGAGAGAGAGAGAGAGAGAGAGAGGATTTTAACAGCAGAACCAAAGAGGTGACAGTCCTGCTGGCCTCTCTCCAAGTCAAACCCCACCTGAAACAAACTTAGAGCTAGAAAGGATTGTAGAGACCATCATATCCACTACCTTTTTTTTAAAACAAATGAGGAAACAGAGGCACAGAGAGATAAAAGGTAAAGATTAAAAAAAAAAAGATAAAAGCTCAGCTTTTAAGTAACATAGTTAGTAAATTGCTAATGTAAGATTTGAACCTAGACCTTCCTGACCCACCCCCCCCCTCCCAAGTCCAGTGCCTTATCCACAGGGCAACCCTCCCTCACAATTTAAAAAGAATGTTGATGAAATGGAGATCAATGAACTGAGCAGGAAGGGTCAGGTGAGGATTAGTTCAGAGAACTTGGGATGGTTTTCCTGAAGAAGAAAAGATGATGTATGGGGGGAATTGATTCCTGCCTTCAGTGTTATTAGAGGGATCCGGAATTAGACTTAGCTCCGGAGGACAGAAGTACAAACATTAGGGGCAATTGAAAGGAAAACTAATTTAGGTTCAAGCTAAAGTGTTCTTTCTTCCTCTCTCTCCATTTTATTTTGTTTTTAATTGACAAACATTTATTTATACTCCATCCCCCTTTAAACCCCAGTTTAAAAGAGAAAATAACCCATCCTTTTCAAAGACATGCATAGTTAGGAAAAGACAATTAAGGAAGCATTTCTTACTAATAGGCAATGAATTCTTCACCAATGAAGGTATTAAAGATGAAACTTAGGAGGATACTTTAGGCAGGATTCATGCTTCAGGTCCTCTTCAGATGGCCTTAGATGACCTCTGTTGTCAGTTCCAACTTTTAAGATCCTGTGATTCTGCCTATTTAAGGAATTTAAGCTTATCTGTCATATAGAACAAGTAACTTTCATTTTTCTTCACACACATGGGAAATTGAGAAGAGAAATACCAAATCATAATGTTCACATCATGTCAGAAACAGCAAGTCAGCTAAATGTTACCCTCTCTCCCTTCTCCTTTCCCAACACAGAGGACTGCCTGCCTGTCTGCAGCTGCTTCAGGGAGGAGCTCAGTAATTCTGGATGCAAAGGTTATTAAACATGGTCCTCCAATGCCCAAATGGCAATCTGTTCCACTAGAAACAGTGTTTCCTCAGTCATTCTGAATCATGTTCACATGCCTATGGAAATTTTTCTCCTGAACTTTGTGACCCATTCAGTGCTAGTGGAGAGACAGAAGACGGTTCCTTTCCAGGGTCAGAATGGATACTTTACCTGCAGAGTTCTAAGGGCCTGAAATGTTAACTGTGTGGATACTGGGGTCCTGCTGGTTCCTTTCCAAGGACTCAGGGTTCTCTTGTATAGAAATTGACCTCTATGGTCTGTAAACATGCCTCATGGGTGGAGTGACCATACAGTAAGGGAAATTTTTTTTTTTCCTGGTGAACTTGCCAAAATTTCCTTGCTCAGATCCCTTATACTCACTTTTCCACAATTTCACCAAGGCAGTTAGCACAATCTAATTTGGATTCTTTTCTATGTGACAGTGCAAAGAAAACAAAATCTCTGCAAAGGAAGTACAAGTGAAATAGATAGTTACCCCTATTACAGATGCAGAAGAGGGAAAGTGAATGGTGTATGATCACATAGTAATTTTCAGAGACTGTTTAAGTACCCAAGTCCCTTGATTCCAAGTATAGCTTCTTTCCCCTTTTTCCTCCTTTCCTCTCATCTCTTCTCTTCTCACTCCTCTTTCCCTCCCTTCCATTTCTTTTACTTCCCTTCCCTTGGATGATTTAATCCTCCTCAAGCAGCCTAGTAGTCTCTTCCCCTCCTCCCCCAAATCCCAGAGGTAAACCATATTGGTGTCTTACTTAGTGAGGATGTCAGAATTCCCTAGAGACCCACCATTCTCAGCTTCCCCATGAAAATGGATTACAGGGCACAGGCTACCATCACACCCTACTCCATTCTCAATCCAATCCACCAAGTTTCCTCTCGATGTTTGTTGAATGAACAAATGAACTTATCCATCAATATTAAGGTTTTTCCTTGAAAGTGGCTTCCTTGGAACGCACCTATAATGCTGAGCCTGGCTGATATGTTAACTAGTTTTGCTGAGCTGTTTTTTTTTTCACCTCTTTTTTTTCCTATCCTTGTTATAAGAGATGCCTCTCTGTAAGGAGGGGTAAGGGACATACTAAGATCTGAATATGTTGCAATAACAAAATTGTGTCATCTCTGCTTCTTAGCATCTCTGCTTCCTTCGAGTCTTAGCTAAAATCGCACTTTTTACAGGAAGCCTTTCCTGATACCCCTCAATTATGAGATAATACTTGCCTAAAGTACTTAACATAGTGCTCTGCACAAAGTAGGTGTTATAGGAGCTTATTGTTTCCCCTTTCTCATCTCCTTCCCTCTATTGATTATCTTCAGTTTCTCCTGTAACCATATTGTTTGCGCACAACTGTTTACCTATTGTTTCCCCTATTAGACTGTGAGGTCCTTGAAATCGGGGACTATCTTTGACCTTTGTGTTCCCAAAGCTGAGCATAGTAACTGATACATAGTAGGTGTTTTATAAGTATTTATTGACTGACTGAGAAAAGATAAATAAAAATATGCTTTAAATAAGAAAGTAGCCCCTGTGGGAAGGTGTAGGCATATTAAGAATATGCAGTAATGCCTCAGGACTGTCCTGGAACTCCTTGCTTTGGAAATTATCTTTAGAGCCTGAAAAACATTCCTGTCCCATTTATGTCTCAGTGGTGGCAAATCTTTGTTCTCGGGACCCAAGTCTGTCAAATAAGGCCGTTCTATGCAGTAGAAAGCACTTTAAACTGGGAGATGGGGCCCTTGGATCAAGTATTGGCTCTGCCACAGGCTAGCCCTTGTTAGTTTGGGAAAATTATTTCCTTTATTTGGGTCTATGTTTCCTCCTTTGCAGAACAAGGGCAGGTTGGACTAAAATTCTATTATTAGAAATGAATTCCTTCCTCTTAATAATAGCTTGATAATACACATTGTGGAAAGAGTCCTGGCTTTGGAGTCAGAGAATCTCTGTTCAGAAAGGGGCTCTTTTACTTACTACTTATGTGACCTTGGATTAATCATTTGCCCTGTCTGGACCTCAGTTTCTTCATCTCTAAAATTAGGCAGTAGGTTTAGATGTCCTATAAAATAACTTCCCTTCTTAATCTGTGGTTCTGTGATCAGAGCAGTTCCCATCAAAACAATAAGGGTGGACATGGTTACGACATGTTTTACATGGCATTATCTCATACACACTATTGTTACACTCTCATTCTCATTTTACCACTGAAAAGAACCACTTGAATTTCCACAGCCCTTTGCTGTTTACAAAGCTCTTTTCCCCATAATAGTACTGATGTAGGGGGTGAAAATCTTGTTATCTTCAATTTAGTAATGAGGAAACTGAGGCTGGGGGGTGAGGCAGGTGACTTGACCAGGGTCATACAATTAGTTAGTGGCAGAGCCAGGAGGTGCACCCACAATTCCCTCTTTTCCCATTTTTTACCACAGTGCCTTCATCATTATTCTCAGCTAAGCCCTCTAGTAAAAGGGGGGCTCTCTTCCTTTCAGCATTCCTTCTCAGACTGTGCACGTGCTTGCTCCCCACAAATATGCTGCTATACACCACAGGGATTCCATTCCAAGATGTGATCCTGGGATTCAGCCCCCCCCCCCCCCCCAGTAAATGGACAGGGTTGATTCCCCCCAGACCTGCTGGGATTCCTGAGAGGGGCTACAGCATTTCTAAGAAGTTTCTCTCCACCCTCCCCAGGAGGGATGCCTGCCCCCAAGTCCCCCACCCGCATTCTCTTCTTCTGGCATTTTTTCCCACCCTCGAAGTCACTTTCAATCACAGTCACCCCAGTCTGGGGCTTTTGAAGGCCCCAAATGGCTTGAATCACTTCAACTGAAACCTGCTCACACCATAAGGTGATTTGTATATTAAAACCAGATATTCTCTCTCTCCTGCATCTTAAAGTGACAGCACGCTTTCTGTTCCTTTATTTAAAAGAAACATAGGTATATACACATCCAGGGAATGACTGTAAACCACTAAGGCTATTTTCAAACTTTCTTCATAGCACTGGGAGCAAGGTGAGGGGAGGGGACCTGGGACCCTGCACAAGAGGGTTTGCACTTCAAGGATTTGACCCCTAAGGAGAGTAAAGAAAGAATTCTGGATTTGCAATCAAGAGACTTGGGCTGCAATCCAAGCCCTGACATATCCTCTCTGGGTGACATTGAACAAATGACTCCACTTGTCTGTGCTTCAGTTCCATCATTTTAAAATGGGGGTCTTCATTCTTCCTCAGCATCTTCATCCACATTAAAGGACAATATAAATATGAATTTGGTTGCTGTGTTTTAAGCCAGCCCCAATTGCCTTCTGTGCTGCTGGAATGTGTTGTTCTGATGAGTCAATCTTGGTAGAGTCACAGTGTGTTTTAGGAGACAGTAGAAAACCAGAGACTAGGTTTGGCTCTGAGAAACCTGACACGGTTCAGCTGTGATGGTCTGAAGTCCCTCCCTCCATCTCTCAGTTTCTCCTTTTGTTTCCTTGAGAGTTGTGTGTGGCTCTGGCTCCCAAACCTCTTCAAAAGCTGTCAGTCATTCTTTGGGTATCTCACTGGATCTTTGACTAGGCCCTGTACTGCTCTGAAGTCAGGATACCTGGTACTTTGAAGAGACCAGATGGGTGGGGATGATATGTACTCCAAAGCTGTCCCAAGAGCCGTGACTAAGCTGAATGTGTTCTGGGAGATGTGGGTCAAGGATGGATATCTTTGGGGCACAGTTCAGGAACCTATGAGTGAGGTTCAATGAGTGTTTCTTGGCCACAGAGGGCACAGTTAATCTTTATTCAATTGTGTGTCTTGAATTCAGAGAAATGGGAGATTTAGATCTAAAGAGAAAAGGGAGAAAAACTTCCTCAAAATGACAGCTTTCCAATAACGGAAGAGGAGAGGTGGGATGAGTACTTGTTGGCAGGGGAGATTCCTTAATTACCTTTTCTCTGTCTCCTGCTGCTGTGGCCAAAAGTGAAATCTTGATTTGGGCATTCACGTTTTTCCCTTTTCCCTTCTGTCTCCACATATACTCAGAAGACCTACACCAAAATCAGCACCTTCACTGGATCTCTACCATGCCTGAAATTTTTTCCTTCCTCATCTCCACCTCCCCCCATTCCCTGCTTGTTTCCAACCCCTTCTACCTAAAGCCTTTGAACTCCCTGAATTCTAGTGCCCCTCTCCATTGACCACCCCCCGTTTATCCCGTCTATAGCTTGCTCATGCATACCTTATTTATATATTATCTCCCCCATTAAATTGTAAGGTCCATGAAAGCAGAGCCTGTCTTTTGCCTTACTTTGTATTCCTAGAGCTTAGAATCACGCCTAGCACATAGTAGATCCTTAATAAATGTTTATTGACTGACTGACTACCCTCCCCCTATATATTCACCCTTCTGCTTCCTGCAGGAAACTGAGGCAGCAGAAGGCATACAGACAGTAAGAAATGTAAAATCTCAGAGAATGGAGATGACTCTTTTGTTCAAGGCTTCATGGAAGCCAGTCATGGAAAAGGTGAAACTGAAGCTAGACCCCATGGCATACCTAGGGTCCCATAATTGCCCTGAGGTCCTGTTATTGCCACTTAATCTATGTGACCACGGGCAAGTAATTTCACATCTCTAGGCCTATGTTTCCTTGTGAATAAAAGGAAGAAACTGGATTGAATGGTTTCTAAAGTCCTGTCTTTAGGGGGCAGCTAGGTGGCTCAGTGGCTAGAACACTGGGCTTAGAATCAGGAAACCTGAGTTCAAATCCAACCTCATGCATTTACTAGCTGTGCAACCCTAATTGAGTCACTTAGCCCTGCTTGCCTCAGCTTACTTATCTGTAACATGAGCTGGAGAAGGAAATGGCAAACCACTCTAATACCTTTGCCAAGAAAACCCCAAATGGGGTGACAAAGAATCAGACATGACTGAAAAATTACCACCACCAACAAAAAAGCCCAGTTTAGCCCAATATTCTGTTCTAGAATCTATGTTGTAGAGTCTCATCTCTAACTTTCTATGTCTAAAGATTTCCTCTAGCTGGTGTTCTGTGTTCTGAGGGCCCTTTCTAGCTCTAGCATTCTGTTATAACCATACCAGGCAGGGAATGCACTGAAAGTTTTCTATTGTGGAAGCCTAGGTGCCCAGGAATGAGAAGTATTTGTAAGTCAGCATTTTGTAGCGGAAAAAGCATTAAATTAAGAATTAGGATCTGGGTTAGACTTTCTTTGTTACCTTAGGCAAATCATTTCCTCTCTCTGTAACCCACTTTCTTGATCTGTAAAATGGGGCTAATACTATCTTTGTTGGCTACCTCATAGGGTTGCTTTAACCTTAAAGCATTGTAAGATTATGAGCCAGGTCCATAGACTCACTGGGTTGATTAGAGATCACATTGTTTTTTTCATATCCCAGAAAGAAGGCTAACCAAGACGTAATGAGGAATAACAAAATCTGAGGAAGAAGAGAGGCCAGATCCAGGAAACACATGCTTTCCCTTAGGGTTGCCCACTGAAGAAGGTGTGGAGGAAGTGAGAGAGAGAAAAAAAAGAGAAGTGTGTATATGGGGGGAGGGTAGTAGGACAGTTATGGCTCCTTAATAAAATCAATTCTGCAATGTATTTATCATTTGTGGAAGGGCAGCATTGACAGAAACCAAAGTCTGGTCCCAGGCCTCCTATATATCCCTAGAACAGATGGGGTGCTAATAGCAGCCACACAGCCTCTGACTCGCATCTTGTCATGACCTCCAAGCTCTAATTTCCGAACCCAGCTGAAAAGGATTGAAAAATCAACCAGCAGCCAAGAGATTTGTTTTTGCCAAACCCAAACATTTCACCACACGGCTGTGTCTTGGAGTGATGAGGTGTCTGGGTGTTGGCAAAGAGAGCCAGGTATTTTCATGAGCATCATGCTGGGCTTGTCTTCTGAATTTCTATTTCAGTTCAACCTAGTGCCTGGAAGCATCTTGTTCTTTCTGCTTCCTTTTGTTATATCAAAACTTCCTGGGTGGGAAACTGTAGGCAATTCAATTAACAGCCCTCGATTCCCATTCTCTTCTACCAAATGAAGAAAATAATATTTAATATTACTTCCCCAACAGGAAATTGTTGTGGGAAAATGATTGTAAATCTTAAGTAGCTACAAAAAGTTGAGTTATTACTGTTACTAGAAGTTAGAGCTGGAAGAGTCCTTAGATCTGGCCAATGTTCTCATTTTACAGAGGGGGAAATTAAGGCCAAGAGAAGTTAACTGACTTGTCTGAAATCACACTAAAAAAAATGGAAGAGGTGAAATTCAAACTCAGGTCTCCAGACTCTAAGTTGGACAATTGATTACTGTCACTCTGGTATGAATGTATTGAAAGACCAAGAGATGTCTTTAGATTGGAGAAGAGAAACTTAGGGATGAGGGAGAAACTGGATAACTTAATTAAAAATTTTGAAATACCTTCCAGATTTAATCCTGATATCAAGAAAACAACTTGTGATGTCATCTGTGTAGGGAATTCCCTATGAGGAAACTCCCCCTACACATTTAAATCTACTTTTTTTTTTCTTTTTGGAGGGCAATTAGGGTTAAGTAACTTGCCCAAGGTCACATGGCTAGGTTTTTTGTTCCTGTGTGTTAAGTGTCTGAGGCTGGATCCGAACTCAGGTCCTTCTGACTCCAGGGCCGATGCTCTACTCACTGCGACACCTAGCCGTCCCTCAAATCTACATTTTTTCTGAATCTTATAATCTTAGATAATTGTTGTGGTCAATGGTAAGTTAAGTGACTTATTCAGGGTTATGCAGTCACTAAGCTTGATAGTGGCATAATTCGAATCCAAGGCAAATATCTTTACTATTTAAACATTATGTCCTATTTTTTAAACCTGTAAGCTATTTCAAGTTCTGTTAGAAGAGGGTAGGATATAAATCTTAAAATACATTTAGTACTCTTCCTATGGCCTAATTTCTTTTAGGTCTAAGCATAATTTCTTTCAGTCCCTTGACTTGAGGTGGGGGGAAGGGAATGTGACTGGGCAGTTACTAGGGCAAGTTGGTGGGGTAGCTGTCCCAGGTGCAGTCTTTGAGAAAGTGCCTGAAACAGTGAAATTGGAGAGGTAAAAATTAATGATTAACTAGGAGAGTTGTCTCCCATCCCCAAACCTGCCTGAATGATATTGCCAGAGGAACCATAGTTTTATAGAACTGATTTAATTGTTGTTCATCCTTCATTTTTGAACAGGACCAATGACATCATGGTGATGACTTGACTTGCTTGTAGATTAAGTTTAAGTGAGGCAGAGTTGCACAAAGTTGCCTGCCTCACTTTCTTCCAAAGTCATCAAAGTCCAGTGGCAAGACACAGCGCCAAAAGATACCTGGCAATGACCCTGGGTGGTGGATGAGTTTGTCATCTTGAATGTCTGACCAAGCTTTAAGTACTCCATAATACCTGCTTCAGTTGCCTTCATGGCCCTTGGGCCAAATTGTCCTTATCTTCCCACTCTTCTGGGGGAAATTTAATTAAATATAAATTAATTCAATTGATTTAATTTCAGAGTTGGAAAAAAACCATATCCCACCTTCTACAGGAGGCCTTTCCTAGTACCTCTTAATGCTACTGCCTCCACTCTGTGATTATCCTAGTCTATCCTGTATATTTGGTTTGTACATAATTATTTGTATGTTATCTTCCCCATTTGACTGTAAGCTTCATGAGGGAAGGGGCCTTTTTTTGGCCTTTCTTCATATCCCCAGTGCTTAGCACAATGCTTGGAATATAGTGCTTATTTGATGCTTCTTGGCAGACTGACTGATCATGGAACGTGGAAGGTCAGAGCTTGGAAGAATCTGACAACATGGCATGTTAGAACAGAAAGGATAATTAGAAGAGAAGACAGAATGTTAGAGATCACCTCATCCAACATCCTCTTTTTTTTAACAGAAGAGGAAATTATAGTTAAGGGAGGGAAAGTATTTCTTGTCTAATATCACATAGATACTAAGTAGTAGAGCCACAAGGGGAACGAAAATCTTGATAGTTATATTTTCTCAATATTTCCCTCTGAATGTTTTCTGCTTCTGAGTCTTTTCCCCTAGTCAAATTTATAACATCCCATGGAGTAAGAATCTCATTTTTTGCCTTCTTTTGTATCTCCCCCACTTCCCATCCTTCCCTAAGAGGGATCTGGGCACACAGGAAGGACTCAGTAATGATGAATGGGCCCAGTAGTAGATACCAGAACTCAGGCCTACTGATGGTTGATGAAAAAAAAAAGTGAAGTTAGACTAATACACCTAGTACTGTTTTCTAAAATCTTGAGCATATTAGTGAGTCTAGAAGGAAAAATTTCTTCCTAGTTGAAGTTGACATTTAAAACTGCTTTATCATTCATCCTACATATCATCATCTGGAGTATTCTTTTTCTTAAATATTGCTTATATTTGGAGATTTAATGAAGGCACATATTCTACAACTCAAAATTATCCAAAATCTGAAACTTAAGGAAAATCTCATGTCTTTTTTCATTATAAGATACTGTATTAACCATCTGTTCTGAAGCTGAATGTTAAGTTTGGTAACTAGCAGCTATCAAGTAAAAATGTAAAATGATGCACCCATATAACCTCATGCTTCGAAGGAACAGTGTGGTGTGGTAGGAAGAGGGTTGCATCATAATCAAGGTTCCTCGATCTTCTTATTGTTATCTGTGTGGCTTTGAGCAAGTAACTTAATATCTCCAAATTAGATTTTTTTTCCCATCTATAATATGAGGGGATTGAATTACATGATCTCAAAGGTTCCTTCAGTGCCTAAATTCCGTGATACATCCTCCAGTCCAAACCTCTGCCTGATGGGTGAACACCCTTTATGGCAAACCTGATAAATGGCTACCTAGCCTCTGTTGTAACATCTCTAGTAATTGGAAATTCAGTATTTCAGAAGTCAACCCACTGAAGGACAGCTCTAAATTAATTCAAACCAACAAAGACTATTGACCAGACAATGTGAAGACCAGTGTGCTTGGTCCTGGGAGAGATCAACTTTTGAATAAGACAGTCTCTGACCTCATGCAACTTTCAGTATTATAAGGGAATAAGACACATATTCAATAAGATGGATACATAAAAGAGAATCTATATACATATACATACATACAAATATACATGCACGCATAGATACACACCCCCATACACACATATATGTATGCATATAAACATATATATGCATATATATACATATACATATATATGGGGGCACGGAGGGAGAGAGAAAGAGAGAGAGAGAGAGAGAGAGAGAGAGAGAGAGAGAGAGAGAGAGAGAGAGAGAGAGAGATATGCAAAACTAAAATATTATGTGAGGTCTGAGCTGGAAAGTCTTACTGATTATGAAGTGGGTATAGAGATGAGGAGGAAGAGTTGAGGAGAAAATAGCTGAAGAAGGCTTTAAAATATGAGTTAGATCATTATAGGGAATAAAAGATCATTAGAATGTTTCAGGTCAAATATAATAAACTTTCCTGTCATTAATGAAGAAAACACTTCTTTGTAGAAACACTGTTATATGTTACAAATCATTGAATACTATAGTCTTTAAAGAATAAAAAATGTAGATTCCCCCAAAAGGCAACAGATGCATAGTGAGTGTCAAAGACAGAAACATATTACAGACAACAAATTGGGTGCCAAAAGTGATGTAAAAATGTCATTAAGGAGATGTATAAAAAGAAAAAGAAGGCTAGATTATCATTTAATGAAGGCAAAGGGGGAATCTATGAAACATCTTTCTATTCAGCAATAACTTCTTTGTATTTTCTGATTTCATTTATAAGCAAGGATTACAGTATTTATGTGGTTCAGCTCAGTAAACTGACTTGCTGACCACTGGACAAAGGCTTCCAATTTAGAGAACTAACAGCTATCTTTTTTTTTTTTGCTTTTTGGAGGGCAATTGGGGTTAAGTAACTTGCCCAAGGTCACACGGCTAGCTAACAGCTATCTTAATGTGAATAAATATATTATCTTTAAAACCTGTGATTCTTAGCATCCTCTTCCCCTTTTCCCCCTAGCACTGAAGAATCAGAAGGGTGCCAAACAGGAATGTAGGCCATTTTGTATCTTTCATCATTTCATAAATTGCTATGGCTAAGTAATTCATTACCTAGTGGCCAGCCTACTGGTCATGAGCCTCCCTGTACTTCACTGGTCTGATCATTAGATGCTGGATGATAGATTTTCCAGTTTTGAGTAACACCTACTAGACCTTGCATTCTGCTGGCAAAAGCTTTTTTAAAAATTCTGAAATTAACACCACATAAAATGGGCATTTTAATATATGTGGTAAAACAGAAACAGATGATTTATATGAAGTTGCCCATCTCTTATGTGCAGCTTGTTTTTCTTAGTATATAAACATATAGTAAGTTCAATCCATAGTTTTTGAAGTCCTGTTTGTCTGTGCTTCCTGCTGGTCTTTGTTTTGTCATTTTCTCTGCATTTAAGAAATGCCTTAATGACCCTTCTTTCCTTCCTTCTTTCCTTCCTTCCTTCCTTCCTTCCTTCCTTCCTTCCTTCCTTCCTTCCTTCCTTCCTTCCTCCCTTCGTTATCCCCCTCTCCTCACCATGTAAAAAAAAAAAGATGAAAAACAGAGCTCTTTGTAACAAATATACATAGTCAAACAGCAAATTTCCACATTATCTGTGTCCAAAAAAAGTATGTATATCTTAACCTGCATCTTGATCTATGACCTCTCTATCAAGAAGTGGGTAGTATGGTAAAGACTTAAAACTGAGTGGCCTCTTTACAGAAAAATAAAGCATTGTAGTTGGCCTTTGGTGAAAGAATATTTCCTTATATTGAGTCAAAAACTCCATAACTCAGAATAACGGAATTTTACAGTTGGAGAGGAACTCAAAACTCATCTAGTCCCACCAATACCTGGACAGGACTTTCCTCTACAACATAACCAATAAATAGGTAGCCAGGTTTGCTTGAAGACCCTAATAAAGAAAAACCTACTACCTACTAAGGAAGTGTATTGTGCTTTTTGAATAAGTCTGGTCATTAGGAAATTTTTCTTTATATCAAAAATCAATGTTCCTTTCTATTGATCCTCTCATGGGTTCTAACTCTTCCCTGTGGAGCTGAACACAACAAATTGAACTCTCACATTATAATTCTTGAAATTCACCACTTCAACATAATTTTGGAAGTGTCTACTATGTGCAAGGCAATATGCAAAGGTGGCAGTATGTCTACAAAGACAAAAATGGAGCAGTCCTTTTCCACAAGGCAGCTAGGTGAAGCAATGGATAGAACTATAGACTTATAGTTAGGAAGATATGAGTTTGAATGCTTCATCAGACACTTACTAGTTTTGTAACTCTGGGCAAGTCAATTAACCTCTCTCAGCCTTAATTCCTTTATCTGTAAAATGGGATATAAATAGCACTTACCTCACAAGATATTTCAAGTATCAAATGAGATTTTACATATAAATATATACATATAGAATTACATATGACATATTATATATTATGCATATAATATATTATAGAAACTAGTATATATATTATATTGTATATAACATACAATTATATATAACACATTCTAAACCTTAACGTGCTATGTAAATTATTGGCTATCGTGAGTATTGGAAGCTTCTATCACATTCTATATATGCTTATAACAAGTCACCTGTCCTCTGTCTTAGTCAGACCACTTTGAGAGAATTGTGTTTGGTAATGGATACCAAATTTTAGGTTGGATGTTAACTGAATAAGGAACTAGGATGGCAAGATGACTGGAGAATATGTCACAAGACTATCTAAAGAATCCAGCATATTTACCCTTTGCAAGACATGACTTAATGGGATGGAAGGGTGTGTTGCTGTTTGATCATATTTGAAAGACTGTCAGTGAGTGTAGTGGGACCCCTTCCCATGGAAGGGACACTTAATGCCTCATAAAGAGCACCCAGAACACTTAGAGCCACAAAGAACTAGCTTGAGAAATAGATCTATCTCTGCCTCAGAACTAGTATCTATGATAGCCTAGGGATGGAGACTGAATCTGTGATTTCACTGGTATAGTGAACTCTCCGGGATAACATTTCCTCTACCAAGGCTGTACCATTGAGAGATGGGATGACTTACCCAGGGTCCCGAAGCCAGAATGTGCCAGGTTTGAAATTTTGGACTTCTGGGTTCTGAAGCCTCTCTAATGCCTCTCCTAATGTTTGTGATAGATATAAATACTAGCTCCCACCAAGTGACCTGGGGCTTAGGCTTCTCTGAGATTCTAGATCAAGTGTATTACAGTTAATGCTACAGGTATTGGAACTTCAATGTAATATACAAAGAATCAGTGCCCAGCGTTCTTTTATCCCAATTAATGATACCTAGAGATGGGTTTTTGTTGTTGAACAAAAGACTCAGCCTGATGAAGCAAGAATTTAACAAGTGAGAGTTAAAATACCCTGTTTCTAGTTCCAGCTATGCCACTTATCAGCTGTATGACTTTGGGCAAGACATGTTATTCTCTGACCCTCAGTTTCTTTGTCGTTAAAAAAATCTGGGGACAGTTAGGTGGCACAGTGAATACAGCACCAGCCCTGGAGTTAGGAGGACCTGAGTTCAAATCCAACCTCAGAAACTTAACACACACACACACACACACACACACACACACACACACAAACTAGCTGTGTGACCTTGGGTAAGTTAAGTCAGGGATGGGATTGGGCTAGATATTCTCGAAAATCCTTTCCAGACCTGTCATTCTATGTTCTAAGTCCCTTCCAGTTCTAACATTCACTGCCCTAATTTCTTACCTCCATTTTCCCCTTTCCCCTTCTGACATTCTCTGTATCCTATAGGAGGTTTCTAGGTATGTGCTGCTAAGTCTAGTACTGCCATCTACAGGATGCCTTGTTTGCAGTGTCACTTGAAACCACAGCTTCTTCAAACTAAAACCATCAGGAAGCCTTTATCATTAAGTAGTAACTCTAAGCAGAAAATTCCATTTGTATGACTTAGGTTAAATAAATGGTATGCCACAAAACACGTGTAAACCATATAGGATTATCACAGATCAGTATATTTGGAACTGGAAGGACCTTTAAAAAACAGAATGTTGGAGCTAGAAGAGATGTTAGGAAGGGTTTCCATTTTATAGAGGAAGAAATTGAGAGGGATGGAAATGACTTATTTAAAATCAAATGGGTAGTAAGTGTGAGAACCAGGAGCTAAATTTGGGAAGTCAGTCACCAAATCTAGGATTGTGGATAATTTATATACCACAGCTGTCCTCTTAACTATCTGTATGTGGTCTCTAGAGAAATGTTATCAGCAAACACTTTCAAAGACATCATTGGTTCTATCATTAAATGAAAGAACAGACTATTTAAAATTTCTTTTTAAAATATCCCCAAGTTTTTGAAATTCCAGAGAAGGGAAGTAGAAATAGGTGAACTAGTAGAAGGGATTAATCTTTCTAATACCATTCAAGTGCCCTGTCAACTGCTCCACACTCTCACCCACAAGAGTAATTTTTTTTTTCTGATGTGACAATATACAGACCTTAACTCCTGTCAAAGTTCTGTTTGTGAAGTGGGGAAATCAAGTGTCTTTCTTTCAGGGGGAAGGGAAGAGTGAAGGCAGGAATCTCCCAAATATGTTGATTAAATTACTCCTGAGCAAGCCTTATGTAAATATAGCTTTAACATCACCAAAGGGTGGGGGGGAGGTAAAAAAAAAAAATCAGTGTCTGTATTTTAAAAGGAATTTTATCAACTCTTTTGTCCATAAGGTTCCTCTCACTGTGGCTGACCACATTTTGATGAATGTTCTCTGAATCTATAGGTGCAGTTAAGAGGTAACGTGGCACAGGAGAAATGAGCGTAGGGTTTTGAACCAAAAGGGCTGACTTGAGGTCTGGCTCTCCCAGTTTACTAGCTATGGGACTTGGTTATTTCACCTCTCCCAGACTTGGTTTCCTCACCCATAAAATGGGAACAGTAATATTTGCACTATTTACCTAAGGACATAATTGTGAGGAAAGCATCTTGTAAACCTTCCAGAACTTTGCACATATGAGTTATTTTTGATCATCTGAAAAATTATGTGAGCTAGGCAGTACAACCCTCATCATCTCCCTTTTTACAAATAAGGTGACTTGGAAATTGAGGGAATGCCCATCAATTGGGGAATGGCTAAACAAGCTATGATATAGGGGCGGCTAGGTGGCGCAGTGAGTAGAGCATCGGCCCTGGAGTCAGAAGGACCTGAGCTCGGATCCGGCCTCAGACACTTACCATACACAAACAAAAAACCTAGCTGTGTGACCTTGGGCAAGTTACATAACCCCAATTGCCCTATAAAGAGCAAAAAAAGATACTTTTTGGGGCGGCTAGGTGGCGCAGTGAGTAAGAGTGCCGGCCTCGGAGTTGGGATGACCCAACCCGGCCTCAGAAAATGAGCACCCACACACAAATAATGACTAGCTGTGTAACCTTGAGCAAGTTACTTAACCCCAATTGCTTAAAAAAAAAAGTTATGGTATATAATTGTGGTGGAATACCACTACTATGCTGTAAGAAATGATGAACTCATTGATTAATGAAAGAAACAGGGAAAGACTTGCATAAAATAAAGTGAAATGAACAGAAACAAGCACAATGTTGTGTACAATAACAGCAATGTTGTTCGAAGAATAATTATGGACAGCCAAGTTATTCTGAGTATTATAAATACTCAAATCAACTACAATGGACCTATGAAGGAAAGCGCTACCCACCTCCAGAGAAAGAACTGATAAATAAATAGAAGTATACATAGTATGGTTTTTATACATACATACATACATACATGCATGCATACATACATACTCAATCTATGCCAAATGGTGGCCTTCTTTAGTTAGGGATGGGGAGGGGAGGAGGGAGACATTTTGGGGAACTTAAAATGTAACAAAAATAATTTTAGAAAAGAAAATGGAAAAGGAAAGGGGAAATCCTGGGCTAGATTTCTGGCTGGTCTACAGGTGGGTCTGTAGCTTTTCCAAGGATGTGTCTTCAATATACATTTTAGTATCCAAGGGCAAACAGTAGTGGTGAGGTTTCCAATTTAAAGTCATTCAACATTCATTCAATAAATATTTATTAACCCCTTAAAAATAAGGTAACTGAGTCTCAGAGAGGAAAATATGACTTATCCAGGGTACAAAGCTATGTAACAGCTCCCCAGATCTAAACTCCACATGTTCTAGTCCAGAATGCTTTCTAACATTGACACTACGACTACTTGCCACAAATGTTGCAGAACTGATTAATGTTTCAGGCAGAAGGGTTGGATTAGATGGCTTCCTAGGGCACTTCCAATTGTGAGATTATCTGCCAGAGGCAACATAGGACAATGGGAAGATTATTAGAGGGACCTGGGTATGGATCTAGCCTCCAACACTTATTCCATGACTTGGGCAAGTCACTTAAGCTATGTGAATCTCAGTTTCCCCAGCTGTTAAAGGTGGAGAATAATAAAAGACCTACTTAAGGATTTTTTTCTGCCTAGGAACAGAATAAAGTACATTTGAAGTAAACATTATGAAACAGGTACTCAGTCAAAGATAAGGGAATATCATCACTCCATTTTTTTTTTTTTTTTGGAAGACAGATACCCTTGTAAACCAGTGTAAGGCTATAGTTGTTTTTTTTTTTTAATTGGAAGACAGATACCCTTGTAAACCAGTGTAAGGCTATAGTTGTAATGGCCTCCTTGGGGAAATGATTGAGGGTATGGGGTTGGCTGAGAAATTTACCACTGGTAATTTCCTATTTTAGCTAATTATTCTTGCTAAACTCTTTTGTTTCCATGATGCTGAAAGATTTTAAGTACTGTCAAAATCCTAAATCCTCCTCACACTTCCTGAGTCACAGTGGATAATAATCCCTGTAATACTGAGGATGGATTGTTGTGAATATCAGATGCAAATATAGCGTTAATTGCCGAATCTTAAAGTCTCATGTAAATGTAGGTTATTATTGTCTATCTAGCTCTCCTATTTCATAGACTTGCTTAAAATGATTCTGGAAACTCTGTTCTGACCACCCTTATATTGATTCAGAGATTTATAAACTGTAGAAACAGCCCCATTAAAGCATAGACTCTGTTCCCATTTTATGGACTCATTCATTGAAAGTTGATATGATTTTACAAGTGAAAAAATGCCCTTAAAGAAGAAGTTTGACCATCTGCTTTGCTGCTGAACCCCAAAGGACCATGGGACCTTTCCATCTGACTTGCAGCTGAAACCTTCCATATGTGTTTTCTCTCCAGTTAGAATGTGAGCTCCTTGAGAGCAGGGAATATTTTACCCTTCTATTTGTATCTCAGCATTTAGTACAATGTTTTGCATATAGTTACTTAATGATATTTTTCCCCTTGTTAACACATTCATTCATTCACTCACTCATTCATTGATTCATTCACTCATTCATTGATTCTTTTATTGATTTATTCATGACAAAACCAAGATTCGAAGAATCAAAGTAACTTACCCAAGGTCATGTAGCCATCAAAATATTTTTGCTAGAGTATGAAGTGCTGTGAAAACTGTAAAGTGCTTTGGAAATATTGTTATTATGTTATTGTAATTGCCACTGTTAATTCAGTGGGTGATACTACCCTGATGCCGTATTTGTTCTTACTTGGGACTGAAGAATGTTTGTTTGAAACTTTGTTCCAAATGGACTAAGCAGAATTTTTTTTTTTTTGAGGGGAGGGAGGAAAGTTGAAGGGGACAGGAACTCTGGAGGAGGCAGTTAGTCTGGGTCATAGGCTCCATTTCTGGTCTGACCTGAGGTGTGCACTATGAAGTGGAGTCTTGGTGCCCATAAATCCCAGAGATGGAGACTGCTAGTATGGGTTAGGCTAAGCAACCTGTAATTTAAACAAAATTATCCGAATCACTTAGGCAGAAATGATGTTTCCCCAAAATTGTTTGGCTTTTGTTGGAAAAGTGGTCATTTGAGGCAATATCTGAATAATCACACACACACACACACACACACACACACACACACACACAAATACTCAACATTATTTGTGCTGTGTGCAGAACCAAGATCTCTGCCCTAAAATACTTATTAACTTACATGTCTACACACTAGATAATAGTTTAAGTGTGGTTCCCTCACACATACCACCCCCCGGGGATGTGGAGCTCCAGATTGTAGTGTTGGGTTGAACAAAGCATCTAGATCTTCTGTTTCAAGAGCGCCACCTTGAGGGAATCTGTTAAACTGAAATCTTCAAAGAGTTCACACCAATAATTGACCTCCCCTTGGAAGTAACTTGATAAACAATTCAAATCTTTTCTTCCCTCCCTCCCTCCCTTCCTTCCTTCTTTCCTTCCTTCCTTCCTTCTTTCTTTCAAATCATATCATTCTTTTCAATTTCATTATCTTTTATTTAATTTTTTTTAAATTTTCAGTTATGAATCCTCTTCCTCTCACCCCCTACCACCTCAATGATGTCAAGAAAAAGGATACTCTCAAAATTGCACCCTTCTCAATGTAAAATAGATCACCAACAAAATACCAAAACTAAACATGACTTTTTCTTCAACTGATGCTCAGAGAAGAATCACATATTCAAACTGGATAGCTCAGGAAGACATAGACTTGAGTCCCCCCTCAGACATTATGTAGGTGTTCTACTTAACCTCTATGCACCTCAGTTTCCTTATCTAAAAAGTGAAGGGGTTGGATTCCATAACCTCTAAGATTCCTTTTTATTTTCAATTTATGAACTTTTAATAAACATATCAAACCAATGGATTCCATTCTTTAACTGTTTAAATATCTTTTTCTCATAATAAACCTATTGCATTAAGTACTGTGCAAATTAGTAATGTACTAATGCATTGCATTAAGTAATGTATATCATCACACCCTTTTTTGAAGATGGGGAGACCAAATTCAGAGAGATAGTTGACTTGTCCAAGATCACACTATGGATAAGGACCAGGCTAGACCACAGGGTCATCTGACTTGAAGCTGGGGTTCTTGTCACCACCACACATTCTCTGTCACCAGTGTCAGCATTAGCATCATGGGAAAAAAAGAAAAACAAACAAAAAACCACATAATAATTCATGGCAAGAAACTCAGTAGAGCCAGGATTAAGGAGAGATTAAGTAGGCATGGGGCTCTAGGGCAACACTCAACAAAGACTTTATATGACTTTATATATTTGATGTTATATGATTTTATATATTTGATGTTAGCAGACAATAATAGCTTACATGTATATAGCACTTATTATATGCTAGGTACTGTGCAAAGCCCTATACAAATATTATTTCATTTGATCCTCACAATATCTCTGAGAGATAGCCGCTACTTTTATCCCCCTTTTACAGAAGAGCAAACTAAGGCAGATGGTGCTTGTGATTTCCTCAGGGTCATATACCTAGTGTCTGAAGTTGGATTTGAACTCAGGTCTTCTTGACTCCAGGTACATCTCTCTCT
Organism: Gymnobelideus leadbeateri; assembly: GCA_011680675.1. Lineage (NCBI taxonomy): Eukaryota > Metazoa > Chordata > Mammalia > Diprotodontia > Petauridae > Gymnobelideus > Gymnobelideus leadbeateri. The sequence continues at coordinate 192,549 of WOXC01003891.1, forward strand.
CTCTACCAACTTTGACACCCAGCTTCCCCCTAGATCCTAAACTTCATGGCCTTCAGGGTCTTATTTTGGGATAAGGCAAGCTGCCTATTTTAAAGTGAACTCCCACATTTTTCAGTTATGAATGGTGCAAGGGGGGAGATAGGGAAGGTCCACTTTTCAAACCTTGCTCAGGCTCACAACTGTCTCATCTTGGCTCTAGTTCTGAGATAGACAGGAAACCAAGAATTCAACAGACACAATACCTTGAGGGGATTGGCTTATATGATATCTAATATTTTTATAAGTCATTTAAAATGCATAGCATGAGAGTACCTTAAATACATAGTATCTTAGTTATAAATACCTGAAGGACCTTTAAAATTTTCTAGCTGACCTCTCTCACTTTAGGCCTCTAAAATTTCTATCACTCCTCAAATAATTCTTAAATATGTTCCTCCAGATAAAGGCAGGTAGTCAGAAGATCTGTATTGTAAAAATAACTCATACTTTCCACAACAACTAAATTAGGTAGTATATCTATTATCATTTCCATCTCTTGGATAAGGAGAATGAGGCATAGAAATAAATAGCTTGCCCAGGGTCATACACCTAGCCAGTTCCATAGCTTAGATGGCTAACTTCATAAATAATTAGCCTTTACCCCCATTACATCTTTCATAAATAAACCAATAAATCTTTATTGATATCTACTTGGTACAAATCTCCTGGTTCTATCATTCTCTTAATTTCAGGAGAAGGATGTGCATTCTGTTCTGGGGAAAAAGGAATGATCCATTGAGGATGGCCATTATCAACCACTCAGGAAAGAACGACCTTCTCCTGGACCTTTCTTACTACTCTCTAGGAACCCTTCCAGGGCCAGCTTCCTCCTAATTGGTCCCACCCTTGGCAGCTGCAGCTTTATTCTCAAATGTATCTCTCTCCTTCCTAAGTTTAGCAATTGCAAGGTATCCAGACAGGATGAAAAACAGAACCTTGAAGTAAAGATTGAATTGCTTTTCCTGGGTTTGAATCTTTACTACCTGTATAACTTGGGGTGAGTTACTTAACTTCCTTGTGGGTAAAATTCGGGGGTTGAACTAGATGATTTCTAACATTCCTTCTTAGTCTACATTTAGAATTCTTTCACTCAACTAACATTTATTAGGTATTTGGTATTTACATTGTTCTCTGTTAAAATTTCCAGGGCCTGGGGGAAGGGGGAAAGAAAGAACATGACTGGCTCTGGAATATTAATTTGTTGTAATTTTTAAATGTGCAAATTTTAAGCAAACAAATGTTAATCTTTACAATTTCACCAAGCCTCTTAACCAAATGTGATAGGAATTGTCATACAGAATCAAAGAGAGAATCAATCATAGAATATCAGGGTGGGAGTGGGAGTGGAAACTATCCTTAAAACAGAACACAGATTATTAGACCTGGAAGGGTTCTAGAAGATATACTTTGACATCTCCATCTTTTATAGAAGAGAAAATGGAAAGTGAACTTACCTTGTTAAGGTCAAATAGCTACTTTAGTGAGCTAAAATCCAGGGTTTGTGTGTGTGTGTGTGTGTGTGTGTGTGTGTGTGTGTGTGTGTGTGTATGTGTGTGTGTGTGTGTGTGCTCTTTTAAAATTCTTAGGCCAGAGGTCTAAGCATAGCAAACATTTTCAACCATGTTTTAATTATCTTCCTATCCATTCCTTTCTGCCAAGTCTGGTGAGGCTAAAATTCTATGTAGATATATGCTATGATTACTAATATTGAAGGAAAGGAGAAAAGAGATTGGTCAGCAATTTAACTTTTCAATGGATATGTTCTCCATGTAGGCACTCCCTCCAAGAAGACAGATTGCAGCACCTCCAGTACTTCTCATCTTTCCTCTGTACATCCTCAATAACATGTCAATCCAGAATGCTAGAGTTTTTTCCTCTTAGTCTAATACATACTCCAAGGGGATCAGTTAAAACTTGAACACTACAAATTGTAATGACCAAGCTTAGATCTAGAAGGGAAGTGAGAAAACACACTGCCTGGCTCTCTTCAGAGAGGAAGCAGGATAGGACTGTGCTACATTGCATATAGCACCAGACACAGGGTGGCATGTTTGCTATTGTTGATTATTCTTTGTCTTTCTAAATTTAAATTTATTTATTTACTTTTAGTTTACAACATTCAGTTCCACAATCCCTTGAGTTTCAAATTTTCTCCCTCTTTCCCCTCCCCCACCATGGCAGCATATAATCAAATATAGGTTCTACAGATACCTTCAGATTGAACATTAGTCATGTTGTAAAGTAGGATAATAACCAGTGGGGTGAACAATGAGAAAGAAGGGACAAAACAACAACGAAAAAGAACTCACAAATGAGAGAGAACAAATAGTTTGCTTCAATCTGCTTAAACCTCTATTTATAAGGCACAGGAAGAGCAGTATGTGCTCAGAAACCAAGGAGATGTAAAAATAAAAGTTATAAGGAAATAAGAGTAACAAAGATGAAAATTAAATGTACATAGCAAAATGTTATAACAGTGAGTCCTTTTTTTCTATTAAGCCCCTCACAGGTCAAAGTATCACTCTAGCATTCAATTCAATTTCCCTAAGTCCTAGGCAGAGTCTACACCAACATAGTCAGAGGTCGCCCTGAGGGAAGGGCATTCAAGTTCAATGCCAAAAAGAAAAAAAGCTGCCCACCCTGGCCCACAGAGTCCAAATCTCTGAAATGGATTATAATTACTCCTGACCCCACCTCCTTCAAAGCCTATTGTTAGGATTCTATGAGATAATGAATTCAAAAACTCTTTGTAAAGTGCTGTAGAGAATGAGCTATTTTAATTATCTCATAGTATGCAGAACTAGGAAGGATTTTTAGAAATCAGTTAGTCTAACCCTTTCTTTTTATAGAGGCCCAAAGAAGAGAAAGTCTGATCAAGGTTGTATAAAAAGCAAAGCTGGGATTTGAACACAGGTGTTCTGACACTGATTTCAGGACTCACATCATACCAGCTATCTCTCAGGAAAGTGTTATGTGAAATGTAGCAAACTATAGAAAGTAGCTATCATTATTAACTCTCAGGCAGGGTGTTGATGAGAAACATGTTTTGTGAATTGTAAAAAAGTTATAGAAATGTGATCTTTTATTCTTGTCTGAAAATATTGTCAGTACAATACAACCAACCAACTAAAACCTGGTAATTTATTAAATTCTTGGCTATATGACTGAATTAACCCTTTAAATTAATTTCCCCAAATAATCTGCCTTTGGGGTACAGATACAACAAAGAGCCTAGGTCCCAGGTGGGGCCATAACATTTAAGTAGATGGATTATATGAAATTGACATCCTACTAGCTCCCTTTCTTTCCTCGAAAAATAAATGTATTTCCTGGGTTGATGGCTAGAAGCTAAAGATGTAGTGGTTTGCTCCAAGTACATTGTGTGAACCTAGACTTAAAATACTGTAATTCTATTTTTTTTTTAAGCCTTATATGGGTGAAAAAAATAGCTCTCTTTGGGTTATCTGATGCCTATTTTTATCGACTTGATATTTGATCATATCCGATCAGTTTTTTAGACAAAAGCCCTGCCAGGCCTCTTCCCTTTGCCTTCCCAGTTGGATTGCTCAGGGCCCAGTGTGATTGGTTCCTAGGGTTCTGTTTTCAATTCTGTTTTCTGGGCATACAAGCCCAGCCTTAGGGGCCCAGAAGAAAGGCTTAATCTTTTCTCAAACGAAGAGAAATTTGTTGAGCAGAAACCATATACAGTGGAATTTGCCCTTTAACAAAAGAGAGCTGGTCATTTATCTCAGACCCTCTGGGTCCAAATGCAAAACAAATGTTATAGAAGGCTGAGGCCTGCAGAGGCATTTTCAGAGACAAAGGGGCCTGTTTACAAGAGGTGACAAGTACAATGTTAACTATCGTCCCCCTAATTCTCACATCACAACTCTCCCCCTCCCCCATAAATATATAAGCAGACACATTTACTCACCTTGCAGCTGGTTTCCTTTACCCACCCCACAATCAACTGCAGAAAGACAAACAGGGAGAAACTTTACAAAATTCAGATCAGTTGAGCTGGAAGCTTGGGGAGCATGACTACTTTGCTCAATAAATGTTATCTCCTCCCTGAGCCTTAGTTTTCTCCTTTGGATAATGAGAGGATTTGAGATGTGATTAAGTGAAATGGGCAAGGGAGTAGACAAGAAAGCATCTCTTTAGATCTGGAGAGTCTCCCTTGAATTTACTGTAGTCAGAAATAAGTTGGATTAAGACTGCCTTCCAGCTGAATCTTGTTTGCAAACAGGCTGGCTCTTAACAAATTGATACCTTGGGTGAACTGGGTTTTCATTTGGATTAAGCAACTGAATTAGCTTAATCAAAGGAGTCAAAGAGCTCCTAAGAGATACAGTGTAAAGTAGATCCAGCTATTTCTGACTCCCTGGCCAGTGGTCTTAGCACAGAACACATTATCCACCAGATTTTAGCTACCTTCCTACGGAATTCCTTTCCCATAAGGCTGGTGCAGACAAAACTATGTAAATGTAAGCTATGATTATCACTATTGTCGAGAATAGAATATTATATATGTACTCCATCAGGCTTTAGTTGTTATCAAGGACATATAAATTTACACTGATCATATTTGTTCTAATTCTAAAATAAATAGCTTCTTTCTGTTTTTCTAAAATAATAGTTTTTCTAGCCCAATATATAATTGACAGGTGTTAGGCTCTTTCTCAGGCCACACTCCAATACTCCAAGAGACAATCACATCTACAATAGTATTTCTTTTGTGAATACAGTTCACAACCTGTGTATAATTTTCTAAAAACCCAATAACAAAAATATACTTAGGATAAGGTCCCTCCTCTGGGTTGGAATTGAAAATCTAGTTACTTTTAAATTATGCATGCAACACTTATTTATATAGTTCACATTTGTAAAGAATTGGATGACAGTAAAGAGTTTAATATACATTCTTTAGGGTGTCCTAAATGGAACCATATGGAATACAGAATAATATATATATGTATATATATATATGCATGAGTGTATATATATATATAATTTATCCATGTAAATATGCAAGAATAAAAATGGTCCAATTCACATGGAAAACCCTGTTTTCTATATCATGCACTAAATATGCCATACATGACATCATTTATGTACAATAAATGTAAAAGAGCCTGGCATATAATAAGCAGTTGTTTGTAGATTGATTACATAAGATATACAAGGTCAATGAAGATTACATAGAATGTTAAAAGCGATAATAGAACTGCACTAAGACTTTTGGGACACCATATAAAAGCATTTTTATTTAAGATTCTGTATATACAGCACTTTGCAAACCTTAAAAGGCATATATAAATGTCAGCTGCGACTCTTCTTGAAGAAATGAGAGGCTCTTAATGTCCCTTTCCTCTTAGTAACTGGCAGCAGACCTTGGTGGAATTTGAACCAAGGTCTGTATAGGCCACCCTTTCCCGAATGAAGGGCAGAGAGCTGGTTCCAGGGCCGACCTAGGATATTTGCAAGGTCTGTACCATGTATGGCTCTTCTCTTTCTCCCTCGCCTCTTTCTGGGATTCCAAGGCAGAGTTTCAGCCGAGAGGCCCAGGCCGAGGCCTTCCTCTGCGGGTTTGGGGTTGGGTTTCTGTGCAAAGCCGGCTTCTTTCCACTGCCAGTCGTCACCCCACCCTGGGGCCTGAAACCTCGATCTTTTCTGAAGAAAAAAGGTGCTGGGAAGATCCAGTCAGTCCAAATTCTGGCAGAGATGGGAAATGGGGTTCCCGTGGACCCGGAAGCTGGAGCATATGGGATAATGTGTGTGAAAGACTTTAATCAACTCTGAAGTGCCATAGCATGCCAGAATATTATCGCTACGACTATTACCAACTAGCTAACCAGCTACTCTTACTACTAACTTGAAAATTAGTCACAAGCTGCAGGGTGCCAGTATCCTTAAGTAGCCAAGCTGTTTCTCAAGCCCACCTAAAACTAACAAAGATTTTTTTTTTTAATTTTGCCTTTTATGCTCAATGCCACAGCGTCTAGCTTAATAAGTGTCGAATGAATGAATCGACGAAAAAAGATTTTTTTTCCTTTTGCTTTGCTTGTTTTTGTTCCGGCTCTCTGTTTAACTCCCTGCCTGACTTTAAACGTGTCCTCTCTGCGTACCTATGTTCTTCATACAATCCTAAAGCACATTTTCGGACGGTAAGACTTACAGGAAGATAATACATTTCTTTCTGTACTAGACCAGTAAGACAAAGCTGAGGAACTACGGGATGTGTATGGGGAGGACTGTTACCTGCCTCCATTTCCCAAAGGAGTCGGGAGACTTTCTTCCTCCCGGACTGTGCCTCTTGGGCAACCCACAGCAGACGCCGGCCGTGTTCGGCCGCGACCCAGGAAAAAAAACAGAAATCGAATTTACCGAGAAAGTGCCCACCCGCCTGCGAGCTCCGGGCTGGAGCCCTTCAGGGGAATTTCAGGTCTCTTGGGCAGCCGGTTCCCTAGAAACAAACGGCTTCCACCTTGCCCTAGGGAGGGCGATTTTAGAGTCAATAATTAGAATTAATCCAAATTTCCCCTGTAACTTTCGCCCTCTGTCAGTCTTGAGTTTCTCCTACCGGTAGAGGTGGGGGGAGGGGGAGGCGATCACTGAGTTTGGGCTAAGGGAGATAAAAGGTTTTACGACTACGCGGAGTTCGATCTAGGTGCCTAGCTTGTAAAGAAAACCGAGGGTCTCTAGAGCCCCGGCGTAGCTCAACGCCTCTAGGTGGGCTGTAACTACGGACATACTCAGGGCTAGGCAGCCAGGGAGCGTGAAACCGTAGGAAAGGCAGAGACGCAGCAAAGCCGTGGAAGACAGTCAGACTTGTACGGGATAGACAGCCCGGCTCAGCTCTGGAGCTATGAGCTCAAGCTATTAGGAAAAACGCTGCTAGCACACCGCTCGCTACCTGAGCAGAAACTGCAGGGCCTGCGAACCGGTGGGAATTCCTCGGGAAGAGGCAGTACTTCAGGGAGGGAGACTCCACCCTTAGATACCGGACCCCAGCGTGTGGCCTACATACTCCCAACCAAGCAAGGGGGTCGTTTGGATCTGTGAACCAGGCACCCCCAACGAGCCGTAGGCCCCGGGAGCCTTTGCTAAGCCAAGGTTGAGCAGGAATGCGTCGCTCATTGGTCGCAGAATCAAATTTCTCATTACTGAATTCTCGGATGTCATAATGACAGTTTAGAGATTATTTAATCGAATCCAGTCCTGTTTGTCCGTTAAGGCCCAACCTCCCCTTGTTTTGCAGATGAGGAAATGGAGGTTCCGAAAGTGAAGGTCAAGTTGTCCAGGCTCAAGAAGGTGGAAAATCAATCAGTCAGCCCATCAAAAACATGTATTGAGCGTTTACTATGAGGTAAGCACTATGCTAACGCTGCGGATGCAAAGAAAGATTTTTTTTTAAAGGTCCTACTCTGGAGGAGTTTATGTTTTAAATGTTACCTATGTAAACAACATATGTCTCTCTCTCTGTCTGTCTCTCTCTCTGTCTCTCTCTCTCTCTTGCAAACAAAAGACTAGTGCTCCGTTCTTCTAACTCCTATCTAGAGTTTCCCTGCCCCCCACTCTTCTCACCCACCTCCTGATTCTCTCTCTCTCTCTCTCTCTCTCTCTCTCTCTCTCTCTCTCTCTCTCTCTCTTGTCTCCTAATCCTCTGACTGAAGTTCGTTACCACCCAACTACAGTACTTTGTCGTGGTTATTGTTCAGATTCCTGTGGGCCTGGTTTACTCAACTGAAATGGACCCTGCCCGGGTGAAAGTACTTTGGGCATCCTTGGGAGGATAGTTGTTGCTTCCTACACAAAATCTTCTCCCACTGCCAAAATTACTTTGTATTCACTTACAGTACATTTTATTTAGTTATCTGTATATAAGTAGTATCTCCCAGTAGAATATAAGAATATATGACCACAGGGACTGTTTTCCTTTTGTCTTTGCACCTAAGAGCATATCAGAGCACCTGGCACAAAGTAAGCACTTAAGAACTGTCTGCCGTTTGTTGAAATAAATATTGTATATGTGTGTGGCTATATGGATGTATAAATTTACGTACATATGCCAAAAACGTGATTTCCTTGGTTCAGGAGCTCCCTCTACTGTGGCATATGGAAACAACAATCTAGTCTTAGAGAATTGTTCTGGGCAGGAGAATTTTGCCTAATAAAATGTATTATACACTATATATCTCCATAAATATACATTAATAATATACAATAATGTAGCATATATATATATATATATCTGAGAAGCTGCTGTGGCTTGGGTTAAAGATCAAGTTGTGGCTGCTTTATATTTGAGAAAATCTCTATTCAGACCCTGATTTGGACCCATTCTGGCTGTGTGACCTTGAACAAATCATAGCTATGAGACTCCTAAATTAAGTGTAGTTGTCAAATTGATTAAGTGAAAGGAACTTACATGTGAATGTATTCCCTATAAAGAGGAAACCACAGTACCAGACCATACACATATGGTCCATGTATACAAGTATGAGACAATGTGTTGGATGGAAGACTGCCATGGAGGAAGACCAGAAGAAATGGCTCTTGAACATATTAGCTGGGTGAGCTTCAGCAAATATCATGGTAACTTTTTCAAACTATAATTGCTGAGTTCCTGACATGCATTGACAGAGGGAGTTTTCATTTTTGGATTTCCTTACCATCATGAAATCACCCATCTGAAGTGCTCTCTGACCACTCCTTCAAACACAGAGTACACTTGAATGCAGGAAGGACTTGTGATATACTTATTTATAAACTACCTCCACCAATAGAGCTAACACCATCTTTGGTTTATTAGCTAAATCTGCTAGATTAACTTAAGACAAGTAAGGGTAAAGTGATTCGTCCAGGGTCACACAGGTAGTGTAAGAGTTATGGTTTGAAGACTTTCAACACTCTAAACACAACAGTCTATGGTTATGTAAATATGTACACAAACACACACAGACAGACATTGAGTTTTTGCTTTTGTTTTTGTTTTGGGGATGAAATTCTGCCAGCAAGTGCTGTAGGAATTACGTTTGATACCCCTTTTCAGGAAAAGCAGCCTCTTAGAGCAGTTGGAAGAATCAGAATACACGGGCTAGTAATCCCAGATCTACTACTAATTTGCTGTGTGACTTTGGCCCAATCACTTTCTCTCTCTGGGATTCAATTTCCTCTGCAAAACAAGGAGGTTGGACAAGATGATCTCTGAAGTCTCTTCCAGTTCTCACCTCCCTTGTACATTATAAGTTTTCTTGCATTTCTAATGATCTCTGTTCTAACCTAAGCACTTCCATCATTAATATGGTCTTCTGGAAATCAAATTTCCAAATACTAGGTCAGCTGAAATACTACAAATTGAATCATTATTAGTTATTAGGGACAAAGTTTCCCCCTTAGCTACCCTTTTCTACCTCTCCCATGTAGCACACCTACTCCTCTCCATCCCCAGCCTGGCTGGAGCTGGGGCCAGAACTCTCCTGCTAAGCAGGGGATCTGGGGGCCAATTTCCCAAGAAACTTCTTCCCTCAGCCTCTGGCCTCCTTTCTCAGGGAGTTCCCAGACATGGATCCCCTGGGGATCTTCTCCAGCAGTAACTATCAGACTGCTGTTTTGAATTATGGGCCAACCTGTCACATAATCAGGAATCGGAGAGAAGGCCACCTGCTCTTTAGAGCAGAGAGCCAGACCTCTGCTTCTCCTGGAGAGAATGGGCGATGCTTGGGGCCAACTTCAATTAGCTAACTGTTTCTTTTTCCTACCGGGTTTTTATATCCCAGGGGCACTTTGCTGGCTGAGAGTTAGGAAAAAATAGATCCAGCCAAGCCCTTGCTTTATAGCTAACTTTCATTTTACAGGTGAGGAAACTAGGTCATTACCTTAGTGGTAATTTGGTAAATATCCATAATGGTAATGCCAGGAACCAGTCTCAGATCCTTATTGTCCAAATCCAATGCTATTTCTGCTACATCAGCTTTCACGAGTTTTAAATAACATGTAAAAACTAAGTCTTAAGATTTACAAAGTGCTTTCCTGGCAATAACCCCGTAAGGTAGAGTTCCACGATTATTATCCTCATTTACAGGTGGAGAAACCCAGGCTTAAATAATTTAAATGACTCACAAGACTAGCGGTGATGGAGCGAGTCTGCTTTTTCCTTCCAAAGAAGAGTGAAGTCAAGCAACTTCAGGGCCCGACACTTGCTAGAGGTCTGAACATTTTCCAGCGCTGTATCCCGACATCAGGAATGACTATGGGTGTCCTGGAAAGGACAAGGAAATGGGACTGAGGACACTGCACGTTTCATCTATTTTTCTAGAAGTAATGTCTGTGTTATAATGTCAGGGACCTTCGAGACCCTGTAGTTAAAAACAGCCAGTTAGGATTTGCGAAATGGGGCCAGAGTGGGCCACAAGGCAGCATTTGTCTTAATGCTGAAACTCCAGGAAGGAAGTTGGCACTTCCCTTGGTAACTGAAGGAGAAACCTAACCTTCTATATTCTAAGGTCTCCCTTCCTATTCTGACAGCTGATGCAGGGGGATTCTTACCCTGCGGTCCGTTACTTTCTTTTTAAATAATTTTATTTGAGGGTAATCACTTTCTTTTGTAGTACTATATATTTTATTTTATGTATTTAAAAACATTATTCTTAGAAGGACAATAATTTCACCACACTGGCTGACCTGGTTCATGACAAAAAAGTTAATTTCCGATCTCATGTTCCTTCTAGCCCCAATATTCTACGTCTTAAGGTCCCTTCCAGCTCTGATGTACTATCGCTTAAAAGTCCTTCGAGCCCTAACACTCTGCAGTCTTTATTCTTTCCCAACTCGGACATTCTTTAAAGTTCTCTCTCTCTCTCTCTCTCTCTCTCTCTCTCATACACACACACACACACACACACACACACACACACACACACACTCTTATGATTCTAGGAACTGAATTCGCGACCACGCTAGACGTATTGGCTTTCTGCCAGAATAGGTCAGGAAGAAAAGTTGAAAGCTAGAACCCCTAGGAGAAGAAAAAGACCAGCTGGGCTTATATGGCTGCGGCTAGGACCGGAATAGAATTTGTTTCTGTATCTTTTTCTCCTTTTAAATGACTTACAATTAACAGTGGCTCTTTCCCTGACTTTCTAGGCGTGAGGGCGGAGGATAGGGGCAGTCCAGCGGTAGCGGAGCAGAGAGAAAATATAGTCCATCGGTCCGCAATTTAAAAGCCACAAGAAGTTGGGACTGGGATACAGATCCCAGACATCTGACTAGGGGAAGTCTCCAGAGAAAGGTTGCAGACAGCCCTGCTGGCGAACGTCTCGGTGTTCTTAGAGAGACAGAACTGGTTCCACGGAACTGAGACTTCCCTTTCCTCTTGCGCTCGCCCTCCTCAGCAGTCCTAGGATCCCAAAGTTGCGGGCTTGAGGCATCTTAAGCCAGATAACAAGAATGTGGAGAAATCCCAACCCACTGGCGGGCCCAGGAAGGGATAAACTGGCTACCTTTTCAAGAACATTAAATGACTGACTTTCCATCGGCAGTATCTTGAAAAGCCCGAAACCCTGTATCTAGAACAGATAAATGTAACCCCAAATAATATTGGACCAAGTTGTCCCCAAGCACTTAAGACAAAGCAGAGAGCTCCTTGGCTCTGCAATGAGAGAGTGAAGATTGTTACTTTATGCAATTGTGGCATGCTCCACCGTTAAGAACCAGTTAGGATACTACCTGTGTAAATGGTCTTTAGTTATTTCCTTTGTCTGGGCTCGTTTTCTCTGTAAAATAAAGGTATTAGAAGGGGGGAACCCATCAGAACTACAGTTTTTATGGCTTATAGAATACAACCACACTAAAAAAGGGAGAACAAGTATATTCACCCCCATTTTGTCAGTGTGTGTGTGTGTGTGTGTGTGTGTGTGTGTGTGTGTGTTGTGTGTGTGTGGGGGGGGGTAATTGAAGTTTAGAGAATGGAAATGACTTGGGCAAGGACAGACAAACACTGAATACCTTGCCTGCCATCAATATGATCTCTAATGTGCTTCCCAGCTCTAACCTTCTGTGATTCTAAATGGGAGGGCAAGAAGAGATCGGGCAGAAGAAAACTCCCTTCACACACTGAGTATTCTCAGGTGAAACTATTCCTTTCATCCTCGCTCTAAGCAATAGGCCACAGAAACCTGAATGGGGAGGAAAAAAAAAACCTGGGAGGAAAAACTCCACCACAGAACTATATTTCTTCCCTTAATGCAGAGACTAGGTTAGAAAGTGCTTACGGTTCTTTGTTTTGGAATGAGAATTTTGAAAGGAAGGAGAAATTATTTTTGTATGTTTTGAGAAGGGGGTGGGGAGAAGGGAGGACTACTTTCTCTCTCTTCATCCTTTCATATCCTGGAACGGGGACTAGCCCACCAAACTACTCAATTCCAGTTCTCAGTCACCTCCCCTGTAAAATAAGGCGCTTGGGCTAAATCAGAGGTTCACAAACTGAGGTCAAAGATCCTAACATCTATGAACATATTTCAGGGAGGTACCTGTACTTGTATAGGCAAAAAGTAATTACATCTTCATTACCAAATACTTGGTTTCCTTTGTAATCCTATGCATTTTCTTTCATACATTTAAAATCATGATTTTAGAAGGGATACGTAGACTTCACCATACTGCCAAAGGGGTCCAAGATACAGAAAAGGCTAAGAACCAGTAGACTAGCTAGTCTCTAATGTCTTTCTAGCTCCAAATCCTTCAATAACAACAGTGCCTTTCTCTGAGATGTTGTGCCAAATTAGGTGCTTTGTGTCAAGTTATTTTTTAGCCCTTAAGACCCAACATAAGTGTCAGTTATCATCATCATCATCATCATCATCATCATCATCATCATCATCATCAAACAAGTAAAACAAGAGAAGCCACTCTGTAACTGGACACTAGAGACACATGAGAGAACAGGACATCCAGAAGCCAGTAACCATTTCTACGCTATCTGCACAAACTGAAGTTCCTCCAAGTAGTGGTGGAAGGTTGGGTTACCACAAAACACAGACAAGGGGACAGGGCACAAGTTATGTCAAATAATCTTCAGGTAGTACAGGGCCCATGGAAATTCAGTTCCCTCCATGTTAAAGATCAGAATTTCCTAGAGCCAAAAGTCTCAAAAGCCACAAATTATTGCTAGGTTCTGAACAACTCAATATCCCCACTTTAAACTATAAATGATAACATTTTTATGATAAAAGAATAGGATACTCCCTCTAAGGTCATATGCAGTACCTCAGGAGGGCATGCAGTTACCCTTGGCTTCCTGAAAACATTTTATTATAATCTAGGAATATAGTTTATCTATAATACATCTACTTATGGTATATAAAATACAATATACCTATAGAAATATAGTATTTTATTAATATAGTACCTTATATAGTATATTAGAATAATATGCTCTGGCATATCCTACTAATCTGGAAAATTTCCAGCATGTACAGGCCTCATATTTTGCCTCCATTATCTAAAGACCAGCCTCAGTCTGGTCAGAGAGATCAGGTAGAATTTTTTTTCAGCCACAGCAACTCATTGTTATCTACTAAAATATGGGGGTTGGGGGTAGTGGAAATGGTGGTTTCTCAGTGTAGGAGTTTGTTGTTACACTAAGTTAATTACAGATGCTTAAAGTGTTGAACTGAAATACCAACAGCATGAAAGGCAGTATAGCCTTTTATTAAAGATGTCATGGGACTAAATGAATACAGAGAAGCATGGGAACATTTGCATGAACTGATGCAAAGTAAATAGAATCCAGGAAAACAGCATGCACAAATACAGCAATGTAAATTTTAAAAGCTACAACAAAACAATAAAAATTGAATGCTGTGAAATTATGATGACCAAGCTTGGTTCCCCCAGAAAGAGACAGAAGGGATGCTTTTCTTTGAAGAGATGGGGGACTGCTTATAATGTTAGATTTCTCCCAATATGCTGGCTAATTTTACTGAACTTAAAAAAAATCCTCTTTACTATTTATTGTAAGGGATGACTCATTGGAAGGGACAGAGGAGAATATATTGGAAAATAAGGTGATGTAAAATACAAAGATCTTAAAAGATATTTTGAAGGGAAAAAAAGATGTGGATTCTAGTCCTGTTCCTGACATTTATTGGCTATATGACCTTGGGCAAGTTAATTAACTACTTAGTGTCTCAGAAAATGTTACTATACATTACAGATGACATACTGATCTGCATCTATGGATTAAGTTTCCATACAAAGATTTCCCTACACTACTGAAATTACAGGTACAGATCTTTAAAGAAAACCTATTGGATGCCTCCACCAAAGCCTTCCTCCATCCCTTTCTATTGTAAGATGGTGACACTGGATTCCCAAAAGCTGCCAGTGGAACAAAACTCTGGCAGGTGGGGTAGAGTTGAAAAGATTTCAAGTATTGTTCAGAATCGATCAAGTTATTGTTCAATTTTAGCTGAGGTGCCTCTCTGGACTTCATCTATGAATGGCTAATTAATAATAATAATAATATCTCCCTAAACCTAATGGGTAGGGGGAGGTAGGTAGAAGGAGAAGGATTTTGTTGGGTCTCAAACTTTTTTAAAAAAGTAGGTTGTAGTAAAGATTCTTTTCAATGTATAAGTTGAACCAGATGACCCCTGAGGTCTCTTCCAACTACCAGATCCTGTGATTCTGATTCTTGACAAATCCCACAGAATTGTATAGTATTCAGCCAGTGAAACACAATTCACTCAGACACTATTTTGTGGTGTTTGCTGACCATTTCACCTTCTTCAACTTTTTCATTGTCTATAAAATGGGATTTACACTAGTCTATTTCACAGGATTTCTTCAAGAGAAGTGCTTTCTGAGCCTTGCTTAGATTTGTTTTCAATTTAAAAATATTCTTGTTGAAATTTTTGTTTTTACATCAACTTCATTTCTGAAAATATCTTTCATCCCTATGCAGTGAACCTTCCCTTGTAAGGAAGAATTTTTAAGCAAACAAAAAGCAGTCCAGGAAAGTCAAACAATGCATCAATTTGGCTCTGATAGTCTCTGCTATGGCATACATTATCCTTCACTTCAAACTTTATAACTTAAGAAAAAACACAATCACAATGAAAATACGTGAGCTATTAATATCCACTTGTCTACTTTTATCAAGCCAAAACCATTCTTTGTTTTAACTACACATGTAAGCCAACCACCTTGTTGAGTGTCCATCAGTGGATTCTGGGATTTCAAAATAAGAATTTTATGGATGTCACACTCCCCCCTTTCATGAATTCTGCACTCCAGTTAAAGGGGCCAACTTGTTTCTCCCCCAACTGGGCACGTCACCTCCAGACTCAGCACTTTTGTGCCTGCAGTACTCAGTATGCAAGCAGCCCTTTAGAATTCCTAGCTTCCTTGCAAAGTTCAACTGTATACAGTGTTTTACCAGAAGCCTTTCCTGATCTCTTTAGTTAGTGCTTGCTCATTGCTGAATTGATTATGTATCTACGCATTTCTTTATCTATTGTATTCTTTCTTTCCCCATAGAAAAAATGTTTTTATCTTCCCCCCACCCCCAACTTCCCTGTCTCACAGCGCCTTCCTTGTACCGAGCGGGTGCTAATGAATTGAATTGGCTCCATAGCATTCTGACACTTGTAGGATTGGATTGGTTTGAAAGCTGGGCGAGAGGGCGGCAGGGTCAAATCCGAGTAGATTTCATACTTAGTGAGCAGCTAGCTGTTGATCTTTTCGACTCCCCCTCCCCACCCCTAGCCTTTCCTCTCTCTGAACTTGGGCTGTCTGTATTTCCAGGGGACTCTGGAAACGCGGGCACCCTTGAACCACAACCTTGCTTATTGAGGTTCTAGCGCCCAGTCTAGCAGGGGCGGGCAGGGCGGGGCTCCTGTCTAGAAAGAGGGGTGGAGAGTGGATTTAGCAGGGAGGAGTTAGAGACTGGACAGCGCAGCTTTTTGCTAGTAACTGTAAGACCGAGATGCTCTTACCTAGAAAGCTGGTCCTCTCAGGGAGGCGAGTCAGGCATTGCCGTTTTGTCTCCTCGTGACCTTGAAAAATCACTTCTTCTCTCGGGACCTCAGTTTCTTCCTCTTGAAAGAGGAAATCAGACCTGATTTTTAATCTCTAAGGCTTTCTGACTCTCTTCCTCTCAACCCCTCCCCCCCTATTCTGCCCCCAGTCAATGCCCAGTGAATGTGAGGCTGGGCGTGAGGGAATTATGTTCTCCTATCCAGTCCCTCCTGACCCAATCCCCTCTCTGCACTTCATCCCCACCTAAAGGGGAGGGGGTTCCCCAGAGGAAAGCAGACAAGCTGGCTGGCAGACGCTTCTCCTGGCCCAGCTGCTGAGCTAAGATCTGGATTATTCTTCTTAGCTCGGGCGAACCCCTTCCCGCCCCCTTCCCTTCTCTTTCATCTAGGAAGCCTTCTCTTCATTAGCCTCTTGACAGGATAGGCCCGGACAGGGGCTGGCCAGGCCTGGGTGCTCCTGCTGTGTCCCAGGAATGTGCCCTGGGCTGCGGAGGTGGGGGTGGGGAGCTTCGCTTGAGGGAGGAGGCCTGGCGGGGGGGAGTGGTGAGGGTGGCCATCAAACCTCTGTCTACAACCCCCACTGCCCCAACAACTCTATCGGGGCCTAGCTCTGACCAGCTTTCCTCCTGAGGCCGCTTGTTTAACCCCACCACCCCAAAGTGACCTTGGTGCAGAAGACAAATCGATTTGACACCTGAGGTCAAGGGGCAATGGCGGCTGGAGGAGGGGATCCAGGACTGGACGGGGTGGGCAACCTTGGAGAAAACTTTCAGCAACCAGTGCTTCTCTGGGGATCGTGAGTCTCGCCCCCAAGGAGGAAAAAGGGACCTCTGATGACCCTGAATCATTCCAAGTTATTTACATTTTTATGTGCTCCAGAAATGCTAGTACTCTCTTTCATCAACAAGCCTTCATTTGACCATCTCCATTTGACCTGCCTGCACACTCCTTGACCCTCCCGCTCTCCCTCCCTCCACTCATTTATCTAAATCTATCATCTACCTTCTATCTCCGACTATCCATCTATATCTATTTCTGTTCTGTTTATCCATCATATCTATCAACTCACATTTTTTACATTTACCCATATCTATTTATCAATCATATTTATCAACTTACTGATTTACATTGATCTATATCTTGTTATTTATTCATTTGGATCAATCTAGCTACTTATCCCTCTTGGTATGTGTTTCTCAATTTAAAATCTATTTCTGTTTTATTCATATATCCTTGTATCCCTACATTTATCTCCTAATCCCTATGTTTATCATTATCCATTTACTTCTTATTTATCTTTTATTCCCTTATCTATCTTTTTTATTTATCCACTTAGCTCTCCTTATCCTTATTGATGTTAATCTCTCTGACACCAAGAACCCTTAATTCTAGTTCAGATTTAACCATCTCTTGTCTATGTGACCTTGGGCATAGATGACTTTCCCTTCTGTAGTTTCCCTCACTTTCCCTATCTGTAAAATGAGGGGATTAGACTAGCTGCTCTCAGAAGTCACTTTCAATTCTGGTAATATCTGTGGTCTGCTTAAGGAGGGCTAAATGACATGTTTATTCAATTTCATTTGTGCCTGAGGACCCTGAGACTTTGCAACCCAGTTCTTGAAATAAGAACCTAACTTTAGTTTGAAATTTGTTGGAAGTTTATGGGGTTTTCTTTTGTCTCTTTCTGAGAGCCTTGGCTTCTCCTTGGTATCTACTCGAAAAAGCATATTCCACTTCAGCTGAATTTCAGCTGAACTGAAGAGAAATCTTTGCTGATGGAAGCTGGCTGGTCCTTCTTCCCTGAAGTCTCGACATTCATTGAAAGGTAACTTCAAACAGACTTCATATCTTTTGTTTTCCAATGGTAAACTAATTATTTGAAAATTTCTAGATCAGGGCTTTTTAGCCTTTTTGTGTGTCATGGACCCCTTTGGCAGTCTGATGAAGCCTATGGACCCCTTTCTCAGAATAAAAGAAACCCATAAAATTACAAAGAAAATTAATTATATTGAAACATAGTTATCAAAACAATTCTTTCAAAAAGCTTATAGACTCCAGGTCTAGATCTGTCATAATTAAATATTTGATTTTATAGTTTAGAATGTGCATGCATACATACTGACCAAACACACACACACACACACACACACACACACACACACACACACACACACACACAAACTTAATTAGGAGAGAAAGAAACAGTCCCAGGCTACATGTTACCTCAGAGCTGTCCCAGTTCAGTTGGGAGCAAACTCACTGGACTAGCCCAGATTTTAAAGGAGTTCTTAAGCACCAACAAACAAGTTTTGGAGTCCAGGAAAGTCACTAAGGAATCAGAACCTAAAAAGGAAGAGTTATAGACACAGGTTTGAACCACTCCCAAGATGTATTTGGAGAAAGTCAATGACATAGGATGGGATAATGTTTCCATGGGTGAGTGCTGCTAAAAATTTTCCTGTGGTTCCTAGTTTAAAGTTTTAACACAACAGTTCATTGAAGGCATTAAGATCATTTTTTTCCACACTATATTTCTCTTTAAGTTAAATTTTTCCTGAGTTAATTCCAGTAAAGGGCTTTTGCACTTTTATAAAATATTATGCAAATGGGTGTGTTAGATGTCCTTTTTGTCCATCTAGGTTTATATATTTATTTTATATTCTATCTTTATATATCTAATTAACTTTCTAGTTATATCTTTACCTCTCTTTGTCTACTTTGTCTTATATCTAAATTATTTCCATATCTTCCTCTTCTTCTTTATCTAAACTATTTTTATCTAGCCATCTTTGTCAATAATCACATATAATTTTATCATTTTTCTATTCTATGCTCTCTCAGTATGTCAATATACATAAAACACATACGTGTGTACACACGTTTATATATGACTGTCTGCATACATACATACATACATACATATATATATACATATATATATATATATTTAGTACTTACCATTACTGTTTCCTTTACTAATAACATTATCATTGTTTCCTTTGTACTGACAAAGGAATGTTCTCAAAGGAGTCATGCAACTTGTCCAAGGTCAAATAACTTACTGTCTTCCTGCTCATCTCCATCCTAAGGAGTTGTGTGACCTTGATCAAATCACACAGCCTCTAAGATCCCATTCCTTTTTTCCATAAAGGAAATAGCAATGATTCTTTTTATAGTACTACCAAGCTGATGGATGTGAAAGCTCACTGAGAAGTATTTTTATTATTATTAATTCTGATTATTGCCAGTATGTCCTTATGTATGTATGTTAGTTGTGTATCTCAGACCAAAAATAAAAACAATTCTTTATGTGTCAAACTTAAGAGTTGCAAAATGCTTTTGCCTATATTATTTCATCATCTGGCCTTTTATTCCTGGGGCCTGGACCCTGCCTCTCTCCCCATGGCAAAATCAACCATCTTTAATAATATTCCTTTAGGCATCATTCACAAAGGGAAGGTTAAGAGCTGAGTAATTGTGGGAGAAATTTAATGAATTCAATTTTGGAAATTCTGGCCCAAACCCAAAGCCTCTCGCTCCCCCAATTTTCTGTAGAATTCCTCAATTATCTTCAATGCTTTCTCCATGTAGGTGCTCTCTAAGGGGAAGGATTTATTAGAGTATAGAAGCAGAGCAAACTTGTGTTTCAGCTTCAGAGATGGAGAATTTTGAGTACCCACATTGGTATCTGAGTATCTGAGGGCTGGCGAACAGACCATTAGAAGATTTCCAGAATATTGGAGAGTTCTTGACTCAAGCAATAATCAAGTTCAGTTAGAATAATAATCACAACAATCACAGTTCAGCTGGACCTTCCCTGCCTAGACACTGAAGTCATTAGAATCCCAAGAGTGTCATTTTCTAAAAGGAAACTTCATAGTGCTAGTGGTGCATATTGGTTTTTCTTTATCTTTTCCTTTTTTTTTTTTTTCATTTTGAAATACCCTTAAGAGCCCCCAGAAACCAGCTTTTCAGAAGGTACCTCGTCTAGATTGGGAGTCAGGTAACCTGGGTCCTAACCCTGGCTTTGACAGTGACTTTTTTTTATGACCTTAGCAAATTCACTTTTCTCCTCTTAATCCATTTCTTCATTTTTAAGATTAGGGTGTCTATCTTTAAAATCCCTCCTAGTCCTATCATTAAATGTTGTAAGGTCTCCAGTTGTGATATTTTAGGGTCTGTTTTCTAACCTTTGCAGATCTGATATTCTCTGTTCTAAGGTTTGTAGCAGTTCTGACATTTTATGTTCCAACATTCTTTACAGCACTGAAATTCCAATTTTCTTATTTTAAGATCCCACTTAGATCAATGGACTCTCTCTCTCTCTCTCTCTCTCTCTCTCTCTCTCTCTCTCTCTCTCTCTCTCTCTCTCTCTCTCTCTCTCTCTCTCTCTCTCTCTCTCTCTCTCTCTCTCCTTTCTCCACTTTGTGGAGCTTTGGTGGAAGTGACTTTAATTTGTTATTTCCTCAGACTTTTATGCTTCGTTGAATAGCTGTGCAAGTCTACTTTATAATTTAAGCTATTTGATATTTATTAAATGTTTTTATTATTGTGAGACTTGTAAAAGCAATGTAGTGGCAAAAAGTAATGTTTTGCTTATTCTGTGCAAAAATAAGAAATTGAATATAACATTTTGAAAATATCCATCCAGTCAAAATGTTTGTATTTAATATGTTAAAGTACAATGTGCAAAATTTTTAAAAATAAAGTTTGTTAATATGCACAGTAAAAAAAAAAATCCCTTAAGACAAAGGACCAAGAGGAGGAGAGTAGGAAGAAAGATGGATTTAAAAACTCTCTTTTACTGGACCTTTATGGGTGAACCCAGGGATTCCTACCCATGATCTTGTTTCCAGAAGGAGCCAATTACTCAAAGGGCCCAGAGGAAATGAATGATCTTGTAGCAGGTTCTTCCTCAGAGGCAGAAGATCCTCAGTGGGAAAATTAGCTTCTTCTTCCCTCCCCCACTCCATGGGTTCCAAGTCTCTATTCTTTTAGTATGAGTTCTGCAGGATTGGTAGAAAGCAGATTGAGACCAGGAAAATGTGTTAATGAAGGAAAAAAGGAGGAAAAAAAAGGACAAGCAGAACTCAGTAAAAACAAGGTGAAATCCTCAGACCATGTTTCCTATCCTTCTTCCTGACCTTAAAAACTAATTCTGAGGAGAAAAAAAGTCTCTCTTATAGCCTTAGAGCTCATTGGGCAAAGGAAGAAATTTCTGTTGGAAGTTTTTCTCTGACATGATGTTGTTCAGAGACTCAAATCTCTATCATCTATATTTCTATTTACACATATGTATACATACACATGTGTATATACATGTATGTGCATATATAATACATATCCACACATTCATATGTATGTGTGTATGAACAAGTGGGGAACCTTTCAATCAACTCCTGGGATGCAGCCATGAAAGCTATGCCATGCCTTGATGAATGTGTGTGCCAGTCAATTCACATCTCTGAGACTGAGTTTCTTCTCTGTTAATTGGGGGTAATAATGTACCACCTGCTTCAAGAGACTGCTGTGAAAAGATAATATGTATTGCTTTTTAAGAAGCAGCTAGTGAGGTAGAAAAAGTACTAAACTGAGTCAAAGGACAGAGGTTAAAATTCTGGCTTTGCCACTGATTTACCTATATGATCTTTAGAAGACTTTTCCCCTCTCTGGGCCTCAATTTTCTCATCTGAAAAATGGGTATGTTGGATAAATGATCTCTAAGGTCGCTTCTTCCGAAACACAGTGAACCATAAAAGGCTCTTTCAAGATACACCCCAGGTTCACATGTGATTATGAAGTTAGAGTTGAAAGGAATGTGAGAGGCCAATCACAGAATTTAATCGTAGGTACAAGTTTCAACTGAGAATAATATCAGGCAGAAGAAAAACATTCCCTTAAAAGTCTTGAAAATAAACAAATTTCTTCCAATTTAGGATTGATTTTTCATTTAGCTCCATGGTATTATGCAACACAGAGAGCTCAGAAATTCAGATGTTTTTGATTGAAATAAGCCCTTAGAAAAACCTCAAGCCCAGCCCTCAATTTGTTTATAATAGGAAAAGTGCCTGTTTGAAGCTTGCAAAACTCAAGAAAGGGCTGAACCAAATTAGCTTCGATGTTGTCTGACTTTGTGTGTGATCAGTTATGAAGTTTTTGTTTCCAGCATAACTCAGGACTCTTCAGAACCCGTGTTATATCTCCAGAAAAGGAAGTTGTTAAAGGAACGGGGTTTTCAGATGAGCACATCTTTGTCCTTTGTACAACCAATGCAGTATTCCTGGATTTTGCAATCCTCAAGTAGGGATTTGGAAGAGAACTAGACAGTTCAATTTCCCTTAAAATGTTATTAAGTGCCTGATAGAGTCATTTCCTCAATTTGATTCAATCATCATCAATTAAATGCCTCTTACATGACTAGACCTGCACTGGGCCACTGATAGGATACAGAAATGAACACATGTTTTTAGCCCTAAAAGAGTTCATAGTCTAGTAGGGGAGATACGACATATACATTAAAAGTTAATTTTTTTTTTTTGCTTTTTGAAGGGCAATTGGGGCTAAGTAACTTGCCCAAGGTCACACGGCTAGGTTTTTGTTTGTGTGTGTTAAGTGTCTGAGGCTGGATCTGAACTCAGGTCCTTCTGACTCCAGGGCCGGTGCTCTACTCACTGCGCCACCTAGCCATAGTTAAAAGTTAATTTTAGAAATGAGTGAATATTAATCTGATCACTCACAAGACACTGATTATGTCAGCTTGAGCAAGTCACTTGGCCTTTCTCAGCCTTAGTCTCCTCATTTGTAAAATGGGGACAATAATAGCCCATGCCTCACTGGTTTGTTGTGAAGATCAAATCAGATAAGATATGAAAAATGTTTTTCAAACCTTAAAGCAATATGTATATTCTCATGTACTGTACATACATGCATTATACACATACACATATATAACATTGGCAATTATTTTCATCATCACTATTAAGAATTTTATGTTTTAAAGATTATGAGGTACTTTCCTCATATCAACCCTAGAAAGCAGGTAGTGTGTGTGTAATTATTCAGAAGCAGTATAAAAAGAGACCGAGAGTCATGAAAGGGTAGGGGTCAAATCCCAGCTCCACCAGTAATACCTCAGTGGCTCTGAGCAGACTCCCCATCTCTCTGTGCTTCCATTTCTTCCTGTATAAAATGGAAATAATAATTCTTGTGCTACTTATTTTATAGGTTTGTGGTGAGAAATATAAAGTACTATTATCATTCCCATATTACATCAGAGGAAACTGGGGCTTGGAGAAATGGATCACACCATGATACCAGACTTACTCTGATTCACACAGCAAGAGTAGCACATCAGAAACCTAAATCATGCACATGATGTCACAGGGCAGTAACTGATTCCATTTTCCAATGAATAGTACAGACAGTAAAGGCTGGAAGGGTTCAGAGAAGGAGATTGCATTGGACAATAATTGTTAGGAAAAGTTTCCTAAGGAAAGCAGAATTTGACCAGTCCTGGTCGTATGGGAGAAAGTTTGGATAGAAGAGGGGAAAAGATGTTGTCAGTGACAGAAGTGAACCAAGGAAAGCACCTGTTAAACTTTGGAATCAATAAAAAGACCTATGGTACTGAAGTTATTTGCTGTTTTTCCTTTGTTCTCAAAGAGGACAAATGGTTTGGATTGGAAGAGATTGGGAAATTAAGCTAGGAAAGTCTGGCATGAGAAGGGGAGAGGTAAATTGTTAAGAAGGCTTTGAAGTCTAGACTAGATGATTGCACATCAGGTGCCACAGGGAATCATTAAAGTATCATGAGCAAAGGTGTAGAGCATTTCAAATCTACATCATGTTCTTTAAGGCCAATGTTTTCAATAAATTTGAATATTTCTGGCCCTAAAAATTCTCTCCCTAAGGTTTAAATCCTTTTTGTTTGCATCTACATATTAAACATTACTCATAAAACTACTGATAATACTGAAGCTGGCTAATTTGGCAGATTAGAGTTCATATAAATAACATGGATTGTCCAATCATTGCACTGGTAGAGATGAGGAGACTAGGTCCATGATTTCACCAAGAGAGAATTCCCTAACTGAAGAAAGTCCCTCTATCAGTATAGGTCAATATCTTCTCTGCAATTTCTAGCCATGGGAGCATTACCTAGAATACCGAGAGTTTAAGTGATTTGCCCAGGATCACACAACCATTAAAAGTCACAGACAGAACTTAGAAATAAATCCTGGCTTCAAGGCCAGGAAAAGGATGACCAACCAAGGATTACAGCATGATGACAGCCAGATCTATTTCTTCAGTAACTGTTTTCCACAATACCACCTCTGACTTCCTCTCCTCTTGTTGGTATCCATATAATTTCACAAGACTAGGAGGAGTTTCTCTTCCTTTGGGTAGTTCCTTCTGTTGAGGATATATGGAAAGATGTGAATAGAATTTACACAATGAGAAAGCATAGATGGATTCCAATCTGCATTATTTAAGGGAATGTTTCTATCTCTGTGTTCAACATATTCAACAAATATTCAAATATTTGTCTGACTATTTAAATATATATTTTATTTTTCCCCAACGACATTTAAAATGTTTTAGTTTTTTTTTTTGTTTTGTTTTGAGTTCCACATTCCATCCCACCTCTCCCTTATTTCCTCACCTCTCCTCCCCTCCCTACTATGAGATGGTAAGCAATCAGATACAGGTTATATATGTGCAATCATGTAAAACATGACTCTTGACCCACTCATCCTACTCTACCACCAAAGAACAACAGGAATTATTATACTCTGCAAATCTTGCAAAAGTTGGAAAAGATCATAAGCTAGAGAACCATAAGGGACCTTATAAGTTATGCAGACCAAATTGCTCATTTTTTACATGAGGAAACTGTGGTCCAAAAGACCCAAAGGCGCAAGGACTGACTTGAGGATAGACTTTACGTAGTTAGCAGAACCAAGATAGTTGCATGGTTTCTTTGACCTCATATCCATTTTACCCTACAATACCATGGAGCTGCCTCCCCCTTAGTGAAAGAGAGAGAGAGAGAGAGAGAGAGAGAGAGAGAGAGAGAGGAAGGAAGGAAAGAAGGAAGGAAGGAAGGAAGGAAGGAAGGGAGGGAGGGAGGGAGGGAGGGAGGGAGGAAGGGAAGGAAGGAAGGAAAGAAAGAAAGAAGGAAGTTTCCCCATAATAGTATTGACTTTCCTTCTTTTAGGAAAAAGCTACTTAGTAGAGAAAAGGCAATCTTTTTAGCATTATCTTTTATTATGTATAGCATGATTTTCTGTAGTTATTAGATTATAAGAATAATTTAATAATTTTTAGAGACAGACAAGACCTTAGAACATAAAATATAAGAACTGAAAGAGACCTTAGGAAACTTCTCATTTTATAGATGAGAAAGCTTGGCGAAGTGGGGAGGAATAATTGACTCAAGAATAGCCAGGTGTGACAGGCAGGACTACATTCCCCAATCCAAGCAATAGTGCTTAGCACTAAATCATACTGCCACATATAAATTCAGTTTCTGGAGCTACATGGGACCTCATATCATCTGGTACAGTTAGAAATTCGTAGGTTAGTAGAATCTATAGAAATCATAGAGAAAACTTGCTAATAAATGAAACTCTTGTTGGAATGGGCTGCCTTGAAAATAGTGGGTTACAAGTCTACAAGTAAGGACCACTTGTTGCGAATATATGTTGCAGAGTTGTTTTGTGCTGGGTTAGGTACTCCCTGAAGTCCCTTCCAAGTAGACCTGAGATTCAAACTCAGGTACCACCAAACCTCAGTCCTCTGGATTCCTCTATAATACTCTAATGCCTCTCACATCAAAGTCACAAAATGAGTTTATCATAATACTCATTTTTTTTTTAATAAGCAATAGGGGTTAAGTAACTTGCTCAAGGTTACACGGCTAGTCATTACTTATGTGTGGGTGCTCATTTTCTGAGGCCGGATTCGATCTCGGGTCATCCCAACTCCAAGGCCGGCGCTCTTACTGCGCCACCTAGCCGCCCCAATAATACTCATTCTTAATTTATATTACATAATATTATCTAACATTTATAAAATACTTCAGGACCTTTCAAGTACTTTACAAGTATTATTTCACTTTATCTTCACAACAATCCTGGAAGATAGGTGTTATTATTATCCACATTTTATGGTTTAGCAAAATGAGGCAGATCGAAATCAAGCAACTTGTCTGGGGTCATACAGCTTGTGCTTGAGGCTAGATGTGAATTCTCATCTTCCTGACTCCAGTTCTAGCACTTTTATTCACTATGCCACCTCACTACCTTTAAAAATAATCATGATTAATAATTGTACTAAAATAGATCTTTAAAAAAGAATCCATTTTATTAAAATGGATCTATTATGTTTTTGAATCAGAAATTCCCTCTAAAGAGATAGCTCACAATCCATCAAATAACCAAAATGTAACAGTGTTAAAATACAGAAATGCTATTTATTACAAAATTTTATATTAAAGCATTACATATTAAATATAAATATTAAATAGTTAAAATGTTTTAAAACAATAATGGAACTGATTTAACTTTCTCAGACAGTTCTTAATATTTCTGCCTTCCCCAGTGTGTAGTCCCTCCCAAGGAAAACAGTGAGGTTAGCAATAGCTTAAGAGTATAATCAATACAGCCCAGCTTGAGAGGTGTGCATTGCTAAGCTCAAAATTAGTGACAATGACGTATGTTGGCAGGCTCAGCTTTTTACAGAATTGTCGGGCAGATAGAGATAAGATGGTCTTTCTCGTTGAAAGCATTTGTGCTTGGAAATATCAATTGGCCTCCTCCAGAGAGAGAAAGAGAATCATTAGGGATTACAGCATTACAATAACCAGATCTGTTCCCCTTTCTCCCTTCACAACACGGTTTGGTGAAGAGTAAATAGCCCTGGGTTATGATTCATGAGATCTGGTTTTCTGTCTGGCATTAGCCACCAGCTGTGTACCCGTGGGCAGTCACTTAACCTGTCTACATGTGGCTGCCAGGGTCCTCCATGCCCTGCCTGCCTCAGGTGGCTCACAGGGCATAAGATTCACCACTAGAAGGTAACCTGGAGAACTTTTAGTCCAGTTCCATTACTTTGTAGAGTCCCAGGAAAGGGGAAGTGACTTGGTAACAGTCAATGACTAGAGGCCAGAGTCCAGTACTACCTGAGATACCCTCACGATGTAAGTTATTCTTGTCCAAGGTCACACTGGGTGTAAGAAGTCAAGCAAGGATTTGAATTCAGGGGTCCTCTGACTCCACATGGAAATTCCTTTCACTTTTTTAATGCCATTTCTTCTCTAAAGATCTGCTCGTTTGTGAAGATCAAATGAGATTATGCATGCAGAAAAGTGCTATAGAAAATGTCAGTTATTGTTGCTGCTGTTTTTATTATGCTGATCTCAGAGAAGAGGAAAACACTAGGCATTAAGCGTTCACATCCTTGTTTTCAAAGGCATTTCAGAGCTAACTGCCCCCACACCCCAGGGGTGCCTGGGCAAAGAAATCGCATCGTGGGTGAATCCAGGCCTCTAGAGTTCAGGAACTAATTGCTAAGGAGAGATGAATTCAGGCAGTCCAAGAACATTAGCATCACTCTTGAACTGAGAACAGTCATGGAGCCAATTGGGACCAAGCGGTGGGCACTTAAGATCTAACTTGGGGCTGTCTTATAAGCACCAGATCACATGTTCCCAGTCCCCAGGCCCAAAGCAACGGCCCCCTCTTAGTTTGGAGGGGAGCACCCCTGAGTGATGATAATTACAGACTCCTCGAGAACCAGAGAGGATAATGTGGCAATTTTTATTCTGCAGAGAGACATGGGGCTATTTATAGCTTAATCTTTCTTTTCAGAGGCTGCTCTCGGAGATGCCTGACTGATTGGGCTATAATGTGCTCTGAACAGGATTCAGTCTGTGCACTGGCTTGTGAAGAGTCCTTATCCTTACTCCATTCTTTCCCGTCAGTTTGCTTTACAAATTAGAAAAGGGCATTTGTGTCAAATTCCCACCTCTCACACAAACTGGTCAAATCATTCTGGGATGGAAGGCAGAGTCATGGAGCTCAGGCTACGAGGAAGATGCAGTCCATTCTTTGTGGGAATACCCTGGCCTATTTTTGAATGGGTCTTTGCCAACCATCGTGGGATCATAAGGTTTACCGTTAAAATGGACCTTGTAAATTGTCTGGTATATTTCATTCACTTTAGAGATTAGGAGATGATTGTTAAGAGAAAGAGAGTGGTCACAGGTTGAGAAAATGGTAGAGACACTACTTGGACCCAGGTTTCTGGGGTTACTGACCTTTCGTTAGCAAGACTGTTAGCTAGGGAGCCTGGCCTTTTGTCCCCAGTGCTACCTACAGCCTGAGCTGTATAATCAATAACCTCCTGGACTCCAGACTTCTAGTTTGGCTGTAACCCTGCTGCTCTTTATTTCAGTCCATCTCTCTGGCCTTGACCTTTGGTCCACTTGTCTCATTGGAACTGTCCAGCTGTCCTCTATGTAGAGTATATTGGAAAAAGCTCGACATCCTCATCTTTGGAGGTGACCAAGAGGAGGACTAATGATCACAGGGAATGATGTAAAGAAGTTTCCTGGTCAGGTACAAGATGGTGGTGGAAGTGCCTTCCAAATTAAGGATTCTATGGCCAGGTGTCCTGGATTTACATCTACTGGCAAATGGTAGCTTTGTTAGCATATTAGCACTTCTCTAAACCTCAGTTGTTTTATCTAGAAAATGGGCATAAAACCTATCTCATTGGGTTATTTTAATGAAATCCTTTTGTAAAGATTAAATCATTATTGAAATATGTATTGCTAGTTTTTTCTCCCTCCCTCCCTTCCTTCTTTCCTTCCTTCCTTCTTTCCTTCCATCCTTCCCTCCTCTCTCTCTCTCTCTCTCTCTCTCTCTCTCTCTCTCTCTTTCCTTTTCTTTCTTTCATCTCCCCATTTCAGCCAGGATGGAAGTGGAGGGACTACTCATGACCCAATCCCATTACTGATCAACAATGAAATCCCATTACTGATCAACAATGAAATTTTGACCCGATCCATTTTGGACACAGGCTGGTTTACCTCTCCTTATGCATCCCTTGTACTATTGTTCTTACAAATAGTACCCTGGAGTCAAGATTGTTCATTTCTGTGTTTGGTGTTCTGATATTTATATGTGTTGCCTTTTTTTTTTACATTTCCGTAAAAATTTTTAAAAAACATTTTTGCATGTTATTCTCCTGGTTCTGCTTTTTGCTCTTTATTCTACACATCGGTTCATACAAGTCTTTCCAGTTCTTCGTATTCATAAGATGTTAAACACACATACACACACAAAATCCAGTAATATGATTCAGTCAGCCATTCCCCAATCAATAGGCACCAAATTTCTTTTTTTTTCTTTTTTTGTTCCTTCAAAAGAACTGATGTGAATATTTTGAAGGCCAGCATTCTTTCCACTAAACCAAACTGCTTCTGTGCTCAGGGTCTTGTGTGATAATCGACATGTGGTCACAAATAGGAGTAAATTAATCCTTTTCTGGAAGATCTTTGGTTTTAAAGTCCAAAACCTGAGTTCAAATCTAGATTCTACCACTGAAAACCCAAACCTGGGTAGATTTGGACAATTTATCAAGGAAACTTTAGTTCTCTGAGCCTCAGTTTCTTGTAAAATGAAGAATATTGAATTCATTGATCTTTCACTATTCTTCCTCCTCCAAGTCTTGCAATCTTATAATCACATAGTCCTTTACTTCTCTTGTTTATATTTTAATAAAGAAATACGACTAAGAATTTAAATTAAAATAATTAAATTTCTTTAAATAAAGAAATACAATTAAGTATAGCAGACATGTTCATTTGCCATGTTTGATAGCATAACCAAATTGGCATTTCCTTTGCCAAATTTCTTCATTTGTCAAGGAAAATCATAAACCTTGAGTGAACAAGAGTCCCATGAGATGAAATCTTGGGCTTCACTCTCTAATACTGGGAAAAGGGTCCATATCAATAAGATCATGGATTCACTGAAGCACGGAAATGTTTCATCTAGGCATGTGAAAGGGACTTTGTTAGATGATACAACCAGATGTCAAGATCCTCCTCTCAGGAAATTTACAATAAAATTGGGAAATACATGTAACAAATAATGATTATAGGATCATAGACTAGACAATTCCTCTGGTTGGGACCATCTCATCTAAACTCCTCATTTTATTGATGAGGAACTGATGCCCAGAAGAGTCAAGTGATGTGCCCAAGGTTACTAAGATTTATTTATTTCGAATCCAGAATGCCTTCCTCTATAGTATGAATACCTCTGAACATATGAAGAAGAATCAGATAAGTACAAAAGAGAACCCCTGACCAAAGATTAGAAGTTGGAGAAATTACTTTCCCCGGGGGGGTGGGGGGGTGGGGGAGGAGGATGGGGAAAGGAACAAAGAAGGAGAAAATGCAGGAGATGAAGCTTGAGTTGGCCTTGAAGGCAAGTGGAGGAGTGAAATAGTTAAATTCAGGCATGGGGAATGTGAAAATAATCATCCAGATCTCAGAGGCCCAAGATTAGAATAGGGGCCAGAGAAGAGTGAAGTTTGGCTGGAATGTAGCATAGCTTAAAGGGGATAATGTAAGCTAAGGCTGAAAAGGAAATGAAAGTGTAATAGGTCTTGAATTCCAGAATCAAGAATATGGGAGCCTTTGAAAGTTATTGAAGGGTGACACTATCAGACTGGTGCATTCAAACAGTATTCATTCATTCATTCATTCATTCATTCATCTATTCATTCACTCATCTATCATCTATCTATCTATCTATCTATCATCTATCTATCTATCTATCATCTATCTATCTACCTATATACTTCTGCAAGTTTCTGTGCTGGGGTAATTCAACATTGTTTCTGCCCTCACCGAGCTTACCAGTATAGCATCCAGGCTTAAAGACTTCAGATATTTAGTATGTGTTTTGAATGCTTTTGCAAAAGGAAAATAGTGCAATTTTTTTAGGCTGATCCCACTTCTGGAGAGGAGTACATTATGATTCCTAGTAATATATCCAACATTCTAATTCTCATTGATTGATAAACACCCCAGAACATACAGACCATCAGTCTATCCCATCTTGTACCAATATGTTCTTCTCTGTGTTAAAACACTTCTCATGATTATTATAGTCATTACAAAAATGTCTTCAGCTGCTCTGTGTGGTGTTGGAGCCTGAGATTTCTCACCCTCCATTGACCGCAGGAAGTTCTGTAGTTTGTCATTGGGGGTGACATGTTTTTTAATCACCCCAATGAAGGAAGCACTTTTGATCCTGTTGCCTGATTTGCTTTCTTCTGATGTTGAAACTGCCCACGAATGAGGAAATGAGGGAGATCACAAGCCTTGCCCTGGCTGCAAGGAGTCCTGAGGCCCTGCCCAAGAATTCCCAAACTGGGCTCCCTTTGATCTGTTCCCAAGGGGTCAGAAGACAACATCAAAAGCAATATTTGAAAAGGTCATTTCATGAGAAGTTCTTGGGGGAAATGGTTTCCACCCCTTTCAGTCTAAATGTTGGTAGTGTCAAGATATTAGAAGACACCCTATTTTCCAGAGCTGAGGTTCAGCAAACAGGCTGTGCCCTGAGCTTGGCATAACAACAATCCTTTGGGCTCATCCTCTGGATGATGTCACCCTCTGGCAAAATCACATAATTATTGTATTGCTTTGACCAGCACCAGGTGTTCTCTGAGCTTGGACAAGCCCTGAACAAGCTCCAACAAGAGCCCCTGTTCCAGGTCGTGAAGCTCTGCTGTGAATCAAGCTTGTCTCATTGTTGCTGTTACCTCTCATTAGATAGGGTGCAGTCATTGGTTTAAATATTGAGATCTCCCCACACTATCTTGGGTCCCCAACTTGGGAAAAGGCCTTGGCACATGTATCTATATCTATCTTGCTTGCAAATCATTCCCCTCACTTTGAAATTAAACTTCTGTTTGATTCCTGACTTTCCTATATCTAAGTTTGGCTCCAGCCACCCAAACATTAGAGGTCAGTTTGGTCCAGTTGATAGTAGCATTGGATATCCACTAGGACCTTCTCAGCTAATACTGTTTGAGGTTGCCATGAGGAGAAGAGTTTGGGCACTCAAAGATTCACACAAAGGTTCTGTGACAAGCTTGCTTGGGCCATGGTCATATATCGACTTCTATCAGGTCATATATTAACTGGTAGAGCAATGGTTAATGCTACATACTCCATAAATGAGTCCTGGGGATTAGCTTGGTAAAGAAGAAAATGCACAAAATGACCTGAGTTTGAATTCTTTATTTTCTGCCTACTCATTGTGTATGTTATAACAGGCAAATCACTCACCCTTCTATGTGCTTCTATATATATATTTTTTGTTACTGTTATTTTTTTCAATGAACAAAAACTTATTTTCTCTCCTCAACTCCCCATTCCCATTACAAAAGGATGAAAAAAAGACAAATCCTGGTAATAAATAAAAATAACCAAGTAAGAAAATTATCCTATTCATCATATCCAAAAGAAATGTATGTTCCATTCTGCATCTTGAGTATCATTTCTCTATCAGGAAGTGGACAGCATTCTTCATCATTAGTCCTGTGGAATTGTGGATGGTCATTGAATTGCTGAAAGATTTTCATTCTTTTAAAGCTATCTTTATAATACTGTTTCTATTTACTCTACTCAGCATCACTCATACAAGACTTCTCAAGTTTTTCTGATGTTACCCTTAACTTTCCCTTTCATAAATGAGATGTTGAATGTTGAACTACATGATTTCTCAGGTCGCTTTCAGTTCTGATTCCTACGGTCTCGTTTATAGTGACAGCAATTCAGCCTTGCTGAGCTTTTCGGTTTGCAGAGTACTTTACATTATTTCATTTTCTCCTCAAGCCAATCCCCTGATGTCATTTATTTGCATTTTGCAGATAAAGAAACTGACTGAGAGAAGTCAGGGTTGTGCAAGTAGCAAGGGACTGAGACAGAATTTGAATGTGGATCATATTGACACCAAGTCCAGGACTCCGTCCATTATGTCAAACTGCCCCTTAAGAAAGTTGAACCATTCACTGGACCATTGTGGGTGTACTCAGGCATTTTGCCATGCCTCTCCTCATCTAGTAAATCCATTTGTCTTTGGAATGTTGCCCTGTGGCTGAGCCACCCTGATCAATAGGTTCATGAGTAAAATATCAGAGTAAAATAAACCTACTATTTCTTCCTTTTAAAATAAAAATATTGATATATTTTATTTTATACCCTTTACATTTCTCCCTTTATCCTTTCCCCTTTGACCTCCCAGGAAACCATCCTATATAACAAAGAATTACTCCAAGAAGGAAGAAAAAAATTAGCAAATTCCATCATCACATAAAAAAATCATAATAAAAATCATATAAAATATTTTAATGATCTACAATCATTCTCTCCCCCACCCACTGTCTTTTCAAAGGAAGTGGGGAGAGGAGTGTTCTCATAGCTCTTCTCTGCAGCCAAGCTTGTTCATTATAATTTTGCAGCATTCAGGTCCGGTTTTTTTGGGTGGTTTTCTTTCAGTTTACATGGTTGTAATCATGTGTATTGTTTCCCTTTCTCTTCTTATTTTACTTTACATCAGTTAATATGACTTTTCAGTGCATTATGTTTACTCATCATTTCTTACAGCACAGTAATCCATGAATTCATTCTGGTTCCATTCATCCATATACCAGGAAATCAGGGTCTCTCCTGGTCTTTTGTTATCTACT
Source organism: Gymnobelideus leadbeateri (assembly GCA_011680675.1). Lineage (NCBI taxonomy): Eukaryota > Metazoa > Chordata > Mammalia > Diprotodontia > Petauridae > Gymnobelideus > Gymnobelideus leadbeateri. The sequence continues at coordinate 226,403 of WOXC01003891.1, forward strand.
TTTCCTCTAGGTCTACTCTTCCCTTGTCCAACACACACACACACTCACACACACACACACACACACACACACACACACTTCCACATCTTGCTCTAGGCAAAGTAATCAAATCAAAATTATTATTGCTCTTGGAGGGGGCAAGGCAGCAGACCTTTGGACCCCACTCATGCTTCCCAGTCAGTAACTTCCCAGACTAAAACTCCCTCTCCTTGGACACACCTATTAAAATGTAAGCTACTTGAGGGCAGGGACTCTCTTATTTTTGTTTCATATGCCTAGTTCCTGATACACTGTAGGCTACAGATAAATGCTCAATTGTTCATTCTGCTACAATATACTGTCTACTGAGTGAGAGTCCTTTCTACTACACCCTTCTAACATCCCAGAAACCCAGGATCATGTTTTTCCTGTAGGTCATTTATTCTTTTTTTTTTTTTTTTGCTTTTTGGAGGGCAACTGGGGTTAAGTAACTTGCCCAAGGTCACACGGCTAGGTTTTTGTTTGTGTGTGCATTAAGTGTCTGAGGCCGGATACGAACTCAGGTCCTTCTGACTCCAGGGCCGGCGCTCTACTCACTGCACCACCTAGCCACCCCCATTTATTCTTAAAAATAATTCTATTCTATTCTAATATATTCTATATTTTCCCTCCAATTACATGTAAAAATAACTTTCAACCTTTAAAAATATTTTGAATTCCGGATTCTCTTCCTCCCTCTTCCTCTCCCCTGCCACCTGCTCTGAACTGGCAAGCAATTTTATATAGGTTATACATATGCAATCATGCCAAAAATATTTCCATATTAGTCACATTATGAAAGGAAACACAGACCAAAGAAAAACATGAAAAAAACTCCCAAAGAAAGTGCAAAAAAGTATGCTTCGATCTACATTGAGACTCCATAGTTCTTTCTCTGGAGGTGGATAGTCATTCACAGTTGATCACTTTAAAATATGCTGTTACTGTGTGCAGTGCTCTCCTGGTTCTTTGCCCTTCACTTTACATCAGTTCATGTAAGTCTTCCCAGGTTTTGCTAAGAGAATCCTGCTCATCATTTCTCATAGCACCATAGTATTCCATCACAATCATATACCATAACTTGTTCAGTCATTGCCCAGTGAATGGGCATTTTTTTTCCCATGTGGTCTGCTTATAAAATGGCTACTTTGGAGCCTGTTGAATGCAGCCTATATTTTGTTAGAATGTCTTGGCAGTATTAGGTGAGAATTGTTTGCATTCTGCCTCAGTCCAGGTCCTGATAGGGAAATAAAAACATTTTGTCAACTTGGGTGACAATGTTGGGTATCTTAGGATGCCATTGACATTTTTAGGGATATTTAGGCTGCTTTCCAAGGCCTATGTGCATATCAGGATCTCTCCTCCCACTATAAATGTCTGCTTGTGAACACCCAGCTTGGAGTTTTGTTTAATAAGCTGAAAAAGCAAGAGCACTGTGGTTGAGTACCCTATATGGCTGGTGATGAATTCTTCAAGGCCTGACATGGTGAGTAGGCAGGGAGATAAATCCTGAGCCTCACTCAGTTTGTCACATAATCCTAGAAGGTCTAAGCTGAGAGGGACCTTAAAGATTTCAACTCTCTCTCTCTTTTTTCTTTTTGGAGGGCAATTAGGGTTAAGTGACCAAGGTCACATGGTTAATTTTTGCATTATGTCTGAGGCTGGATTTGAACTCAGGTCCTTCTGACTTCAGGGTCAGTGCTCTATGCACCTAGCCGCCCCCCAACGCTCTCATTTTACAGAGGAGGAAACTGAGGTACATAATGGGAAAGTGACTTATAGGACCACATAGGCAGTAAAGAGAAGAGTTGTCCATATCCCAATGGTTTACACCCCTTTTCCTTCACCTTGCTACATAATAATCTGTGAAATCATGGATAAATAATTTCCCTTTTGTGGGAATATTTTGCTGCTCTGTAAAAATGGGAAGTGTCCAAAGTGTAGAGTTGGAAGGGAACGCAGAAATCATCAGGACTACCCTCTTCATTTTGTAGATGAGGATACCAAGGAAAAGGGAGTGACTTAAGCAGTTGGCACTCCTAGAATTTCAACCCATGTTCTATGATACTTAGTGCAATGCAGTATGAGAATAAGCTCTAGTCTCTAAGCTCAATATGATTCTAAGATCTCCTTGTATATCAGTAGCAAAAAGACAAAAAATAAAAAGATCTTCCCATGTGCAAGTACAGAAAAATTTGTATATGCAAACCTTCTTAATTCTAACTGATTTCTAGCCCTGTACATTTGTTCCCCATTCTCTTCCAGGCTCAAAATGTTTGCGCCATATTTGTACACTGTGTGAGAGAGAAGTGTGTAAATTTTTTTCCACACGCCCCTCTCATTTCCTCACAGACTATGTGACTCTCTGCCCAAGGAGGGGGAAAGACTGAATGAACTTTCAGGTACTTCAGATCCCTCTGGCTCAGAATATCATTTCAGCCTGTGGAGGTGTTTTCCCAGAGTTCTTGGACTTGGCATCCCAGGAAATTTCACCCTCAGCTTCTCCAACCCAAACAAACACATACAATTAGAAACTAAAGCAGTGATTTAGTGCAAATTTCACTTTTTTTATAAATGTTTTATTATTTAAATGTTTTATTAATTAGTTATAAATGTTTTGTTTCTATTTTAAATTCAGTTTAATATATTTAGGTTAAGAAAAATTTATTTTCTCTCCTCCCACCTATCACATTGGGAAAAGAAAAAAGAAAAACAAAATCTTTGTAACAAATATGCATAGTCAAGCACAATGCCTTCTGTTTTTATATATTATATATTATATATTATATTTTATATATTTTTATATATATATATATTCTGTTTTTATCTTTCCAAGTTGTAGCTTCCACTTCCCTCTCACTCTGCTCTTGTCCCTGAACTGAATTATTCCTTGTAACAAATTAAAACAGCCAAAAGAAAACAATATAGAGATTGAGTCTGACCATGCATGCAACATTCTGACCCTGTAATCCCCTACCTCTCTGCCAAGAGGGAAAAAGCATACTGCTTGCTTTCTGGAACCAGGACTGGTCATTAGAATTTCTCAGAGGTCAGGAACTAATAAGAATTCAGAGTTTCTTGTTAGTGTTCTTGTCATTAACATCATTTTCACCATTGGGTGTATTATTCTCCTGGTTCTAACTTATTTTGCATGACTCTGGATCACTCTGTGTCAGTTCATACAAGTCTTCCCATGCTTCTCTGAATCTGTGGGTATCTTTTAAAAAAAGGTATTTACCTGAATGGATGCCCATTCTCTTTATGAAGTCAGAGTGGCAACATCAAATGTGTCTGCAAAGGGAACTAGTGATATTTGGTTTAACAATACCTCAATGTAACAGGAGGCAAGACATTCCCTCCCTTTACATCTGTTCCTTTTGATTTCTTTTCCCTGATTACCTTCTCAGGCATCTCTTCCTTCTTGTGTCTGGATGTCAAATTTTCTATTCAATTCTGGTTTTTTCCTCAAGAATGCTTGAAAGTCCTCTATTCCACTGAATGACCATATTTTCCCCTGAAACAAAATACTCAGTTTTGCTGGGTAGGTGACCCTTGGGTTCATTCCCAGTTCTTTTGCCCTCTGGAATATCATATTCCATGCCCTTCTATCCCTCAGTGTAGAAGCTGCCAGGTCCTGGGCTATTCTGATTGTGTTTCCACAATATTGAAATTGTTTCTTCCTGGCTGCTTGTAGTATTTTCTCCTTGATCTGGGGATTCTGGAACCTGGCTATAATATTCCTGGGAGTTTTCTTTTTGGGATCTTTTTCAGGAGGTGATCTGTGGATTCTTTCAACCTCTATTTTGCCCTCTGGATCTAAAACATCAGGGCAGTTTTCCCTGAGAATTTCTTGAAGGGTGATTTCTAGGTTCTTTCTTTGATCATGGCTTTCAGGTAGACCAATAATTTTTAAATTGTCTCTCCTGGATCTATTTTCCAGGTCAGTGGTTGTTCCCATGAGATATTTCACATTGCCTTCTATTCTTTCATTTGTTTGGATCTGTTTAACAATATCTTGATTTCTCATAAAGTCATTAGCTTCCATTTGCTGCAGTCTAACTCTGAAGGAATGAATCTCCTCAGTGAACTTTTGAGATTCTTTTTCCATCTGGCAAATTCGACTTTTTAAGGCATTCTTCTCCTCATTGCCCTTTTGGGCCTCCTTTGCCATTTGAGTTAGTCTATTTTTTAAGGTGTTGTTTTCTCAGTCAGGCTGTTGACCCTCATTTCATACTTTTCCTGCATCCTTCTCATTTCTCTTTCCAATTTTTCCTCCACTTCTCTTATTTGATTTTTAAAGTCCTTCTTAAGGTCCTCTATGGCCTGCAACCCGTTCATGTTTTCCCCTGGGGCTTTTGGAGCAGGACTTCTGACCTCACAGTACTTTTCCCGCTCTGTGCCCCCAAAATAGGAGTCTAGGGTTGCATTTTTCTGTTTCCTTTGCCTTGGCATGTTGCCGCTTGATTACTTGACTTTTGGGCTTGTTGCCACACTATGGCTTTAAGGCCAGATAGAGGAATTTTCGTCCCGAACGTGTGGGGGGCAACTTCTGTTTCTGGCAAGCTGTAAACCCACCCATGACTTCCACCCTAGATCACAATCCAGATCCAGGGAGGTTAAAGCAAGAGCGATTACCCCCCCAAGACTGATCGCTGGATCTCCCTACGATTTGGAGGCCGGGAGCTGGAGCTGACTCTGAAAACTGCAAAATGGCGTGTCTCCTCAGTGGCTTCTAGCCCCCAGGGGAGGGAGGTGACGCATTCCCTAAATACCAGTCCCAAAGTCCATAGGACACCAACCTCTTACTTTGTCCTAGGCATGTCTATGTTGATAATTCTGGAGTCGCCACAGCTCCTGGTGTTCTGAGGTTCCTCCAGCCGGCTGCTGGCCCTGCCGCCCTGGGGCTAAAACCTCGACTCACGAGGACCTGGGCTAGGCTCGGCTCCTGCGCTCTTCGCACTACCAGGTCCCAGACCGCTGCGCTGGTCCTTCCTGCAGGGCTGCTGGGCTGTCCTCAGCAGGAGGTTAGCTTCTCTGTGTCGTTCTGTGGGTGCTGGGGCTCCAGAAGTTGTTCAGAGTCCCCTTTTACATAGTTTGGGGGGAATCTGGGGGCAGAGTGGCTTGGACGAGCTGTTTCTACTCCACCATCTTGGCTCTGCCCCCTCAAATTTCACTTTTTAAAAACAGGAAAGCATTAGTTTGAAAAATTGTGCGGGAGACTATTTAAAATGTCCAGTTTTTCCCTGCCCCCAGACCTTAAAAAAAAAAAAAAGGTGGAAAGAGAGAAAGAAAGAAAGAATCCTTCTGCCCTGTATATTAACAGTCTCATCTATCGATTCTAATCCTTTCTCATTGCATCAAAATCCAAGGTACTCCTTAAGACTTCCTCCCATTATATTTTCCTTAGCTAAAGTAATATAAGAAATAATAATAACTCATATTTGTAAGGCACTTTACAAAGCACATCAAATGGATATAGACTCCAAGATCTCACTTAATCCTCTCAGTGACACTAGGAGAGAGACAGTGAAAAGTTTTTTGTTTTTGTTTTTGCTTTTTGGAGAGCGGGAGGCAGAACAATTGGTGTTAAGTGACTTGCCCGAGACCACCCGGCTAGTTAGTGTTAAGTGTCTGAGGCTGGATTTGAACTCAGGTCCTCCTGATTCCAAAGCAGTTGATCTATTCACTATGTCACCTAGATAACCTTAGTGAAAAGTTTTTAATCCCTATTTTACAGATGAGGAAATCAAGGATAGAGAGCATGAAGGACCTTCCCCAAAGTCCAGCAGGAAGCTAGTGGTGGAACAGAGATTCCAACTCAGGTATCTCAAGTCTTAGTTTGGTTCTTTCTCCAACATAATCAGCAATCTCCTTACAATATCTTAAAAACTACAGTGAAAAAATAATAGCACCCTTTTCTCACCTCAAAATTCTCCTGGGTATATGTTCAGGTCTTGGAAAAGTCAATACGAAGAATTGGCTTTCCTAACTATGGCTTATTCTTGTTTTATGTCAATAAGGCAGTGAACTGTGAAAAGAGAAAAAAGCACAAGGAATGGTGGAGAGAGAGGAGGGGCGTTGACTCAAATTGTTTTTGAAAGATGTCTTTATCATGTCCTTGTGAATTAGAGAAGAATCTTCCAACAATAACCATCTTCAAGCCATTATATGGAGAATGGTGGCCATCTGTTCCCTAACCTCAGTGAGGCCAGTCCAGGAGCTGGAGAACAGCTGGCCACCACCTCCCTTAGTTAGCATCCTGCTGGGATGGGCTAGGAGTGGATCTGATGAGAAGTTGGGCAGAATACTGTAGAATCTTTTTTTTTTTTGCTTTTTGGAGGGCAGTTGGGGTTAAGCAACTTGCCCAAGGTCACATGGCTAGGTTTTTGTTTGTGTGTGCGGTAAGTGTCAGGTCCTTCTGACTCCAGGGCCAACGCTCTACTCACTGCGACACCTAGCCACCCCTATATTCTTATCATCTGCTCAGTGAAACTGTGACCTTAAGTGTAGATGGAGACATTTTGTGGATAAAGCATGGAGAGATTAAAAATTCATAAGATCTGGAGCTAGAAAGTCCTTAGCCATCCAAGCACCTAATACTATATAAGGAGGATTTGAGTTACAGAGAGTTTAGGTAACTTGTTCAAGGTCACATATCTAGTAAGTGGAGAAGCCAGACTGGAAATCAGGCCTTTTGGCTCTAGGTCCAAGGTTCTTTCCCTACACTGTGCTGATTCTATAAGGGACAAAAGTAGTGAATGCCTTTCCATCAAGAATCAAAAGGGGCTCCATTATGAATGAAATTTACATTTTACCCCATGAAATAGCTATGTCATTGAATGCACAAGTAGCTTGAAGAATAATTCTTAGCTGTTTTTATGTGGGAAAGAAGAAGAGAAATTAAATGACACTCTTGAAAAATAAGTATGAAGGTGTATGGAAATACAACATGCTAAAATGGAAAGAATCTTGGATTTGCAATGGTTTATACACAGGTTCTATGTCTGGCAAGAACTACGGTATGACCTCCATTAAATAATTTCTCCCCCATATTCTCAATTCATTCTCCTATAAAGTAAGCATCATGACATTTGTGTAATTTATATCACTGGATTGTTGATTTTACAGGTTTAAGCTCCTCCGCATCTTCTGAATCTTTGCTTCTCTTGTCTAGGTTTTTCTAGAATTCTTTCAGGAAGTTTCTACCCAACATGCTGAAAATCTCCTGGGTCTTTTTCTAGTTCAGTCAGCACTCAGTTATCCATTTTGCTCCTAGGTGTATAGAATATGGACCAGATGTGCAGATAAACCCTGAGAGGCATTACCACTGGTCCTTCCCTTGATGGGAGGAAGAAATCTCAAGGCCTTGCCAGGTTGTATATCTCCTCCCTGAGTTTCTGCATTCATTTGAAGACCAGATCAGGGAAGTGGAAGGGTCAATGGCAATGTTCCCTTTCAATTCAATTGGCGCCTCTATCCATGTTCTAGGATTAACTAAATTTTTCTGTCAGTTGTCCAAGTCAATAGTGGTTGAGCTATTGTCAGAATTGTCTTTGAGGTCTTTTGTCTTTTTTTTTTCTAAGACTAGGCACATCATGATTTGCAATCATATAGCAAATAGGGAGAATAGAAGTGTTAAAGAGAAGGGCTATTGTAGCAACAAGTATCTTGGGATCACTGAAAATGCTATAAAGTTGTATAAATGCAACCCATCCTGTCCTCCCATATTCTATTTCACTCTGGGCCATGGTTGTTGCTTATCCATAATGCCTGACTCGGAATAAACCACCTCAGGTGATGAATCTGGAAAGGTAAACATCTGTTCCCCATTACCCTAGCTACAGTTGTTCCTGCCACCAGGGAATTATGAAGTTGCTTATCCCCACTGCTGGATTGTGAGCTCTATGGGGAAACTGAGGTCCTGGGTTTTATTTTATTTTTTCAACTACCAAAGAACCAAGTATATATCATATTTATGAACCCAAAATTGAAACAAAATGACTTCTTTTTATTTCTTCTTCATTCTAGAACTCAGAGACAACCATAATGAAATATTAAGTCTCTCGATACCCTTGTCGCTTCATCTGTAAAATGAATGGATTGGATTTTATAGGTGACATATTCCTCCCAGCTTTAAATCCATGATGCCATGATATTATGTCTCAAAAACATTGAAGGACTGATACATTGATAACCCAAATGATTCGGTCCCTTGGATAGGAATTCATCAAGACCACTGGGGTAGCAGATTAAGTTGACTGGGAAATGGCAAACCCAGTTGCCAATGGTAAAAACCTGTGCGGCATGTGGGTATGCTGTAGTTTCCATCTTTATTGTTTACAAGGGAAATGTACAGTAGAAAGAGCACTAGGGCTGAAAATTCATAAGACTTTGGTTTGGATCCTTTGTTCTGCTACTGACCATGTAACTTTGGGCAAATCACCTCTGCTTTCTGAGCCTCAGTTGGTTTGGCTTTAGAATGATCTCTAAAGCCTCTTTCTACCCAAGCATCCTCTGATTGTCCACGGGCGGGCAAGGCTGACTCTCCACTCCTGCCAATCTCTAGTGCAAATGTGCACCCTGAGGTTAATAAATGATGGATGGGTACGATGAAAATCATTAATTAATGCCTGAAGAGGAAGCTGACCACTCTCACTTGTTTTCTTCCGTTTTCTCAAGAGCCCTTGGTGAAAATCTGTTCCATATTATATTTTAGGAAAATCTGACAGGATGTCATTATTGCCTTGTTATGATCTCACTATCTTCTATGATGAGGACTGGTGCCAATGAGCTAATGAAAAGCACCAGACTGTTTGCTGTTCCAAATCAGGATGGGGTACTTGGAGCCAGAGGCAGGGAGGAAAAAAAACATTTGGGAGAAGTTGGCTGAACCCAGGTAATTAGAGGTTTCTTGTCTTTAGGGTGTGAAGGCCCTTGTCTCTTGACACAATGAAGCAATAATCATTCCTAAGATTTTTTTTTATCTTTTCTCTGAAATCCTCAGAGCCTTTTCCCATACAGTATTTTCAGTTCGATTCAATATAGTGATAATTTATGATGAATGTTAATATTAGCTATAATAATGATAAAGGTAAATCACATTTTTATCATACTTTAAGGGTAGCTAGGTGAGTGGCCAGAAGGCCAGGCCTGAAGACAGGAAAGACTCATCTTTGTGAATTCGAATCTGGCCTCAGACACTTATTATCTGTGTGACCCTGGGCAAGTCACTTAACCTTGTTTGCCTCAGTTTCCTCATCTGTAAAATTAACAGTTTCCTCATCTGTAAAATTAATTAATATCACTCATATTAGAAGCCAATGATTTATTTATTCAGCCAACATTTATTGAGAAGGAAATGGCAAACCACTACAGTATCTCTGCCAAGACAAGCCCAAATGGGGTCACAAAAAAGGTGGACATGACTCAAATGACTTAACAGCATTTACAAATTACAGCAGGGTAGGCAGTAAGCCCCTCTGTGGGTGATTATAACTTTGCACACAGCAAGCACTTAATAAATGCTTATTGGCTTGGGAAGAAGATTGCATCTAGAATCAGAATATTGGTATTCCAATTTTTGCCCTGCAACCTATGAGCTGTGTACTTTAGGCAAGTAACTATACCTCTCTGGGCATTGGTTTGCTCATTTATAAAAGGAAGAGGTTAGACCAAGTGTGAAGTTTGCTCCCTATTCACAATCCTATTGTTCATCGCCTTCACTGCAGCCCTGTAAGACATTTATTATTATTATAATAAGACAAATATTATTATACTAACTTCTCAATGTGGAAATAGGCTCAGAGAGATGGACATGATTTGCCCAAGGTAATGTGCAATTGATTGTAGTTTCTGTTGTATGGAAGGCACTGTGATATTCTCTTGGAGAGAAGCAAAGTTAAGATGAACTAGTTCCTGCTCTCAGGAAGCTTATAATCCAGTAGGAGGATAAACACAGATAGCAAACAGAACTAAATAAAATATATGTTATAATTACATTTATACAATGCTTTAAGGTTTGCAGAATGACTTACAAATGTTATCTTATTTAATCCTTACCACAGCCCTTGGAGGCAGTTGCCTATCATTATTCCCGTTTCACAGATGAAAAAATAGAAGCCAAGAAAATAACTGACTTGTTCAGGACAACACAGCTAATGAGTTTCTAAAGTAGTATTTGAACTCAGGTCTTCTTGATAGCAAATCCAGCACTCCATTTACTGTACCATTGTAAAATAAGTGTATCAGAAGGTCAATATATATATATATATGTGTGTGCATGTGTGTGTGCGTGTGTGTGTGTGTGTGTGTGTGTGTGTGTGTGTGTGTGTGTTCGGGGGGGGGTAGGGATAAATTGCTACTAACTGTAAGAATCAGGGAAAGTTTCCTGGAGGAAGTAATTTGAGATAGGTTGTAAAGGATGGGGGATAATTCTCAACAGGTGAAGGGGAAGAAATATTCCAGCCAGTCAGGACCTTTCGAGATCATTGAATCCCTTCACTTTCTGGAAGGGGAAACTGAGTTCCTAAAGAAATCACTCATATTAGAAGCCAATGATTTATTTATTCAGCCAACATTTATTGAGTACCTATTATGTTTTAAAGCTCTGTACCTGGAGCTGAGGGAGGTAATGAATTTAGATGAGACAGGTCCCTGCCTTCTGTGATATTTTTTCTTTAATAAGTAGATTTGATACACAGTAAATTAATCATTCAATGTGTCTGCTCACACAGAGACACACATAAAATGTATCAGAAAAAAAGAATTTAAATATTCATATAATTCAGTAGGGAAAGCATTTTTGGTCCACCTTTAACAGAAATAGAAATTCTCACCCAAATTCATATAATAACCAGCAAGCTTTTTATTCATTTTTTATGGTTCTGATGATGGTTACTTCAAACCTTTTCTCCTCAGATTTATGATTCATTCCTATCCCTTCTCTCAGAAGATGGCTTCACCCCTTATTTTACTAAGAAAATCAAGACCATCCAGTGTGGAATCCTCAACTCTTTCTTTCCACTTGCCTTAACTTCTAAGAGTTATCACCCTTACTCTCCTCCCCCAGAAACTCCCAGGACAAGGTGCCCTCAACCTTCCTGCCATTAATGCTGTTAATTCCATTCCATCCTAAATCTTCTATATCCATCTTCTATCAGTCATCTCTTTTCTCCCATTCATCTTCAATATCTCTCTTTCTACTGACCCCTTCTCCATAACCTACAAGTGTGCAGGTAACCTCTATTTTTAAAAATAAAACAAAGGGACCAAAAAAATTGACATTACTATGCCTTTGGAATGTCCTCCAATTTCTCTTTTCTCCTTCACTGCCAACATTTGATGCCTCCCCTTCCTCACTACCCACTCACACTTTCTTTAACCCCTGCGCCATTACAAGCATATGTAGTCAAGCAAAATAAATTGATGAATTGACCAGATCCAAAACCACCACCACCACCATGAAGTTTCAGTCTGAACTCTAAGTGTTAATCTATCCTTCTTTGCTAGGATGTAGGCAGCATGTTCCATTAAGAGTCCTCTGAAATTGTGATGGTTCTATTGTGTTGATCAGAGTTCCCAAGTCTTTCAGAGTTGTCTTTACAAAATTGTTGTTACTGTAGATTTTGTTCTCCTGCTTTTGCTCACTTCACTTTGCATTAGTTCATACAAGTTTTTCTAGGTTTTTTTTGTTTGTTTTGCAAATCCTTCTCCTCCTCCTCATTTCTTACAATTACAATAGTATTGCACCATACTGATATACCGTTGTTCAATCATTCATCAATTAACAGACATTCTCCCAGTTTCCAATTCTTTGCCGCCACAAAAAACTGCTATTTTTGTACCTACAGGTCCTTTTCCCCTTTGATCTAGTAATAGTATTCCTGGGTCAAAGGGTGGATTCAGTTTAATAGTATTTACACCCATTTTTCAAACTCTTCCAATCTGACTTCTGTCCCCCTACCCCGTTCTGGTAAAGCAGATCTCTCATCTTCCTTGTTTTTCTGCAATATTTCCCATCATTCTTGAGAAGCTTTCTTCCCTTGATTTCTATCCTTCTCCCTCCATCTTTCTGCTTCTTTATCTGCTAATTTATTATTCTTCCATCCCTAAAAAGTGTGTGTTCATCAACAATATGGTGTCCTCTGCCTCTGTCTTTCTGTCTTTGGGACAGGTCTAACTCAAACTTTCTTCCTTGTAATTTCCAACTACTGTTCCATCTCCCAGCTCTGTACATTTTCACTGGCTATCTATCATGGTTGGGATTCTCTCCCTTCTCATCTCTGCTTTCTGGTTTCCCCAGATTTCTTCAAGTCTCAGCCAAAAGACTACCTTTTACAAAAACACCTCCCCAGGTCCTCCTTAATGCTAGTGACTGCACTGATATTATCTCCTATTAGATATCTATATCTATATCTATCTGTCTACATCTGTACATGTATATATATACATGTTATACATATATACATGTATATGTATATATACATGTTACTGTATATACATGTATATGTGTGCGTATACACATGTTATCCCTTTCATTTCCCCTAAACACTCCAAACTTCTTCATCCTCCTCTCCTATGACATGACTTTAGCTCCCTCACTACTCCAGTTTCCCTCTTCTGCATTGATCCTACTTATCAATACCCTTCCTAAAATGGGGTCCAGGAATTAGACATAGTTCCCCAGAAGTTGTCTGATGAGGACAGAGGATATTGGGATTATCACTCTCCTATTTTGGATATTCAGGCTATACCCAGAAGTGTCAAAGGACACTTTCCCCTGAATCTTCATTGTTCTAGAGGGAAATTAAGGCTCATTGAGCCTTCAATGTTTTGTTCTTCCTTTCGTAGACCTATATTCTCACAAGAGCCTGTCAACTGTCTAAGAATGCTGTTTAGTGAATGCAATTCTCCTGGGAGGTTGGGAGTGTGCATGTGTGTGAAGGGGGAGTGGGTAAGTAGGTGGAGATTATTCTCTATTTTTATCTTTTTTGTCATTTTAATGGAATATTTAAGTGGTTTTATGAAGCTGTCCATGTAAATGGAGTCTAGAAACCTAGCACTTTGGCTTCTGATTGATTATTCTTTTCTGCACAAACAAGAAATCTATTTTTCCCACATTATCTGCCCAATTGGCCATATGAAAACATTTCCATATAAAACATTCTTGTCATATCTACTTTGGACAAAATATCCATGCCTCTTTCCATCTCTGAACCCCATCTTCACCTACCCTGCCCCCACCAACCTGCCATCACTCATGAAAACTCAATTCAGTTAAATCAGTAATTATAGCAAATTTCTGTAGTGTTACAATTTCTAACTTACTTTCATATCTAATCCAATTCAATAAGCATTTTTTAAAGTCCTACAATAAATATCATAGTAGACATAGGATCTTTATTTGCAAAAGATACTATAGTGGGTGGTGGGAAAGAAACATATATAATGAAAAAATGGTCTTCTTCCAAAGAGCTTATACTTTACTCCCTGGCTCATTTGGTCCCTAGATCAGGTTTAGGAGGTGGACAACAGTTATCATTCTCTCCATAAGCCCCAACTCTGAGCCTAAATAATAATAGCACCTTTTATTTCTATAATACTTTCTTATAACAACCCTGTGAGATTGTCAGGAAAATTATGGGCACCTGCATTTTACAAATAAGGTAGTTGAGACTCAGAAAGAGTTGTTTTTAAAATTTTAAATATAGTTTTTTAATTGTTAAAAGTCTATTTCCTTTCCCTCTCATTGAAAAGAAAAGAAAAATTCCTTATAATAAATAGGCAGTCAGGCAAAAACAAGTTCCTGCATTGTCCAATCCATGGTTCCCCCTTCCCCTCAATTTCTGAGTTTAGGACTCTGACACTTCTCTGTTAGGAGGTGGGTAGACTCTTTATCTTAGGTTCCCTTGAATTCTGGTTGGTCGCAATTCTTAAATCTCTCAAAGTGTTTTGTTTTGTTTCTTTTTTTACAATGTTGCTATTAGTATTTAAATTGTTCTTTTAATTCAACTCCTTTCATTTTGCCTCAGTTCATGTAAATCTTCCCAGTTTCATCTGAAACCATTTCTTTTGTTCATTCTTAAAGTATAATACTATTCCATTACCATCACATAATATAATTTGGTCAGTCTCTCCCATGTCTATTGATAACCCTTTATTTCTAGTTCTTTGCCATTAAGAAAAAAAGAATTACTATAAATATTTTTATAAATATTGGACCTTTTTCTAGGGTTTATTTTTTTTTATCCCTTTGGGGTATAGACCTAGTAACTGCATTAATGAGTCAAAAGATGTGCACAGTTTAGTAACTTTTTGGATATAGTTCCAAATTGCTTTCTAGATTATCTGGGTCAATTCACAGCTCCCCCATTGGCTTAGTAAACATCTATTAAATGCATGCTACTTACAGACATATAAGAATAAGAGAGAGTGCTTGCCCTCAAGGAGATTGATTCTACCCCTGGAGTGATGGATACATCATGTACATAGATAAGCATATGTGTGATGGGGTGGGGCGGGGGGAGAAACCATGGCAGTGTAGAGAACATGACAATTATAGCCCTCTGAAGCCCATGGGACTTTATTTTGACAGACTGTTTCCTGACTTAGACATCCTAATCATAAGCATCTAACCTACCAATTCCAGGAATATCTTTTATTTTTTTTCCTTAGGTTTGCATCCTACATCTGGTCCAGATAAGAAACCACACCCATCCTTTGCCTTCCCCTTCCCCTCAATCTGCCCAGTGTCCAAGGTGAATTACACTTGATGTAATGTCTACCTGACTGGTGTGTGCTTTATGCCCGGACAGACTTATTTGTGCCCCAGGGCTCTGTGATTCATCACATGCTCTTTAACATTTTTAGCACTGACTTGGATAAATGGCTAGATGCAATCCTTATCATATTGGCAGATGAGACAAAGCTGGAGACTGGGGCTTACAAATTGAATGGCAGGGAAAGGATTCAAGAAAGTCTGGAAAGGCTAGAACACTGACACAAAGCCAGCAAGATGAATTTTCATAGGGGTAAGTAGAAAGTCTTACACAAGGGTGCAAAAATGTCAGTATCACCTGCCTAAGATAGGAGAGGTAAGCTATGCTGAAGCACTTGAGGGTTTGGGACAAAAGCTCAAATTGAATTTATGTGGTAGAGCAGTCAATTAAGCCAGTATGGTCTGAGGATGCATTAAGAGAGACATGGTGTCTGGTCTTT
This sequence comes from Gymnobelideus leadbeateri, assembly GCA_011680675.1. Taxonomy (NCBI): domain Eukaryota; kingdom Metazoa; phylum Chordata; class Mammalia; order Diprotodontia; family Petauridae; genus Gymnobelideus; species Gymnobelideus leadbeateri. The sequence continues at coordinate 241,637 of WOXC01003891.1, forward strand.
GTCTTGACCAGACCATGATTGCAATATTGTATTCATTCTGGGTGCTATGTTTTAGGAAGGACATTGATAAGTTGGAATATTTATGAGATGCTGAAGGGCTTAGAAATCATGCCTTATGAGGACGGATGAAAGAAAATGGGGATGTTTAGCCTGGAGAAGGGAAGACTTAGGAGGGGTCTTGATACCTGACTTAGAGTAATTGAAGGGTTTTCCTGTGGAAGAAGGATTCTTAGATTTGTCCTGATTATCCTCATAAGACAGGACCAAGAACAAAGGTTTGAAATAGCAGAGAGGGGGTAGAGTGAGGGAGGAAGTAAAGCAATTGGAACTATCCCAAAGGGGAATGGGCTGCCTGGCAAAAGGAGTAAGTACATTCCCTCTCTAACTGATCATCTTCAAGGAAAGATTCTATGACCACTTGTCCCATATGATGTAGAGAGAATTATTGTTCAGGTATGGGTTCGACTAAGAGACCCATGAGAGTCCGTTGAGGGGTCTCTGAGATTCAGTGGTTGGATTACTCTGTAGTATGGAAGAGGGAGCAGTTAAGGATTGTGTCTTTTTCCTAAAAGCTATATGCAGACCATTCAGTGTCCCCTTTGTGTTACCTTACCTTGGAAAGCAGGTGTCAGATCTCCACATACTGAGATGAAACACACTAAGAGTTGTAACATGGCAGCCTCAGACACCAAACAAACCATTTCATCACTTGGTGGAAGAAAGCTAGCTCTTGGCCAGAAACAACCATTCTATTGCAACATATGCCAGTGATCAGGAATTCTGAGGGGCCAGAGGAAAATATAGGCTGAAATCCATATGTTTCTGTGGAATATCCTTGGCAATCAATTGCTTCAAATGGCAAGTGTGAACACCTTGCTTGGTTGAAATCTGAACCTTGAGTAAAAAAATCATCCTTTTGAACTGACATAATTAACTTTCTTTGGCAACAAATGACAGGGAATATCCCATGTTTCTCAGTTTACAAATCACTTTCCTGAGAACTACCTTGTTAGGTAGATGGTGCAAATATAATTATTCCCATTTGACAGATAAGGAAACTAAGGCTAAGATGGGGAAAATAATTTTCCCAAAGTCACATGGTTAATGAGAACCTGAGGCAGGATTACAGCCTTATTCTTCTGAATTCTAGTTCATATGGTGACTATAGGTCAGTGACTTTCATCCCATTATACTATTTACTTATTTCCCTCTTCCCCTTCTGCTAGAAACTCCAGATCATAAGAAAGCTTTTATAGGGTTTATATATAAGGGAAGAGAGAACAAACATGAATAACCAGGTTAATAAGATGAGAAATGCTTAGAAAATAAATCTCCTTCATTGAAGTCCTCTGGAGCCTCATCAGGGGGCAGAGGATATCAATGCTAGAGGGTGGTAAAGGAAACAAGGTAGATAGTGGGTAGACTGCTGGGCCTAGAGTCAGGAAGACTCATTCCCCTAAATTCAAAGCTGAACTCAGATACTTGCTTTGTGACCCTGGGCAAGTCATTTAACCCTGTTTGCCTCAATTTCCTCATCTGTAAAATGAACTGGAGAAGGAAATGGCAAATCATTCCAGTATCTTTGCCAAGAAAACCTCCAAATGGAGTCATGAAGAGTCAGACATGACTGAAACAACTAAACAACAACAAATAGGGTATTAAAAGCCATGCTGTGGTAGTGCTAACTCTGGCGGAGTTGGCTACTGACTTCAAGAGAGACATCCAAGGTGACATAGTAATTCAAAACCAGATGTGAACTGAGGTCATAGAACATCAGAGTTGGAAGGGACCCAGTGCCTTTTCCCAGGGAGAAGATCCATATCAGTAGATGGAGATGTGAGACTGGGGGTTAGGAGAGAAATTAGGGTTGGATAAGTTGATCTGAGAATCATCAGGATAGAACTGAATCCCTGGCAAACAATGAGATTGCCAAATGAAATGATATAGATTACCAAATGATAAAGCAGATATATACTATTATAGCAGAGATTATTTTATAACAGCAACAATAATATTGCATTTATTTAGAGCTTTAAAATTTGCAAAGCATTTTGCACATATTATCTCATTTTATCTTCACAACAACCCTGGGAAGTTGGTGCTACTGAACCTGCAAATCTGCTTAGCCCATGGTCAGAGAGGCTAAGGGACTTTACAGGGTCACTCAGCTATTATATTTGAGGCAGGATTTGAACACAGGTCTTCCTGACTCCACATCTAGAACTCTAATCACTACATCTAGCAATCTTGCATGTTCAATGTAGGATTATAAATAGAGAGCTAGAGAGGACCTTGGAGGTCAGTTTTAGTTAAATCTCAGAGATTGTTTTCCCTCCCACCCCAACCCCTCAGCATCTACTTGCTGACCCTTCCCCCTTCTCCTTCCCCCTTCTATGTGTTGATTCCCTTCCTCTCCTCTCCTCTCTTCTCCTCCTCCCTCATATTCTTCAGGAAATTCCATGAAATCTAGTTTCAGTGACAGATTCACATTTTTCAGGAAAAGCTTCCTCCAATTGAATCGACTGATGACTGATGCTTACATTATTAATGACATTTCTTTTCAGTCTCCCCTTTTGACACTCCATTAAGGAAAGCTGATGTTTACCATTGTGATTTTGGGCCAGCACCTAAATTAAAATTGACTCAATCTTGATGAGCTTGTATGGGTTCTAAAAGATTTCCATCCCTCCAACCCCCACCAGTCAAATCTCTAAAACGCCTTGGAATTTCACAATCCATGACAGGAAGAACTCATGTTCTAGAAATGCTTCGAAGTCAACAAAGCATTTTCTTTTGAAGCAACTGCTTAATGTACCGTTATCCTCCTTTTACAGATAAGGAAACTTATTTTCAAAGAAATAAAGAGACATTTCTAAGGCCATGAAGCTCACATAAGTGATAGTAGCTGCACGAAACCCAGGTCTTCTGACTCCCAAGTTCAGTGTTGTTCTGACAGCACCACAATGCCTCGTCTATACCATGCTGTTTTTGAGGTTCTTTAGTTCAGGGAATCATATTTTAAGGATGGTATGTACAAACTATCCTATGTGAGAAGGATGACTGGCAAGGGGGATCAAGAGCATTTTCCTTCTACAAAATCACCTGAATTTTGGTCCATGCATATAGCTACCACCCATAATCAAACCCTTATCATCTCCTGGATTATTGTAGCCTCCTAGTTGATCTGCCCTTTTCTAGTCTCCCCTCTCTCAGATCCCTCTTTCACAGCTGACAAATGGATATTTCTAAAGCACAAACCTCTGTGACTCATGTGACTCGTCATGTGACTCATCTGCTCAATAAACTTCCGTGGCCCCTAAGATAAAATACAAACTCCTCTGGCTTTCAAAGTCTTTTACAATCTGACACTAACCCATTCTTCAAGGCTTGTTGTAGTTTGCTCCCCTTCACGAACTTCATGCTCCATCCAAACAGGCCATTTGCCATTTCTCATTTGTAACATGGCACCTACTGTTTTCATGTCTTTCCATGGGCTATCTGTTGCCCATGACTAGAATGCACTTCCTCTCAGAATCTCTATTGCCTTCCAGGTTGTGCTCAAGTACCGTTACTAATCCAAAGCCTGGAGCAAGAGATGCTGTTAATTAGAGAAAAGGTGTAAGGGGCAGGGAAAAGAAATTCCTTTCCTTCAGAAACCGGATCCCTCTTCCATTCTCTGGGTACCTACAAACAATCTTCCAAAAAACTTTTGCTTTGCTTGCAGCTCAGGTAAATTCATCCCCCTTGCTCTCTAGGTCTCATAGATGAGGGACTATCTGGGTTCTGAAGGGGTAACTCAGACAGTCAAATATCATGGGAACTGGGAAAGAGGTGGGGGGGGGGGGGAAGGGGTAGAGATTTTAACCAGAAAAGGTCATGCAGAGATCTGATGGAGCAGTTTGAGAGCTGGTGTCTTGTGCTGGTTAATTAATGCCCTTTACGAGTATTCTCTATCTCCTCATGCCTTTGCTTCCCTATCCTTCAATCTTACTGTGTTCGTTTTTCTTTATCATTCTGTTTCTGCCTATTTTTAATCAATTTCTGTATCCCTAAATGCATCTCTATTACTCTCCGTTGCTGTCTCTGCTTTGCTGTTTTGAAATAAATCATTCCATCTCACTCTATCATTTCATCTGCTTCTGTTTCTACTTTTCTGTGTCCATCTTTCTCTCTGTTTCCCTGGCTCTCTGCCTCTATTACTAACTTTGCCCATCTCCATTTTCATGCACAGTTTTCATCTCTCTGTGCTGGTCTTTGGGTTTCTGTCTCTTCTCATTGTTCTATGCCTTTGTTTCTCAATTTCTTGGCCTTTTTCATTGTTTTGCTGGTAGAATGCAGTGACTTCCATGAGTTAGTGAGGTGGAGGTGGGAGATTGGGAAAGGCAATCAAGTTCACCAGGTTAAAACTTGAATCTGGAGGTGCCTTCTGCCACAAGGTAACTCTCAGTTACAAAGGGTTGATCCTGAAAGATGGGTAGGAAATGGGAGATGGAGACAAGCCTGAGAGTTAGTTGAGTATCTTGTTTTTAGGGATTTCATGAAGAGTTAGGGGTCCTGGTTTAGAATCTGATCTCTGCTACTCTTTACTTGTTCGAGGCAAGTCATTTTCCTGGTCCTCAGTTTACATCTCTGTAAAATGAATGGCTTAGCCTACAAGATCTTTAAGGCACTGAGCCAACTCTAAATCTTGGCTACCCACTTAGGTCTAGTTATTTGATGCAATACTCAATTATTGTTGGAGATTAAAACAATTGACTGTGAGACTTTACCAGGGCTGCTTTCCAAAGCCTGCAGAAAATCAATATGACCTGCAAAGGACAAGGTGGGGACTAGGGCTGGTAGATATTAGGAAGGAGGGAACAGGAAGACACTGAATTTCGAACTTTAGTATTTCTCCCTTGTCCCTGGAAGAAGGGAAAAGAGAAAGGAGAGGGGAAGAAGAAGGAGGAGATGATGGAGGGAAAAAGAGATGATCATGATGATGGTGGTGGTGATAGTGATGATGATGATGATAAAAGAAGAAAAGTCTTGGGGCAGCTAAGATCTCCTTATGCCCAGAGATCACCCAGTATTCACCACCCTCTCCACTTTTCACCGAGAAGGAAAAAGAGACGTAATAGGAGAAAAGGACACAGAGGCAGGAAGGCAACCCGGCTGAGCTGACCCTCTCAGTTCTACCGATTTTGTTTTGTTTAATTTTTCCTTTCTCTAAACCTAGTGCTAGATAACTGGCACTGTACATACAAATCGGTTAGTTTGAAGAAGCACGGTTCGGGGACAACTGGGCAACCTTAAGTTGGTACCGTACAGTTTTAATCCTTTGATAAAGGCAATGTCAGTCTATTATCAATGAAAACGGTCCTCCGAGGAAAAGGACGGGAGAGCTGTAGAGTTCGAACTACTAGCTTGGAAGGTAGAGAGGAGCTATTAATAACCCCGCATAATGGCTATGGAGTCAAAGGATCTGTTAGAGGTGGGGAGCCTGCGGCCTCAAGGCCATATGTAGCAGCACTTGAGGACCTACAGGGCCACATGTGGCCTCCAGGCTGCAGGTTCCCCACCTTGTTCGGTCTCAGATACTTACTCCCTGAGGGCAAACTTTCTCAACTGGAAACTGAAATGGTTGAGCTGGATTTCCGAAGCGCCCTCCAGATTTAAATGAGCTCCAAGGACTCTGTCCCAAACTAGCTCGAGTCCTTCTCCCAAAGCTGGAAAATTGCCAAGAGCATTACGGGCCAGCCTTGGCAAGAATGGCATTGCGCAGGAACCTGGGTGGAGCTCTGTCCTCAGGGAGTTTTCAAAGAGTGGGAGAGATGAGGCATCTACCTGAATGGCCAATGTTATCGCTATTTCTCCCATTTCTATAGCGCTTAAGATTCGACAAAATACTTTCTGGTGGAATTTTCCTCATCTCTAAATTGAGGGCAGTTGGATCAGACTATTATCTTTAAGTTCCCTTCACGTCTCTAGCATTCCTGGTTCTAAAGTTCCTTCTAGCACTTAAATTCTTATGTTTCGGGAAGCCTTCCAGTTCTAACATTTGGTGTTCCCAACCAAGCAAGGGAAGCAGGAAGGGAATAAACTTTATTATATGTCTGCTATATTCCAGGCACTGAGCTAAGAAAGTGTTTTACAAAGATTATCTTCCAGCTAGAAGATTCTTTGCTTTACATTCCAAGAGCCCTCCCCGCAAGAATATTCTCTGTTCCGAAGTTCCTTCCAGTTCTGGTATTTTCTGTGTTCTAAGATCGCCTTTAGTGCGAGCATTCTCTAATTCCCCTATTCCATAGATCACTGATGAATTGGAGAGATAAAGGGAGAATTATAAGGCAACTGTCGTGTGGGCCAATTCGTTTAAAATAAAATTAGTTTTGAACTGTTCGGGATCACTTCGTTAGGTAGAACTATTTTACCTTGGTAGTTAAGGGCTCTCAGGCTGTGGAACTCCTTCCGTCATTCACCATATCCCTGCGGGCGGGACTCTGGGATTAGACCACAGGTCTTGGTTTAGGGAGGGTAGAGAGCAACACAGCAGCTTTAGAACGAATTCGCCCGATACTCCTGGAGAGGTCCAAGGGTGATTCGTGATGTGCACGAAATTGCCTCATCTGTACTCTGGCGGTCAGCCGGCCACCCGATGTCTAGGTCTCTGGAACTCAGGGCGCCGCGAGGGCGGACTCTAAAGAGAGGACAACCCTTGCTCCCAAGACCAGAATGAGAAGCACTTGAAGGCTGGAGCCTTGCCTCTGGAATTTACTGCCGTGGGACCTGGGACAAGTCACCCTCCCATCCTTGATCTCTCCAGTCCGTTCGTCCCACAAAGTATTTGGTTCGCACCTCTCCAACAACAACAAAAATGTATTCTAGCCATAATGTGACATTTCCCTCCAGAACTATGGGGTCTACGAGGGCGGCATCCTGTCTCCTCTAAACTGTGCGCGAGGGCCTCACACAGTAGGAGCTCAATAGATTTGTGTTGTATTGATTGAAATCCATTGTCAGAGGTCTTAAGAAAAAGTGGATCCGTTTCCCGGAAAATAGACTTTTCATTTCTTTCCCGGCTTGGAAGACCCTTCCTTGCCTTTGGGCTTCTAACTGGAGTCCCTAAAAAATGTATGCATGAGGCTGTTTTTGCAGGCATCAAGCACAATGTCCTTGGCAGGGCTAGATGGAGAAACCTTGGGGGGACCATGGGTGGTATGGCACTCAAGGATTGAAAGGGAGCGAATGGGTGGAAAGCAACGAGCACCCGAATTCATTTTCCTCTTTACTTTCCCCCTCCCCTCTCTCTAGGCTCAAAGGTCTCTGAGGGAAGGAATGAATCCTATAGGTTATAGAAGATGATGGAGGAGCCGTTAGCGATTGTTTACTTTTACACAGCTTCAAGATTTGCACAGCGCTTTACATAGCTAATTTGATCCCTTGAAATAGGTGCTATTAAATTTTTTTTTCCAGTTTAGAGGATGAGGAACCTGAGGGTCAGCAAATCAAAAGGATTAAACAGAACCTCAATCCTGGTCTCTCTGACTCCCAATCCAGTGCTCATTTTACTGTGCACGGAGCCTCGAGGCCAGCCATTCCCTCTTTTTGCACGGGAGAGAACCAACTACTGTTGAAGAGGAAATGTAGGCTGCAGATGACAATGGTAGTGTTAAGATTCAAATCAACATTCTTTGATTCCAAATCCTTTGAAATTCAATGAATGAATTTAGCTCCCAGCCAATCCCAAGGAGGCTCCTGGACAAGCGACTTGTCTTCCGGAAAAGCAAGGGGAGGGAGCAAACTGGAAATAGGCTAGCGATGTGTTCCAGGTGTTCTCCTGGCCAAACGAGAGAAAAGAAAAGTTGGTTTTCTGTGGAAGGACCTGTCTTTAAGACTTAAAGTGTAGAGAGAGAATCTTTCTCCCTCACTTTTCTCCTATGGGAAGTAGTTTTCTCTGTTTTGAGTCAAGCTCTTTTTTTCTCTGACGATCTCTTCTTTCTCCTCTTTTCCCACCCGTTTGTTTTATTTCCTTATTTATCTTTAGCTTACGTCTCTGTCGATTTATCTTTATCCCTGTCTTCTCCTCCTTCAATGAATATATATATATATATGTATATATATATATATATATATATATATATATATATATATATATATATATATATATATAGGTGGGTTGTTTGGGTGAAGATTGTCTCTCTGTCTCTCTCTGTCTCTGTCTCTCTCTCTGTCTCTCTGTCTCTGTCTCTGTCTCTGTCTCTGTCTCTGTCTCTCTGTCTCTCTGTCTCTCTGTCTCTCTTTCTCTCTCTCTCTCTCTTGTTTGGATTTCAGCCCCATCAGTTAATAATGCCTCATGCAGGAATGGACCAATTCAACCTCAACTAAACTTCAACCTACCCAAAGATGACGTATAATAAATTGATGGACATTTATATTATCTTCTTTTTTATGGAAAACATTTTTATTTCTCCGTCTAAATCCTTGCTGCACCTTAGAACTCAGCACAGTGGAAAGCACAATTAAATCCAACACCCATTTACCAAGCATTTGTTACTCCCTGTAAATATTAAAATTGAAACAATTCCTGCTTAGAAGCTACTGAGAAGACAATAATACATACATGAAGAAGTGGCTTTCAGGGAGATAGGAAGCAGGGGCTCATACGCTTTGTGACGATTGACAGAGCTCCTAAAACTCCAACCCATTTCTTGTTGGAATTCCGACTGAAATCGGCAAAACCCAAGCAAGACTGGTCCCTCTACCTTCACCCCCTGCCTCACCTGGGCAGTAAGACCTCATTCTCCTTGAGCACATTCCTTCACCACTGGAAGGGGAGTGGATGGCTTTGATATAGTCTGACACAAGATCAAGAATAGGTCACCGAAGAAGTCAGACTCAGGGAGATTTAGAACTGGATGAGAGTTTAGAGGTCTTTGGAGCCCAACTTCAAACAGATGGGGAAAATGAGGCCAAGAGATGGGACCAAGTCACTCAGGCTAGCCAACAGATGAACCAAGATTTAAAGTCATGTCTTCTGGTTTCAAATCTAACTATCTTCACTACCCTATATTGTTGTCTAGTTATTTCAGGTTCGTCCCATTCTTTGTGACTCCCTTTAGGGGGTTTACTTGGCAAAGATACTGGAGTGGTTTGCCATTTCCTCCTCTAGCTTATTTTACAGATGATTAAGTAACTTGTCCAGGTTCACACAGTATGTGTAAAAAGTAGGACTTGAAGTCAGGTCTCCTGACTTGAGCCCAGAATTCTATCCACTTGATCACACTTCTTATTTTCTTGTATATGTTATAGATGATAGTATCATATAATTAATTGATTAATATATAGTTAAGAATAAATGCTCCAAAGTATCTGTCTCTTTCCCCCCAATCAATCTTTATCTAATTTTCTCTGTGACAGTCTTGCCCACTCATCCCCACTCTTCCCCACTCATCTTTCCCATATGGGAGGGGTTTTGTTGAGGATGTGTACACAAAGTATTGATTATTGATTATGCATTAGTCAAGTAATTCTATAAATATTAATACTGAGAAAAGCATGCATAATTAATAATTAACAAAGAGTATGTTGTAAAATAATATTAGAGCTATATAAAATAAATAATACATAATATAATTAATATGTCATTTAAGAATAATTTCTTTAATGACTCCCTGTCAGCTTATTCCCTCCGTGAGTGATTAATATCCATAAAATGATTAAACTATATACCATTTTAATACTCCAATAGATTTGTGACCTCACCACCTTGGGGTACTCCCTCCATTGGTGTTGTTTTCAATCCATCCAAGATTTCTCAACTTGTAAAATTCTTGTCGATTTCTTCCTGTAGATATTCTAGCACCTGGGTTCATCCAGGCAACATTTGGGGCCCTTCCTTTAGTTCTCTTGATTTTGATCGATATCAATTGAATATGGATATGGCAATAATAATTATATACAATAATTGGCAACACATTGCAAAATAAAACATATATTCCTATTGTACCTATAATTTCTTTGGTATGGGAATTTCTAATGAGGAAACTCCTACCAATTCAGATTGGCATTTCCTCTGCAATTTCTAGCCTTAGAGAGTGAATCAGGGCCACTGAAAATTTAATGGATTCGCCAAGATTACCTAGATCTGTGTGAAAAGTGGACTTAAATGAGGATTTCTCACACCAGGAGGGTTCTCTCTCCATTGCCCTCATTCTGATTCTCAAGTACATGCATTCACATTAAGAATTTGAAAGGAAGCAGGGGGTGGTGGATAGAGAATTAGTCTTGAAATTAGGTAGAGCTAGGTCCAAGTGCCTCTTCTGACTCAAATTGAGTGACCGTGGATAAGTACTTTTCACCTTTTCAGTGACCCAGACAATTTTCCAAGATTGTAGCTACAGAAGAGTTGCCCTTCTCTTTGGTTGAAAGGGCTTTCCACATTGATAATTTCCCACAATGAAGAACTCAAAGGAGCTGACCTCAAAACACTGAATTGATATTAAGTAATAAGAGTAAAGAGAATTCAGTTAGTGCTCATGATATATCTCGTTAAACTAATAAATTTCCCTTTCATGGGGTCTAAATATGTATGTGAATCTTTCTGGAGTATTGTGGAATTGTGGCAGAAGGTTCTTAAGAAATTCAGGAGTATATCAAAGAGAGAGAAGTCAGGCAATCATTCATTCATTCATTCACTCATTCACTCATTCATTCAAGCAAGTACTTATTAAGCAGTTACTATGGTTAGGTACTGCCCTAAGTACTAGGGATGTAAAGAAAGACAAAACAAAAGAATTAAAAAGTCAGTCCTTGTATCAAGAAGCTCACAGTCTAATGGGGGAAACAATATACAAATAATTATGTACAAACAATATGTACATATGATAAATTGGAGATGAATCAACAGAGAGAAGGCACTAGGATTAATGGGGAATCCAGAAAAGTTTCTTTTAGAAGGTAGAATATTAGTTTGATTTATTCTGGCTGTGACCAGCTTTGTTTTTTGTTTCAGAGAGAAGATGGAGTGGTGTGAAAACACTAGGGAAAAAAGTGAAGCTTAAGCTTCCAGGGAGTAGCACAATGTAGTGGAAAGAGCAAGACCCTTAGAGTCAGCAGCCCTGGGTTGAAATTCTAGTTCTGTCACTTACTGGTCCTTGGGCAAGTAATTTCCTTCTTCTGAGCTTCAGTTTAAAATTGAAACGGAAATATTATCAGCACTGCTTGGATCAAATGAGAGACCTTGCTTTAAAGCTCTTATTTTTTTTTTTAATGCAGTGATATATAGACTTGAATATTTTATATTAATTTTTCATTTTACACTGAGGGCCCTGGGGACTACACCTAAGAAGGACTCCCAACTGAGTGTGCTTCATTGAATACTTCCAAGTTCCTCCATGCCTCTAAGGAGCCGTGGCACAGCCTTGAGGTGATCATTATAATAAAAAAGACCATCTCCAGTTCATATTCTAAAGTCAATTAATAAAAATCAATTTAAGCATCTACTGTAAACAAAGTTCCTTTATAGAGTTAATGGGCCAGTGGCAGATCTCTTTGTCTCTCTCTCCCCCGCCCCCCGTGTCTCTGTCTCTATCTCTGTCTTTGTCTCTGTCTTTCTGTCTCCTGTCTCTCTGTCTCTCTCTGTCTCTGTCTCTCTCTCTGTCTCTCTGTCTCTGTCTCTGTCTCTGTCTCTGTCTCTGTCTCTCTGTCTCTCTGTCTCTCTGTCTCTCTCTCGCTCTCTCTCTCTCTCTCTCTCTCTCTCTCTCTCTCTCTCTCACACACACACACACACACACACACACACACACACACGATTTAGGAAACCTTATCTTTCCAATAGCATTTTCACAAGCATTCTTCTTAGAACCCCTCCCCCCCAGCAATCCTATCCCTATTTTTCAGATGAAGAAACTGAGGTCTAAAAAAAAAATAATGCACCCAAAGTCACAAAGTAAAATTAGGTGCAGAGCCTAGACTCTGACTGAATGTCTCTTGACTCCCAAATAATATTGTTTGTGTTTTTTTTTTTCCTACAGCACTCGTGTTAATGCTGAACCTTAGTAGATTGTGGATCTCTGAAAGACTTTGTCTTGGACAAATTACTTTATTTTCTTGGTTTCCAGTTTCCTTATTCATAAAATAGGGGCAAGAAGGCTTGGACTAGGTCTATGTACCTTTCACCTCTAAAATCCTACTAATGCTCCTCTTTCTGAACCTCTGAACTGAGTTATGGAAGGGAGACTGTTCTCCGACCTTGCTCTTTTAGCCCCCATCAATCTCTAGGCTTACTTTTCCAAAATGAGAGATTTGGTGCTGTAACAGCAAGCACCATACCACACCCAGGATGTCCTTCTAGCACAGGTTCTTTGATCTGCTTTTAAGGGAAAGATTGCTCAAAAAGGGGTTAATAATCCTACTTTAATTAATAGACAAATAGAAAATACAGGCAGAGAAATTAGCACAAAGAGCAATAGACAGGACTCCAACTGTTTGAGTAAAGCAATACTGCTATACACTTTATGTACATCCTTGGATTGAGGGAGCACAGACATCTAAGCAGTTGGGGGGCTCTGAACATATGGCTACTCAGAGTCTCAACCAGAAAATAAAAAGATCCTTCTCATGAGTGAACCTCAAAGCAAAATGCCAGCCTCCCAGTGTATATAACAAAGACAGCATGAGCACTGAGTGCTGAAAAGCTTGAAAATCTTTGTACCCCAGCACTTAATTGGAAATTCCCTGTAGCCCAGAGACTGATCAGCTCTGGGTCAGGGCTCTATGTGCATATTAATGGGCAGGGAAGATCTGCAAATTCCCTTAACATTACAGGTGTCCAAGTTTTAAGGAAGTCTGGGGGAGTGACACATTGGGGTGGCTGCCAAATGTGTGTGTGTGGGGGGGGTGATGGAGAGGGGGCTGGATTAAACTAGTAACATTTATATTTCCTGGCATAAAGTAACATTTCCTTGACTACTATTGTTCCACAATGATATACACTGAAGTGAAGAAATCAAAGATGCTCACTTAGGTTGGATGAGGTTCTCTGAGAGGCCTAGATTAATTTTTTCTCAGTGGAAAAAAACTTTCAGTCCTAATCCAGATACCTCCCAGAGAGCTCTATGTGGACAGCAATGGAGGAGACTACTACAAGTCATAACTTGGATAGGGGTGGGGGGATGAAGTCTTTGATCATTATTCTCTTTCTAGAAGGCTCCCAGCCTTATCTTCCATGTCTCTTCTGGACAATGTGTCAGAGACACAAACAAGACAGCTTTGTCCCTGACCACTGGTTATTGCAAAATTGAGACCAAGTAGAGAGGTGGAAAGAACACTTTTCTGGTGTTGTTATTCAGTGGTTTTAGACTCTTTATGACCCCATTTAGGGTTTTCCTGGTAAGGATACTGGAGTGATTTGCCATTTTCTTCTCCAGTTCATTTTTATAAATGAGGAAACTGAAGCAGTTAAATGACTCATCCAAGGTCACACAGCTAATAAGTATCTGAGGCTGGATTTGAACTTCACCTTCCTAACTCCAGGCCTGGTACTCTATCCACTTCACCACCTAGTCCCTTTCCTACAAGCTGATTACCTTCTCTGGCCATAGTTTCATGTGTAAAATGAGATTGGGTTCAGCTTCTAAGGACCCTTCCAGCTCTAACATTCTGTGTTCTATATATCTTGAGTGCTATGTTCAGTTCTTTTCAACACCACCATTTTAAGAAGGGCATTGACAAGTTAGAGAACCTATGTAGGAAAGCAACTGGATTGTTGAGAGAGTCTCAGGATCACAGCATGTGACGGTTGGGGATGTTTAATCTGGAAATGAACAGACTTCATTGGTATGCACACCATTTTGCTGCACAATTAAAGAAGTGAAGTATTTGCAAAGATTTCATGTAGAAAAGGGAACAGACTTTGTTCTCAGAAAGCAGAACTAGGATCAATGGATGGAGACATGGAAAGATCTATTTAGAATAGATTAAGGAGGAGGGAAATAGATTCAGACAGTTATCCAAAAGAAGAATGAACTTTCTTGGAACAAGTGGATTCCCCTTCTTTGGAGGGTCTAAAAGCAAAGTCTTGATGGCCACTTGCCAGGTGTGTTGCAAAGGGTAATATTGTCCAGAAATGAGTTTGCTTAGATCTCCTCTTCCAACTCTGAGGTCCTCTCTCCACTTCTGGAGAAGACAGTCTATGAATCATGAACAAGAAGGATCTTAGTCTACTAACTGTGGACTCACAGCTTGAACAAAGTCTTTTCTTGGAACTTGTTCTCTTTCTTGATCCCTCTGTTTCTTAGAACACTGATCCCTTCCCTTGTTTTAACCATGGAGACCACCAAACAATACATTTTGACTTGGACCTAGATCCCCTGACTCTAGAACTCTTTCCACTTTGTCTCTGAAGGCTCAGGCACTTTCAAGTCCGTGCCCCAAATTCTAATTTCCCAAAAGACTGGACTTAGCTCAGATTCAGAGACAAGGCTGCCATCTAGTGGATCTTCATGGAAAACTGAGGGGAGGGTTTGCCTTTGCTCCTTTTAAGTCCATTTAAGTTCCAAGGAGAGAGCTTATTTATAAGTAAGGAATAACTCTACTGAGTGCATCTTTCTGATATAATCTCTTTTTAAAAATTAATTTTTTACTTTAAATTTAACAAGAACTCAATAGAATGGGCACTTGCATACACATATTAAACAGAGAAAAGTGGATTGTGCATGAGGTTGCAGATCTTTATAATGTACAGCTTTCTTTTAAAAAATTATAATGAGCAGCTCTTTTTGTGGTGGCTAAGAATTGGAAATCGAAGGGATGGCCTTCAACTGGAGAATGGCTAAACAAGCTCTGGTATATGATTTAATGGAATATAATTGTGCTATAGGAAATGACAAACAGGATCATTTCAGAAAAAAAAAAAACAACTGGAAAGACTTATACAAATTGATGCATAGTGAAATGAAAAGAACCAGGAGAATGTTGCACACAGTAACAGCAATACTATTCGATGAAGGATTGTGGATGACTTAGCTATTCTCAGCAATACAATGATCCAATACAATCCCAAAGGACTAATGATGAAGCTTACCATCCACCTCCAGAGAAAGAACTGATATTGTTTGAATACAGATCGAAGAATTCTATTTTTCACTTTCTTAAATGCTTTTTCTTTTGTTTGAGCTTTGTTGTACAAAATGACTAATATGGAAATGTTTTACGAAGCTGCACACTACTGTCTCAAGCTGGAGAGAGGGGAGGGATAGAATTTGGAACTCAAAACTTGAAATAAAACATGTTTTTAAGAAATATATAATAATAATAAGTATATAATAATCTGATACAATCTTAATTACAGTTTCACTGTCATTCATGGCTAAAAGTGACCGTAGAGGTCATTTAGTGCAACCTTAACTTAGCAGTCAGTATCTCTTCTCTGTAACATCCCTGGAAAATAGTTATATGACTGTACTTTAAAAAAAAAGAATACAAAAACATGAAAAACCCCCAAAGCTTCCGTAGGAAACTTCTGTCACCCTTTGCAGCAGTAGTGAGAAATACCCACTACTCTCAGGGGTCGCCCATTCCATGTTTGGGCATTTCTCATTATTTGGAACTTTTCCCTTAAAAGGTCAAAGCTCCTTCTCTGTGCCTTTCTCCTATTGCTTTTGGGCCCTTTGGTACTAGAAAAAAATGTCTAATCTGTCTTCTCCAGTATTCCATTCTACTAACTGTTTCTGCACAGGTGTGAGCTAGAGCAAATAAAGAGATAGGAATAGACATTAAGTGCCTACTGTCTACCAGGTATTGTGCTAGGTGCTTTATAAATATTATTATAATCGATCTTCATAACAACCCTGTGAAGTTATCATTTTTCTTATTTTACAGTTGTCTTTCAGCAAGATATTCTCTTGGCTCTACTGACCAAGGCCTATTTGCTTTCTGTATTGTTTCAAATCCCACCTTCTTTCCCTTATGTCCCACAGAGTTATCGAAGAGTTCACAAAAGACAATTTTTTTTCTTATAGTAACCACCACCAGTGCCTCATACATTTTCTTTTGGAGGGCAATTGGGATTAAGTAACTTGCCCAAGGTCACACGGCTAGGTTTTTTTGTTTGTGTGTGTTAAGTGTCTGAGGCCGGATCTGAACTCAGGTCCTTCTGTCTCCAGGGCCAGCGCTCTACTCACCTCACCACCTAGCCGCCCCTTCCTCATACACTTCTTATGGGCAAAATTTTTCTGATGATCCCCAAACTGCCTAGAGTGGTTAAGAAGAAAGAGCCTTGTAATCATTCAAGGGCTATAGACATGAGAAGATTTGTTGGAGTCAGGAGATGTCCCCAGTTTGAACTCCTGGCTTTGCCACTTATGATTTCTGGGTTTCTGGTCCTCGTTTGTACAATGAAGACGATGCTGAACTGTGTATTGGGTCTCTGAGGTGTCTTCCGGTTCTAATCCGTGATTCTAGTCTAACCCTATAACCAGGATCTGAATCCTGGCTTTGCCATTGACTAGCTGGGTAAACTTAGGCAGTCACGTAACTTTTCTTTCTTCCTTTCTTCCTTCCTTCCTTCCTTCCTTCCTTCCTTCCTTCCTTCCTTCCTTCCTTCCTTCCTTCCTTCCTTCTTTTCTTTTCTTTTCTTTTCTTTTTTTCTTTCTTTCTTTCTTTCTTTCTTTCTTTCTTTCTTTCTTTCTTTCTTTCTTTCCTTCCTTCCTTCCTTCCTTCCTTCCTTCCTTCCTTCCTTCCTTCTTTCCTTCCTTCCTTCCTTCCTTCCTTCCTTCCTTCCTTCCTTCCTTCCTTCCTTCCTTCCTTCCTTCCTTCCTTCCTTCTTCCTTCCTTCTTCCTTCCTTCCTTCCTTCCTTCCTTCCTTCTTTCTTTTCTTTCTTTCTTTCTTTCTTTCTTTCTTTCTTTCTTTCTTTCTTTCTTTCTTTCTTTCTCTTTCTTTCTTTCTTTCTTTCTTTCTTTCTTTCTTTCTTTCTTTCTTTCTTTCTTTCTTTCTTTCTTTTCTTTCTGCTTTTTGGAGGGCAATTGGGGTTAAATGACTTGCCCAAACAATATAACAGAATTGAGATTCAAACAGAAACTGCCTGACTACATTCAAGGTTTTTTAAACTTATTTTTTTTTCCAGTATAACAGTGATTTATTTTGAGTCAGAAGATCTGGGCTTATGTCTCTTTTGGCCACAGACTAATTGTAGGAATTAACTCTATGAATCAAATCACTCTTCCCTCTAAATCTTAATTTCCTTGTCTGTAAAGAAGATGTCAGGCCAGGTGAGAGCTAGGGTGTCTTTTAACTCTTATACTTCAATAATTCACTATGGAGTTTATCAGTGTAGTCACAACCATGCAGACTTCTGATTGTTAAATGTTCACTTTGAGCATTTGCACCTCAGAAATGGGCAAATGCTACAGATCAGGGCTCAATTAATTCATTCATTATTGATAGTCTAGATTTCAGAAAGTGATGGAGAAAGTGTTATTAAGGCAGATTAAACTTATAAGTGTGTTATCAGTCTATATATTTTTATGGAAAGCTAGTTGTTAAACATTTGTCACAATAGTATAGATTTCTATGTCTCCATCCCTCCTCTTCCTTTCTCATCTTGCCCATATCCTCCCATGAATTCTCCAAAGGGTATCCCACCCAATGGCTAGAGATCTTCCTTTAGGAATCTTGTAGCACTCAGGAATTACATAGTGTTTAGTACTGTCCTCCTTCTCTGAAACCTCACATTGTTTCCTGAGTACTAGCCATCCTTGGTCATGTGCTGCAGCCAATGTATACCCATTGTGTGTTTCCATTTCTCTTTGGGCCATCTAGGATTAGCATTCATTGGATGCTGTTGTGGATCATATGGCATCTGGCAGGGGATGGGATCAGATACTCATCTGAAAATTATGTTGTTTTTTTGTTTGCTTGTTTCTGTTGTTTTGTTTTGGCTGGGGCCTGCTTAGGGTCCCTGAAAACACTGGGCAATTTCCCACAGCGCAATTCATCCTATTAGTCTCTTGGCTTAGTTCATTGTCCATCTGAGGTGCTTGCCCTAGGAATGTGTGCTGACAAGCATTTCTTAGAACTGAGAGTCCTTTTAGTTTCAAGTTGTAATAAATGACCCATTTTGGGTGAATAACTGGAAAGTTTCTAGGATGATGGTGCCATCTGGTGGCCTGTCCTAGGAATTGCACCTTTCATTCCCTAATTGTTCTTTAGTGACTCTCTGTGACCCCATTTCGGGTCTTCCTGGCAAAGACACTGGAGTGGTTTGCCATTTCCTTCTCCAGCTCATTTTACATATGAGGAAATTGGTGCAAACAGGGCTGTTTTGCAGGCTTCCTGTTTGCCCAGGCTCACACGGCTAGTAAGTGTCTGAAGCCAGATTTGAACTCAAGAAGATGAGTCTTTTTGACTCTAGGCCAGATACTTTATCCCTAAATTCTAAGGCTCTGCGCTGAACCACTGAACTGCAAAATATCTGAGCTAATAGGCCCTTCAAGTTTTCTTCTAGTTGTAATATAGATACTGACTATGGGAACAAGGGCCTGAATAGAGGGATGTGCCTTACAGGGGACTAGGGACCTTTTCTTCTAAACTTTGAAAGAAAGAGGAAGGAGGTGATGATGAGGAATTTCAAAGGATGGAGGAGGGCAGCCAAGGGAGCCCCTATCAGACGGCTTTAGCCTTCTCCTGAAGTATGAGGCTAGTTCATCTTTTGTGAGAGTGTACAAGGATATGTGTGGGTGGGTATAGAAGGGCATGGGGACAGCTGTAGGTGAAAGGTGAGAGTGATTTGGAATGAACAATTCACGAAGGAAATGGGATAAGGAGTCATTGAGGGTTCTCTGTGGCTCTCTCTTTTTAGCGTTCTCTTCATCTTGGTCTGTCACTTGCTCCTCCTATGTCTTTTTAAATCTCTACTCTCTCCACCTTCTTGTTTTTTCAGTCTCTGAAACTTGGTCGGACTACTGTATCTATCCACTTTCTCCTAGAGAAGAGTTCTAGGAGTGTATTTAGTTAACTGTTGCTCTAATTTTCATAAAAGGGAGGAAATTTTAACTTACACACTAAAGCCAAGGATATTAACTGTTACTCCTATCCAAATTTTAAAAGATATTATTAAAACGGTGGTTTGTAAACATCTAGAAAAGGAAGCCATAATCCAGAAAAACCAGCCTTTCATCAAGAAAAGGTTCTAAGAGACTAATTTATTTTTCTTCTTTATCCTTTCACCTTTCTTTCTCCCTCCTTCTCCTCCTTCCCTTCCTCCTGTTCTTCCTTCCTTCTTTTTTCCCTTTCTTCCTTCCTTCCTTCCTTCTCTTCCTCTTTCTTTCTTTCTTTCTTTCTTTCTTTCTTTCTTTCTTTCTTTCTTTCTTTCTTTCCTCCTTCCCTCCCTCCCTCCCTCTCCCTCCTTTCCTTCCTTCCTTCCTTCCTTCCTTCCTTCCTTCCTTCCTTCCTTCCTTTCCTTCCTCCTTCTTTCCTTCCTTCCTTCTTTCTTTTTTCCCTCCCTCCCTTCCTTTAGGTGTGAGCTAGCTTAGATGAGGTCCCTTCTAATTTTGAGAATCTAATTCTGAGATGGTGACCACCATGGTTAGAGACTTCCAGATTTGAGGATCAGTTTAAGGAAAATTACAATGTTTAGTCTGGGGAAGAGAAACCTTAGGAAAGATACTAGAGTTTTCTTCAAGTATTTGAGGCGCTGTTGTTTGAAAGAAGGATTCCACTTGTTTTGCTTGACTCCAGAAGGAAGAACTCAGAGCAGTGGGTGGGATTGGCGGGGGGGATAGATTTAGGCTCCGTATGTAAGGAAAAATGTTGCAACAATTAGAGCTATTCAAAACAGAAATGTGCTGTCTTTTCAAGGTTCCTTCTCTTTGGAGGTCTTCACATAGACGACCTCATGTTAGGGACATCATCAAGGGGCTTTTCATTTGGGTGTGGGTTGGAATAGATGGTCTCTTTGGGCTTTTCCAACTAAGATCCTGTCATTTAGTCAGTCATGAGGAACTGTGGATTCAATCTTTGCGACATTCCTGGCATCTTTTGTCTCCTTTCTATTCTTTCTTTCTTTCTTTCTTTCTTTCTTTCTTTCTTTCTTTCTTTCTTTCTTTCTTTCTTTCTTTCTTTTTTATAAGCAATTGGGGTTAAATAACTTGCTCAAGGTTACATGGCTAGTTATTTATGTGTGGGTGCTAAGTACTGAGGCTGGAACCGATACTGGGTCCTCCCGACTCCGGTGCTCTTACTCACTACGCCACCTAGCAGCCCCATCTCTTTTCTATTCTTACTGGTGCCGTCCTAACATCGGGCCTGATCACCATGCTGCCAGTTTAAAAGTACTAACTTTGGGCTTGAATCTCAACTCTACTACTTCTTGTGGGACCTTGGGCAAATCTCAATGTCTCTGAGCCTGGTTCTTCCTCCATGAAACCAAAGTGATCTCTGAGGCCCCTTCCAGTTCTTCATCCCTTGAATCTGCCTCAGTAGTTGGAACTGATTCCTAACAGTTTCCCACCTGAACCCCACCCCTAAAATCTGGCCTTAAGTGTGGGATTGCTGGGCATGTCTTTAGCCAGGAATCTGCCCTTGTCACTTTTCTGCTCAAGGCACAGGCTTTTGGTTCTCTACTGTTTCCTCCCCAAAGTTCCAACTTCTTTGAGAAAGTCAGAAATTCAAGATCCCAAACAATTTGACTTCTTAGTTTTATCTAATATTATTACCTAAATTGCTTAAGTGCTTGTAATAACTAGTATTTACATAGTTCATTAAGGTTTATAAAGCAGTTTATAAATACAATTAATCTCATTTGATCCTCACAACAACCTTGGAAAGTAGGTGTTGTTTTTGTCCCCTCTCTAGCTGACTTGTCCAGGATACATAATTAGTAAGTGTCAAACTCAGGTCCTCCAGACTCCTGGCCCAGTACTCTATCCTGAGTTTTCTGGCTGTCATATTGAACTGGGCTCTGAAATCTTGACATTGTTTTTTGGTCAATGACCCCTAGATCTCAGATGCCCACTTTTACCCTCTTTGTTCAATAAATTCACACTTATCTTTAAAAGTCCAACTCAAACACTACCTCCTTCATGAAGCCTGTCCTGTTCTCTGGGGTAGATAAGGATGCTCCATGTCAGATGACACAGTGTATCTTGCTTATCCCCTCTCTCACACATTTATGCTGTAATACTATGTATTATGGTTAGGAGACTTAAAGCCAAATTCTACTGCATGAATCTGAGCAAGTCATTGTCTCTTCCTGTACTGCCATTATTACCTCCTCCTTAGTAACAGCTCATAGTTCTGGAGTTGATTGAGGTTTCCAAAGCCATTCCCTCCCAACAGCTCTCCAATGGACTATTTTTCCTCTTATATGAAAAAATGAAAGGGTTGGAAAAGATCAGCTTGAGACTCCATGGCAGCTCTAACCTTCTTCATTATCACCACCACCACCACACCATTATCATCATCACCACCATTTCTAGTCCCCTTTAAGGCACATACTTTCTTCTTTAATCCTCTTCCTGATCAGTATTTTGGGTTCTAAGTTCCTCTCCAGGTCTTACATTATATTGACGTTATTAATTTATTTATTTACACCCTTAAAATTATTCTGAGGGTCCCAAATAATTTTTAAGAATGTAAATGGTTCCAGAGACCAAAACATTTGGGAGCCACTTATTTAGGGAATAAAATGTCAAACCTGGAAAGACCCTAAGAAGAGCTTTTGGTTTTGTGGGTTATTTTATCTATCAATATTTGCCACATTAGAAATTAGAAAATCTTAGTATTATAACAACAGTTTTGGCTCCAAAGACCCCCTGAAGGGTTTCTCTCTCTCAGGGAGCCAGGTGGGTCTTCAAACCAAACTCTGAGAACCACTGATCTAAATTTTCTTCCAATTCTGTGTTCTAGGGTTCCTTTAAACTCTGACATCCTATGTTCTGAGATCCCTCCAAGCTTTGACATTCTGTGAAGTAGGATCCCTTCTAGCTCTGACATTCTATGTTCTAAAGTCCCTTCCAGTTCTGATATTCTATGTTCTATATTCTTTCCAGTTCTGAGATTCAGTATTCTAAGATCTCTCCTAGCTTTGATATTCTATATCCTGGGGTCTCTCCTAGCTCTGAAATTCTATGTTCTAGGATCTCTTCCAGCTCTGACATTCTATGTTTTCAGGTTCCTCCTAACTGTGACATTCTATATTCTAGGGTGCCTTCTAGCTCCAATGTTGTATGTTCTAAAGTCTTTTCTGGTTCTGACATTCTATGTTCTAAAATCCTTTCCAGTTATAACATTCTGTGTTCTAGGGTCCTTTCCAGCTCTGATATTCTATGTTCTAGTATCCTTCCTAGTTCTGATATTTTATGTTCTAGGGTTCTTCCTAGCTCTGACATTTAATGTTCTAAAGTCTTTTGTAGCCCTGGCATTCTATGTTCTAAGGTCCTTTCCAGTTCTGACATTCTATTTCTGAGGTCCTTCCTAGCTTTGGCATTCTACTCTATGATGATACTGGGATCATAGGAATGTGATCCTTTTATGTGAAATTCAGTGAAAACATCAACAATACAGACAGATGGTTGTATAAACTGGACAGGTAACCCACTAAACAGAAAGACCTCTTCTAGTACAAAGAACATAGAACCTAGAGTCAAGCCTATGTTCCAGCTTCAGCTCCATGTATGGCTTTTTCCCTTTACAAATTAGCTTCCCTTTTGACCATCACCACAACCTTGGGAGAGAATTGGGGTGTATGTTACTATCTTTGTTTGATACATGATGGAGCTGAGACTCAGACATGAAATGTTTTAGTGAGGGGCATCCAGCTTATTGTGATGGAGCTCTGGACTCTCTCTTAAAACCCTAAGTCAGGTAACCTCATAAGGATGAGGGAGGCAGGACTAGAGGGGAGATGGTCACTTCCTTATACAGACACTGATTTATCTCATGCCAGATGGCATCTCTATTCACCCAGCCAGCATAACAAAGAAATGAGATCACCCTGGGGGAAATGAGTCACTGAAGAATTCTGGAAACTGGTCAGGCTTTAAATCCAAAGGCTAGGCACATCAGGGCCCTGCCAACTCTGCAGTCTGGGTGCAGGGAGGGTGCCTTTGCCAGATCAGAGTGAACTTTTTGGGGGGACTTTCTCAATTTCTGAGGACTTGTGGGAAAGTTAAGGTTTTATAAGGTCTTGTTTGGAATGACAGTGGATCAATGAATGGGGAAGACATGGACATTATGTATGGTAGTGGTGGGAAGTGGGGGAGGGGAGAATATTTATATCCATACATGACAAGCAGCATAGAGTAATGCAGAGAGCTGACTTTGGAGAGGTCTGAAAGGGTTCAAGCCTTGCCTCTGCCACTTACTAGCTGTGTGACTCTGGATGGGTCACATAACCTCTCCAAGTCCCAGACAACTCTCTAGAATGAAAAATTGTATAAAAGATGCTGATTTGCATTGATAGGAAATTCCTCTCCAAGAGCTCCTCTGCACTGATGAGGTTATAGGTCTGGTAAAAAAAAAAGATCCAACACATTTATAAGGCAACCTCATAGCTGGTCATCTAGACCTTTCATGTGTGTATCACAGATCCTTTAAGTAGACAGGGAACCAATGGACCCCTTCTCAGAATTAGGTTTATAAATGCACAAAATAAGACATATAGGATTATAATGGAAGCAAATTATATTGAAATATAATTATTTGTGTGAAATTATACAGTGCATATATTTATAATACACATGTATACAGACATATGTATACATGTGTATATGCTCATATACACATACATACATGTGTGCATGCATACATACTAGAAATTCATAGCCCCAAATTAAGAACCCCTGACAAGAAGATAGAATTTGGACTCAGAAGTCTTGGGTTCTTGCTGTGGAACATTGGGGAAAAAATTTCACATCCTTTACCCTCCTTCAGTTTCCTCCTTTCCTATGAGTAAATGGAGATGAGAATATATGATCTCAAATATTTTCTTTTCTGCTTTAATTAGATCCATCTTCTATTTCTATGATATTGTTATAAAGCTCCAGGCCACTCCAATCATCTTCCCTTTGGGTTAGATCAGTGTAGATTTTCCTTCCTTCTCCTTCTCCTCTTCCTACTATCTCCATTCCTTTTATTCCCCATTATATTTTACTTTTCAATGAGCAAGCATTAATTTTCTTTCCCACACACCCCTTTCCAAATCTGAAAGAAAAAGAGTAAAACAAAACCCTAGTAACAAATATGCATAGTCAAGCAATAATAGCTGTGACAGAAAAGGTATGCCTCATTCTACCCCCTGAGTCCATTGCCTGTATAGTAAGATGTCATGAACATAGTTCATCATTAGTCTTCTGGAATCATGGTTGGCCATTGCATTGACCACAATTCTTAAATATTTTGTTTTTACAATGCTGCTATGCTACAAATTCTCCTGGTTCAGCTTACTTCATACTGTATCAATTCATATAAATTGTCATAGGATGCTCTGAAACCACCCCTTTCATCATTTCTTATGGCACAATAGCCTTCCATTCATATTCATTCTATAATTTGCTCAGTCATTCTCCAATTGATAGGTATCCCCTTAGCTTCCAATTTTGTGCCATGACAAAAACTGCCCCTGTAAATATCTTTGCTTACATTAGCTGCCCCTTTTCCTACTTCAATATACTTGTCTATGATGGTCCAGGCTAGAGATTCATTTAAACATAAGGAAACTCTCTAGGACCCTCATCTCCTGTTCCTACCTGTTCTATTATACCCCTCCCTGTTAAATATTACACACTTGCTGGGCAAATCATGCAATGACCTCATCTGCAAAAGAAGGATCATAATACCACTTGACTTATGCAACTGTTGTGAGGATCAAATGAGATAATATATATAAAACACCTCCCAAACCTTAAAGTATTATGCTATCACCACCACCGTCATCACCACCACCATCACCATCACCATCCTCATCATCATCACCACCACCATCACCACCACCACCATCATCACCATCACCATCACCATCACCACCACCATCACCACCACCACCATCACCATCCTCATCATCATCACCACCACCACCATCATCACCATCACCATCACCATCATCACCATCATCATCATCATCATCATCATCCCCACCACCACAACCACCACCATCATCATCACCCTGATTTGAAATTCCAGCCTTCTCTTTGGAATACACCTTTGCTTTAGTGGGTCAGGGATGCAAATTGCCTCTCTGAATGGACAGTCTATCTAGATCATGGTCTAAATGGTACAAGATCATAAGCTACTTGTTCTCAGACCCTACTTTGACTCAACCTCATCATCTGCTTTACACCACCACAGTCAGGGCACATGGAGGTCTTTGTAACCCCTTGTAAGAAGCTCATCACTTTATCCATTTACTAATCCTAAATATGCTGAATTCTGAGCCCCTTGGGTTAACTCCAGATTGGAAAAAAGAAATCCAAATTTTTCAAAGTGTTTATACTCCAATAAGGAAAAAAGTGTCAGAAGATGAGTTTTATGGAATGGGATTTGTCAGTGTATCCTTCCAGAGGCAGATCCTTCACTTATGTGAAAGCACATTGTGTTAAACAAATTTCATGAACAAATATGTGAAATGAAACTCAGAGGATTTAGAGGTGGGATGAATCTTTTAGGTCAGGATCTGAACCCTCATTTTACAGATGAGGAAACAGGCCCAGAGAGGCACCTGCTGAAGATCACCCAGCCAGAAAGTGGCAGAGCTTGGATTTGAACGCTCTTTCTCCAATTTCAAATGTGGTACTCTATGTAATTCACCCTAGCTCCCTCCCAGTTATAGAATGTTGAGTTGGAAGGTATCTGAGAACATAGAACATAGAAGATCACTGTTATGATATGATAGAACCAAGAACAAAGACCATCAGATCTAGAAGTTTCCTTAGAGATCATCAAATCCATGCCCTCACTTTATGGATAAAGATGCATGAAATCCCAGAGTGGGAAGCCGAAAGTCACATAGCTAGTGGGTGGAAGAAATAAAGACTACTCCCCTAAGTTACCTGATAACTGAAATCAATGCTTTTCTCCACTATGCCTATTTTATTTCACGTATCTTAGAATAAATTGTTTTTGGGAGGGAAATTTTTTTGAATTATTTTTGATTATTCTGTGTCTGTATGAAATAAAGATTTCATGAATTTAATTGTATAGGTGCTTATGGAAGAAGAAAAAAGGTACAAAAAGCCATTGAATATAGAATAATATTGATGATAGTTAACATTTATATTCCTCTATGTGCCAGACACTGTGCTTTAAAATTATAATCTCATTCTGTCCTCACAATAACCTTTTAAGGTAGGTACTTTTATTTTCCATTTTCCATATGAGGAAACTGAGGAATCAGTGGTTAAATGACTTGCCTAAGCTTGTTCACAAAGTTAGTGTCTAAGGCTGGATTTGAGCTCAAATTTTTCAGATTCAAGGTCCAATACTCAATCCACTGTACTACCTAGGAGTCAGAAGACTTACGTTGTAATCTCTCTCTTCTGTTTGCTACCAGAGCAACCTTAGACAATCATTCAATCTGTCTGGGGTCTCAGTTTCCTCATCTTTAAGATGGGGAATCATTAGAACATTTCTAAGGTTTTTTTTCCCTAGCTCCAAATCCTACATACACATCCTTATTCTCTTCCAAACGCTTTGACATCCATTGTCTAATTACATCCTTACAATATCTCCAGGAAATTGTTAGGGGCAAGGGTTATTTTTTTCTGGTTGGGAGAAGAGGAAACTGAAGTCCAGAGATATTTAAGGGATTTGTGAGTTCAGGAAGCTTGATGTTTTCTGAAAGATCCAATTCACATTGACTAGGTATGGAAGAAACTGTCCTAATAGAACAATGGATCTGATTCATCCCATATATTATTCCACAGTAGAATTCCAATGTTGGCACTATTGTGCGATGATCAACCAGGAATGACTCAGCTATTCTCAATAGTACAAAGATCCGAGACAATTCTGAACGACCTATGATGAGGAATAAATGTTATCCACCTCCAGAGAAAGTTCTGATGGAATCTGAATGCAGAACAAATCACATTGTTTTTTATTTTGTCTTTGTTTTTGTTTTGGTCTGTGTTTTCTTTCATAACATGGCTACTATGGAAATATGTTTTGCATGACTGCACATGTATAACCTTTACCAAATTGCTTGCCTTCTCAGTGAAGGGGAGGGAAGGGACAGTGCAAGAGAATTTAGAACTCAAAATTGCAAAAAACAAAGTAAAAATTGTTTTTCTTATATTAGATTGCTTTCTGTGTTGGGGAGGGGTGAGGGGGTAAAGAGGGAGAAAAATTGGAAACTCAAAATCTTACCAAATTGAGAAAACCATCTTTACATGTAATGGAAAAAAAACATTAGAAAAAATGGTTTCATGTGTGATTGGGAAAAAATAAAATACTAAAATATTAAAATTTAAAAATAAAGAGGGAAAGGATTCATCTGTACAAAAAATAAATGCTAATTGACTGATTAAAAAAATAATTCCAGTATTGTTGTTAGGAGTGTGATGTAGTGGCATTGGTGCTCTCCTCTTCAGCCACCTCCCTTCATGCTTAATTTTTATTAGTAAAAGTGAGTCTTAGTAAATAGAAGGTAAGCTTGTAGTCAGAAGGCCTGCATTCAAGTCTTGCTTTTGCCACAGCGATGTAGTGCCAGAAATAAGTCTTCTCAGTGCCACAAGTCCTTGACTCCAAGACTAAGTTACAGAGAAGTTGGTGATCTCCATAAGTGGAGGGAATTCCCACACAGTATTGAAATTCCCATACTGATAAAATCACAATCCTGGACCAATTTTTTTTAAATTAACATTTAGATTTAAGCTGGAAAGAACCCTTGAGGCCATCTGTATCAATGCCCCTTTCCCCCCAAATGTGGATTTCATCTCTAACATACTTGAAATAGTCAATCTACCTCTGCTTGGAATGCTCCAGTGCCAGAGAACTCACTACCTCCCAAGGCATTATGGGGGCTCTTCCTTAACTTGGGCCAAAATCTGCCTCTATAACTGATATCCACTGCTGCCTGTTCTGACTTCTGGGGATACCACAGTAAGCATGTTCTTCCTGCTTTATGACAGATCTTTAGTTATTTGAAGACACTGATCATTTTTGCCCTGAGTCTTCTTTTCTCCAATCTAAAAATCTTTAGTTTCTTCAACCAATCCTGATACGGCATCTTGTTTACTATCCTCTGCATAATGGGGACGAGACTCATTGGCTTTAGAAGTGGAAGAGAGTTTAAAAATCACTGAGTACGGCTGGCCACCTTCTTTTACAGATGAGGGAATCGAGGCCTCATGAGTTGCATTGGTTTGCTCACAGTCTTACAAAGAGCAGGAAGCAGATTTGGGACTGGAACCTCTGTAATCTGACTCCAATCTAGGGCTCCTTCCATGATGCCATGTTGTTTATCCATGTTTTGTAAGGTAAATTGCAGAATACAATGTAATGTTGCCAAGTCATGATTTCTTGCACATTTTATTTTATACATCACTAGTTTTTAAATGTGACTAGATTTAGTTCAGGAGCCTATCAAGGAACAATAGCTGGATTTGGATTATATGGCAGTGTCGTGGACCCTATATCCTCTCCTCTTCCACTCTCAGATTTATGACACTGGGTTCATTTAAGCTGCCTTCCTCCTCTAGCCTCTGTGGTGGAAAGGGTGTTGGATTTAGTCTGAGACTCTGATTGGAATCATGTTTTAATAGCTGGGTGATCATGGGCAGGTGACTTCACCTAGCTTGGTTATGGGCTCCTCCCCATTGCTGAAATGATAACCTCCCTTCCATTTCTCAATTCAAAATCCTGTGATCTCATCAAGGAAGGCCTGTGATATTCTTGGGCCTGTTGCCACTAGTCCTGTCATCTGCAAACAGGAGCATTTGGAGGACATCACCATCTACAGCAAGTGATCATACCCTGAGGTCTGTAAACTTGATTTGATTAAAATTTTGACAACTGAGTTTCAGTGTAATTGGTTTTCTTTGTCATACTATATATTTAATGTGTTTAAAAATATCCTGAGAAGGGGTTCATCCAGACTGCCAAAGGGGCTGTGGCACAAAAAGGCATAAGAACTGATCTATAGAGAATCAGAATTCTACTTGAACTTTGCCCAGAACATCCTTCCTGGCAGTGTTGAATATTTCCCTGATATGTACTTCATTTTATGTTGGCAGTTAGAGGGCTGTCAGACAGTTATCTATGTGGTTATATTAAGTCAGGGAATCATGTATAATTTTAATACACACATAAAATTTCTCCACTGAGCCATTATTTTTTGTAATTAGCCAACACAAAAATCTTCTATAAATGAATTCTCTTTGGGGCTTAATTTCCTTATCTGTAAAATGAGGTGATTGAATCAGTTCTTCTGTAAGGCTCCTTCCAGCTCTAAATCCATGACCTCTGAGACTCCTGGTGTCTTAGAACCATGCTAGTCAGCTATAGCTTCTACAAGGACTCTTCTTCTTCTTCTTCTTCTTCTTCTTCTTCTTCTTCTTCTTCTTCTTCTTCTTCTTCTTCTTCTTCTTCTTCTTCTTCTTCCTCTCCTCCTCCTATTTCTCCTCTTCCTCCTTCTTCACCATGATGCTTACAATCATAACAAATAACTTTCTAGAGTTTACAAAGGACATTCATGTCCATTATCTCACTTTATTAATATAACCTAATGTAGATATATTTGGAGACTGGATCTGTGATTTTAATCTTAAACTTAAGGTCAGCCCCTTCTCTGTAATTTATGTCCCAGAGTTACCTAGAACCCTAGAAGGTTAGGTGACTTACCCAATGTCATTCAGCCAGTATGTGTCAGAAGCAGGATCTGAATCCATGTCTTCCCATTCTTGGGGATGGCTATCTACTCACTTGGCAACACTATCTCTTTGTGAGGGAGGAAGTTCTAGTAGTACTATTATTGAGGAAATCTAGGCTCAGAGAGAGAGAGCTTGTGAACTGAGACAGGCTGCTGGATTCCCTCCCTTGGGTTTTTTTTCCCCTAAGACAAGCTATTAAAAAAAGTATCCCCTGAAGCTTCTGCAAAAGAACACAGCACTGGCCTTTGCTCTTGGCCCAAGTTGTTTAACCAGAGCCCCTGCTCCTGTTCCTTTGTCTTCTTCAAAGAAGATACGTAAAAAGATGAATCTAGAATTTAAGGACTGAGGGTCCAATTCTGATGCTGCAGTTTACCAATGGTGTGGCCTTGGGCAAGTGCCTTCTCACCTTTGGGCCTTCAGCTCTGTCTCTGTAAAAGGAAGGGACTGGTCTTGTTCATGTCTAAGATGCTTTCAAGCCTTAAAAACTGTGATCCCATCCCAGCACTCTCCCTCTCCTCCAGGGCTGTTATCTTAAATAAAACAAATTACCACTAGATGGCAGAAAGAGGCCTTCCAAAGGGAGCAGAAGATGAGTTGAATTATTAAACAAACTCTCATTCTCTCTCTCTCTCTCTCTCTCTCTCTCTCTCTCTCTCTCTCTCTCTCTCTCTCTCTCTCTCTCCTTCTCTATGTGTGTGTGTGTGTGCGTGTGTGTGTGTTTAACAGACAGAGAGAGACAACAGAAAGAGACAGAGAGACAGAGACAGGGGAGGGAGGAAAAGGAAGAGAGAGAGTGAGGGACGGGGGGAGAGACAGAGGGAGAGAGAGAGACAGAGAGAGAGGCAGAGAGAGAGAGAGAAAGAGAGAGAGAGAGAGAGAGAGAGAGAGAGAGAGAGAGAGAGAGAGAGAGAGAGAGACAAACACACACACACACAGAGATTAGTCAAAGTCACAAATTAGCTTCTAGGCTTAGCTCCCCTTGTTCAGAGGCAGAATAGGGAAAAATAAAGAGGTCTTATCTGGGAGTCTAGAGATGAGGTTCTGGGTCCAGCTCCAAATTCAAAGCTTTCATTTCTTTCCTGCCAACTTTCTAAGTTATCTTGAACTGGAAAATTGTTTCATTCCATCTTTTTGTGGGTTCTGCAGCTTTAGAATTTGTTTCGCGTCATTATTTAATGATATTTGGAGGGGTTTGGGGGAGAGCTCAGGCAAGTCCCTGCCTTTACTCTGCCATCTTGGCTCTGCCTTGTAGCTTTCATTTCTTTAATTCTTTAACCTTTATGAAGTGTTTTCCTAGCAACTAGAAGTAGATTGTATAAGCAAAACCCTATTGTCCCTGTTTTACAGGGGAACTGTTGTGCTGAGGCATTCCCTCCCTGGGAAAGGGCCTTGTTTCATTTCCTGTATCTTTTCAACAAGGCATGAATTCAACACAAATATCATTGCTCCACT
The DNA here is from genome assembly GCA_011680675.1 of Gymnobelideus leadbeateri. Taxonomy (NCBI): domain Eukaryota; kingdom Metazoa; phylum Chordata; class Mammalia; order Diprotodontia; family Petauridae; genus Gymnobelideus; species Gymnobelideus leadbeateri. The sequence goes on from WOXC01003891.1 coordinate 272,933, forward strand.
CATGAGGTCTTTGCTTTGGAGTGGTTCAGGCTCATATCTAGTTTGCACAACTCAGCTAGTTGTTTTGTTTTGTTTTTAAGGTGACTACTTGGTCTAAAATGGAGCTGGGGAGAGAGGAGATCAGACAGACAGACAGAGATCCTTTTCCCTGGGGAAAGGCTTACCCTTGTACATCCCCTCAGTATTTCCAGGGAACCATGCAGCCTATTAGGAGAGGGAAGAAAAATTAGCAACATATGGAGACATAGGAGAGAAGGAGCCATTGCCAGTACATGAAGGGGAAGAAGAAGGGGCATCTCAGAGAGTCAAGACACAGAGAAATAAACTAGATCTATCCCTGTGGTTGGTACTGAATCATGTGGATTGTAGGATTGACTCTCTAGCATCTCCCCGATTTTTTCTCTTCTTTGGAGATGGGCACTTGGTTAGTACTATACTTTGGGAAGATGGCATAGCTCCCTGGGAAGTTACGAGCCCCACTGGAAGGGGAAAACGAATTGACTTGACTATCCATGGGCTCAGCTATGAGCCCTTTACATTTCCTATCAGGTTAAATAAAACCTATCCTGTATGCTATGTTGTGTTAGCCTGTGTACTTGCATGGGATCTGGGGCTCATTTTCTTTATCTTGTGGAAACTTAAACATCCACTAAATCCTGATGTTCCCAGGGAAAATTCTGACTTGGGGACATGATCAAAGAATAAGATTACTGAGAAGCACTCAAGATTGAACCTTGTCCTTGTGAGCTTAAAGTTTTAGTAAGTACATCACTAGGTTACATACAGATTAGATAGATAATTGATGTTCAGGGAGAAGTGACTTGACCACAGTCACAAAGCATTAGAAAAGTTCAAACTCAAGTCTTCTGAATCAAACTTCTTTTCACTTTTCTAGTAGCTATCTGACTTTGGAGAAGTCAGTTTCCTTCTCTGAGGTCCGATTTCCTACTATGTAAACTGATGGATTAGATGGCCTCTTTCATCTTTAACAATTTTTTATCCTAACATTTTATATTTTAATGTCCCTTACAAGCCTGACATTCTCTGTTCTATCTACAAGATCCCTCTGAGGTCTTGCATTGTACTGTAGACTCCAAGGCCTCTTCTAGCCCTAACATTCTAAGTTAAAGTCCCTTTACCTCTGGTATTCTATATTCTGTGTTCTATCTTCTAAGACCCCTTCCAGTGTTGACATTCTACGTTCTATATTCTGAAGGCATTTTTTTAGTGCTTAGAGTTTATGTTCATATGTTAATGCTATTCCTAAGAGTTGTTAATGTATGGAAAATGGGAGCTTTTATACTCTATGCTGAAATCTCTGAGGCCCACCCCCTGCAGTGAAGAGCAGAATTTGGTTCTATATGGAGTCCCTCCCCTTCTTCCCTACTATGACAAGGCACCAGCTAAGTGCTTCTGGCACAGGGCCGTGTTTAATTAAAATATCTCCCGGTGTTTCTTCTATTCACTGGGAAATTAATTTGTGATGTTATTGCTGACTCTTCGCCTCTGCTGCTGGTCCCATTGCTCCGTCAGCTTCTTGATTGTTACAGAAACATCTTAGATCCTTTGTATATATTCTCCTTTCAGGCTTCTCCCAGCCAAGAAATAATGCAGCAACATCTTGGCCCTCCAGAGCCCTCAGGAAATGAAGCATTCTGGATAGCAGGGTTTTCAAGAGACCTGGTTGTTTACCTTAATAAGTCTTGACATTCTTTTCCATTTTAACCATTCTTGGTTGGAAATCTTTCAAAAAAGAAGCTTGAATTTAGAGTCAAAGGACCTAGCTGTGAATCCTGCCTCCTTCGAATGGGGCTTAGCACCCTCTCTAGAACATACTGTCTAACAAAGTTAGCTGTGTGTGTGTTGGGGGGGAGGTTTGGAGGGGGGTGCTGAGAGATTACACAGGTCACACAGCTAGTAGGTGTCAGAAGTGGAATTTGAATACAGGTCTTCTTCACTCCAAAGTCATATCTCTATGTTAATTCTCCCAGGATTATCTAAAAGAAAAATGTTTCACAAATATGAAAGCACTAATAAAAATTGGAGCTTTCATCCGAGACAGTAGCTGTTATCTTAGGAAGGCTGTAACACAGTAATGTTCCCAAGGGGTTGGGGTCTGGGCTGGGCTTTTGTAGTTCTTGTATCTTTTTTTGATGTCTCCTCCCTCCCTGTCAGGCTGTCAGCTGTCATTTCTTCCAGCTGTAAGCTTGCCTGGTTTTAGAAGCTGATGCATTCCCAGTCCCCTTTCTCATTTGTTGCTTTTTATCTGCTGTGGGCTGAGGGATTTCGATTATGCAAGATCCTAGGGGACTTCAGTACTTCCAGAAGCTAAGATGTCCTCAGTGGGGCTTTTCTTACCACCAATGCAGATTGCAGATCCTCCAGGCTTTAATTAATTAATTGTGGAATTTATGAAATGCTGTGGTTAGGGGAAAAAAAGATCATCCCTGAGTACAGTTAGCCTTTGAAGAGCCTTGCAATACTTGGCTAGGTTGGTCTTTTCGCAATTCATAGCCAGATTCATTCTCTACCCTCTTCTAGTTGGGTACTAAGCTAGAGCTTATACATCACTGCCATAGCTTTAAGTGGGGCTTCTGTCCTAATATACTTCCCTTATTGCCCCTACCTTTCTGATGCTCCCTTGGGTATCTCCATTTAAACCATGTGATCTTACCTTAAACTGACACAAAAAATATTGTATTTAGCACTGTATGGTCTGTCAAATTCTTCTAAGAAGCCCCTTTAGATCCCAGCAATAGAACTGACACACAAAAAAACCCTATGTCCTGACTATAAATCCTGTCGAGGGTGGTACCTTTTAAGAACAAGCCAGATTTGTTATACTGTGGGGCTCAATCCCCATTTAGCCTTACATTTCCAAAACATTCTAGACTTTACTAAGCCACACACCTTTTACTTGCCACACACTAACTCTAATCTTCCTGAATTCAAATCTGGTCTCAGAAACATACTAACTGTGTAACCATGGACAAGTCACTTAACCTTGTTTTCCTCAGTTTCCTCATATGTAAAATGAACTGGAGAAGGAAATGGAAAACCAATCTAATATCCTTAACAAGAAAACCTCAAATGGGGTCATGGAAAGTTGGACATGAATGAACAACAACAGTAACAACTCCAGTCACCTCAGAATCATAGTCTTAGAGCTGTTAGAGATCCCAAAGATATCTAATCCATCTCAGACATGAATAGAAATCTCCCGCCTAACTTCTTTGTCTAGGGCCCATCCAATCTCATGACCCCACTGAGAGCTCTAATGAGTTATCCGAGCTTGTATTAGAGCTGAGATCAAATTCCAGCCTTTGGACCCTTTCTTGTACTCTGTCTGCTACAATCTGTGCTACTTCTGCATCTCAGGATATTATAACAGTGAATTTAGGATGTCAGAGTTAAAAGGGACCTTCAAACAGAGAACATGGAATGTTAGAATTGGAAAGTACTTGGAATATGAAACATAGAATGTCGGAGCCATTAGGGACCTTAGAGCATAGGACATAGGGGCAGCTAGGTGGTGCAGTGAATAGAGCACTGGCCCTGGAGTAAGGAGGACCTGAGTTCAAATCTAGCCTCAGATACTTAACACTTACTGCACTTAACCCCAATTGCCCTGCCTTCCCCCCTGCAAAAGGCAAAAAACCAAACAAACAAAAACCATAAGACATAGAAGGTAAGGTCTGGAAAGTACCTGAGAAATCAATTCATCCAAACTTCCATCTCTTACAATCATTAACATGCCCATTGACTGTGGGCTTTATCTTTGCTGGGCTATGTGGTTTTGCCTCACTAATTTGTTTGAGTTTCTGAATTTCATTGAATGGGTTTAGAGCACTGGGAATTTTATCAGTTAAATTTTTAAAATTATTATCATTTCTGATATTATTAAAATGCAAAAGAATGGTTAGAGCACTCTTGGCTTTCAAGCTCATTTATTTAATTTTTCCAGGGGACCACATTCAAGAATCTCACAATAAGAAGAGGGAACCCAGGATACAGAGGGTCTTGGGTAGCAGGGATAGGTCTTGACTCTGTGTGTGTGTGTGTGTGTGTGTGTGTGTGTGTGTGTGTGTGTGTACAAGAGAATGAACTCATACCCGTGGGGTTTGGAACCAACCAGGGTTGGTCCCAAGTCATGTCAAAGTGTTTTCTTTAGCTTACTCTATACATTAACCAATGGCCTTTCCTTCAACAACCACTTCTGATTCCAGATCTTCCATGAAGACTTTTGTGTCCCAAGTGATAGCTTTGTACATATTTCATTCCTTCGTGTGTCATTCCTTTTATTGACTATAACATCACCTCATTAGATTATAAGAAGAGGACTATGAATAAATAAATCAATAACTGTTTATGGAGCACCTACTTGTGCCAGGCATTGTGCTGGAGATACAGAGAAAAGTAAAACAGATCCTGATCTCAAGGAATTTATATTCTAATGGGGGAAAACAGAATAAATAGGGAAATGGTGGGCTACATCAGAGAGTGTTAGTCTGGTGAATGACAGAAATGGTGGATAGAACCACAGCACAGTGACTGCCTTGCCCTTTGCACAAGTAATGGCAGCACTGTTGCAAATGTGATTACTGCTCTCAAAACCAGAGATGGAAAAGAAGGGAGTGAGAAGGCAGTATCATGGAGGCTGGGGGAAAGGCTGTGGACAGAAGGTCACTCACAGTGATGGGACAAAGAGCAGAACTTCCCAAGATGTCTAGGTTAGAGATGTGAAGTACGTTCTGTGGTCAGTTGGATAGAGCCTGGCCATATCAGTCTTTGTATTTGTTACACTCAGCTTGGGATCTTGCACTTAGTAATTATTTGTCAATGGAACTGAATTCACAGTGATTAGGTCACTCCTTGCTTGTATTTAATTTGATGTCACAAGAGGGGGAAACAGGAGACAATGATTTTGACCTGCCCCCGAGACACTGCAGAGTTAGTCTAGGCAGTTGAGGTGTTGGGGAAAAACATGCAAGAAGAGGTAGAAACAATAGATTCAAGAACTGGCTCTGTATCCTTGAGCCAATTAGCATGCATTTCCCCTTGCCAGGAGCCTCATTTCCTCATTGAAAAAAAATGGAAATAATAATTTCTGATTTGTCTTCTTATAATTCTGTTTGAAGGAACAAATGAGATATCAGAGGAACATGAGGTAGGGAGGAAATGGAAGTGTAGGGAACTTTTTCAAGAAATCTATCAGTGAAGAAGAGGGAGAGAGCCAGGATTATAAGTGGATGGTCTAGTGACTAAACTTTAGTCAAAGGACATCTTTCTTTCCTTTCCTTCCTTCCTTCTTTCTTCCCTTCCTGTATTTCCTTCATTTTTTCTTTCCTCCTCCTCCTCCTCCTCCTCCTCCTCCTCCTTCTTTAGAGATATGGATGTGCATGTAAACACATAACAAGTGGCTATTTGTCTAAGGGACAGCCTGAGTAAGAAGAGGTTGGAAGGTTTTAGATGGAGGTGACAAGAATTAGGTCAAGGTCATAGGTAGAGGAACTAGCCTTAAATAGTAGTAAGAACATCTCTTACTGGGGTAAAGGAGGGAGGAACACTGATAATGCTAAAAATCTTTGAGGAATGAAGAGGACATAAGAGAACTCATTTCAATAGCTTCAACTTTCTCAGGGCAGTGAAACAGGTTGCTAGGTCACCTACACTAAGTATACATACATACATACATATATATATATATATACATACATATATGTGTGTGTGTGTGTGTGTGTGTGTGTGTGTGTGTGTGTGTGACTGTGTGTGTCTCTGTGTGTTGGTAATGCCTGGTGAATAAGGGATACAGATAGAAGTATAAGGAGAAACTAAAACATTTGCAACAGATGTTCTAGGAAACAAAAAGAGTTGAACCTAGGGTAGAACCATCAAGGCTTTGCCTCAGCGTAGGGAAACTTAGAGGGTTCCAACAGTACTGTCCCAGGATGTGTATCTCCTTTCCTACCTTGCCCTATCCCAGTGGTGATAGTCTCTGCCTTCGATGTACTGGCTCCCCTTTTAGCAATCTAGAAAGAAGGTAATGTCCCAGAGTTTATTTGTTCTTCTGGTGGCCACATCCACAGTCTCCAGTGCCCCACCCCCACCTCTCCCCAGCAGCAGACAGTCCTTTAGCAGCCTAGACTCTTCCATATGGTCCTTGGATGCACCCTTCTCTCTGAAGCCACACCCTTTCTCCATGCTCCTGCCCTCCCCAGCAGCCTAGGAACGATAAGGTTTGCAACAGGCAGTTTTCTCAATCCAGTGGTTGTGATCCAATAATCTTAACATCCCCAACTTTGCCCCCGCTGCAAAAATCATAAGGTATGGCTCAGGGAATGACCTAAAAGGTCTATAAGAGGGGAACAGGAAATTATGGAGCAGGCTCTCTCTCTCTCTCTCCCTTTCTTTCTTTCTCTTTCTTTCTTTCTTTCTTTCTTTCTTTCTTTCTTTCTTTCTTTCTTTCTTTCTTTCTTTCTTTCTCTTTCTTTCTTTCTCATTTTTTTCTTTTCCTCCATCTCTTGTGTTCTCCCTCCATCCCTTTTTCTCTCTACCTAAGTCTCTCTCCTCTCCACTTGAGGCTTCCTTCCCTCTCTTCCCCTCCTCCTCCTCCTCCTCCTCCTCCTCCTCCTCCTCCTCCTCCTCCTCCTCCTCCTCCTCCTCCTCCCATTCCCTGAATTGCCTGCTGAGACACTCTAGCTGTATTCCAGTCTGAGCCATAAAAATCTTGAAAAGAAGCCTGGCCAGTCCCTGCCCTGCACAGAGAACCCTCTGAACTCAGGTCCCCTCCTATGCTGACACAATCAAATCAAATGTTCCAAGCAGCCTTTTCTGGTGCATGTTTTATATGTGCAGCTAAATCATGCTGCTGCTGAAATATTGAAATGAAATGCATGAATTGTTCTGTGCTATAGGCAGGGTGGTGCAGGGAGATTGCTTTCTCCTCTCTGTGCCTGGACAGGAATGATAAAGAGGTTTGCATAGACAAAGCCCTTGAGGTTGGTCAGTCATGCCTTGGGAAAATGCTCAGTGCTGAGCAACAGCAGCTTGTGATGGGGATGCTCCTGATTCACAGTCAGATGGACTGGGCCTGAATCCTTTCCCTGTTCCTTACTATATGTGTGACCTTAGGAAAGTCATTTAACTCCTCTGGGCTTCAAGTTTTTCTACTACAAAATAATTTTTTTAATCCAATTTTAAAGCCTTCCAAACTCTGGCTAGAAGACATGACCTCTTATTTTTGTGTGGCCACCACCCTAGGGCAGGACCTCTGTATCCCCTGCCTGGTGAAAGAAACAGCCTCCTGACAAATCCCCCTCTACTCTCTCCTGCTCTGATCCATCCTTCACCACTATAACCACTACTCGAAACTATCCATTGCTCTCTATGGAATTAAATCCCAACTCTTCAGCCTGGCATTCAAAGCCCTTCCCCACTGGACTCTAACCTAGCCCTCCAGGCTTACCTTCCAGGACCCCACCCCTGATAGTCTGCACTCCTGCCAATAGGACTAGCCTTTACCAGGAGCATGCCCTGCGTTTTATTGTCTCTGTGTCTTTGCTTACACTGCCAGGAATGCCTTCCCTCTCCACTCTGCTGCCATGTTCTTGCCTGTGGAAATCACACCTACCCTTCCAATGTAGGTCACTTTTATTTTCCTATGTCAGATGGAGACAATACCTACTCTAATGTGCACAGGTTTGGAGTGAGAGTATCATATCTCAAGTTCTAACTCTAATTTGTATTACCTTAAGCAAGTCACTTAATATTTTTATCTTCAGTTCCTCATCTGTCAGACTGAGAGAGTAAAACTTGGACAAAGTTTGGGCAGCTAGGTGGTGCAGTGGGTAGAGAAGCACCCTTGGAATCGGGAAGATGAATTCAAATCTGACCTCAGACTCTTAATAGCTGTGTGACCCTGGGCAAGTCATTTAACCTTGTTTGCTTCAGTTTCCTCTTCTGTCAAAGGTGCTGGAGAGGGAAATGGCAAAGCTCTTCAGTATCTTTGTCAAGAAAATCCTAAATGAGCCATGAAGAGCTGGACATAGCTGAAATAATTGAATAACAACAGGAAATGACCTGCCTGAGCTCTTGCGAAGAATGAATGAGATAATGACTGGTTTTGTGACTGTAAATCATCACAGCTCTAACTCTTCTCTAAGAGACTCCATTCCTCAGGGTGGCTAGGTGGCACAGTGAATAGAGCACCAGCCTTGGAGTCAGGAGGACCTGAATTCGAATCTGGCCACAGACACAAAAACTAGCTGTGTGAACTTGGGCAAGTCACTTAACCTCAACTGCCCTACATTTCCCCCATCCAAAAAAGGATGACATGAAGGGCCTGGGTACGCTTTGTGGAAATGAAGACTTGTCTTGCTCATTATCTTTACTCAGATAGCCTAGGAGATTTAATATCTGACAATCCCTTCCCTTTACAAGCCCACAGGAATAAAAGCATTGAAAAGGTTTATTTTTAGATTTGGCCAACAGACACATAGAAAGTAACAATACCTCCTAGGGAGCAATTCTTGAACTTAAAACGGTCTAGTTTTGGTCACTTAGAATATTGTCCTGGTGAAGCTCCAGTCGGGGTTGCCCAGGGATGGTTTCTCCAACAAATCAAATCAAAATGCATTTAAGTGCATTTAATGTGCCTGGCTCTGTGCTGGCCATGTTAGCAGTCCCTTCCATAGCTGCAGCAGGATTTTGGTCACTTTGGAGGGGAGAAGGAGGCAGATAACTTTCTGCAATTCTGCCTCACTTAAATCCAATTCACTCACAAATCATCACCTGTGATGTCACTGGTCCTCTCTGAAAGTAAAGGATGAACAACAGCAACACATTTTCTGTCTGTAATGTTAGTGGGATATAAGATGTTCCCACCCATTAATAGACCTCACATGGAGCCCTGAGCAGACCCAATTAGGTTCTGTTCCACAAGGATCCCCACACCTTTCCAATTAAGTGCTGATTTCCAAGCTTCTCAGCAATAAGCCAACCAAGTCTTTGATTGGAAGCAGTATATATATTGTATTGCTTGGAGGGAGAGGTGTGGGAGGAAAGATGTGCCTGAGAGAGAAGCAGATGAAGGGGAGAATTCGACTAGGTCCACTTGCTTTTGGGGAGGCTTGACAGAGAGAAGCTTTTGCTGTTGATTTTGGCAGCACTCCCTGGGTTGGTGATGAGTGTCTTACTAAACCTTGCCCTTTGGTATCCTAATAGCAATGTCCCAAATAAATACTTTGGTTTTGTCTTGGAGGAGGAGGATTTATTATATTTATGTTTGTTGTTTATGTTTATTATATTTATATTATATAATATATTTTATTATACTTCTATATTATATCATATTATTATATTTTGCAAAAAAAACCCTGGGAATATGTATGCATGTTCATAGCAACTTCTATGGCTATTGCATTGGCATTACAGAGGGGTAACAACTAACCTTTAGTGAGATGATTTTTCAGAAAGCAGAAGGGGATAAATGATGCTCTGGGAAGCATAGATCTTCTAGAAGACCTAGAACCCAAGCTTTGGCCTCATCACACCTCCAGTCTCTTATCTGGATAAGATCTCTTATGGATCTTATCCCATGAAATGGGTTAGCATAAGTGAGAGTTAAGGTGGGATTCCATTTCACACCTCTGAGGTTTCACACCTCTACTAACACAGGTAGGGAGGTGACAATTAGGGGGTATGAGAACTGCTGGAGGAGTGGAGATTTCTAGCTGGAAGTTTTCTAGCATAGAAAATTCTAGAAAACAGAAAGCTTAGGGGAAAAGTGATATCTAGGGTAGATAGCCTGTTAAGAGCTAGGACCAGAAAAGCCCAAAATATTTTGGACTACACAACCTAACCTTGTCAGGAAAGCATGCTGTAAATTACAAAGTGGTTTAGAAATAGGAATTATTATTACAGGTACACACAAAATGTAATCCTCAGAATCTGGAGAAATCTTTTTTTTATTTTTTATTTTAACAAATGCTTTATTAACTTCTGGTTTACATCATTCATTTCAGCCAGATTTTGAGTTACAATTTTTCCCCCATTTTTCCCCTACCCACCACCCCAGAATAGCAGTCCCACAAGATATCCCCTCATTCAATCTGCTCTCTCCCATATCTTCTTCCATACCAACTTCGGCTTTGCCATTAGGGCAAGGTGAATCTCTGTGCCCCAATGCCTGCACATCTTATCTTCCAATTACATGCAAAATAGTATTAATAATAGTATTTATATACATTTGAAACATTTAATTTTAAAACCTCGAATTTCAGATCCATTCCCTTCCTCCCTTGTCACCCACTCCCTCTGGAAAGATAAGCAATTCAGTATGTGTTGTACATGTATAGCTATGCAAAACATTACCATAAGACTGCTTATATTTCCCTCCCACCCATTCCACCCCCCACCTAGTCCATTCCCTACTTTAATCCTGTCCCTCTTTGAAAGTGGGTACTTCCAACCTCCCTTCCCCCCAGAATGCCCTCCCCTCCATCATCCCCGCTCTCATCCCCCTTCCCCCTACTCTCCTGCAGGGTGAGATATCCCATTTAGTATGTATGTCATTCTCTCCCTGAGACAAATTCAATGAGAATATGGTTTTGCCTTTTTGCCTTCCTATTCTTCCCCTCCCCTGCAACTACTTCCCCTTGCCTCTTCTACATGAGATAGTTTACCCTACCCTCTCTCTCCCCATCTCCTCTTGCCACTTTCCTCTCTCACATCTTAACTTCACCACTTAAGTATCATCCCTTCTCACCAAATTCAACCTGTGCCCTCTATCCATGTATACCTGTAAACATATATACACACATTCACATATGTATCCACATGCCCATATACCCTTCTTCAATTATTTTCATAATGAGGAAGGTCTCATCAGTCACAGTTATTGTTTTTCCATGTAGGAATGTAAATAGTTCAACTTTGATAAGTTCCTTTTGATTTCTTTTCCCGCTTTACCTTCTCAAGCATCTCTTGCTTCTTGTGTCTGAATATCATATTTTTCTATTCAACTCTGGTTTTTTCCTCAAGAATGCTTGAAAGTCCTCTATTCCACTGAATGACCATATTTTCCCCTGAAACAAGATACTCAGTTTTGCTGGGTAGGTGATTCTTGGTTTTAATCCCAGGTATTTTGCCCTGTGGAGTATCATATTCCATGCCCTTTGATCCCTCAATGTAGAAGCTGCCAGGTCCTGTGCTATTCTGATTGTGTTTCCACAATATTGAAATTTTTCTTCCTGGATGCTTGGAGTATTTTCTCCTTGATCTGGGAATTCTGGAACCTGGCTATAATATTCCTAGGAGTTTTCTTTTGGGGATCTTTTTCAGGAGGTGATCTGTGGATTCTTTCAACCTCTATTTTGCCTTCTGGGTCTAAAACCTCAGGGCAATTTTCCTTGAGAATTTCTTGAAGGGTGATTTCTAGGTTCTTTCTTTGATCATGACTTTCAGGTAGTCCAATAATTTTTAAATTATCTCTCCTGGATCTATTTTCCAGGTCAGTGGTTTTTCCCATGAGATATTTCACATTGCCTTCTATTCTTTCATTTGTTTAGATCTGTTTAACAGCATCTTGATTTCTCATAAAGTCACTAGCTTCCATTTGCTCCAGTCTAACTCTGAAGGAATGAATCTCCTCAGTGAGCTTTTGAGATTCTTTTTCCATCTGGCAAATTCGACTTTTTAAGGCATTCTTCTCCTCATTAACCTTTTGAGCCTCCTTTGCCATTTGAGTTAGTCTATTTTTTAGGGTGTTATTTTCCTCAGTCAGGCTGTTGACTCTCATTTTATATTTTTCCTGCATCCTTCTCATTTCTCTTCCCAATTTTCCCTCCACTTCTCTTATTTGGTTTTTAAAATCCTTCTTAATATCCTCTATGGTCTGTAACCCACTCATATTTTCATTTGGGGCTTTTGGTGTAGGGGTTCTGACCTCACAGACCTCTTGTTCCATGCTTAGATCCTCTTTGCCCCCAAAATAGGAGTCTAATTTTGCATTTTCCTGTTTATTTTGTTTCCTTTGCCTAGGCATGTTGCCACTTAATTACTTGATTTTGGGGCTTGTTGCCACAGTAGGACTCTGCCACAAGGCAGGGGAGCTTCTGTCCCAAACGTTGGAGTCTTCATAACTTCCGGAGGTATTAGTTGGGTGGCCTCTGTAAAGCCTCCACACGCTCTGGCAAGTTGGATACCCACCCCAGACCTCCTCCCCCAGACCACAATCTGGCAGGTTAAAGCAAGAGTGATTAACCCCCAGACTGATTGCTGGATCTCCCTACAGTTCACAGACCAGGAGCTGAAGCTGCCACTGAAGCTGCAAAATGGCTTCTGTGCCGCGTTTCTTCAGCAGCTTTTCGCCCCAAGGGGAAGAAGATGTGTTCCCCAAATACTGGTCCCAAAGTCCATAGGGCACTAACCTCTCACTTTGTCCTAGGCATATCTGTGTTGATAATTCTGGAATCGCCACAGCTGCTAGTGTTCTGGGGTCCTTCCAGCCGGCTTCTGGCCCAGCCGCCCTGGGGCTAAAACCGGGGCTCACGAGGGCCTAGGTTCAGCTCCCAGAGCACTGCACTGTCGGTTTCCAATGCATTGCACTGCCCTCTCTCAGAACACTGTGCTGGCCACTCCCTGCAGGACTGCTGGGCTGTCCTCAGCAGGAGGTTAGCTTCTCTGCGTCATTCTGTGGGTGCTAGAGCTCCAGAGGTTGTTCAGAGTCCACTTTTTTACATAGTTTGGAAGTGGTGTGGCAGGGAGCACCTTGGAAATTCTGTTTCTATTCTGCCATTTTGGCTCTGCCCCACCCCGCCCTGAATCTGGAGAAATCTTGGCAAATTTGTGACAGTAACCGGTAGCCTCCTTAAAGATAGACCACAGAGCAAATATGATGTAGCTAGTAGACTTTGCCTGAAGCTAATCTCACATTTTTAGTTCTATAGCTACAGCAAGGCTGTGGATTCAATTTAATCCTTTCTTTCTCAGATAATGGACACAGTCACAGACAAGGCACAGACACACAGACACACACACACACACACATACACATATATTCCATTCTATAGTGTGGAGAGCCTTGAGCTTAGTGTTGGGGGAGATACAGAGGTGAGCTAAGGCATGACCCCTGTACTAATGGAACCTTTCCTTGTGGCAGAAAGGAAAGAACTCTGGAATCAGGAAATCAAGGTTGGAGACCCAGGTTCAGCAGGAATACTTGTGTCCCTTGGAAAGGTTCACCTCTCTGAATTTTAGTCCTTATATCTAAAATAATTTGGACTAGATCCCAGGTCCTTTACATTTGTGTGCACACATAGCCTATAGACTCCTTTTAAGAATTTTTTTAATGCATAAAATAAGATACATAGGATTATAAATGAAACCCATTTTATTGAAACACAGTTATTGAACCCCCCCTGAAAAAACCAAGTTCTTGCAATCCCGGTTAAGAACCCCTGGTTTATTTAACTCCTATGGTCCCTTCTAGCTCCAAATCATATAATCCTTTGCCCTGACAGGTTGGTTTTATGGTTAGGACAACCTGTCTTTTATAGAGTACCTAGGAGTCTGCTTTTCATAGGTTATATCATTTGATAGTCACACCAACACAGGGGAGGGAAACGCTCTTGTTAGCTCCATTTTTATGGATTGAAAATGGAGGCACAGAGAGGTTTCTCAGTTTGCCCAAGGGTCACACAGCTAATAAGTTTTAGGGACAAGATTTGAACTCATATCTCCCAGACTCCAAGGTTGTTATTCTATTGTCTAGGACACGTTTTCTCTTCTGAGTTCATTTTATATTTCTTTCCAAAATTGACAACATTGGAAAGTAGCCCTTTGGCAGGATGAAAACTGCTTTTTTTGGAGGCTGTAGTAACTAACTCATGGAAGAGGACTTCTCTTTCTAAAGAACAGAGGCAGTTTTAGACAATTGAAAGAAAATAGGACTTAGTCATACAGGATACTTGGCTTTGTGCCCCTGCTCTGACATCTTCTACTGTGTGAGCTATGTGACCCTTCATCTACTTGGTCCTTAGTTTCTTACCTGTTTAAGGGAGTTACTGATCCTTTCTTTATATGCCACACATGGTGGTTAAGAGAAAAGAGCTTTGTAGACTATGAAACAATGCAGAAAGGTGAGTTATTATTATCAAAAATACAGAATGGGTCAATCCAACCTCAAACACTTATTAGCTTTGTGACCCTGGACAAGTCACTTAACCCTGAAAAAATATAGAATGTCAATAGCAGTAATTTGCATTTCTTTTTTTATTTTTTTATTTTTATTTTTAAAAGCAATTGGGGTTAAGTAACTAGCTCAAGGTTACATGGCTAGTCATTATTTATGTGTGGGTGCTCATTTTCTGAGGCCGGATTTGATCTCGGGTCATCGCAACTCCGAGGCCGGTGCTCTTACTCACTGCACCACCTAGCCGCCCCAAGTAATTTGCATTTCTATAGTACTTTTTAGAATACTTTCATATACCTTCTCTCATTTGATCCTCACTACACTCCTGTGAGAGAAGTAGAGGTTTATATTGTTATCCACAGTCTATAGATGGGACCTAGAGAAGCAAAAGACACATAGTGAGCTAGCTGCAGAATTAGGGCTGGAATTCAGACCCTCCAGCTCAATGTTCAATGTCCTTTTTCATCTCATTGAGGTGCCATGGGAGGAGTCCAAATCAAATGTTATGAGAATCATGGGGTAGAAGAGCTCTCTTCCTTCCCTGAATCAGAGGAAAGCATCATGGTCTAGGAGTAGAAAGAGTATTTGGAGCCAAAGGATTATATTTCAAATGCATAACTCTGTCCCAATCCCTGTGGGACCTCAGACACCACTCCACCCTTTTTGGGGCCGTTTCTTCATCCATAATATCAGAGAGTTGGATGATATGATCTCTAGAGCTCCTTCCTAAATCTGTGATCTGTGAAAGTAGAAAAATTGGAGGCGGGCCTTAGAGCATAAATAGGAATGGAACAAACCAAGTCTGGGTTGGGTGGAAGGGCATTCCAGGCTTAGGGAGCTATGGGAAGTAACTTGTAAATTTCTATTATTATTATTATGGAAAGTTTTATGCCATAGTTTTATTACAAGAGCTAAGAATGTCTGTGGCGCAGATCCCATGTAGTATGGAATTTCACTTCAACTAAATTAAAATTTTCTTCCCAATGATATTCTTCTTAATTTCTCAGGGTTAAGACTTTATTTTTTTTAGGGAAGGGGAGGAAGGGAGATAAAAGGATCTAGACCTAAGATTTCATCATAGGGCTCACTGCTAACCTATTCTTCCTCTATTTTTCTTGCTTGTTCAAGGTGTCTTTTAGTTCACAGAGTGCCCAGCAAAATAGGCAGAAATATTCAGATAGCCAAGTCTATGTCCATAACTGTCTTTAAATAGAGCAGAAATGGCATCAAGAAACCCAGGTCCTAGAGGTATGAGTTTCTAAAAGGGGATGACCCTAGGTTTTTAAGACATATGTACTTGGCAAGAATGGGTGGAAGAAGATGTAGGCCAACAATGTCAATCAGTTCCCAAGCAGAGATCATCAAGGCCCTTAGCACCAAGGTTTCCAGGTTCAAACAAACACCTCAGGCCCAAAGTCACCAAGTCCACTGACCCTAACTCTGCCAGCAGACACACCAGTCATCAAGTATACTGGCCCCAGAGTTAAGACCCAACTTCCATGACTCTAAGATTTTCAAAATCACTGACCTAGGAGGTCATGATTCTTTTAAAACAATTATAACCACATTTTAATATGGTTGTCTTCCTTTGTAATTCTGTATATATTTTATTCATTAAAACATTATTTTGAAAGATGATTTATAGGTTTCACCATACTGCCAAAGGGGTCCATGACACAAAAAGGTTAAAAACCTTTCTCCAATGGCCACTAAGCCCACTAACCCTAAGGTCTGCAACCCCATTGAATTTTCTTACACCAAGATAACCCCAAAATCATTAAGTCTGACACTAAGGTCAACAAACCAGTGAGCCCAAGGTGTCTATATCTATTGACACCCAAGACTGCCCAGTTCATCAGCCTTGAGGAAATCAAACCTAAAGTTACCAGTGCTGAACCTTTGATGACCAAGGCTACTAATAACCAAAAACCTTCAAGTAGTTGCTTCAGGACAGAAGAAGTGGTTTGAATGTTAAACCACAGTTGTTCTCAGTTAGGGTATTAGCATTCATCATTTTGTACAAATGCACAGAATTGTGAGACACAAGAAAATAAGACAAAATTCCTTTTACCAATGTAGAACTATCCTCAAGTGGAGTTCCTGCTAGAATCTAGATCATTACATCTACCAGCCAGCTGACCTAGTCTTAAACAAATGGTTTTCTTAAGCTCATTTTCTTTTCTTTTTTTTTGGAGGGCAGTTGGGGTTAAGTGACTTGCCCAAGGTCACACGGCTAGTTTTTTTGTTTTAAGTGACTGAGGCCAGGTTTGAACTCAGGTCCTCCTGACTCCAGGGCTGGTGCTCTATTCACCGCACCACCTAGCCACCCCTATCTTAAGCTCATTTCCAAAAGTAAGGTAGAAGATATCTACAATGTGAAACCATGGGAGAAACCCTGGACTGGAGGTAAGGAGACATATAGTCTACTCCTGTTCTTCAATGATAGTATCATTTTTGAATTAAATTGTTGGGTCTCTTGGGAACTTGCTATCCTAATCTTTAAAATGTGGGAATTGGGCTAAATGAGGTGTTAATAGCTCTTCTGGTTAAGACATGGAATAATTTATTTCATTCCTTATTCTTTCTTTGGTAGTTGTATTTATTTACCTTTCTCATTTATTTACCTTTCTTTCTCTGGGTGTTAGCAGATTGAATAATCTACTGACACCTTTTTTTTTCCTTTCAGGAGTGCTTTAAATATTTTTCTTTAATTAAACATGCATCTTTTCTCATTGATGTAAGTAGGCTCAAGTTTGTAGGGTATGTTGTTTGGGACTGTATCTTAGGCACCTTTGCTTCTCATAGTATGTTATTTAGTTCCCTTTAGTTTATGTTGAGTTTAGAATAGTCCTATGCTATTCGAAATTTTTTTCCCTTCATATTCCTAGGTCTTTTTCCTGGCTGTTTGCAGGATGTGTTGTTTGTCACTGGAACTGTTAAATATAGCCACTATGTATCTTGGAGCTCGAAGCATATGTTTAGTTTGTTGTTGTTGTTTCTAGAGGCAATCTGTGGACTCTTTCCTTTGGAGAGTTGTATTCTGTCAGAAACTATGGTCACTTTTCTTTTATTATTTCCTACAACATGGTATTCAGGTTTTTCTCTTTGTCATGTTCCTTTGGGAGATCTATGATCCTCTATACAAACTATCTTTAATATCAATGACTTTTACTTGTGTAGAGATGGTTTTATTAAATTTTATTTTGTTCTTATTTTCCATTCCCTTCCTCCATCCTCTCTCCCAATGTAATGTTAATGGGATATAAGATCTTCCCAGTCCATTAATAGGCCTCAGGTGGAGCACATCTAAATCCTATGATTATGTGAGTATCAGGGGAGAATTGACTTGGGAGTAGTAGTTTTAGCTTGATATCAGAATGAAATGAGACACTCATAGGTCATTCAACCAATGGAGGGCTCCTTGATCATAGCAGGGGAAGGTAATTCAGCAAGCATAGGCATTGAGGACACTAAGAACTGCTTCTACTGATCAAAATTTCCATATCTTTGAGTTACCCACGATGGTATCCCAGCCAGGCACCACAGAAACCTGGAGCTCCTCATAGCTATTATGTAACCAGTGATGTCAACATCCTTTAGTATCCTGACCCAATTAAGTCTCAAAGACTGTCTTTTAAGGGAAAACTAGCTCAGCTTGCATGAGGGCCCGGGGTTTCTGCTTTCATAATACCGCTTCCATAATACCCCAGCCAATCCTAAGGAGTAGGCATCCAAAGTCTCTTCCAGTCTTATAGCACATAATTTAACTCTAGACCCTTCCCATCAACTCCTAGGGTATTGCATGATAATTTGAAAAACAGAAGGACCTTGGAGATCATTCAATCCTACCCTTCCCAATTTACCTTATTTTAATTTTTAATGTTTTAATGATGACTTTAAAAACATGATATGATTAATACAGAAATATGTTTAATATGATCATACATGTATAGCCTATTATAAATTGCATACTGTCTTGGGGAAGGGGGAGTGGCAGGAGGGGGGATTTAGAACGAATATTGAAAACTAAAAATAAATTATTTTTTTCAATTTAAAAAATCCATGACAATCACTTCTTTTCACTCTTCCCAGTTTTACAGAAGAGACAACAGGCCCACAGAGAGGGAAAAACTTGCCTAAGGCCACATAGGGCATATGACTGGAGCACTCTAAGGTCTTGAATAGGCTGGCCATTTCTACACAGGCCCTTGCTTGGCTGGTGGCTGGTCAGTGACTCACAGTGGTAGCCAGGGGAAAAGGGAAGTCCTTCCTCTGGGCTCTACATTCCAAGGACACTTGCAGGTTTGTTGTTCCCTGTTCTATGTTGTAAGATCTCTTTTAATTGACTACAGTGGATTCTATGACAGAAGAAAGTTCTCTTAGTTCCTATGTTGGGCATCTTAATTTTTTTCTTTTTTGACACCAGGACCGGCTAATTACTTTCTTTCCTGAACAGCCAATCAAGCTATTGGGAGTTCCTATAAAGATGCAGATCAAAATCCCCATAATTGTCAACTTTTGAAGAGGCTTGAACACCTGTGACTTTCAGACAGCCATACCAAGGCGTACTTTGTTGCCATGGCAACCCAGGTGCTCCCTGGCCCTCCAATTGTGTGGGTAGCTGCTCCTGGAACCCTGTGGTACAAACAACATTAGTGAATCAATGCATCAAATGACGCCCCTTTAATGAGAGAAAAGGAAGGAACTGGATTAGGTAAGGGAGCATTAGATAGCTCCTCCTTCCCTTGCAAGGAATTCAAGCTACAACCCAGCTGTTTACAATTTACAAAGTGTCTTCACATTTCTTTTCTCTGATCCCCACAACATGCCACTTAGGAAGGCAGGGGATGTTGTAATTATTAATTTCTTTTTGGTACAACTTTTTCTTGTTGAGCAATTTCAGTCATGTCCCATTCTTCGTGACTCCATCTGGGGTTTCCTTGGCAAAGATACTGGAGTAGTTTTGCCATTTCCTTCTCCAGCTCATTTTACATATAAGGAAACTGAGGCAGGTAGGGTTAAATGACTTGCCTAGGATCACACAACTATTAAGTATCTGAGGCCAGATTTGAATTCAGGTCCTACTGACTCCAGGACAAGCGCTCTATCCACCAAACCATTTAGCTGCCCCCAGTTTTGGTCCAGAACAATTACAAAATAAGGGAGTTGGAATTGATGACTTCTGAGTTCCCTTCTGATTCTATGACACTCCTATTAGTCAGTCAAGCAGATAAGCATTATTCATCTCTGGATAGAGAATGCGATTCAGAGTCAGGATGTTCTGAGTTCAAATTCTGCCTCAGGCTTACTAGCCATGTGATCCTGGTAAGTTATATGCCTCTTTTAGCCTCAGTTTACTTATCTATAAAATGGGAATAATAGAGCCTACCTCACAATGTTGTTTTGAGGATTAAATAAGGTAAAACATGTAAAATGCTTTGCAAACAAAAAACCCTATACAATACAATTATTATTATTTATTATTGCTGTTGTAGCAGATCTGAGTGGGAGAAGCAGCATGGCATGATGCGTAGAATGTTAGGTTTGAAATCAGGAAGACCTGGCCTCAAATCTCCCTTCTGACACACAATAGTTGTATGATGTTGGGTAAGTCCCTTAACCGCTTCTTCTATAAAGAGGACACTGTAAGTGCTAAGAAGTGAGTAACTAAGGAAGAGGTGACTCTTGGACCAAGCTGCTTGCTGTACTGATGCAAACTTTCATGGAAACAGAACTAGGGGAAAAGCAATAGCAAACCTCGACTGAATTTTACCCTGGAGAGACAGTGCAGCAAGAAGGAAAGGGAGACAAAGGGCAGAACAACCAGAGGGACTGTAGAATTCAGAGACAGGCAGCCAAGTCTGAGAGTCATTTAGACCCCAGAGAAAAGGACCAGATGAAGAAAGGATCTGTAGGGCCTCTTCATAGGTACTTAGGGTACCCCCCCGCCCAGGCTGTGCTGGAGACTTTCAGTCATAGCAATGCAGGCTTTGAACTGGAGGCTAGGCAATAAGAACATGGATTGAAGGAATTCATGATGCTCAGCTTGGAGAAAGGGAAACAGAAAGAGTTCACCTTTGAGGAATTAGTGTGTTTTGCTTGGCTCCATCAAGGAGAAATATGAGGGATGGATGGAAGTTTCAGATAGACTTCAGATTTCAGCTCAGCATAAGAAGCTTCCTTATCATCAGAAGCACCCAAACATAAAATGGGCTGCCTTATTAGGTAGCGAGTTCTCCATCATTAGAGGTGTTCAAGTAGAGACTGAGATCTTTGAAAGAGGATTATTGATCAGACAGGGGTTGGGTTAGGTACCCTTTGAAGCCCTTTACTATTACACAGTTCTATTATTTGCCACGTCCTAAGAACCTCTCTTGATGGCACCTTTGCTGGATGAAAATTTACTGAGTGAATGTGAATATACATTTCCTGGCTCCTTATACTTCTGTCTTATGTTTTCAGGTCTGGTCTCTCCAACTAGACTTTAATCTCTTTACAATGTCTAAACTCTGCCATTGCCAAATGGGAGATATATGATTAATGGCAGGAAGTCATGACTTGAAGCTCGGGTTGAGCAGGCATTTCTAGATGAAATTAATTCCCTGGGTATGAATATCTGAATAAAAAAATTAAAAGTATTTACCTTGTGTCAAACACTGTGCTAAGTGCTAGGGACAGAGTATGGCAGTCCTTGCTTGAAAGAAGCTCAGCTATAACCAAGGAAACCAATATCAATCAATCAAAAAGCAGTTATTAAGTGCCTACTGTGTGCTATGCAGTGTTGTAAGTGCTGAACATATAAGAGAAAGTTCAGCTTCAGGGCCCCTAAGGGCCAGAAATGGTATGGTCAAGGTGTCCTTAGGATATAGCAGTAGGCTAAGTGACAGCGTCAAAAGTCTGTGGAGACTGTGTAGACAGTAAGGTCTGGAGAAGCTTAGGAGTTGGTGGCAGGGTATATGATAAGGTCTGATGGTCCTCCATCTCATGAAAACGAACAAAGTTGATTACTCCCACCTCATTCAAGCTGGTATGTATTTTTTTTTTTACTTCCTGGGATGGGTATGGGATGGGGAAAGATGTTTACACCCCTGTAAGCAATTGGGAAGGACAGAAGGCAAGAAATCCATAAGCCAAAGGACAAGATAGGCAAAGGAACCAAACACAAAATGAGAAACCGAGAGAGAAACAATCCAAACCTATGGAACCAACAACATGAGAATCGGACACAGAACTGGCCCCAGAAGGAAGTAGAATGCTAAATTCCCATGCAGTGACATGTGTTACATTTGAGGCTTCAAACCCACCCTTATGGCAAGGAGGCTGAGTCTCAGCCCAGAGTATTCGAGACACAACCAGGCTTCATCCTGAGCAGCCTTTTCATCACAGGCTCTGCCCTTATCCCTCTGTCACCAAGGGAGTTTCCAAGAGCTGCCTCAGCACACAGGATGCCCAGAGAAGAAGCATTACTGGTTGCTGGTCAGTGGTCTGTGAAACAGATACGTTCATGTCAGAGCAATTACCTAGGAAACCTAGCAGGTGCGGCCAAGCTCAGGAGGCATTCTAAATTCCAAGGTCCTTTCCAGTTCTCATATTTGATGCTCCATAGCCTAAGATCTCTCCCAGATGAAACCTTCTCCGTTCCAAAGTCTTCTTTCACCCCAACACTGTTCTGTGTCCTCGTCCATTTGTGGTATCCTAAGATTCTGTCCAATTCTGACAACCTCCCACTATCTCGGGCTGGGCTGGCTGATTGTGTTCCTTTTTTGCTACTTTAAAAGGCTACCAAGAGCTAGTCCTGAGTGTCCTCAGAGTTTCTCTCACATGATTTGTGATGTGGTATTGCATATGCTACCCCTTCATTTATATTCCCTGGGAGCTCAGTGAACCAGACTCTTTAGAAGGGAAAAAAACCAAACAAGGGCTGCAGCCAGAGAAAAAGACAGCCGCCCCACTGACAGTGATGGAAGGCTCCATATGAATATTGCCAACTCCTTATCATGCAGAGCAATTGGTGAGCTAAAAGTTAAATATGAAATTGTTAAAATGACATTAAGGCAGGGACACAATTTGACAGGAACCCAGGAAATTGGAAGTTAAGGTTGACATGTTGATAAAGTCTTTATTCCACAACTCCTAAAAAAAGTTTCTCTCCTCTACTGTTCCTAGTGCGGCATTAAAAATGGTGGCAGAGAGGGTTTAATTTCCACAAAGTTATGACTGTGATTTAGAGCTTGGCTCCTTGACATGCCAGATAACATCTGAAAGACACATAGACTATGAGAGTTGGAAGGGACCTTTGAACATAGAGAACAATGATAGTCAGAGCCAGATAATACCTTAGATAAAGCCAAATGTTAGAGCTGAAAAAAACTTTCAAAAGGGAGAGGAACAAGCATATTTTAAGTACAATTATCTCATTTTATCATATTTCATTATCTCATCTGAACACAGAATATTAGAGCTAGAAGGGGTTTTAGAACACAGAACATAAAATGTGAGATCTTAACCTTCTAATGCAAAATTTAGCAACTAGAAAGGGGCCTTTAGTTAGTATTGGCAGACACTTTAGAAAACAGATTGTTGGAGCTAGAAGGACCCTTAGAACACAGAATGGTAGAGCTGGAAGGATCCTTAGAATACAGAATATTAGAAGTTGGAAGAATCTTAGAAAATAAAACAATTTCAAATCCTTAGAGGACTTAGAAACACAAGATCATCAGAGTTAGAAAAGACTTTAGAACATGTTAATTCTAGAAGGGGCCTTTTGGCCTTAGAATGTTAGAGGCAGTAGATACCTTAGACTTTGAACAGAATGTTAGAAATAGAAAAGATCTTAGAAAATAACACAGAATTTCAAACCTAGAAGGGATTTGGGAAACATAGAAGGTCAGAGCTAGAAAGAAAGCTGTATATGTGTATAATCATATGTATGTATGTATGTACATAATTCATATACATTTTAGTTCCCTTTCATAGGGATTATATATGTATGACTGTGTATATATGTGCATATATACATATGCACATATATACATATATAAATAAATATATTTATGTAGATGGTAGTACAGTACATAGAGTGCTGAACCTGGAATCAGGAAGACTCATCTTCCTGAGTTCAGATTTGGCCTCAGAAACTAGCTTTGTGAACTGTGGCAAGTCACTTAACCTGGTTTGCCTTTGTTTCCCCATCTGTTAAATGAGCTGGAAAAGGAAATGGCAAACCATTCCAGAATCTTTGCCAAGAAAATTTCAAAAGGGGTCACAAAGAGCCAGACATAACTCTAATGACTGCACCACCACCTTGTTAATCACTTAATATGTGCCATGCTCTGTGCTAAGCACCAGTCTACAAATGCAAGAAAATATGGTCCCTGATTTCAGGTAGTTTACATTCTAACAGGGGAAGACAAAACACAAAGGGGCCCCGGAAGAGGGGGAGGCAAGAATTCTCAGGAAATGGAGCAGTTGGGAGAGTAGCCAGCAATGAAGCCAGCATGGCTCAGGATCTCCAAGAAATGGTGGTTCTGGTCAAGGAGTCACCAGGCAGGACAGCAGAGACAGGGCTGCTGAGAGAGAGGAGAAGTCTGGGAGGTGAGAACAAGGATGAGGAGCAGAGAATCTTGGGTCTGGAAGAGACTTGGCCAAGATCATGCATCAAGTTTGGATTCTTTCCAGGAAACTAGAACCCAGGTCTTCTCTTCTCTTTTTGACCTTTGTGTCTTGTTCCACTGCAATTTACTGTTTCTCCTGATGATACTTCTTACTCTTCATGTAGTGAGGCATGCTCAGTGAATGTGACTTTCATCATTCTGGCTTCTGGTGCTGATGCAGATTACATCTGAATGTGCTGGCTAGAAACCTGTCAATCAGATGTGTGTGTGTGTGTGTGTGTGTGTGTGTGTGTGTTCATGCATGGGGTTGGGGGTCGTGATAAAAGAGAGATGGGAGGGTGGGGAGGGTGACTGTTTGTTTATTGCTATTCTCACTCAATCTGCTTAGAAAAGACAGTCCTATCTGTCATGTGTCTGAAATTCTTCTTCATCCCATTCTGAAAAGAGAAGTCACCAGAACAGAATTTTTGGCTTCTCGATGCTGTTCCATCCATCTTTTCCACTCTGCTTCAGTCATTGGCAGCTGGATACTTTGCCTTACACCTTATGAATCCCTGCATTTCCCTTTGTTTCCTCCCCTCCTCTCTCCACTTATCCACATCCTAGTCAGATTCCCTGCCCACTTCTTCAGAGAAGCCTTCCCTGATTATTTCAGGCTTCAGTGAGATCTCTTTTCCCTCAGCAGCCCTGGTACAAGCTGTCTGTACTACTTGGGCAGCACGTTCTGCATAACATTATCAGTTATTGATGTGTCTAGGTCTTGTTGCCCTAAACAGCCCTTGTAAGGGCAGGGATCATGCTTTACAATTCTTCTGAATTTTCCACAGCACCATATATAGGCCTGGTTATGTCAAAACTTCCCTCATCCCTTATCCCCCCACCTCTATCACCCGGGTGAGCTTAGGGAGCTTCCATGAGAGATAGCCTCATAACTGGATGCTGCATACAGGTAAGGAGACTGTGGAGATGAAATGGAAAAGGGGAGAGCAGAGGATGGGAGGGGACAACTGCACACTTCCCGAATTTTCCTTGATTCCCAGTGCCTAAAACCCCAAAGAATGCTAAATATGGATTTCTCAGGTGAAATTATTCTTTTCTTGATTGAGCTGAGATTTAATCTTGCTCCCCAATGGAAATGTTCCATTCCTCGTGTGTATTCTATCTTCTAAATTAATCCATATAACTTTTCCAATTACTGTTTTACTGCTTACTTTAATAAATATGTTTGCTCCTTCTCCATGACTGTCATTTGTATAATAAGTTTTTTGTGGGAGGCAGCTAAGCTGGCCAAATCTGAGTTGTTATCTTTCTGATCTAGGGTGAAACTATTTCATATCCAGATGGTCTAGGAAAACTGTCTTTTATCCTGAACCCCCCAAAAGAGCATTGTATGACTAGGCTTCAAACATTTGATGTATAGTAAATAGATACAATTATAACCAAATATTTCCTTTCTGTGATCAGAATGTGGAAGGAGGTGACTACCTAGCCATGGCCAACTTCCTACTTCCCACAGAGGTGGAAAGTGCAGACTCCCTTGGAAATATGAAATGGGGCATCCCCAAACTCAGATCATATATATCCTAATACAAATCTCTGCTATACAAGGGCCAGCTTGGCTATGTTTGGTAGCTATCTGTGTTTGATGGTTATCTATGTTAGAGTCTGGTCCCTTGCTCTAGAACAGATGAGTAGATCCACTCCCTTATCTTGGAGTAATGGAGAGATGTCAAGGAGCTGGAGCTAGAAGGCATGAGTTTGGATCCTGGCTCTTTCACTTTCTAGTTGTGGGACAGTATAATAGAAATGTGAAGGTATTACAATTACTACCTAGACAAAAGGAATATTGTAAGTGGCCAGCTTGTGTTAAAACACTAAAAACATGGTGCCTGAAAGGGACCTTGGAGGCCAACAAGACCAGTTCCTTCCTTTTACAGGTGAGGAAACTGAAGACTAGTGAGGTTACATGACTTGTCTAAGGTCACACTGGCAGAAAGTGTCAGAGGCAGGATTTGAACTTATGTCCTTTGACTTTAGTGTTCTTCCCCTCTTTCAGTGTTTCCCTACATCTCTTCTTTTAGGGCCCAAATGTCTTTACTATCTCTAATTTATTTACTAATATTTACTAATATCCCTCCAGGAGATAGAAACAGGAAGAGTCTGTGAACAAGGACTCTTCTATGTTCTGTTCCAAAAAAATGAAAATAATTTGTATTTTTATTATTAATAAAAGGGAGAAGATGGCTGATAAATTTGTAAGTCACAAGAAGTGAGGCAGTATGTTGTACTCTTTTGGAATTGAGAACTAGGTCTTTGAATCCTTGCCATACTCTGCAAATCTTTTTTTAACTTGTTCAGTCATTTTTCAATTGTGTCTAACTTTTAGTGACCCCATTTAAGGTTTTCTTGGCAAAGATACTGGAATGGCTTGCCATTTCCTCCTCTAGTTCGTTTTACAGATAAGGATATTGAGGCAAACAGGGTTGAATGACTTGTCCAGGGTCACACAGCTAGTAAGTGTCTGGGACAGGCTTTGAACTCAGAAAGATGATTTTTCCTGACTTCCAACCCATTGCTCTATCCACTGCACCTCCTAGCTGCCACTACTGAAAATCCCCTAGACCACCTTGAACCTCGGTTTCCTCATCTGTCAAATGGGGATCATAATATCTACTGCATGGATTTCTCATGAGGAAAGGGTTTTACATTCTTTAACATGCTATCAAAATTTATTATCTCTGGAAAAACTGACCACATGTTAAAAGATTTCATTTTCTATATTAAGTAGCTTATTTCAAACTCTAGGAGAATGAAAGCAGAGAATGATTTTTTTATCATGTCTTTCTTCTCTTCATTCAGTCCTCTATTCTCTAGCTCCCCACCTAACCCCATTTACTTCAGTTTCTGGCTTTGATTTTCCAAGAATGTATGAAATGAGATGGCGAGGTGATTATTAACTACTTTTGTGTTTACTCTTTTATTCCAAAAGCTAATTGTTGGGTTAAAAGAAATGTACCGAAAGGTTCAGATATTAGCAACTCGCATGTACATCGCACTTAAAATCTTCATAATCATCATTTGAGGCAGTGAGTGCAAGTATAACTATGATCCCCATTTCCAAGTGAGGAAACTGAGACTCAGAAACATGAAGGAACTTGTCCAAACTCATAGATAAATAGAATTTAGAGCTGGAAGGACTTTAGGAGTCCTCTAGTGCAGAGGTGGCAAACACTCAATGTGTGGTATTCCAAGTCAAGTGCCTAGCCTGAAGTCAGGAAGACTCATTTCCCCAAGTTCAAATCCGACCTCAGACATTTACTAGCTGTGTGATCCTGGGCAAGTCACTTAACCCTGTTTGCCTCAGTTTCCTCATCTGTAAAATGAGCTGGCGATGGAAATGGCAAACCACTGCAGTATCTTTGCCAAAATGGAGACATAAATAGTTGTATACGAATGAAAAATTATCAAAAAACAATAGCAACAAGTCAAAATGCTGCTGCAGGTATATGTATGGTTTAGTGACCTCTGTTTCTATTGAATTTGACATCACTGGTCTAATACACTCACCTCATGTGACAAATGGGGAAACTAAAGCCCAGAGGGATGCTAAGTAGTAGGAGGGAGGTCCCATCCAAGTCCTCTGACTTCACCCTCTAACGTTTTCTCTATACAATGCTTCCACCTTATACAAGGAAAAGGGCTAGAGAGCTATAAATGACGCACAACTTTCATAAGTGTGAGTCCAATGCTCTTCCCACTCAGTTTCCCCATATTTAATATCATTACTTTTTACTTTAAAAAGATGCCAGCATCCATCTGTTCATTCTCATCCTTAAATGTTTCATTATTACCTTTTTAATAAAAAATAACAGTCATCTCTTGATATCCCCCTTCATGGACCCCTCCCTCAAAACAAAGGAAAAATACTCAAAAGCTATGGCCAAAGTGACTTCACCTGATAGCACATGCTGCCTTCCTCACCCATCGTCTCCATCTTTCTCCTGAGGGGGGAGGTGTCATCTCATCTGCTCCCTGGGGTCATAGCTT
Source organism: Gymnobelideus leadbeateri (assembly GCA_011680675.1). Taxonomy (NCBI): domain Eukaryota; kingdom Metazoa; phylum Chordata; class Mammalia; order Diprotodontia; family Petauridae; genus Gymnobelideus; species Gymnobelideus leadbeateri. The sequence goes on from WOXC01003891.1 coordinate 300,785, forward strand.
TGTTGTTCTAGTGAGGACATTTAAGTTATAAATGACTTGGTTGGGAAAACACGGTGCCATCTTGATGAAGAATGGCACCATAACAGACCTCAAGGGGGCAGTGTGGTAAAGAAGAAAAGACCCTGGGCTTTGAGTTGGGAGACCTAGTTTGGAGTTAATGTTAGAGTTCTGCCTACCAGCTCTACCGGGCATCTAGAATGTCATAGCTGGAAGGCACCTTGGCCACCAGCTAGTCCAACCCTTTCACTACAATGATGAGAAATTCAGTGCTCAGAGATGGGAAATGAGTTGCCTAAGGTTGCAGAGTTAATTAAGGGCAGAGCACGGACTCAAATACAAGTCTTCTGATTTCTTGTCCTATGTTCTTTCCACTATGCCACGATTCAATAACTTTATCTTTCTGGGCATCAGTTTCTTCCTTTTGTAAAACAGAAACTATAATAATTACATATTCCAACTTAACCTACAGGATTACTCTGACTACTTTGTAAATGACAACGGTCTTTCTTTGTATGGCCAACACATAGCACAGTGCCTTGGCATGTTATTGTTGTTCAGTCATTTTCAATCACACCTGACTGTGATCCCATTTGGGTTTTTTTTAAGGCAATTGGAGTTAAGTAACTTGCCCAAGGTCACACGGCTAGGTTTTTGTTTGTGTGTTAAATGTCTGAGGCCAGATCTGAACTCAGGTCCTTCTGACTCCAGGGCCGGTGCTTTACTCACTGTGCCACCTAGCCGCCCCACCACTTGGGATTTTCTTGACAGAGATACTGGAGTGGTTTGCCATTTCCTTCTCCAGCTCATTTTTACAGATGAGGAAACCAAGGCAAACAGGGTCAAATGACTTACCCAGGGTCACACAGCTGGCAAATATTTGAGACCAGATTTGAATTCAAGAAGATAAGTCTTCCTGACTTTAGGCACAATGCCCTATCCTCTGTGCCACCCAGCTGTCCTGCATCTAGTGGGCATTTTTAATATATTTTGGCTGACTGACAGTATAAAGCATTGGATCCTTCCTATTAGATGCAACTCAGGTGTCATGTTTTGCATAAAGCCTTTCCTTATCCTGCAACAGCTAGTGCCTTCCCCTCCAAACTACCTTGTATTCATTATTTTGTGTATGCATATATATGCATTTATGAATTTTCTATTCATGCTTTATATAGTTTCCCTATGTACTTGCTGTCTCCCCCATTTGAATGCAAACTTATTGCTAGTGAGAATTTTGTTATTCTTTGTTCTTCTATTCCTAGTGCATTGTAGAGTGCCTAGCATTGTGTCCTGTTGAATAAATATTTGCTGATTCAGTGATTGAAAGTAGTGATGGCATGCTTAAGATTCTGCCAGATGACCAGGGCAGGTAGAGAAATGATTAAATTTAAACTTTTCCCAACGCTTGATTTTCCTCTAACAGAGATAAAATTTTTGCTGATTTCAGCTTGTATGAAGACTTGCAGTAATTTAGTCAGAAGCTGTTTCCTGGGATGACTCGTGAGACAATGGAAATTATTTTATCTTTTGAGTTATGCAGGATTTTACCAAGTTAATAAAAGAAAGAGTTAAATATATACTAGCAAGGGAGAGCAGCTTGGAGGTGAAGAGGAACCCCAGATTTTGAACTAGGAGGTCTGAGTGCCAATGCCCCTAACTCACTGTGTGACCTTGGACCAGTCACTTCATTTTAGTGGGCTTTAGTTTCTTCCCTTGTAAAATGAAGGGCTTAGATGGTCCTTAAATTTCTTTCTCATTCTCGCAGTTTGTCCGATATTGTGAGGTCCCTCCAGATCTGGTTATTCTATATTAAGGTGCCTTTCAGCTCTGACATTCTCTTATTTTTTCCCCCATGAAATAACATTTGTTCAATGCTAAAATGCTATGTTCTAAGGTCCTTTCTAATGTAAACATTTGATCTTCTGTATTCTAATGTTCCATCAAGATATAAAATTTTATGCTCTGTGTTCTAAGAACCCTACAAGTCTGAACAAGTTATTTTCCAAGATCCTTCCTATTTCTTATATTATGTTCTATTTTCTAAGGTACCTTTCAGTTGAAATATTCCAGATGCTAAGACCTCTTCCAGCTCTGACATTATCTTTTCTTGTTTTAATGTCCCCTTCCATTCTAATATTCTGAGGTCTCTTCCTGCTCTGACACTCTATGTTGTATGCTCAACGACCCTTAAACATGCTTTGGTAAATGCAGTTGTGGAAGAAAATTAGATAAAATATCTGCACAGAAAGGAAATTATAATCTCCCTTTATTATTTCTCCCCCCCCCCCCGCCCCGCTTCATGGCCGAAGAATTTCTTTTCTTCATAGCAGGATTTGGTTGGTGACTAAGCAGGTTTATTGATGTCAGAATTTTCAGAGGTTTCAGGGATCAAGTCACATCCTATCAGGATGTGACCAGTGTCCCTTTGAACAAGAACAGCTGATGGTCTTAGCACTTAGTCCACAGAAGAAATGATGTCTTAAGTAATGCATTCAATAATCATGCTCACCAGAATAGATCTGGAGTATTGCAATCAGTTCTGGGCACCAGCTTTCATAGAGATGTTGATAAAATGGGGTAGGTCTCAGGGAGGGAAATCAAGAGGGGTCTATACTAGTACTATGTTCTGTGCATATTAATTGAAGGAGTTAACTCTGGAGGAGAGGAAGGTTGGTAGGGGGTAACACAGAGGAAATAAGAGTGGAGTGGACTGGGTAGACACATCTACTCCAGATGTCTCCACGGAGAATGGTGTAGTGGGAAGAAAACTGGAGGTCTGGGTTCCCATCTTGACACTGCCATTAATTTTCTTTCTTTCTTTTTTTTTTTCATTTTTACTTTTTGGAGGGCAATTGGGGTTAAGTGACTTGACCAAAGTCACACGGCTAGTAAGTGTGTCAAGTGTCTGAGGCTGGATTTGAACTCAGGTCCTCCTCACTCCAGGGTCGGTGCTCTATTCACTGTGCCACCTAGATGCCCAAGTCATTTATTTTCCATATGAACTTAGGGAAGGCAATGTCCCTTTCTGTCCCTCTGATTCCTCCTCTGTAGAAGGAGGATGTTGAAAGAAAACTTTTTGTCCTAACATTTTCCAGTCCTATGACAAATCTGAAAGGCTTAGAGGAAGAAGAGGGATTCTGCTTGTGTTTTTGGCCCTAGGGGACCGAATGAGGACAAGTGGTGGGAAGAGACCAGGGGGTAGTTTGGTGGTGACCTTCCTAGTATTTAGGGGAACCAAATTGAAGTGCTGCTTCCAGAAGCAGTGAGTACCTCATTACTGGAAACATTCAAACAGAGGCTTGATACAAAACATGTGTCAGAGATGGAGAGGAATGCTAGAGATTTAGGGGAATTCCAGGGATGTGGGATGTAGGTGCCATTGGGATTTGGGCAAAGAGTTGGGGGTGGTGGGGTTTGGTCTAGATTACCTCTGGATTTCTTTCCAGTTCTGAGATTCTATTAGGATTGTCATGATTTTATGCTGTTCTGTGTTATATAATAGAATAACCCAATCAATCAGTCAGCAAGCATTTATTAAATGTCTAGTATGTGCTTAGGTACTGTGATAGGCTCTCGGGATACAAAGATGAAACAGTCTTGTACTCTGTTGAGGTAGATATGGACATGCACATATATCTACAAGAAATGGATAAAATAAATATAAGGTCAGCTTTTGGACGGAGGAAGGAAGGCAATGACCACTGGTGGTATCTAGAAAGGTCTCTAAAGGGAGTAATAGTGTTGTGAAAGATGTGACTACAGCAATAGCAGTGAAAATAATAACTCAGCATTATGTGGCATCTTGTGATTGAGAAGCACTTACATCAACATTCTGTTGTTCGATCCTAATGTCCCTGTGAGGTAGTAGGGAAGAAACTGAGGCTCAGAGAGCTTTCTGGGTTAATAGGATTTAGAATAATGACTCTCTCAAGTTGATGCAGCTAATGTGTACCTGAGACAGGACTGAACCCAAGTATCTTGACAGAGCACTGGCTTTTTTGTATGTTCCCTCTCCTGCTTTGTATTAAGCAGATATGGGCATACACGTATGTGTGCATATATATATATATACACATATGCATATGAATATACAAACATGTGTGTATATAACTGCTGAGTTTTAAATTGCATGGAGCTAAAAAAGAGAGAACTGGAAATTAAATTCACATCTCAATAGAACCAGGGCTAGCATCCAACTCACAAACCAGTTCTACCCCCAACAAGCAATTGAATTCAGTCCCCAGGTGATAAGGTAGTTGAATTCAATAAACTACTGGTTAGCAACCTGTTTTCAAAATAACTTGCTGTATGATTGACCTGAATTTTTTGTTTTTCTCTTTTCTCAGACAGGCTCTCTGGCTGTCACAGTGTGAACTGGTGACTCATTAGCTCCCAGCTCAAGGGACTTGGTTCAATTAAACAGAATTCAATCCAATAAGCTTCTATCAAACACTTACTGCGTGCATGCACAGAGAAACCTATGCTGGGATATGAGGAGCTGTAAAGTTTAGGCAAGACATGAACCTCTGACCTCAGGAACTTAGGAATTCACAGAATCTCAGTGTTAGAATGGATCTCAGAGCCCCATTGTACCCTACTGTCTTTATAGTACCACAATCACTCCAATCACTTCGATTTGAAAATCCAGAGGTGTCTAATCAGTTACCAATCCTGCCAAATCTTCCTTTCCAACATCTCTCAAAGCCATTTCCTCTTCTCCCCTCCCATTGTCTTTACCTTAGTCCAGGCAGGTCCTCATTACCACTTGCTTGCCTCTGAAAAACTCTTACATAAGACCATGTGTATTTGGAATATATCATGAAATGTATTTGGAAATTTGTTCCTTAAAAGACATATTTTTAATAGCAACTGTTCTTTTGGAGTTGTCCTAAAAGAAGTATGAATTTTAAAGGTCTGTGGGGAATTTGCATTTCCATCATAGAATTTCAGAATTGGAAGACACCTTTGAAGCTCTCTAGTCCAATCTCTCATCCAGGGCACGAATCACCTTACAACCTCCTTGACAGGGAACTCACAGCCTGCCAATACTAATAGATAGCCTTTAGGTAGCATTGTAAGGTTTTCAAAATATTTTTTACATGTTGCCTTATTTGATCCTCCCAACAACCCAGGAGTTAGGTGCAGACAGAAGTTAAGTGACTTGCCCAAGGTCACACAGCTGGCAAGTATCTGAAGCAGGATTTCAACTCAGGTCTTAATTCCAAGAACAGCACACTATACACTGTACCATCACCTCTTTTCAATAGCCCATACCTATATCAAACAGCACAGATTGTGAAGTTTTTCATTATTTTAACCCAAAATTGGCCTCCCTGTGATTACAACCCTTTCATTCTAATTCCCTCTGTACCCCAAAGAGCACATCCGATCCCCCCCTCCCTTTACCAGTTGGAAGCATTTGAAGACCTCATATCTTTTGTAAGTTTCCTCTTCTCCAGGCTAAGCATCTCTAGATTCCTTTACGTGATCTTCTCTTGGTCTAGATTCTAGAGCTAGAAAGGACCTCAGAGGTCATTTTAGTCCCAGATAAGTTAAGAGACTTATCCAAGGTCCCACAAAGCAAAATGTGGCAGAGCTGGGATTTGAACTCAGGCCTTGGGACTCAGGGTTCAGCAGTTTCCATCACATATGGATTTTGATATGGATATCCACTATACCACATTGCCTCTCAATGGCATGGTTGCCCAATTCCTCACACTCCTGCCCCTCTCTTCTGGACATACTTCCATTGATGCCGTGCCATTGAATCACTCAAGAGCAATGTTAATTTCCATCAAGCTCAGTTAGAACCCAATAGGGCTTGAGACTTATGTTGCTCTGTGATTTGGCCTTTCGCCTACATGTCTTGGATTCCAGAGGGGGCAGGGTTAGGAAAACAGTGAGCCTGACAATTGAGTCGTGAGTGTGGTCAGATTTTGCAAGGCTTCATTAGTGATCTGAGAAACTGCTCCAACTTTTGACCCTAAGGCAAGTACCTTTGCCTCTCTGAAAACCCATTTCATTCTCTATAAAACGAGGAAAATATTTGCACTTCCTCCTAAGTTTGCTGCAAGGAAAATGCTTATAAACCTTAAGATTCCATACAAATAGGAACTGTCATTATAATCCTAACCAGCCTAGTCACTGGGATGGAATTGGGAAATATAGTAGACCGAACCCTGGGACTAGGTTTCAGAAAAGTTGGATTTGAGTCTTGGCTCTACCACTAACTCACTGAGCGACCTTGAACAAATCCTTTTTGGCCTAATTTCCTTCTCTAGAAAGGGAGATGATTGAACTTGATGGTCCCTATGGACCTTTCCAGAACTGACATTTTAACATCTATGGAGAAATACTCATTTCATGTGAAAGTGTTCTGGGTCACATTATTCAGAGAATTGCCTTAATACTTCACCTGTTATGCCAGTGTAGACTTGGCCAAATGGCATATGGGTGTATTCAAGGAGAGGAAATGGACCTCAATGCCTTCAAGAGAGATTTAAACTGGGCACAAAGATCAGTGGTTTGATGTTAGAATAGATATCTGTATGAGCGTTCCAAAGCTCTTCCCCTGGAAATGCTTTAGGAATAGGATACTTATGAATGTCTGAATAATTGAATGCAGAAGTATTTATTAAGAGTTTACTATGGACCAAGCACTGGGAATGCAGATACAATTAGTGAGACACTCTCTGCCCACAAGGAAATTACACTGCAATTTCACAGGATATTAACACAGTTTGAAGTGTGATGATGCTTTGTTGCCTTGAGACAGTGGGCTGGACTGAAAGGATCATAGATTAAACAATAGAAGTGACATTAGAAACCTTCACTTTATATATGTTCTGAGGCTCAGAACAGTTAAGTGACTTACCCAAAGTATGAAATATACATAAAATAGGAAGGACTTGAACCTGGATCCTCTAACTCCAAAGCTGGCGGTCTTTCCACGGTACCATAGTGCCTCTGTGACCTCCTAACATTCTTTTCAGTCATTTAATTATAAAATTTTCTGCCAGCCCCTAGAATTTTAGGGGATGTGAGAAATCTTGAGCATGGACAGTTGAGGAGGTCACATACATTTCTTCAAGAGTGTGTAGGCTTTCATAGTTCTTCCCAACACAGATGTGTGAGGCTCTTATTTCTTTTTCCTCATCTTCTTCACCACCATCCTATCTATCTTATCATTCTGCACTCTTCCCTTGTCTTTCGCCCTCTTTATTTCTTCCCTCCTTTTTTCATCTTCTTCACCTTTCTTATTGTCCTCTTCCAGCTCTTTTTTTCCTTCTATTTCTCCTTCTACATGTACTTTTCTTCTTTGTTCCCCCCTTTCCTTTATCCTTTCTCCTGAAAAGGTAGTGATTTCCCCAACAGAAGATATGATCCTAGGAGGCTGATCAAGTGGAGGCTGGATGAGCATATTTCAGAAATTCCTGCTTAGGAAAAGATTGTGCTAAGTGACCTCTGGGCTTAATTGTGATGCCAAGATACAGTGATTCTGACTCTACTGCTCCTGGTCACGTCTTTGCCACACCAAACCCCCACCGAACCTGACCAAGCTCATTGGATTCAATTCAGTTTGCCCCAACCCTATCTAATTCATCACAACCCACTCTAATAAGCATTAATTAGGCACCTGATCTGGGCAGAACATATGCATCCATGTCAATGGTCATGGTAAATTATACCCTGGGGAGGCCTCCAGGGCAGGCAGGTTTAGAAGTATTATCAAGGAGTCTTATCCAGCTTTGCAGGGCAGCTGAATTTCCCAGCCGATATTAAAGGATGTTATCTCTGAGCATTATTCAGGCTGCCAACAAGGAGAGAATGTTGTTTTGAATAACATTCTAGAAACCAAACTCCCACTTGTGATGCTGAAATCAAATCAACAACTTGTTCTTGTTTCCACATTATTTTGGTTTAACTCTTGAAGGGCACAGGAAAGAATCCAAGCCACAAAGAGATGGAAGGAGGGGAGAGATGAATGTGGGACCTGCTCTTATGTGCACATGTTGTTCTTTCTAGCTATCCCCACCTAAGCATCTGGGGCCATTTGAAACCAATCCTAGATGAGGAGTAACAGGACTTGTGTTTAGAACCTGCCTATCCCCTTTTTACTCATGTGACCGTGGACAAACCACTTAACCTTTCTGAACCTCAGTTTCCTCATTTGCAAAATGAGAGAACTGAACTAGAAGACCTCTCCAGTCCCCTCTAGCCCTCGTCTATGACCCTATAAGCATTATTCAAAAGGAGCACTGTAGTTATGAAAATATCAGGTTTTTGTTAGGGGGCAGGTTTCCCTCTCTAAGTTCAAAGCTGCCCTATTGTTCTGATCCTTTCCCAATCCTCATCCTTCACACCCTATTTATTTCTAATTTAATGCAACAATGAAGTGCCTATAAAAATCAAGGCATGGGTTTCAAGTTGTCGGACTCTTTGTGACTCCATTTGGGGTTTCCTTGGCAAAGGCACTAGAGTGGTTTGCCATTTACTTTCTAGCTTATTTTACAGATGAGACAAACAGGATTATGGTTTTATAATTATTTTACTAATTATTATTATTATTCATAATTATCACCTAGGGTCACACAACTAGCAAGTGTCTGAAGCTGGATTTGAACTCATGAAAATGAGTCTTCCTGATTCCAAGGCCAGCACTCTATCCAGTGTGCCCCCTAGCTGCCTTATGGGTTTGATACTGGAGTCAAAGATAAAAAGGCCACAGTTCCTCTCTTCAAAAAGGACCATTTTTATTGGACTAAGGGATGTCAGTAAATTGTGTGTGTGTTTGGTGTGATGGGTTAAAGGAGAGATAGAGTCAAAGGACTCTAGGTCTTGAAGAAAGGGAGCACACTGCCACTGCTAGATAGGAGTTGTTGGGCGACAGTTCTGGAGTCTTGTCAGCACCTAGCATCCACCCCCTGTTCTTCACTCACACTCCTCTCTCCTTAATTCCACTTCTTGCCTGGTTTATTGTCCTAGTCTTCTAACCTACCTTCCTGCCTCTACTTTGTCCCCTTCAAATATGTCCTTCATACAGCCTGAAATTCATTAAATTTGGGTCTGTTGGTGTCACTCAGCGATTCTATACCTGACACATCAGATATAAACTTCTTTGGCTGGATTCAAGGCCTTCCACTATCTGGCCTCAACCTTCCTGTTCAAACTTGTCTCCTCCTACTCCCCATTCCTGAAATCAACATTCCATCTACACTAGCTTATTAGCCGTTTCCTGATCTCCTTTCCTTCCTCCCTGAACCCACCTCCTTTCTGTAGACCTAGGACTGTCTCCCCCTTACATCTCTACTTGTTGGAATCTTTTATTTTACAATTCTACAACTGTTACTCCACCATCCACCAGGCACTTAGCATTGGCTACTATTGCATCCTGCTTTTTATTTATAGTTAATTTTCTCCTCACAACAAGGACTTTAGCCCCCCATTTGACAGATGAGGAAAGTGAGGCACACATGGGTGAATTGACTTTCCCAGCTGCCAGACATAGAATTCAAACCCAGATCTTATCTGAATGCGTCTGATGAAGGTGGAGAGATTTAGGAACTCAGCTGAGCACATCAGTTACGTGCTTTAGGTTTGCTGAACAAATGGCTTCAGTGAAATGAAATATGTAATCCCTTATGTTTGTGGTGGCCTCCTGGAGGGGGAGGAAGAGGATGGGAGACTGGTGGTGGAGGGTGGCCATGGGGTCCTCCTGGGCCAGGATGAGGACCACCTGGGTGGTGGTGGCCATGAGGTGGCTGGCCATGAGGGGGGGTGGCCATGAGGGGGAGGCCCACCTGGCCCTTGGTGCGGCATTCCTGGATTGGGATTCCACATTTCTGCACCTCCTTTTGCCACCTACATCCCTTCCACAAAGCACTGAGAGCAGAGGCAGAGGCAGGACCAGGTAACTTCCGTTGGCTACTATTGATAGCTTTTTTTTTTTCTGTACATGCACATAATCTCATTACTGTATTTCAAACTCCTGGAAGGAAGAGTCTGTGCCTTAAATATTGGCCAACAAAAAGTTTTAATTTGTTCTGGTAGACCTGATGCTGACTGAATGAGGACACAGGTACAATGGAGGACAGCAGACCTGTTTTCTGAAATTGAGTCAGTCAGTTAACAAGTATTTATTTTTTTGCAGGGGGGAGGGAAAAGAATAATCATTTATTAAGTACCTACTATGTGTCAAGCACTGTGCTAAGCTCTTTACAAATATTATCTCATTTGATCCTCACAACAGCAAGGTAGGTGCTATTAATATCATTCCCATTTTGCAGTTGAAGAACTTAAATACTATTCCCAGAACTTTGCAAAGAACTAGGGTGAAAAACTAAAAAAACAAAAATAGTTTCTGCCTTCAAGGAGCTTATGTTCTATTTTCAATTTTATTTATTTATTTTTTAAAGATTTATTAAACATTTTTTGAGTTCCAAATTTTCTCCCTCCCTCCGATTCTTCCATCTCTCATTGAGAATGCCAGTGATATAATATTAGTTATATCAGCATACATGTGAAATGATGCAAAACATATTTCCATATTGGACATGTTGCAAAATAAGCAAGAAAAATAAAGTGAAAAAACATACTTCAATTTGTGTTCAGGGTTCATCAGTTCTCTCTCTGAAGGTGGATAGCACTTTTCATCATGAGTCCTTTGTAATTGTCTTGGATTCTTGTGTTGCTGAGAACAGCTAAGTCATTAACAGTTGATCCTTGTACAATATTGCTGTTATTGTGTACAAATTTCTGGTTCTGCTACCTTCACTTTGCATCAGTTCATACAAGTTTTCTCGAATTTTTTTCTGAAAACATTTTAGGAGCTTATATTCTAATGGGGAAACAACATATAACATAAATCAAGTACATTTGAGATACTTAGAGATGGAAGATAGCTCTAGGAAGGAAAGCACCAGCAACTGTGAGGACAGGGAAAGACCTCCTGAAGTTGGTGGCATTTTGAATTTTATAAAAGTAAGATATTTTAAGAGGCAAAGATAAAGAGGAAGAGCATGGGGTTTAGGAGATTAGAGATGCAGAAACTCCACCCTGCAAGATATTGTCTTAGACAGTTGCCTAGAGCATTGAAAGAGTAAGTGACTGGTCCAGGGTCACAAAGTCAGTATTTATCAGAGGCAAGTCTTAAACTTACATCTTCTTGGCTTCAAAACCAACACATTCACAGGATGTGTTAATATAAAGAGAAGGTTCCTACTTTATGAGGTCTGGTTGGGTGGGAGACATTGAACTTAGACGGACTCTCCCCTTCCTCCTTTCTTCCTCCCCCTGTTGTGACCCTGTCTCTAGAAAACATTCAGTGGTATTTATCAGATGGAGCCCAAACCCCAGGAATCATTGGCAATGGCCCTGTAACAAATCACTCTTTCTGCTTAGAATTAATCATAAAAACGTGGAATTGATTTTAAGCAAGTTTCTGCCTCATTACTCATTTTAAACTATCGATGGAGGAAATGTTTAATCATCGACCTGAAGCTGCAATTTTTCAGGAGCTAAAGAAAGAACCTTCTACCCCAGATCCCTGGGAGCATTCTAGAAGACTCTTCTACAAGGAGGGACAAGTTTACAGGGAACCATTAGTGCAGGATGTTAGGAAAATCACACTAGAAGGGAGATTGGGAGTCCTGGCTCCAAATTTTTGAGAATTCAGTTCTCTTAAGTTTCAGTTTTCTCCTCTGTAAGAAGAAAGGATCAGGCAAAACCATTTTTTCTTTCTTCCCTTTTAAAAAATTAAAAATCAATTTGTATCACTAGCACCTGGCAACAGTGTCTGCCATATTGTAGGTGCATAAAGGCTTGCTTGATTGATCTAATGATTCAGGATGCCTATTTGGAAGCCTCTTCTGGACATGGAGCCAAGAAGACCTGAGTTCAAATCCTTCCTCAGGCACTAGATGTGTGACCTAGGATAAATCACTTAACTCCTTTCAGCCTCATTTTTCTCATCTCTAAAATGGGGTCAATAATAGTATCTATCTCACAGGGTTGTTGGATCAAATGAAAATTTGTATACATGTTGTTGTTCAGTCATTTTTTCAGTCATATCCAGTTCTTTGTGACCCCATTTGGGGTTTTCTTGGCAAAGATACTGGAGTGGTTTGCCATTTCCTTCTCCAGCTTGTTTAACAGATGAGGAAACTGAGACAAACAGGGTTAAGTGACTTGCCCATGGTCACATAGCTAGTAAGTGTCTGAGGCTGTATTTGAATTCAGGAAGATGAGTCTTCTTACTCTGACCTGAGGCTTGATCTACTGTGCTACCTAACTGTCTTATAAATGTAGTACATGTAACGGAATATATACAATAATAATAAGTATTATATATTATCCATATATACATATATACCCACACACATATAATATACATACACATATATAACACATATATGTGTGTATACCTACATGTGTATATATTTGTGTGTTCATGTATATATATATAATTTTACAAACATTAAAGTATTCTACAAATGTTAGATATTATTATTATTATTAATTACCTGGGATAAAGTCCTGCCTCTGTCATCAACTACCAGCTTATAAGGCATTGGGCCTCAATTTTCTCCTTTATAAAACAAATGATTTCCAAGTACTTTCTAGCACTAAAATTCAATAATCCATGTTTTTAGACAACTTATCGGTCAGAGAGTTGGAAAACTCAGTGTGATAATCTCTAGAGACCAACTGACTAAAACTCTACCAGCAGAGATTTGCTTTTCTGAGTTAAGGAATTGTGTTTCACGGAGATCCCAGGTCAAGACAAGCATGCTATTAGGGACAGCATAGTGAGATCCCTGCAAGCATCATCATCAAAACTCACAGTTCCCTAGTGTTCTAAAGTTTGGAAAGCACTTTCCTAACTATCCTGAGAGGAAGGTGGTACACATATCCCATTTTGCTGAGGACCTAGCTGAGACTCAGGAAGGCTTGAGTAACTTGCTCCAGGTTATGTAGGTGTCAGACAGAAGGAGTGCTGGTTCCCTATTATTTGGACTCCAGGTTCAGTGCCTTCCTCCAGTCCCTTAGATACCTCTAGTTTACGAGGTAGTCTGACTCTGGGAAATAGAGAAAGCAAGGTCCTGAGGGTGTACTGTCTAGACTGGGAAATGCTGATAGGGAAGCATAGGTGTGGGAGGGACTGGGCCACCAAAGGTCAGGGAAGGGGAAACATTGAATAAGTCAACTTTGGCCTGTTTCAGAGTTTGTCAAGAGTCGGTTTTGTCTCCAGGACCCTATTTGCCTCTTAGTCCCCTCAGAGCCTACTCTTCGTGGCCAGGTGAGATCTGAACTACCATTTGCTAGCACAGATTTCTCAGTTAATGCTGTTAAGTCCTGATATCTGTGTCGGGGACAGGAAGACTGTGAGGATTATTAGATTACAGACGCCAATTTGAAAGGTCAACAGGTCTGGCATATAATTTGTCTTGTTCAATTAGGAGTGATATCGATGCCCTGTCTTCTTGACCAATAAGACCGTCACTTCCTATATAAATGATGGAAAGGAATTGCTGTGAGTGAGTTTGACGGGAAGAATTTAAATACACCTGTCTCAGGGATAGGATGGGCTGATAAGAAACTAGGGCCAATTGTGGTTCATCAGCAGACAACAGGGTGGCCTTTGGTAAAATTGTGATATAAGATGAAGTTTGTCGTCAAAGCCTCCCTGACTAGTATCTTCTTTTTCCACCTTTCCTTCTGCAGTCCCCTCTCCCATTCCAATACTGTGCCCCATACCTTTTAAGGTTTTAAGAATTGATTATCTGTTAGCTGAAGGTTTCAACCAGGAACCTAAAGCATTAACTGATAACAAAGGTATTAGGTGATCCCAAAGAGACCCCTCATCAGTGGGATGGGCAAACTTGAGACCCATTCCTCTTTCATCTCTGATTCAGCAAGGCTGAAAACATAGGCTCCCATCCTGATCCTTTTTTGAGGCAGGTCAAATTTTGAAAGCCATTCCCACTATGGGAGATGATGAGACCTCAGAAATGTTGGAGAAGACTTCTTCTTCTTCTTCTTCTTCTTTTTTAATAAGCAATTGGGGTTAAGTAACTTGCTCAAGGTTACACGGCTAGTCATTATTTATGTGTTGGTGCTCATTTTCTGAGGCCAGTTTCGATCCCGGGTCATCCCAACTCCGAGGCCGGCTCTCTTACTCACTGCGACACCTAGCCGCCCCGTGGAGAAGACTTCTTACAGACTTTTTTTTTTGGAGCGCAGTTAGTGATGGTGAACAGATGGTTGGATTTGGGGTCTGGAGAGTTAGGTTATAATTCTGGGGGTTCTGCTGTACTACCTGTGTGACCTTAGGCAAGTCACATCTCTTTGCATTTCAATTTTTTTTCTGTAAAATTATGGAATTGGATTAGATTTTTCTCTAAGGTTCTTCCCAGCTTTAAACTTTTATGATTGCTATGATTTTTAATCTTATGTTATACTGTAATGTTCTATTGGTGTAAGTATGGAACATTCTTCAAATGGCAATTCGTTCATTTGCTATATGTTTATTGAGGTCCTACTATGTGTGGAGGCACATAAGTTAATCAGGAACATTTTCTCTATTTTGTCTGTATTTAGAATACCCTAATTTGTATCCTGTAGAGATGATTTCTTTTGGGTCAGTTCTGTTAGAATATAAAAGGACCCATCAAAATCTATTAGTCATTCATTCTTTAGTGTGAATTTGTTCATAAATTTAACCAGATCTTATTGACAGCATTTTTTTTTTGGAGAGCAATTGAGGTTAAGTAACTTGCCCAAGGTCACACGGTTAGGTTTTTGTTTGTGTGTGTTAAGTGTCAGAGGCTGGAACTGAACTCAGGTCCTTCTGACTCCAAGGCCAGCGCTCTACTCACTACGACACCTAGCCGCCCCGGACAGCAACTTTTAATGAGGAGATAGTGGATACGCCTATGGTACAAGGGTGTACTAAAGTCAGCTCTAATCATCTCGAGGAGATGGTTGTTAAATTTTCAGTGTAAGCACTTATACCTCAGAAATCAGCAAAGCTACAAATCAGGCCTTGATCCATTATTTTGTTGATTGGCTAGATTTAAGAAACTGATGGAGAAAATGTTCATGGTGCAGATTAAGCTTAAAAGTATATATAGTTTTTTTCTTCTTTTTTTGACTGGCCAGTGGTTAAACATTTACCAGCATATCCCTACCCATGAGGCCACCGGATACCTGGTGGAAGAAAGAGGGAAATAATTCATAAGGTGACCTTTGTCACATTTGGCTTTAGGTCCTTCCTCTGAAAAATGTGTGGGTTGGCCTAGAAGATTATCTCTAAGGTCAGCTAGCTGCTTGGTCAACAGGCATTTATTAACTGCTGTGTTTCAGAGACTGTGCTAAGCCCTAGGGATACAGAGAACAGCAAAAGCACAGTCCTTACCCTTAAAGAGCTGATGTTGCATTGTATTATACATACTGTTGCACATGTACACATACATATAATGAATGTTCACATGAGCTATGTGTAAATAAAATGTAATCCCAGAGGGAAGCACTGGCAGGGGAGGCCCATTTCTTCTCAGAGATTTTATGTTAAGGTCCTTTTCAGCTCAGATATTCTATGGTTTCTGTTCTAAGATTCTATGGTTCTTGCTAAATCCCAATAAAATAAGTATAATAATAGCAAGCCCTCCTGAAAGTCCAACTGGACTCTCCATTGGGTATGGAAGTGACTGTGGATTCTTAAAGGCTCTTCCTGCAGGTGAGTGTGATCCCGAACACAGCCTTCCAAAGGGAAACCAGCTTTGAGCACAGCTTTAAAGAGTGAACATTTGCTGAACACCAGCTTATCTGAGTGTCAGCAGTTTTATCAGCAGAGGGTTGCCCACTAGGGGATGGAATTTGTCAGTCAACATGTGGGGCTGTCATCCAGGTCAGTGAAGGGGGCACCCACCCTGAAGCAATCATTGAAACTTGAAGTCTCCAAGTGATTCAGTATCTGCTGGAAGCTGGGAGGCTAGAGGAGCTGCTTTCTCCAGGTCCTTCCAGTTCTCGTGTCTGGGATTCTGTGAGACTGAGTGAAGGATGAGAGTCTGGGGGAGAATGGAGCAGGGCAGGGCGCCATGGGTGTCTATGCCTGCCCCAGAGGACTGGCACTGATGGGAACATAAGCACTCACATCCGGAGATCGGATCTGGGAGCCGTCCTTTTGCTGATTTGCTGCTTTTATGGCCTGTCTAACAGATTGGCCAAGCTCAGCAGCACATGGAAATCACCTGTTTATCATGTCCCAGCCCTGGCCAAGAGAGCTGCTTGGACAGCTCTCAAGTGGATCTGAAGAGCTTTTTTTAAATGCATTCATCTTAGAAGATGGGACCTGTTCCTAACAAGTAACTAACCAGGCTATGAACTAACAGATGCCACTGTGGGCTGAGTGCTAGTCTTTGGTGAGGCTGAGGCAGTGATTGGGGTAGTGTGGGGGCAAACAGTGCTGAACTTGGGAACAGGACACATGGGTTTGAGTAAAAACAACAACAACAGCCAACGTTTATACAGTGCTGACTCTATGCCAGGCTCTCTGCTTGACAACTATTAGCACATTTGATTCTCACAACAACCCCGGGAGCTAAATGTTATATCCCTATTTTACATGTGAGGAAACTGAGGCAGAGGTTAAGTGACTTGCCCAGGGTCACATAGCTGGTGTCTGAGACTGGATTTGAACTCAGGTCTTCCTGACTACAAGCTCTATTTATATATGTATGTGTCTATAGATATATACATATATACACATATGCATGTGTATGTGTATATATGCATACATATATGTATATGTGTATATTACTATATATGAACACACATACATACATACACATGTATGTGGCACAGTAGATAGAGCACTGGACCTGGAGTTAAGAAGATCTGAGTTCAAATCCAGCCTTGGACACTTACTAGTTGTGTGACACTGGGCAAGTCACTTAAATCTGTTAGCCTCAGTTTCCTCAGTTGTAAA
Source organism: Gymnobelideus leadbeateri (assembly GCA_011680675.1). Classification (NCBI taxonomy): domain Eukaryota; kingdom Metazoa; phylum Chordata; class Mammalia; order Diprotodontia; family Petauridae; genus Gymnobelideus; species Gymnobelideus leadbeateri. The sequence continues at coordinate 317,769 of WOXC01003891.1, forward strand.
ATGAGCTAGAAAAGGAAATGGCAAATCACTTCAATATCTTTGCCAAAGAAATCCCAAATTGGATCATGAAGAGTCAGACATGACTGAATACAATTGAATAACATATTGATAGATTAATAGATACACACATATGCATTTGTATTGGTATGTGTTTATATTTAATTTATATGATGTATTCAAGGAGGACTAGCACCTCTGGTGGGAGGGCTTGCTGGGCCCTTTTCAGGGCTGCTCATCCACTTTCTATGTCCACTTTTCACCCAACTCTCACCTGTGGCTCCAAGAAGCTGAAGCATGAGTAATGGCCACACCCCAGTAACACCATTTTAGCAGATGGGCTGATCCAGGTTGAGGGTAATTGGCAGACCTCGGACCCATTGGTGAGAGAGGATGTCTACCTCAAGCATGTGAAGACTTCCCCCAGAGGAAGGTGAGAACAATCTGTTCCAATGACCATGAAGACGACTGAAGCAGGTGCCATGGAACACTTAAATCTTGGTAAGAAATTGATGACACCAAGGTGATCTACTGCACCCCAGGCCATAGGTCATCATGACTTTTGTCCTGCCACTGGCCTCAGGAAGAGGGAGTGAGACTGATGACATTGTTTAACTCTTCCTTAAATCCAATCTGCATGCAAGTCAAGACATCACCTCATTTTGAAATTAAAATGGTGTCTGTGAGAGATTTGTATTTCCCCCCAGCATACTTCTTTCTCTTTAAACAGCAGAAATGTTTTTCCCTTTGAAAAAGGCACATGACCTTAGAGAGATTCAAGGTCAACATGAAAAATGCTAATTGTCCATAAGTATTTTTGAAGAAGTGGATGGAATGATGTTCTCTGTGAGAAGAAAGATATAATGCAAATATGAGAGCATTTCAGTGACTCTAAACAGCTTAGGTGATTTAAAACTATTGATTGGTACAACCTTAAATTATTCTGTATAATACCCCCGGGGTCTGTGAATTAAAATCCTTTTAACAATGCCAAACAATTTGTATACAGTGACAAACCATTTCTTCTTAAAGGTAAAACAAAAAATAAAGACATTATCTCTGATGTCATTGGTCCTGCTCTACAATGAAGGATGAACAACAAGGTTTGCAAAATATTTTATATACGTGGCTCTTTTGATCGTTGAGTTCCAGCTCTGAGCAATATAACCTTGGGTACTTAGCCTCATGAAAACTCAGTTTCCTCCTCTGTTCAGTGAGGGAATTTGACTATAGGGTACCCTTGGTCCTTCTCACTTCTGATATGATCTATGGTCTCTGTTTTAAGGTCCTTCCAGATCTTATATTCTATGTTCTGAGTTCTGTGCTCTAGCTCAGGTGTTCTGCTACTGAATCTATGAAATGAACTGAGGGTTTTTGATTCTGTTCCCAAATGAAGGAGAGAACCTTTGATTTCCAGACTCCCTCTTCTCCATTCCCCTCCTCCCCATCCCATTCTTTTAGTCCACAACTCCCTTAAGAATGTCAATGTATAAGCATCTTCTGACTGATGGCTATTGATAAAAGATGTTACTCCTTCACTGAAGGAAGGGAAGACACTCAAAGGCTGAAAAGGTCAAGTTCAGATGTTAAGATTTTTATGAAACCTCTTCTAACTGCCCTCCTCCACTTCCGCAGGCCAATCTCTAGTCAAAGTAGTCTTTCTCCCCTTCGCATTTTGCTTGGACCTTTCTTACAGATCATGCATTGTCCCTCATAGCTTTAATTGCCATATACTTGCCCTTCCTCTGAGAGGTTATAAATTTTCTGAGATCAGGGATTGTATTGTATTCAATAGTATGCTGGACCTGGCTCATAACCAGCTTATAAGTCAATGGTTAAATTTTCAGTGTGAGCTTTTAGACCTCAAAAATCAGGAAATGCTACAAATCAGGGCTTGATTTACTATTTGTTGATGGTCTAGATCTGAGAAAGCAATGGAAAAAAATGATAATGCAGATTTAACTAAAAACGTGGGTCATGACCCCCTTTTTTCTTTTAGTAGACTTAAAAAAGTGATAGAGACTTAAAACTGTTTCATGAATAATTTTTTTTTTTAGACAGAGAGTTGGTTGTTAAACATTTACCAACACCTCTCTGGTTGTATCTACTCATGTTGTTGTTCATCCTTAGTTCTTAAAGAGGACCATGACATTAGGAAAGTAATGCCATCACTGTAAACCTATAATCAATGGCAAAATCTTGAACATAATGTAATTTTTTTTTGGGGGGGGGAATCTGTCGTGAAGGGAGGAGGGGCTTTGGGTGAAGTTTTCTAGGGATGACAAAGAGTAGGATAAGGACTGACTCCTTTAACTTCCCCAGGCAAACTACTCTGTTCTGATGTTATCAAAGAATCAAAACTGTGCTCTGCAAACATGCCTGATTTCTCTGAATTTGTATTTTTCCTCCTTTTCCAATTCAACCAATTCAATTAAATTCTGTCCAGTTGACATTTGTGGAATTCCCGCATTGTGCAGAACAGAGTGGTATGAAAGACTAAGGCCTGACTCTGGTATCTTCCATAGGCATGATTTTACTTTATGGAGGAAATATAAATCTCTCACAGGCACCATTTTAACCTCTGGTACCAGAGGTGCTGAGTTCAAATCCTAGCTCTACCAATGCCACTGTTGATAGAGCACTGAACTTGAACTCAGGGTTCATAATGCCACCTCTGACCTGTACTACCAGTGTGACCAGGAGCAAGTCGCAACCTCTTTGAGTCTGAATTTCCCATCTATATAATGAAGTTATTGGCCTAGATGACCCCAAAGACTTCTTTTTGTAGTTTTAGATCTTACAGTCCTAATTTTAAATATAATTTGGTTCTTGTCCTCCTGAAATGCTTAGTCAACTGCGGCAGTGGAACGCAGATAATTATAATACCTCGGAATAGGTGGTAATTACATTGGAGAAAATGTAAAATTAAAGGCTATGAGAAACCTTAAGGAATGCCATAGAGCCAGCATGGGTCCATCTCCGGCTCCTGGGTTTCCCTAAGACAAAGTTCCTTTTGCTAGGTTCTTGTCATCTCTTGGCAGCAGGAAATGGAGAGAGGATTGACCTACTCCTATGTGAGTTAGGATGGACAATGTATTCCCAGGCTGTGTGAGGGGAGTAGTAGTCACCAACTCCTGCCCCCTACTTCTGGGATCCAGGTGCAGGTGCAGTTGGTTCAGTAGAAGAACACAAAGGGGAAGGCCATAGAAGATTCACCAATACAACTGAGCATGATCCAGTTAGGGAAAAGAAGACATAGAGGAGATTCCCAGAACTCCCATCTGAATGGCTGTCACTTGGAAGAATGGAAGAGATTTATCATGCTTGGTCACATAGAGTAGATCTTAGATTAGTAAGCAAAAAAGTCATGGGAAGGAAGACATCAGTTCAATATTAGAAAGAATTTCCTAACAATTAGAGCTACCCCCAAATTGAATGGGCTGCCTCAAAAGGTGGTGTGCTCCCTGTCATGGAAGACATTCTAGCATAGGCTGGATTACCACTTCTCAGGATGGCAAAGATGCGATTCTTGCTTCAGGTAAGTGTTAGATCTGATGACCTCTGTGGTTCTGAGATTGGATCATTCTAAGATTCAATGACTTTAAGAGTCTTTGGCTTGACGATCTTTTTTTTTTTTTTTTTTTTTTTAAGCAATTGGGGTTAAGTAACTTGCTCAAGGTTACACGGCTAGTCATTATTTATGCGTGGGTGCTCATTTTCTGAAGCTGGATCTGATCTCGGGTCATCCAAACTCTGAGGCCGGCGCTCTTACTGCTCCACCTAGCAGCCCCTTTAGGGCAATTGGGGTTAAGTAACTTGCCCAAGGTTACACGGCTAGGTTTTTGTTTGTGCGGATTAAGTGTCGGAGGCCGGCTCCGAACTCAGGTCCTTCTGATTCCAGGGCCGTCGCTCTATTCACTGCGCCACCTAGCCGCCCCTGGCTTGACGATCTTAGTATTTGATAACTCTAAAACTGAATATGTTCTACCCAATGAGGACAAGAATGGCAAGTTCCTAAAATTCTAAGACCTCAAGATTCTACTGATCTAAGATTCTACGAATGTGTAAATAGAGAATTCGAAGATTGTGTTATTCCAACAGGCTAAGAATTCTCTGATTCTGTAAGCTGAATATTGCTGTGGATGGCAATCCTTTTCTACCTGAGGTTTCCCCTCAAACAGCCTAGGACAATTTTCTCTCCCTTCTTTAGAGGGTCCTAATGCTTACAACTTTTGAGCTTCTAGGTCCCATATTTAGAGCCAAGCCTCTGAAATCCCAGCTTCTTTCCCTGCCACGAACCTGCTGTCATTCCCCCAGCTCCAGCTGCTGCAGGGCCTGACTCGGCTATCTTCCATGGGCGTGATTTTATTTTAAGGTGAATTTATCATATAGGAAGATGAAGGCTCCAATTTTCTCAGCAAGCTGTCAGGCAGTTCTTCTATTATTCTGTCATTTACACTTGAATAAAGATGTCTGTTCGAACTAATAATAAATCAACTTGCATCTTAATGAGCCCAGAAGCCTGGAGATGACTATGGGGGCTGCACACTGAATAGGAGGTGATTTTCTGAGGGCCTTAATGAGTTAGCTTTCATCTCCAAGGTTCCTCCCTGTGTTGGAGCTAATTAGAATGGAGGAGCACGAAGCTGCATTAACGCAGCATTAAGCCCCTGTGTTAAGTGCAGAGGCTTCTTTTTAGCTATGCTTGGAATGAGCCTTTTTGTGTGCTTTAGGAAGCATAGGCTTCCCCTCCCCCATTCAAGCTTGAATACACACAAGGTTCCTAAAGATACGGAATGTCTGAACTGGAAGGAATCTGGGAACATAGACTCTCTGCACTACCAGGACATAAAATGTCAGAGCTGGAAAGGATCTTTTAAAAATGAAATATTATAGAGGTGGAATGACCTTAGAACATAATCTATCAGGATTTTATAGAACTTAAAACATAGAAGGTGGTCCAGTGGATAGTGTCAAACCTGGAGTCAGAAAGACCTGAGTTCAAATCCAGCCTCAGACACTAAGCTAATAAGCTGTGTGACCCTAGGCAAGTCACTTAACCCTGTTTGCCTCAGTTTCCTTATCTGTATAATAATCTGGAGAAGGAAATGGCAAACTACTCCAGTGTCCTTGCCAAGAAAACCCCATATGGGGCCATGAATAGTCAAACACAACTGAACAACAACAAAATAACATAGAATGTCAAAGCTGGAAAGGGTTTTAAAACTTATCTAGTCTAATACTCTCAATTTACATGTAAGCAAATGGAAGCATGAAGAGAGGGGCTGACTCCTCCCTTCCCACATTCCCCATTCTCTTTTCCACTCACCACAGTAGATATTTTTTGCTGCCTGGGACCTACCTACTTCTCCACTCCTAATTTTGTTTTCCATTTCTTGCTGCAGTGACTGCTCAGGGAAGTCTATGGTGGTCAGTCTAGTGGTGGAGAGTAAAGCCCAGTGGCCTCTCTTCTCTCTATGTCCACATGGCTCCTTTTGCTCTGGGAGTATGTAATATAGTGGGAAAAGCACTCTGGATTCTGGAAGCCTGGTTCAAATCCTACCTTTGACCCTGCATGTGTGACACTTATCCTCATTAGGACTCAGTGTCCTCATCCATAAAACAAAGGTCCCTTAAGTCTAGATCTCTGATTCTTAAGTGATCATTAGTATCATGGGATGTTCCTTATCCCATATTCTAAGAACCAAAGAATCTCAGAATTCAATGAGGTTCCAAAGTCCATTAAGCCTGATGTCAGCAAGCAGCAGGACCTTCTTCTGCAGCAGATGAGGCAAGTGGCCATCCAGTCTCAGCTTGTGGATCTCTAGTGCTGAGACCTTTGGGGACAAACCCATCCCCTCTCTAAGTAATCCATTCCATTTCTGGACTCAAAACAGAGTCTTTGCTTTTTAAATTCAGGGCTTTCTCTAGCACCACGCTAGTATAATTCCTATTCCTGCCTTAATGCACCACCTCTCTCTGTCTGTCTGTCTGTCTCTTTTTGTCTATATCTGTCTCAGAAACAGAGGTCTTTGGCTGGTTGCTGTGTCTGTATCTCTGTCTCTGTTTCCATATGTATGTGTGTATGTATGTATGTATGTATGTATGTATGTATGTCTATCTTTCTGTCTGCTTGTTGTTGGAGATCCACTAAAGGGGATTTCTGGTCAGATAGCAGCTGGAATAAATGCCCTCTGAAGTCCCTTCCAGATCTGACATTCCATGTTTCTTTGATTCTAGACCACCTTGTATATAGATAGCATAGGGACTCTAGAGCTTACATTTTTTTTGCAAACTGCTCTATAACCCAGCCCTTAAAATAATGATGAAATTAACAACAACAACAATAATAGCATTTACATGGTTTACAAAGGACTTTACAAATATTTCACTTTATCTTCAAAACAACCCTGGAAGGTAGGTACTATTATTACCTCCACTTTATAGAAAAGGAAACTGAGGTAGGAAGAGGTTAAGTGATTTTTCTCAGAGTCATACAAGTAGCAACCACCTGAGGCCAGATTAGATTTTGGGTCTATCCTGAGGCCATGTTCAGCACTCTATTCGTGGAGCTCTCTAGCGGACTCCATACATATAATATTATTTTCAATTAGAAATATGTTTGGGATTTGAAATAGTCATCTTATAAAGAGACTTTTGGAATATGACTTATTTCCAAGTTGAGGGATGGCCTGAACAAGAAAGAAAGAATGAATTCAACTTATTTTTGGTTTATTGCCTGATTTTTAGTTTTATGTACATTCTGATTTTTCTAAGACCTTTGGTTTCAGATAGATGGGCCTGTATTTTCTTACTTTTGTCACAATGTAATCACCCAAGTTTGGTCCAATGTATATTGAAACAAGTTTAATTTAACAAAAAATTATCAATGCCTACCATATGCCAGGTACTATGCTAAACATTAGGTATACAAAGACAATGCCTGCTCAGTAATCTCTTGGTACCACATATATTTCGGTGCTCCAGGAAGATTGGTGCAAAAAAAAATCGTGGGCACGGAATGATTGCCTCTTTGAGAAATGAATAAATACCTAGGAACATTTAATAATGAATTTAGTGATTAACACTGGTTGGAAACTAATTAGGAAATGAAATAGCATTCATCTTGTAGAAAAGAATGTGATCCTTCAAATTGATTTCACATTTTGTTAGCATCAATCCTATTAGAAACAGTATGTTTTAGATGGTTGTTCTCAGCAAGGCAGTGTGGTGTAGTAGACAGCTCAGAAGATCTATTCTTGAGTTCTTGCTCATTACTTGCTATGGGACTTTGGGCAGCCACTTCTTTGCCTCTTTGAGCCTCATTTTCCTCTTCTTTAAAAGGAGGGTTTTGGACTAGACAGATCCAAGTTCCCCTCTGGCTCTTATAGTAGATAGCATTTGGGAATCATAAGTGGATGGGGGAAATTAAAGCCATGGAAGTCAATAAAATTGCGAGTGTCTTCTGAGTGTCATCTGTAAAATGCGGATAAAACATGTGTCCTGTCTCCTTCCCAGGACTCCTATCAGAAGAAATGAGATAATGGAGGATTTGAAGTAATTTTATAAAATGTAAAGTGACATCTTGAAGAATATAAGGTTTTATTATTGACATTATCAGTTAAAGACTATATTCTATTAAAGGAGATTGTTGTAGTGTCATCATTTTCTCCCTCTAATTCCCATATACACTACATATATATATATATATATATATATATATATATATATATATATATATATATACCCATATACTCCTACTATCCACATGCATACTACTCATTCCTGGATTTGGTCATGCTATCCCTTCTACCCCCTCTCTACCTAGCATTCTCCCTAGCCAAATTCTCTCACTGCCTTGGCAGACAGGTAGTTATCCAGTAAACCCTAAGAGCTAGATGATAGAAGGCTACAATCGTCATTTTGGAAGGCATCTCAGAGAGTATGTAGGTCAACTTCTACCTGAAACACAAATCCTTGCAATAACTACAGTTGACCTCCCAACATCTGTTTGATCACCCCCATGAAGAGGAATTGGCTACCCTCCTAGAGAGCTCTTTCCATCGCTGGAGAATTCTAATTGTTGGGAAATTCCTCAAGATATAGACCAGACTCCTACCTTCCCATAGTTTCCAATTCTTCAGCTTGGGACTAAGTAGAACAAAGCCAATCTCTCTTACATGTGACAGCCATTCAAGTACTTAAATACATCTATTACATTTCCCAATGATCTTTTCTTCTGGGCTCAATATTTCTAGGTTCTTTAAAAGAGTATCATATAGAATAGTCTTTAATTCCCTCCCTGTACATATACACATGTGTAGGTATATATTTAAATATACATATTCTCCAATTTTGTACTCATGCAAGTTAATGTTGTTTTTTTTAATCCAAGCACAGAATTTTGGAAAATTGGGCAGTGCTTTTAATATTTCAAAGCTGCCATCCAGCACAAAGATCCATGTTTTTTAGCTTTCCTGGTAGATGCTCTGTGGGGATGAATCTCAAAACACCAAAATCTCCAAGGAAACAAAGTGTCTCATGACCCAAAAAGCAAAGAAGAGATGTGTGTGGTGGGCATCAAGTAAATTGTAGCACATTTCCAACAATGATCTACACTCAAAAAAGTGGCACAAGGAGAGCACTAAGGAAATGTGGGATTGTAATAGCTGATGGGCAAATTATGGTGTATCAGTGTGGTAGAACACTTTACAATAGCTCCAGGCATATGATGAAAAAGGACATGAAAGCATAGTTAGAATGTTGTTATGTACTTAGAGTAATCAATCTTAACCCTGGATGAGGAAATGTGCTGCTCCCTTTTTCTTTCCTTCTGGGTGCAGAATGTCTCATATAGACTGATAGATATGAGTATGTATGTATATGTGTATATACACACATATACATACATATATACATACATACACACACGCACGGTCCACTGGACAAGAGGTGTTGGGAATTTGTGGGTATGTGGTGGTAAATCAGGAAATAACTGTGATATGAAAACAAAAAACATAAAAAGGTTGACTTAATTTTTAGAAAGGATATATGGCAGTTTTATCACAAGAGTGAAGGATAAGAGATGGATGGTGAGATTGTTTCTTTGGTACCCATGAAATGGAAAAAGTCTTTGACGAAGACTTCCATCACGATAGTTGTATACTCTGTGGAAGATCGCTGGAATAAGATGGACAACAGAGGGCTTAGATGTATTACAATCTGCACAGATAGATTGAGGGGGTCCTAGGATGAGATCCCAGAGTCATTATTCAACATGTTAAAATATAAATTCAGAATATCATATTCCTCACTCCCTTCTATTACATTTCATGTAGGAATCTTATGAGTTACATCTCTCATCTCTCCAGCCATATGGTACTATATAAGTTTATGAGATTCTTAAGCATGAATTATCATTACTATTAGCCTTCCATCATCCCATTTAGGAGACTTTAACCAGCCTCATCTCACTCGAAGCCATGTCGCAACCACATTGTCCTAGACTTAGACACTACAGTCCAAAGTTGATAGCAGAAGCTCATTTCCACTCATATTTCAGGGACTATTTAACCTTCAGGAGAGTAGTTCTGAGACCAAGATCCCTGGAGAAGCTCTCATATGCCCTTTGGGTGTTGTAGGGTCAATTCAGGAGCCAAAGGCAGCATAAAATTATTGCCAATCCCAAGCAGAGACTAAATAAATACTTATCTTCTATTCTTCTGATTCATCCCATCTGTGTGATGGGGGTGGGGAACGGGAGGGAGAAGAACTGGAAGGCTTTTGTTTCTATCCATTTATACTCTGAGATGAGAGAATTTGTTTAAGCCTGGCTAGGGGGTGGGGTGGGGAATGGCACTGCCCCCTTTCTCAGCCCTAGCAGAATCCTTCTCTTTGCTAACAACTGTTGCTTCCCTCCTCAACAGAACAACTGTAAAAGAGAAGCAATGAAGTGCAATGGGAGAGCTCTAAACTAGGAATCTGTAGATCTGGGCACCAGCCCTGATTTTGCCACTTATAGGTTGTGAAGATGCCTTAATATCTCCAGTCTTGTTTCCTTATTTGTAAAACAGAGCTAATAATTATTGCTTTACTTACCTGACTGGCAGGACTTTTGTGAATCAGGAAGGAAGGAAGAGATGGAGGGAGGAAAGAAGGAAGGAAGGAAGGAAGAAGGAAGGAAGGAAGGAAGGAAGGGAGGGAGGGAGGGAGGGAAAAGGGCCAAAGGAAGACTGAAAGGAAAGAAAGAAGAAAAGAAAGAAGGAAGAAAACAGGGAGGGAGGAAAGAATAAAGGAAGGAAAGAAAGAAGGAAAAGAAGGAATGAAGGAAGAATGCATTTAGTATGCATCTACTATGTGTCAGGCACTGTGCTAAGCACTTTACAAATAAGTCCTCATTTGATCCTCACAACAACTGTGGGATGTAAGTGTGATATATGATAATTCATGTAAAATGCTTTGTAACAGGGAATTGCTACATAAAATTTAGTCACATAAGTAAATATAACTTGCATTTAAATGCATGACATTTTCAATAACCCTTTGCGATTGTGTTGTACTTTTAGACTCACATACTCTCCCTCCATCTGAGTCCCTTTCCAGTGCTTTTCTTTGTGCACTCACATCTGTATTTGTGTCAATATTGCTCTTTTCCTTTACTCAAATCCTCCTCAAATGTCTTCATGTTTTGGGGGGATGACTTTGGGTTTTAGGAGATTATGCTAGAAGGACAGATACTCTAGCTGATCTTACCAAGATGAAATGTTGATGACTCGCTTATGTCATCCATTTAGCTAGTAGCAGAGCCCAAACTTGAAGCCAGCCACTATCTTTTTTTTTCTACATCACACCTGTAGTATGATGTGGTATAATATCTTAGTCTTGTTCAAGGGATGAAGAGTTCTGGTTTTTAATCCTGGCTTGGAGTTTAATGTAACTAGTGTTCCCTGAGTGAACATGACTATAGAATGTGCTAAATTTGGAGGATTTATCAGAAACCAGTCACAGGCTTTATGTCAGATTGAAAATTGGGAAATGATTAAAGTGAAAGAGAAAAAAAAATTTAAAGTGAAAGAGAAAGAACCCAATGGTGCCCTGGGAATAGTGGTTCCCCCTTGTTGCCCCACATGCTAGATTTATGACTTTCAGGATGAAGTTGAATAGCTATATTCTATACCTAGACCTTGATTTTGTAGGGACAAACCAAAACTGAGCAGAGTTTTAGATCTGAAGTGAGCAGTGAGTAAAAACAAGTCACACTGAGACAGGCTAGCTAGGGGGGTAAGACAGATTAGGCACTACAGAAGGTTTTGAAGGCTGAGATCAGTATGAACTGAGCTTGCTGTGTAGATGCTATGTCTTCTGTGGTAAAGGGCAAAGGGAGTCTCCTAAGCCCCAGATACCTTCACCTCTCAGACCCTTGCATAGGGGTGGGAACACTGGAGATTAATACAAAAACAGATAATTGAGAGGTGATGTTGAACCTCATGTATACTTCTGTTTCACTATGTTTTAGTTATTTCTATTAAACATTTATTCCAACTATGTATGGAGGCTTGCATAATTAAGACAAACAAGAAAGAAAGGGGGAGAATGATTTCATTCCGTTCTAGGAAATAGAACTTGAGTTTAAATATCTGACATTTAAATAACTCTTTGTAATTGCAGTGTTTTCATACTCACATATGCTCCCTCCACCTTTTCCACTACTTTTGTTTGTTCATTCACATCTGTATTTGTGTAAATTTTTATTGTTATATTTCCTAGAGTGAAATGAAAGTCAAAACCATAAGTTCTGATCAGTTAATATGTATATGTATACATGTATATTCTATACACATATGAATGCATATAAAATATTCATGACAAAGAGGCATGACCATACCACCCACAAAGTTACAAAGAAGTGGAACTGAGGGGAGAGAGGTAGGCAGCATTCTGACAGAGAGAATTTAAAGATTACCTAGAGCAAACTCTGTAAGATAGTAAACATTACAGATGGGAAGGAGCCTTTGCTTGACAGCACCTGGTAATTACTACTGAGGAGGGCTGGGCAGCAGAATGTCTTCTGGCTCCTATAGTGATGCAGAATGTGACTATGGGCAAAGTCATTGTACTGCCAATGCAATATTCACAGCACAACAGTGACTATGAATATGCCAGTGTAATTCTGAATTGCAAAATATAACAGACTCTCCATATAGAAGATAGAAGGAAGACACGTATTCAGACACCAGAAAGTCAAATCCCAACAACAGAAAACTGTATCCATCATTGCAACAAAGAAATCTATACACAATAACACTGAAGAGAATGACATCATCCCAAAGTCTTCCCACAAACACTCACAACCCTAGCTGTCTCCTTGACTGAGTCTACTCCTCCCTACATTCTAACTGCTCTGACTCTCTGCTTCCTCTGGGCTCTGCTCCACACATTCAGCAAACTCCTCCCACCATAGGTTCAATGTGATTACATTCAGCCTATTAAGGGGCAGGGAAGATCCTCAAATTCCCATTACCATTAGAGTCATTCAATGTTTCTGAGTCTCATTTTCATCATTTGTAAAATGGGGGCTATGATACTTGCACTTCTTAAGACTGGAGAAGTAATCAGACTCTTGGAAACATTCTACAACAATTAGCAGTAATCATTCTTTAAATAAAAATATGTGGTAAACATATCTTCTGTTGATAAGTTACATGAGGAACATTCATCAAATGCTTACTGTGTTTATGACATTGTGCTGAGTGCTGGTGATATATAGGAAGGCAAAAATATAGTCCCTGTCCTTAAGGACCTCACATTTTAATGGGGGAGTCAACATGCAAACCATGATATACATCTGTATATAGGGCAAATGGGAGGTAATCTCTGAGGAAAGACTCCAACTGTTGGAGGGACTCAGGAAAAATAGAATTTGTAGAAGGTATTTGAGCTGAGTCTTGAAGGAAGTCAGGGTATCCAGGAAGTAGAGGTGAGGAGGGAGAACATTGCATACATAAGGGGACAGCCAATGAAGACACAGAGGGAAAGGGAATATTCTGTGAGAAGAACATCAAGAAAAGTAGTGTTACTTGATTATAGACTATATAGAGTGGAAAATAGTCTTAAGAAGACTAGGAAAGTAGAAGGGGCCAGGGTGCAAATGATCATAAATACCAAAGAGAAGATTTTCTATTTTAGAGAGGTAATAAGAAGGTCACTGTAGGTTATTGAATTGGGAGTTGATGTTGTCAGACATGCTTTAAGAAAATCACTTAGGCAGCTGGATGGAGGATGTGTTGGAATGGTGAGATGCTGAAGGCAGAAGAGCCAACCAGAAGACTATTGCAGTGGTCCAGTTGTGAGATGATAAGGACTGATACCAGGAGGATGGTACAGGTAGAGAGGGAGACAAATGCAAGACATGCTGTGAAGGTAGAAGTTTTCATCTTGAATGAATAATGAGTACAGAGAGCATGAAAGTTGCTCATGGACCCCTTTGTGGGTGCTTCCAAATTAAGGAGTATATTCTTCTTGACCTATGGAGCTTCTGTTCCTCTGTTAGTCTTCTCCATGTTGATATCAACATTGGTATCAACATAAAGACTGGATTCATTGTTTAGAAGAAATGCAGTTTGAGACTGGAAAAAAAGTTATGTCTGATATCAACCCTTACCAGGTGTTCCTGAAGACTTAAGAGCACTAGTTGACCAGATGGCACATGCCTAAGTTCTTGGACAATCTTCTCCATACCCATAATTATTCTTTAAGACAACCTGACCATGGCAAATTTCAATATCCTTAGGCATAGGAACCACTTATACAGGAGAAAATCTATAATTGGATAGTTCTCACAATTAACCCAAACTGATACATAGTTATTAACATTGGGAGGTGGTAGTAATTGCAGGATGGATAGTCTACTCAGTTTAGATCCTATTAAATACAATTAGGATGACCTTGGCAAAAGTTACTGATATCCTAGAGTTGGGGAAAGGGTTGGTAGAAAGTTTTTTGCTGAAGTTAAAAGAAGAAAATACTTTAAACTTTTGACAAAACGAGGTTATATTATGCTTCAAAAATCAACATCAATTCTTAAAATGGAACAAAAGAATTACAATAAACTATGTTTAATGGATATATTTCCTTTGTTCAGGAAACAAATCTCAAGAGTAGATTACTCTTATAATTTCCATAAACAAAAAGTGCTGATGACAACTTTAATAAAGGCAATAAGAAGCCTACTTATTCCTTCACTTCATCTCTTCTATAGGTAGAACCTCATAAATCAGTGGTGCTACAAACTTTTGGTGGATTACAGCAGTCAAAAGAAAGTATTGATTAATGATAAAAGAAAACCACCCAGGACCCTCCCTCACTGAGTTGAGAATAAAGGGCTTTGTAATCTGAGATAGGAGTTTTAGTTGTTATAATTCTCATTATCACTACCATGGAACTGGAATACAAAATAGCAGACTACTCCAAAATCTATACTAAGGTCAATTTCTCCTCTACAGCACAACAGCTTAGAATTGAAAGGTACTTTAGAGGTCATGCTGATGGTGGCCTGAAATCAGGAACATCCCTTTACAGAGCAAAAATTTGTGATAATCTTCCCCAGTAGCAAATTGTGATGCCATTAACCAGCTCTGAGTATTCTCTGCTCTTTGAAAGCAGAGACTGTCTTTTGCTTCTTTTTGTAACTCTGACACTTGGCACAGTGCCTAGCATACAGTAAATACCTAATAAATGCTTATTGCTTGATTATCGATTGCTTCTGAAAGAGGACAGAGAATGTGAACTGAAAATAAATCACTTCCATTTGTGAGATACAGCATTGCAAGTTTTAGAGCCGAAATAGTCATTATTCTTAGTTTCTTCTTCTGTATACTTAGAGGAACTTGACCTGGCACTAAACACATACACACACACATACATGTGTGTATATGTGTGTATATATATGTGAGTGTGTGTATGTATATATGTATATATATGCTTGTGTGTATGTATACATATACACACATTTACATACACATATTAATGCATGATATTTTTTACATTATATTCCTTTCCTTTCCCTAGGGGCAGCTAGGTGGTGCAGCAGATAGAGTACCAGGCTTGGAATTAGTTAGACTCATTTTTCTAAGTTCAAATTTGGCCTTAGACAATTAGTAGCTATGTGATTCTGAGCATGTGTATTTTTAATGGAATGGGAAGATTTTTCTTGCCCATTAGTAGGCCTATGTGACCTGCTTTGAGCCTGAGTCACAGGGAAGCCTGAGTCCTATGGAGCCTGTGATGGGAAGAGCTTGCTGAAAGGGTGGAGAAAGAATGGATGGAGCAGGAAGTGGGAGAGTGAGGCAGAGCTGGGAGAGCAGCTAGTGAGAGTGAGAGAGGGAGGAATTTTGCCTAAGGCAACTTGTTTGTGGGGAAGCCTAACTGAAGGAAGGCTTGGGAATGGCGGTATTCTCTGTACTGATTTGTATAAACTTCTTTGTTGCCATGGTAGAATTGACTTTCTGGCATCTGAATAAATATCTTGGTTTTGTCTTTGAGGAAGAAAGTTTGTTATATTTTGTGATTCAAACCTGGAAACACCTCTGCATATTCTTAGCAGTCACTGTGGGTATCACATTGGCTATATAGCAAGTCACTTCACCCTGTTTGCCTCAGTTTCCTCATTTAAAATGAGCTGGAGAAGGAAATGACAAACTACTCTAGCATCTTTGCCAAAAAAAAAAAAAACCAAATGGGTTCACTTAGAGTTGGCCATGACTGAAAGGCAATAAAAATGCCCTGTTCCTCTCCCCTTCCCAGCAACCTTTTCCTTGTAACAGATTAAACAAAAAAAGTTTAGTAAAACCAATAGACACACTGACCATATATGACATATGTCCATATCGCTCTGATCCTCACTTTCTTCCTTTGTAAAATGAGAGGTTGAAATTGATGACCTCTAAGGTCCCTTCCAGTTATCCATCTCCCATCCTATGATCTTTCACCTTTCCAGTGAAAGAAGAGGTTAGTTTCCTCCAGTCTTCTCTTGGGTTGGTCATTTTAATTGCATAGAATACAATTTCATTTCATTTTATTTTCTTGTGTACATTGAGATATTTGCTGTGTAGGGTTTTGTTTTTGTGGGGTTTTTCCTGGTTTCTCTTACTTCTGCTTGAATCAGTTCATATAAGTCTTCCCATGTTTGTCTGAATTCTTAATATTTTTCTTATTTTTTATGAGGACATTTCAAACCACACAATTTGTTTCCATGAATCTCAATTTTTATTTTGAATTTTAATTTGAAGCCACAAAAGTATGAAGCAGCAACAATTTGAAGGACAAAAACAGAGGTCTCCAGCTCCAAATTTTATTCCACTCTGCCCCAGAACCAAATTTTGCAGCATTCAGGTCTTTGCATTCAGGAGAAGTATTGGCTCTCCAGACAGCCTTTGTTAAAATATGTATTTTGGAATATAGAACACAGAATATTAGAGTAAGAAAGGACTTTATAACTAAGAAAATTACAATTGGAAGAGATCTCAAAATACAGGACACAAAATATTAGAAGTGAAAGGACTATAGAACATTAAGAATAGAATGGAATGGCTTCTGGAAGAAGCCCTAGAACTTGTGTGTCTTAGAGCCCTTTGGTGGTTTGGTGAAGCCTAATTACTATTTAGAATAATGTTTTTAAATGCATAAAATAAAAACCATAAGATTACAAAGGAAAATGCATAGTAAAATAAAGATGTATTTCTTTTCCATCCAAGTTTACAGATCCCCTGAAAATTATTCCTAGACCCCTTAGAAGCCCATGCACCCCAAATTAAGAAGCCTTCCCTTTAAGAACATAAAATATATGTTATGTTCTATTCCATATATATATATATATCTTATTTTATTATATATCCTGTGTTATTATATATATACACACATATAAATGTATATGTATGTGTATGTGTATATGCATGTGTATATGTCTATATATGTGTATGAGTATATGTATGAGTATGTGTAGATGTATATGTATGTGTATGTGCATATATATGAATATGTATATGAATATGTATATGTATGTGTATTAGTATGTGTATGTGTATGTATATGTGTATGTGTATGTGTATATGTTTGACCAGGGAGGATCTTAGAATCTAGAATGTTAGAACCTGAATGGACTTTATTGAAGGATGTTTTAGATAGAAGACCCAAGGAGAAGTGACTTACCCAAGGTCACAGAGCTAGTTAGAGCCTCCTGACTCCCACTTCACCTTCTGGTAGGTGCTCAATGAATACTTGTTGATGGATCAGTTGGTACCTTTCTGCCAACTATGGTGCTTTTGAAATGTCACTTCCATGAATTGCAAGGGGCCATTCTCCAGAATCAGCCAGGTGGGGAGGAATCGAAGACCTTTTCAGAGGCCTCCTGGGTTAAGCAAACACAGTTGCTCTGTGCTTTCCTGTGCAGGGGGTCCAGTTCAGCCTTCATTATTATAGGACCCAGCCCCGGGGTGCTGAGGCTGAAAAAAGCCTTGGGTAAAGTTTGTTTTCTCCCATCTTTAATACCATCTGTCAGTCGTGTGAAATTGTGTGTTTTCATTGTCGGTCCTCACTCACACTGAACCATGTGTGTGTTTTAATTTAGATTTGTCATCACATTCCCGTGACAGGTTTATGTGGTTTTTTTTTCGTTGTTTATGAAACTCCTTTGGAAAAAATGTGTGCTCTCCCCTCCACCCATCCACCCCAAATTGCTTTGTAAGCAAGTATTTCTTATGTAGCCTAGGCAAGAGGACCCAGGGAAAAGTGGAAAAAACATTGAGACCAGAAGTCAGGAGCCATGGCTTTGTACTAGCTGTGGGACCATGAACCCATCATATAAACTCTCTTTCCCTCAGATTTCCCATCAGTCAAATGGGGGTCATAAATGAGGCCCTTTGCAAACTGGAACATTCAAGGTGCGGGTCAGATACAGGATCTCAAGATTGAAAAGGGATGTTAGAGGTCATTTCATCTATCCCTCTCATTTTATGGAGGAAGGATTGGAGAGGATAAAGCCCTTGTCCATGGTTATGGTGACAGTAAGAAGTTCAAGTGGGGTGCAGGAGAGTGAGTTGAGAGCCCTGGGTTCCAATCTTCTATCTGTCATTAATTATATGGGGTGCTTTCTTCCTCTGTTAACTGAGTTTGAGTGGGCTGCTCTGAGTGTTCTCAGGAAGGACTAGCCCCTCTCATGCAGACTGGGCCTATCAGTGGCCCAGCGCTGAGCACCAGGGGCTGAAGAGGGCTGATGAGAGCTCTGGGGGCCCAGAGCTACATCACAGACTGGTGAAGGTTCCAAAAACAGGGAAAGGGCTTGGGGCTGTATATAAGACCTATATGAAAGTTTCTTTCTGAGAAGCTGGGGGAATCAGGTGGCTACCTTTTGTGGAGGCTTGTTAGACTAATAGTATGCTGCTGCCCTACTTTAAGAGACTGCTAGCTCTTAGCTCCATTTTTCAGCATCCCATTGTTCTAGTGGACATGTTATTGTTGTCATAGAGTTGTTTCAGCTTTATCTGACTTTTTATGACCCCATTTGAGGTTTTCTTGACAGAGTTACTGGAGTGGTTTGTCATTTCCTTCTTCAGCTCATTGGACAGATGGAGAAATTGAGACAAATAGGATTTACCCAGGGTCACACAGCTAGTAAGTGTCTGAAGCTGGATTTGAACTTAGATCTTACTGACTTCAAGCTTGGCAATCTATCTATCATACCACCAGTGAACACATTCCATGATATTAATTAGCTGTGCAATCTTGGGCAAATTTCATAACTTCTCCAGGCTTCAGTTTTTTCATGGATAAAAGGAAGGGGTTTGAGGGTCTGAAAAACCACCTTCAGTACTATTATTCCTTTTTATGTTCTAGTATTTTGAGTTTGATGGGCCCTTCCTGCTCTGAAATTCTAAATTCTAAGTTTTAAGGTCTTAGTTCTGGCATTCTGTGTTCTATGTAAGGTCTTTCCAAGGTCTAATATTCTATATGTCCAGTTCTGACACTCATTCTGTGTTCTTTATATTCTAAGCTCTCTTCCTGCTCTGATGATCTACATTCTATATCTAGGAGTCCCTTCTTGTCCTTAACATTCTCTTTTCTCCCAATCCTAGATTGAAATGTTCTTATAGCTCTAAAACTGTTTTCCATGTTGTAACATCCTGGGTTCTAAAGTCTCTCACAGCTCTGTGAGTCTTTGAATCAATATTGAGTTGCTGTATTTAACCTGTTAATTAACAATGAGAAGTTCATTAAAATCTGGCATTAGTTCCCCTATATCTATCTGGTATTTAAAACACAGCCTGCTTAGAGTAATTTTTCACTCTTACAAGCCTTCCTGATTGTGAAACTCACTTATCTGTGCAAAGGAAACCTGGTTCCTTCTCTTCTGAACCATCCAGGTTCTCATTTCTCTTCTAATTAGTTCCCTTCTTGCTGACTACATTTCCTTCTCTGGAATGTTTGGGTCAGGCAATAAATGTCCATCTCTCTTCATGGCTATAACTTGGGACACTTGGCTGTTCAGGGATGAGTTTTGCCTGGCCCAGATTTCTGCGTATAGTAGAGGCTCAATAAATACTTGTTGAATGAACATGCTTTAAAAATGAGTTAGTTTAGATTATTGAGCTGGGAAAAGAAACACGAATCAGAGATAATAAGTTTCTGGTTCCCTGTGGTTATGAGGCTAATTCAGTCCTAAGGCTAAGGGCTGTAATAATGACAACGTCCTACCGAGACAAAGAAGACTGACTGAACTGACCAGTGTCTGGGGATCTTCTTAGGAGTCACAATGTGCAAGACTTGATCTAGTCAAATTTCCTCTAGTGGATGGATCTATCCATTATTCACCCCTTTATATAGCAACCTGAGGTTTGCAAAATACTTTGTATGTCATTTCATCTTATCCTCGAAACAATCTTGTGAGTCAGATGCTGTTATATTCTCAATTTTACAGATGAAGAAACTGAGGCTGAAAGTTTAAGTGATTTGCCCAGGATCACACAGCTCTTAAGTGTCTTTGATCTTAGGTCTTCCTGACTCCAAGCCCATCATTCTCTATGCACTGCACCTCCTAATTGCTTGGTTTCCATTCTGTCCTTGGTCCTATATCTAAGGCTCATAAAGTTCATACATTTTTCCCCACCTGCAAGCCCTCCTCTTTCCTGCTCTCTTGTCTACATCCTACCCATCCTTCCAGGCCCAGTTCAAGATCTCCCTCTACAGGATTTCTTTTCTGATGGAAGCAATCTTTCCCTCCTCTGAACTTCTGAGGCATCACCCACTTGACAATGATCACATTTTGCCTTATATTAACTATTTACTTCACATCCATCTCCTCAACAAGAGTGCAAGTGCTCTGAGAGCAAAAATTCTTTCCTTTCTTCTTCTGTCCATACCCTCTGCCCCCATCCAAAAAAAGGGCTTACCTAGGGCTAGAAATACACAGGCGTTCACTGAAGGCAGCCCATGCTTTTCACAGAACCAGAAAATCTCAGAATCAGAAACAAGCTCAGAGGGCATCTATGACAGTGCAGACCTGAAACAGGGATTCCTTCTGTAGTGTTTTGGACAACTGGTCAACCTGCTTCTGCTTGAAGGCATCTAGGGAGGAGGAACTTATGGCAGTAGGTGGCATAGTAAGTAGAAAGCTGAACTTGGGGTCAGTAAGAGCTGAGTTCAAATCCTGCCTCTGACATTTATTAGCTGTATGACCTTGGCAAGTCACAACCTCCCTCAGTCTCAATTTCTTAATCTATAAAATGGGAATAATACTTAGTCATTGTAAACTCTGAATGAGATGGTCTATGATCCATTTTGCAAACTTTAAAGTGCTATATAAATACTTCTTGTTCTTCTTGCTGTTGTTGCTCTCCTCCTCCTTATCCTTTTCCTTCCTAAGACATCTCATTCCTCTTTTGGATATCTTTTATTAATAGAAAATTTTCTTTATAAAGATATAGCATAGGGTTTCTCAATGCAGCTTGCAAAGAAATAAGAGTGGACATCTCTAGCATCTCCTACCCCTACCCTTCTCCAGGGAGTCTACCAGGAGGGGAAGTAGGAGGTTAGGGGGAGAGTCTTACCACACTGTTCTCTTCAGAAAGAAGGGTGACTAGAGTAGTGTTATATATATATATATATATATATATATATATATATATATATATATTCTCCCTTAAATATCGCTAGGATAGGAAGATCATTATTAGTTTCAAACTAAATTTCTAATTGTTATTCATTAATAGGGAAAGGGGCCCCCAAACTTCATATCTAAGACTTGATTCCCTACCCATCAGTTCCACATTAAACACAAATAGCAAATAAATCTATTTATCCATTTAGTTGATAGCAAAGTAGACATGAAAAAAGGTAAACTCGACGTTTACTCTAGATACTAAACAATACAGAGGGAAGGAGATCTTCCATTGAGGGAGGTAACTTAGCTCAACCAAAAGAAAGGGTTCTAGATCTCACCCAAGGAGAAATGCCTCAAAGTCTCTAGTGTGTCAAGCTAAGACTAAGGACATGATCAAAGCTCTACATATTGGCTTCTTCCAGGAGTGTTTTTTTCCTTTCCTGTCCCTGAAGAGGGGATCAAATCCTGCATGTTTTCTCTCTTGATGATGGAGGCTAGAAGAGCTGTCAGAAGCCATAAGAATCTGAAAAGACTATGGAGACCAGGTCTCTCTTCTCTCCTGCTCTTGCCATCTCTACTCACCCCTCCATGTTACGTGATCTGGCCATGCTCAGACAAACCTCCTTACATATATCAAAAATATCTTATGGATCAATCAAATAATCAACAATAATTTTTAAGTGCCAGGCACATTGCTAAAAACTGGGTATATAAAATGAGGCAAAAGTCCCTCCCTGCCCTCAGAGAGTTTGTAATCTTTTTGGGAAGACAAATATGTATATCATTTCATTTGCTACCTAATGAATGACTAATCCTTGATGTCTCTGATAATTCTAGAATAATGAAATTCCTAAAAATCCCTCAATTATGGGGCTGAGACAGAGAGATAGCACTAGAGAAAGAGATTCACAGAGATAGACAGATGAGAGAAAGGGGAAGAAGAGACTGGGAAGGATAAGAGAGGAGAGGCCAGTGTTGGAAATGGAGATGGTCAAAGCTCTCATCAATCCTATGATCCATATGGGACCAGGCCCATGAGTAATTCTTGTACTTCCAGTTTAGACAAGATCTTGGGCAAGGAAGGTTGTATTATGTATGTATGTACACACACACAAAACATATACATATATGTATGTGTGTATATTATATATATCCACATATCTCCATATTATCTATATCTCCATATCTATCTATCTATCTATCTATCTATCTATCTATCTGTCTGTCTGTCTGTCTGTCTACCTACCTATCCATCCATCCATCTGTCTATCTATCTATCTATCTATCTATCTATCTATCTATCTATCTATCCATCTATCCAATAGGGATAAAACTTAGTTAATAGGGAATCAAATGAGACAATGGATATGGAAGTGTTTTAAAAATTGTAAATCACCTTGGAAATTCAGAACAGTTTTTTCCTTGTAAATCTGTTGTTCTATAGGTTAATCTTCTGTGTTAGCTCTTCTCTTGTCACTGATGGCCTTTTTATCCTGATGAATTTCTGAGCACTTCTCCCTGTAATCACAGCTTCACCTCTTCCTCACTGCGTGCCCTTGGACTTTTGAGTCTCCATTTCAACATCTGTAAAATGGGGATAATAATGCTTTCACTGTCTGCCTCATAGGATTCTTGCAAGAGAAAGGGCTTTGTAGACTAGTAAAAGTTATAAAAACATGAATTATTTTTCTTAGAACAAAAGGAGATAGATGTCCATGACCAAACAATTTGTCAAGCCTGAAATTACTTTGGCTGCCTCTCCCCTTGGTCATGAGCATCCCAAAATGCTGATTCAGAGCTAATTCCCTCAGAGTACTTAAGGTCTCAGGCATGTTACTGTAATGTGTGCAGCAATCTTTGAGAAGAGGTGCAACATTGCTAATTAACCAAAATGTCACTGGGTCAGAAAGACATGGAATATGATGCTTGAATGGATCCATTAATGTCCCTAAAGCATAATAAGTATTAGGAATGGTTTATGCTAAATGTCAGGTTGTGACAACAGCAGCACATATAGCTTGAGATCATAGCCTGCAATGACAAGAGATGATTTGACTAGTGCTTTGAGATCTCTGTTTTAGCTTCCAAAGCAAATCTTAGAATCATTGGATGTCAGTGCTTACAAGGTACCTGAGGACAAAGTATCAGAGGAAGAAAGGAGTTTAGAAGTCAAAGGATCTGGGTTTGGATTTTAGATCTTCTGCTTTCTACCTATGGGATGTTGAACATACCATTTCACCTAGCTCCCCTTAGTTTTCTTGTCTGTATGTAAAATGAAGGATTTGGACTAGACCATTATGCAGGTTCTTTCCAGTTCTAAATTCTATGGAGTGACATCAGAACTGGAATGTAGCTTAGAACATAGACTTCTGGACCTGGAAAGATTGTAGGATCATGGATTTAGAGCTAGAAGGGAACTCTGTGACTATAAAGTTCAACTCCTGCATTTTTCAGAGGAGGAAATTGACTTCCAGAGAGGTTAAGTGACTTGCCTAAAGTCACTCAGCTAGTTAGCAGAGATGGATTAGGATGCAATCCATTTTACTCCAAATCTAATATCCTTTACCCCTGTACCATGCTACCTTTTAGATATAATTTGGGTAGGGGGTACTTATTCAGCATTTAGGACAAGTTACTGGCACCAGATCTAAATCTATGATCCCAGGAAATGTAGAATAGTAGAGCAAGAAAAAAAAGCTTTAGAAATCACCTAGTTCAACTTCCTTATTTTATAGAGAAGGAAACAGATTTTGTCAAGGACAATTGATTCATTGACCAAATTGCATTATTTTGAACTCAGGTCTTCTGATGTCAAATTCAGCATATATTCCCTGATAGCATGTGGTTTTATATGGTTATTTTATAATAAATACCATATAATAGTACAGATATATTTTATTGTTATTTATGTTATTCCTTACAGTTTTAGTTTTTCCCTAAATCTTAACAAAGAATATCCCATAGACACTTCTGGGGGCAAAGTCAAAATGGTGGAATAGAGAAGCATTCAACTGAACTCTCTCAACATTCCCCTCCAAATAGCTTTAAAATAATGCCTTAAATTGAATTCTGGAGTGGCAAAATCCACAAAAAGTCAGAGGGAGAGATTCTTCTAGACCAAGGCAACATAGGTTGGAAAAAGATATCTGTGACATGGAGAAGGTTGACCCAGAGTCCATATGGATGAAATACCAGTGGTGAGACTACATTGTGGTAACAGAAGCAGCAGCAGCTTTGGGAGCTCCTGAGTCAGAGATGATAAGGGGACCTAACAACCGGTCAGAAAGTGCTTACAGGTTATCCCTGTGCTAGGAATGTACATAGGTCCAGAAGGTGTTTGGCAATTCCATTGCCTCTACTCACTTCTAGATCATAGTTTAAGGGCAGAGAGGAGTATTTTTGGTCAAGAAGGGCTGGGAGCCCAAAGGGTTAAAATCACTTCCATCCCTGGAGAAGCAGTATTGATTGCAACTCCAAGAGATTAGGAGCCTTCCCAGGTAAGGATCAGTGTGCAGACAAAGAGAACAGTAATCACAGCTTACCCCTGTTCTTAAAATATAAGAAGAAATGAAAACTTCCTGAACCCCAGAACCAGCTCAGAAAACAACAGTGCAAAAAACCCTAAACCTTGAAACAGAGCTGCCTTGTACTGCCCCCTCCCTTCATTCTCCCTTCCCCCACCTCAGGAATAAAACCTAATAGTAACATAAAGTTCCAAATCAAGGAACAGGGTGGAAAAATGAGCAAAAAACAACAACAAAAAAATCTGATCATAAAAAGCCACTTTAGTGATGGGAAGGATCAAGACACAGAGTGAGAAGACATTTGCAAAGTCAAAATATTTACAAACAAAGCCTCAAAGAAAAATGTGAATTAGACACAAGCCCAACAAGAATTCCTGGAAATCCTAAAATATTATTAAAAAAATCAAATAAGACTTATATCACTGCATTGCTGAGAAGAGGCCAGTCTGTCATAGTTGGTCATCACACATATGTTGTGTCTGTGATTGTATACAAATTTCTCCTGGTTCTACTCTTCTCACTCAGCATCAGTTTGTATTAGCCTCTCCAGGTAAATATGAAGTCCGTCTGCTCTTCGTTTCTTATAGCACAATAGTATTCCATTACATGCATATACCACAACTTGTTTAGCCATTTCCCAATTGATGGGCACCCCTTTAATTTCCAATTCTTTGCAACCACGAAAAGAGCTGCTACAAATATTTTTGTACATATGGGTCTTCCTCCCACTTCTATGATCTCTTTGGGATATAACCCTAGAATTGGTATTGCTGGGTCAAAAGGTATGAAATTATTTATAGCCCTTTGGGTATAATTCCAGGTTGCTCTCCAGAATGGTTGGATAAGTTCACAATTCCACCAGCAATGCATTAGTGTTCCAATTTGCCCACATCCTCTCCAGCATTTGTCATTTTCCTGTTTTGACATCTTAGCCAATCTGACTGGAGAGATGTGGTACCTCAGAGTTGTTTTGATTTGCATTTCTCTAACCAATAGTGATTTAGACCATTTCTTCATATGCTTATTCTCAGCAATGCATGATATAAGTCAATCCCAAAAGAGTCATGAAGGAGAGAGATGCCTACATCCAGAGAAATAACTAGAAAGAAATGAGTTTGAATCCTGATGGACACAAACTACTTGATCTTTTTCTTTTGATTGTTTGGTTTTATTTCCTCTTTACCATTTTTCATTCCATCTAGTACAATATGCCTTTGTAACCTGACTATGTCTAATGTGAAAGTATTTGCAGATTCTATACTGGACTATATGCTGTCATGGGGGGTGGGGGGAGGGAGGGAAGGGAAATTTGAAACTCAAGGAACTATGGAATTGAATCCTGTAAAATAAACAAACAAATTAACAAAAAAAATCAAATAAGAATAGTTGAGGAAAATTTAGGTAAAAATGAAAGCAAAGGAAAAATATGAAAAGATAATAGCTTGGTAAAAGAGACACAAAAAAACTAAGAAAATTATACATTTTTTTTTTGCTTTTTGGAGGGCAATTGGGGTTAAGTAACTTGCCCAAGGTCACATGGTGAAAATTATACATTTAAAAACAAAATTGGCCAAATTGAAAGAGGTACAAAAATTCACTGATGAAAAGCTCCTTAAAAAGTAAATGGTCAAATGGAAAAAGAGGTATAAAAGATCATGAAAGAAAGCGATTCCTCAAAAATTAGAATAAGGCAAGTAGAAACTATTGGCTCCACAAGATATCAAAAAACAATTAAAAAAGTCAAAAGAACAAAACATTGAAGAAAATGTGAAATATCTCATTACAAAACAAACTGATTTAGAAAATAGATTGTGGAGAAGTAATTTTAAAATTATTGGATTACCTGAAATCCATGATCAAAGAAAGAGCCTAGCCATCATATTTAAAAAAATTATTAAGGAAAACTGCTTCTATATCCTGGAACCAAAAGATAAAATAGAAATGGAAAGACTCCACCAATCACCACTTTAAAGAGATCCTAAAATGAAAACTTCTAGGAATATTATAGTTAAATTCCATCACTCCCAAGTTAAAGAGAAAATACTTCAAGTAGCCAGAAAGAAACCTTTCAAATACCAGGGAGCCATAGTCAGGAGTACCACATTAGAGGAATAGAGGCCTTGGAATATGATAATCCAGAAGACTCGACCCATCAAAACTGAGTATAATTCTCCAAGGGGAAAAATAATTATTTAATGAAATAGAGGATTTTCAAGCATTCCTGACAAAAGAAGAGAGTTGAATAGAAATTTTAACTTTCACATATAAGACTCAAGAAAAGCATAAAAAGCTATACATGAAAGAGAAATCGTGAAGGACTCAATAAGTTCAAACTGGGTACCATGTAAAAAGGTACCCAGTTTGAACTTATTGAGTCCTTCATGACACATGTGTCTTCAAAGAACTTTATTAATATTGGGCAGTTGGAAGGATTTTACATAGAAAATGCAATAAACATTACATTAAATAAAGGGCCATGGAAACAATTATTAAAAGCTAATTGGAAACTAAACAATCTAATCCTAAAGAATGAGTGGGTCAAAGAACAAATCATAGAAATAATCAATTATTTCATTAAAGAGAATGACAAAATGAGGCAACATTCCAAAATTTGTGGGATGCAGTCAAAGCAGTACTTAGGGAAAATTTATATCTCTAAATGTATACATCAATAAAAGAGAAAAGATCAGATCAATGAATTGGGTGGACAACTAAAATAACACAAAAAAGAACAAATTAAAAATCCCCAGTTAAATCCTAATCAAAATGAAAATCCTGAAAACAAAATGAGATATTAATAAAATTAAAAATTAAATGCCATTGCACAAATTAAAAAAAACTAGGAACTGGTTTTATGAAACAACAACAAAAAAATAGATAAGCCATTGGTTAATTTGATTTTAAAAAAAAAGAAAGTTGAAAACCAAATTACTAGTAACAAAACTGAAATTGGTGAATAGCTCACCAATGAAGATGAACTTAGGGCAATTAGTAGGCACTATTTTGCCCAATTATATGCCAGTAAAACTGGCTAAGTCTAAGTGAAATGAATGAATACTTACAAAAATATAAAGTGCACAAATTAACAGAAGAGGAAATGTAATACTAAAACAACCCTCATTAGAATGAGAAATTGAACAAGTCATAGAAAAAATCCTCAGAACCAGATGGATTCACAAATGAATTGTACCAAATAATTAAGGAACTTTTAATCCCAATATGATAGACTGTTTTTATTTTTATTGTTTCTTTTGTTTGTGTTTTCTTTGCAAAGAGACTAATGATGGATATAGATGGGTGGCTTCTAGTGTCCTGAAGGAATTTACTTAGGCAGTCTCAGATTTATTGGGGTGATACACCCAAGTGGGACCTGCTTCCTTGTGGGAAGGACAGAGCATAGGTGACTGGCCCTGCTCCCCTAAGGGAGGCAAAGTAATTGGCCAGGTTAAAGTCTGGTTTAAATACAATTTTACAGAATGGGGGAAAGGTAACAAGAGAATGGGAGGAGGGGCAAGTATAGCTCTAGAATGCCTGGAATACTAGATAGCCCAGAGGTGGACTTTGTCATATAGATAAGCAAGGAGAACAGGAAAGGGAGAAGAGGGGGCATTGCTCTGGAGTTCATACAGATAAGCAAAGAGAACAGGAAAGAGGAGGGGAAGAGTTGTTCTAGAATGTCAGGTAACTGGGGGGTGCTTTGTGAAAGCATACAGGCAAGTCCATGGTTAGGGTCTTCTTTGATCACTTTCCTGGCTGGTCACATCCTGTGTCTTATCTCATATCTCATACCCTGTATTCTATTTGCTTCATCTGCCTTGAGAATTCCTTTCTATCTCATCAACTGATATGGAAATATGTTTGGCATGACTTCACATGTACAATCGAAATCAAAGTCCTTGCCTTTTCAAGGTGGGGTAAGAGGGAAGAAGAGATTTGGAACTCAAATTTTTAAAAAAGGATTATTAAAAATTCTATTACATGTAATTGAGAAATATTTAACAACAACAACAACAAAAGGATCACCCATTTGGTAGTCAATCATTGACCCAGAGCAATGAGGTCATTCACTTATGATTTGGTAGTGAGCTCATAGCTTCCTAAGGGACATATTTCAATCATTTTGGCATTCAAAGGTATTATTTGCAGAGCTACAGTTAATTGGTCAGAGTCAGAAATTAAATACCAAGAGAATCTAAAAGTAAAGAGGACATAGGACTAGATTTTTTAAAAACAATAGAATTTTATGATTACTTTTGCTGATGGCTGTAGCTGCTATTAATACTACCATTTTAAATACAAATCTATTTTTATAGCACTTAAACATTTACAAAGCATTTTCCATGATGCAATGGAATTAAAACTAGACTTGGAGTCAGGATGGTTCACTTCCCAGCTCTAAATATCTCCCCCCATTGTACAGATGGTAAAACTGAGGCTTGAAGAGAAGTGGCAACCTGGTAGCCACAGCTAAAGATGCAAAGATTGAGGTCCGAGGGATGACACATGATAGGTACTTAACAAATATTTTGTTCAGTCTTGCTGAAATGACTTGCCCAAGGTCACAAAGCAATAAAATAGAACCAGGTCTCTTCTAAATTACTAGCTCTATGTAATATATAGTCTAGCTTATATAGTTAGATTACTAGCTAGGTTGCTAACTATGTGACCTAATTTAAGTCTTTCCCCTACCAGTCAACAACTGAGCTTGCTGAACCTTTAGTAATAGGACTCTACCCTTGTGGGGTGCCACTGAAGTCCTCAATAAAAACGCAAATATTCTGTGGAACAAAGGAACCCTTAAAGCCATTGGCAACCATTAACACCTAGATTTCAATTAGTTTCTCAGAGTGGCAACAAAAAAGAACAATTCAATTTAAATAAATTGCCATTCATTGGGATCTGAAATATAACAGAAGAATTGTTCTCTAAGAATAGAGAAGTTTGGAGAGTGTGAAAAGAGAAAGGTCTAGAGAAAAGGTCGTTATAAGAAAGGCAGTGTTAGCAGGCTGAGTTTTCCTACTATTACACTCCATTATGTGACCTTGGGCAAGTCACTTTCCTCTGTAGGACTCAGCCTCTTTGTGGGTCGGCTAGGTGGAATAGTGAATAGAGCACCGGCCCTGGAGTCAAGGAGGACCTAAGTTCAAATTTGGCCTCAGACACTTAACACACACACAAAAACCTAGCTATGTGAAATTGGGCAAGTCACTTTACCCCAATTGCCCTCTACAAAGCAAAATTAAGGGGAAAAAAAGGACTCAGCCTCTTCATCTGTTTTTGGTAGGGATAACAACCATGAAGATGAAAACAGTAATACTATCTAGCTTGTATGTAGGACCTACTATCTGCCAGGCATTCTGCTAAGAACTTTACAGTTATCATTTGATCCTCACAACAATGTCAGGAGGTAAACACCGTTATTTTCCCCATTTTACTGATGAGGAACCTGAGGCCAACAGAGGTGAAGTAGTTTGTTCCTGTAAGTGTCTGAGGCTGAATTTGAACTCAGGTCTTCCTGAGTTCATGGCCAGTGCTCTATTCACTGTATTCCCTAATTTCCCCTATAATAATCCCTGCTCTGCAATCCTTACAGGGAAGAGGAGAAAAGAAAGATTAAAAATGGAGGAGGGAATAACATACCTTGTTCCCATTACAGTTTGGACAAAGGCTATGAGCCAGTCCTATGCTTTACCTGTTCCCAGGGACAGTGTCTACTTCTTGGTACCAAAGATGTGGCTATGGACAAATTATCTCTCCTCTTGAAAACTCAGTGTTTGTTTTGTTGTTGTGGTTACTGTTTAAATCTGCAAAATAGTCACAATGATATTTTCATTGCCTATCTAAAACCTAGGGTAGTGCATAGCACACAGTAGGTACTTAATAAGGTTTGTTAATTTGTCAATACCTTTTTCACAGGGTTGCTATAGGGAAACATTTGCAATGACTCCACCTATTTCTCCCTTTTGTTTAAAAAATCTTTACCTTCTCCTGCTTGTCCCTCTCTCCTTTCTCTTCCCTTTTTTTCTCCTCTTCATCATCCTTCTCCTTTCCCCTCTCCTCCTCTTTTCTCTTCTGCTTCTATCTTCTTCAGTTTCTTTTCCTTTTCATCTTTTCCTCTCCTTCACCACCTTTCTTATCCTCCCCTTTGCCTCCTCCTTTGTCTTCTTCCTTCTTCTGAAGGATGCCCTTTGTAAACCTGAGAGCTTCTAGAAAATGTCAGCTATGATATGATGAGGGTTGTCATCACTCCCACCCTTCCTGAATAGGGAACAGAACAATGCAACGGAAGTTTGAGCCCTCCAAAGACAACTTCAGTAGTCTCACACTTGCCAGGGAGCTAGTCTCAGTCAGCCTTGGAGAGATTCTGCAAGGATAGTACTCAAGAAAGAAAGACCAGACTTAATTGTGCATTTGTCACAATAAGGAAACTGGCTGGTACTTTGGTAGGGAATCATTTCTGAGATAATAGAATTTGAATATTGCTAAGCACCCAGAGCTCTTGATGAGAAAAGGTTTATTATTCTCTTTGATAAAGGACGTTGCTTTCAAATGGAACCAGATAATCACAGAATTAACATAAAAGACAACTGCTCTCCACTGTCTCTGCCTGATAGAAATCTACCCACCCTTCAGGCAAATATTATTCTTGTTTTATGGATGAAAAGACTCAAGTTCAAACAGAGGGGTGACTTGCCCACTGGCACACATCTAGGAAGTGTCTGAGCAAAGAACTAAGCCCAGGTCTCACTGGATCAGAGCATCTTAGAATTGGAAGAGTTCTCAGAGGCCATGAAGTCCATCCTTTGCCTTTACAACATCCCAGACAACTTGGTCACACAGCTTTCAAATGAAAAACTTCATCCATGATACACTTGCTATGTCCTAGGGCAGCTCATTCCATCCATGAGCCTTAATCCAGTGCTCTTGGGAGCTTTGAAACATTAGAGTAGGAAGGATGTGGGTTTTATCATACTCTACTAGAAAGAATTAGTACTCAAGTTAGGCAACCTGAGTTCTAGCCTTGTCCTGATGCTGCATAGCAGTTTTGACTAACCTTGGATGCCTCCCGTAGTATTAGATACAGTCAAGAAGCTGTTGTTTAGCTGTTTCAATAGCATCCAATTCTTTGTGACCCCCTTTAGGGGTTTTCTTGGCAAAGGTGCTGGAGTGGTTTGCCATTTCCTTCTTCAGCTCATTTTGCAAAAAAGGAAACTGAGGCAAATAGGGTTAAGTGACTTGTCCAAGGTCACAGCTAGTAAGTGTGTGAGAACAGATCTGAGTCTTTCTGACTCCAGGCTTGGCACCCTATCCACTGTGCCACATAACTGCCTAGAGTCAGGAAGATATGAGTGCAAATCCTGGGTCAGAGCTGAGTTCAAATCCCAGTTCAGTCCCGTACTAGCTATGAAACCCTGGAAAAGTGACTTAATAGTCTCACAGCCTCAAGGGTCTCCCTATTGAGAAGCAGCTGTTAGAGCAATGGATCAAATGCTTGACCTGGAGTCAGGAGGACCTGAGTTCAAATCCAGCCTCAAACACTTACTAGTTTTGTGACCCTGAGCAAGTCATTTAACCGCTGTTTACCTCAGTTTTCTCATCAGTGAAATGGGAATAATAAGAGCACCTTCCTCTCAGAGTTGTGAAGATCAAATGAGATGATTTTGGTAAAGCGCCAAGCATGTGGTAGGTATTATTTACTATGACCTTCTGGCATAAGAAAAAAATGTTGGAATTAAAGTGAAAAAGATTTGGGCTTAAATCCTACTTCTGACAGTTATTAGTTGTGTGATAACAGGCAAGACAATGAACATCTCTAAGCCTCGGTTTCCTCACTTGTAATATGGAGATTATTATGGGTGTAGTTGATGTGAGAAGCATGCTTGCTCTAGAAAGAAAATATTCATTGTGAAGCCAGCAAAGTTCTCATTCTATTTATTTTGCCTCCCTTGTGACAGGTAACTTCCTAAAGGAGTACTATTGCTCAGACAAAATGCAAAGCTTTTTGTTTCCTGTCCCCAATTCCAATTTCTCCTTTGTTCTACATTGGCTAGATAACCTCCTGAACTGCCCCCTTTATGTTCTACTCTTCGATATGTTCCTGCTCAAACAGCTCATTAAGCATATGTGTCTGACCTTTTACTTGATCTGGTTTTGCTAGGTCACAGTTCTGATTAGAACCAGTCACCTCAAATTTACATACTGTTATCACTCCTGCAAAGCTGGGAGTAGGCTTTAACCCAGAGGAAACAGAATTCCTTCTTTTGTTTCTTACATTGGTACCTTACAAAGTCATTGTGAGGCCAAAAAACATAATATGAAGTAAAGCACTTTGTTAAAGTTAAAGGACTCTATAAATGTTAGTTATAGTTACTAAAAAGTGTTTCTTTCCTTTGTCTGACTTTCCAGACCTCCCGTAATTCACCTTGGCTCTCTGAAATCCTCATTCTCTGTTCCTATGGCAAGAGCCTGGACTAGGAATCAGCAGTGATGGACACTTCTTCTAGTTTCTAGATGTGTGAACTTGGATAAATCACCTCATCTCTCTTACCTTTAATGTCTTCTGAGAAATGAGGATAATAATATTCCTCCCCCAACCTCTCTCCTTTCCCCTGCCCCTGCCCCAGGTTGGTGTGAGGATCAAATATAGTCATAGATGTTAAGTGCTTTGTAACCATAAAATCAAATCTAAATGTGAGCTATTATTGTTGTCCAGAAATGAAGTTATTACATTCACTGAGTATCAATTAAATAACCATCCTAAGTATTGAGCACTGTGTGAGGGAAACCAAGCAAGTAGAGGATAAAGGCTTGAGTGGCAACAACCCAGCTATAAAGACATATAACTAATGTTGTAGGGGATGTGGGAAAATTGGGACATTAATGCATTGTTGGTGGAGTTGTGAACTGATCCAACCATTCTGAAGAGAAATTTGGAACTATGCCCAAAGAACTATAAAACACACTCTTTGATCCAGCAATACCACTACTAAGTACACCTGGGGCCATCTCCAGTTGTACTGAGCTTTATCTTACCACTGGATACAGATGATTCTAGAGGAAAGAGTGAGGCTAGTGACTCTGCAAGTCTTCCCTCACTTAAATCCAATTCACTTGTAAGTCATGGCATTACCTTCCTGATGTCATTATTCTTTTTGTGAACAAAGGACAAACAACAACAGTTTGGTACATATCACAGAGATCATAAAAAAGGGAAAAGGACCTACATGCACAAAACTATTCATAGCAGCTCTTTTTGGAGTGGCAGAGAATTGGAAATTGGGGTGATTCCCATCAACTTTGGAAGGGCTGAATAAGTTGTGCTATATGGTTGTGATGGAATGTAATTGTACTATAAGAAATGATGACCAGGTGGATTTCAGAAAAACCTTGAAAGACTTACATGAACTGATGCTGAGTGAAGTGAGCAGAGCCAAGAGAACATTGTACACAGTAACAGCAATCCTGTGAGATGATCAACACGATTGGCTTAGCTATACTCAGCAAAACAATGATCCAAGACAGTTCATGACAAAAAATGCTGTTCACATCTAGAGAAAAGAAATGATGAAGTCTGAATGCAGACCAAAACATACTATTTTCATTTCTTTATTTTTTATTTTTTTTGGTCTCTTTCTTCTTTCATAACATGACTAATATGATAATGTGTTTTACATGATTGCATATGTATAACCTATATAAAATTGTTTACTATCCTAGGGAGAAAGGGAGAAAATTTGGAACTCAGATTTTTCTTTAAATGAATGTTAAAAATCATCTTCACATATAGTTAAAAATAATAAAATACTATTTGAAAGGGAAAAAAAGGACACATATCTAAGACAAAGAAGGCCAACCCATCACACATAACTGAGATGTAGGATTCCAACCCAGCTGTGAAGTCAAATATCAGAGACATAGGATTCTGACACAGTTGTAAAGTCACACAGGATTCTGAGCTGGAAGGGACCTTAGAGTCACCTAATCATGCCCTCTCATTTTATTTTTTTTTTTAATTTTATGGGGCAGCTAGATGGCACAGTAAATAGAACACCAACCCTTGAAGTCAGGAGGACCTGAGTTCAAATTTAGCCTCAGACACTTAACACTTACTAGCCATATGACCTTGGGCAAGTCACTTAACCCCAATTGCCCTGCCCTCCCCCCTCCAAAAAGCAAAGAAACAAACAAACAAAAAGTGCCTTAAAATTTATATATTCCTTTACTTTTATACAGAGGAATTTCTAGAAATTCTATTTTTCCCCCTAGGCTGTTCTTTAGTCCCATGGGAAGGAACCCTCACTTGTATTAAAGAAAATACACTACAAGGAAACCATAATACAATTTTCAATTAGTTCCAACCCCCTTGTTTTGTAGATGAGGAAACTGGACATTAAGGAAATTAAGTGACTTGTCTGAGGTCAATTGAGATTTGATTCCATATCTTCTAACTACAAGTCCCCCCACACCCGCCCTCTCTCTCTCTCTTTCAAGTTGTAGAAGTCTAAAGTATGTAAATGTCTCCATTTTTATTTTGTTATTCTCATTTAACAAAAAATTGTTTTCTCCCTTTCTTTCTTCCCTTTCCCCATCCCATATCGGGGGAAAAAGAAAAAAGGAAAACAAACCCCTTATGACAAATCTGTATAGTCAAAACGAATTCCCAAATTGACCATGGCCAAATTATTTGTTCCACATTATTTGTCTCATTCTTCATCTTGAGTCCATCACTTCTTTAGCAGGTTATTGTTTGTTGTTTGGTCATTTTTTCAGTCATGTCCAACTCACTGTGACCCCATCTGGCATTTTCTTAGCAAAGATCCTGGAGTGCTTTGCCATTTTCTTTTCCAGCTCATTTTACAGATGAGGAAACTGGGGTAAACTGGGTTAAGTGACTTGCCCAGGGACACACAGCTAGTAGATGTCTGAATCCAGGTTTGAACTCAGGGAAATGAGTCTTCCTTACTCTAGACCCAGGGATCCATCCACTATATCAACTAGAATTTGACCAGAGTTCTTTGTTTTTATAGTTGTTATTGTATCAATTGTTCTGGTTCTACCCATTTCACTCTGCATCAGTTTATGCAAGTTTTTCTTCTTGCCCTTTTCATTTAAATTATGCTGTCTTATGAAAGAGTGTATAATGAGCTGTCAGATTCTGTCACAGTCATGAGAGGGCACCTAAAAAATCAGAGGCTCTCTGGAACAGGTAGGGAAAGCAAGGCTACCCAGAAGAGATCGATCTGGAAGAAAGGGGAGGAATTGTACTGGGAAAGGCAAGTGGGAGGTTATTCCCCCTCCTCTTCTCTCTCCATGGAAGAAATTTTCCTCCTCTGCACAAAGCAGGTGTGGAAGCACCAGCAGCATCAGAATTTCTCTGATGAGTTTGGGGTACAATGGATCTAAATCTAGCAGTAATAAGAGGGTTATTCTGTCCTTTTTATTCAAGCAAACTTGATTAAGAGGGGTCCTTATTTTTATGTCGTTCCTGGAAACTTTAAATTGATTTCATATTAAAGCATACTTAAAAAAAACTTTCTTCTTCTTTTTGTCTGTGTGTGTGGTGGGGCGGTCTGTGTTTTCTTTCACAACATGACTAATATGGACATATGTTTTGCATGACTGATCATGGATAACCTATATCAAATTGCTTGCTTTCTCAGTGAGAAGGGAATTAAAGGAAGGAGGGAGAGAATTGGAACTCAATTTTTTTTTAAATGATAGTTAAAAATTGTTTTTCATATAAATGAAAAAAATATATAAAATATTAAAGTGATTTCATGGCCTAACTTCATTATTGTAGTTCAAAATAATCAGGTTATTTGGGGTTACAAAGGAACACCAAATAGAATGTAAAGCTATTTAATTTTTGTCTTTTTATGCCCAGTGCTTGGAACATTCTGGATTTCCTCATTTTACAGATGGAGAAACTGAGGCCCAGATTGTTTAAAGAACTTCCACAAGGACACAAAAATACCAGTAGTAGAGCCAGGATTCTTGCCCATGTGCTCAGTTTGTTTTCACCATACACTTGACATCATTTCAGTCTCACAACAGCCCTATGGGTGGAAGAAAGTAATTAATTTGTTTATATTTCTCTTTTCATATGAGAAAACTGAGGTTCAGAAAGTTGAAACAAGCTATTCACTGTCATAAAGCAAATAGGAAAGCTCTGCCTTGAACCCAAGAATCATGACCTAAAATGAAGTGCTCTTACCTGGATGCTGCCATTTTGTTCCATTGGGTGCTAGTTACAAAAGATGTAGTGGAAAGATATTGGACCTAGAATAAATACAGAGTCCTGGGTTGAAATCCTTGCTCTTATATTTAC
Source organism: Gymnobelideus leadbeateri (assembly GCA_011680675.1). Classification (NCBI taxonomy): domain Eukaryota; kingdom Metazoa; phylum Chordata; class Mammalia; order Diprotodontia; family Petauridae; genus Gymnobelideus; species Gymnobelideus leadbeateri. The sequence continues at coordinate 354,769 of WOXC01003891.1, forward strand.
TAACTGTGTGACCTTGAACAACTCAACTTCCCCTTTCTAAGCTTCAATCTCCTCTGTAAAATAGGGGAAATAATCTGCAAGGTTGTATAAATGAAACGTAAATTTGAATTATTACTATTAATGCTATCATTAGCAACCATCCTTCATGAAGATTTTAGTCTGTTGCTTCTCTATGAGGTAGATTTGACCCTTGGCTTTCCAAGTCTATTCTAGCAAAGCATAAATCCTGGCAACCTCTCCTTATCTGGAAAAGCTTTGTATAAGGAGCTGGCAAAGGATCACACATTTGTAATTTGAGGACCAGTCTAGGTAAACTAGGAGGGAGACATCATTCATCTAGGGTGATGAATATTTGACTCTCCTGAAAACAAGCTACAGAGGCAGGGATTGCAGTCTTTGATGATGATGGGAGTATCCACACCTGTGAATAAATAAATTAACCTATGACAATTGGACTGATGTAAGTATCAAGGTTCCTCAGCCAAGTTTTGGGATTTCCCAACATTTTGAGTTACTTCAGATTGTTCCAGAGACTCTATAAAGTCAGGAAAGTTTAGTTCATTTGACTTGGGCTAGCTTCCAGTGTTCACAAGACTGGACTAAGTACCATCCAGGAAAAAGAAATCTTGGGCATGAAGCCAAAGCAAGTTTCCACTGCAATTAAATTGTGAATTATCAGTGCCCTTCGTCAATAGCACCACACAAAATAGTGGGATAGGTTTTTAAAGAACTTTCAATGTTTTGCAGTCTTCAAAGCATTTTCCTCCCCCAAACCCTGAGAAGTTAGCTGATCACTTGTTAGAGCTACTGTAAATGTGTTTTTTTGGGGGGTGAGGTTGACCAGGTGCCAGTTAGATTAGGTCACCTTGGTCTCCAAGGTTCCTTGTAATCCCAAGATTCTTTGTAGGAGAGGGAAAAAGTAGTCAGGGTATGTATTATTCCCATTTTATACATTAGGAAACCGAAGAGAGTAGCAATGACTTGCTCTGAGTAATAATGATGGCTTCCATTCATACAGTTCACACAGAACAGAGGCTCTCAGAGCCAGGAGGGTACTCAGAAAGCTCAAGTCCAAACTATACCTTAATAGAAGCACCATGTACCAAATCCCTGACAGTAGGTCAGCCAGCTTTTATTTGAAGACATATTCAATTCATAAAGTGTATCTGTAGTGAGCATACCCAATTCTATGCCCAGAGAAATTAAATAAGTCTCTTTGCTCTCTCTAACAAAGGATGAATTTTCTATACAGGGAGAGAGTGTGGTGCAATGGAAAGAGCATTATATTTGGAACCCTGGGACTTGGGTTCAAATCTCAGTGCTACATGGATGACTTTGAATAAGTCACTTCATATCAACAAACTTTAACTTCTTAATCCAAGAAATGAGGAAGTTGGATATGATGATTTCTGAAGAGACACCCCTCCCCCGAAATCTTTGATCCTATGAAAGTTTGATTTCCTTGGACAAAGTGTGAGTTCTCTTGCCAAGGGGCAAATTCTCCCTGTTTAGTGTCCTCATAGCCACATTGCTGTGGTATTTTAGGGGAAATCAAGAGCTAATAACTGAGCTAACACTGAAAAGATAATAGAATTTACACCCTTGAGCTGGTCTGAGACCCATTTATACTCTGGAGAAATATAGACTTGAATTAAGAGAGGCATTTACAGATGTCAGGAGCTAAGGAGAGGTATGCATATTCAGTAAGGCCTCTGCAGAGAGCCATGCATGTTCACCTAGGGTATCAGTGCCAGATGGAGGGAGAAATGAAGTCTTAACAAAAGAGGAAGGAAGGCTATTTCGCCAACAGGCTTCACCATCTGCACAGTCCAAAAGGGGAATGATTGGCATGTCAGTGAATCATGTGCACCAAAGAGTACCCTGGACCTATTTCTTCTTTAGTATCATGAGTTATATAGACTACACAAGTCCAGAGTAATCATTGGACCTACTGGAAGAAAGGTCATGTGATGTCTTCTGGAAGCTGAGCAAATAATTTTCCTTCCTTTGGAAGGGCTTAGGTAGTCTGTTCTGCATTTGTTGTTGTTTTCATTGGGTTAAATAAAATCCCTTCTCTATCTGATATCTTGTTAGCCAAAATTCTTGCAGGAGAGCTGAGGGCACTTTTGGGGAGAGATATGAGCCACATGCTGATATTTTCAGAAAATCCCTGGATGGAGGTAAAAAGAGAAACATATTTTGTTGTGGTTGTTCAGTAGTTTCAGTCGTGTCTGACTCCCTGTGACCCCTTGTGTGGTTTTCTTGGCAAAGTACTGTAGTGGTTTGTCATTTCCTTTTCTAATTCATTTTACAGATGAAGAAACTGAGGCAAACGGGTTAAGTGACTTGCTCAGGGCTACACATTTAGGAAGAGTCTGAGGTCAGATTTGAACTTAGGAAGAAGAGTCTTCTTGATTCCAGACCTGTCACTTTCCATTTGACACCTAGCTTCCTTTATAGATATTTATTTTGTTGCTATTTGGACCATGTATTTAAATTTTAGAGTAATCCAGCATGGGCTGAAAATAGATGATCCCCATTTTGTAAGGGAGAAAGATAATGGTCAGAGCGGGAAATAATAATAATCACTAGTTTTATCAATGATATTATATTACTAATTAATTAGTTGTTAATCATAAGTCTTTCTGACTCTAGATCCAGCAGTTTATCCACTATGCCACCTTGCTACCATGTCCACACGGTGGCCTAAGTGGTGGAGTTGAGACCCCAAATGAATACAAGTCCAGGATTCTTTTCAATATACCAAATTGCTTTTTTATATATGGTCAAGAAATTAAAATGAGACTGAACATGTATGGTGCTAATAAACCTTTTTCTCCCCCTGCTCAAAATACAAAACCCTGGAAAGGACATTTCATTAGGAGAAGCGGAAACAAGGAGACAAGCTTCGGTAAACAATGGTGGTGGGTTGGCACAGGGATGTCTCTCCTAAGCCATCAGCCCAGTGCCTTCAATGTTTTGTTTTTCAAACCTTGGCTGGATTTCAAGCCTAGGATATGATAACAGAGTGAGTGGGAAAGAATTTGAATTTTCCTGGAAGAGTCACTTGGCTATTTTGCAAAAGAGGAGACAGGTCAAGGAAGCAAGGGCATTTTATTTGCAGAATCATTTGTAAATAAGGGGTTAGACACCTATTCTGTGATGTGATATCCAATAAAAAGAAAAATTGCATTGTTTTCCCCCTACATGAGCCTAAATTGCATCCCCTGATGGATTCACTCAGATTAGATAAAGGATAACAATACCAGCAGGAGGATTCAGGCTTTGAAAGCAAACTCTTCAGTTCATCTACCAATTCAAATTAATATTAATAAACCCAGGAGACCTTTTTTTTTCTCAGAGATCCTTTTTATTCTTAGAGACCCACTAGTTAAAGAGGTATAAATTAAATCAAACACTGAGGATATTATGAAAGGGATGCTTCAGTACGTATCTCTTTGAGTGTTATATCAGATGGAGCAAAGTTAGATAGTTTCTTCAAACATATTCCTGTTAAACTCATTTTCACATTAGTCATGTTGCATAGAAGAATTATAACAAATGGGGAAAACCATGAGAAAGAAAAACAAAATAAAACAAAAGTTATAGAGGTTCTTACCTGACTTGATGCAAGAATTAGGTAGTGATGGAGCCCTGGAAATTGTTCTGGGGTATATTCCAATTAAGGTGTTCCAGGTAACTCCTTCTGTCTCTTTTCCATCAATGTCATTGGCGGGTCAGTCAGTAATCAGTCAGTTGTTAATTTCATTTATAGAATCTCTCTCACATTCATATGTACATAGGACTCTTATTAACTTTGTGTTATATACTTTTGTGCATACTTGTCTCCTGTATGTAAGTTCACAGTGAATAGGGATAGTTTCATTCCTTGCACTCATATCCCCAGGGCTTAACATGATAGGCATTCAATAAACTTGGTGATTGATTGATTGACCTCAGAGATCACCTGGTCTGTTTTGTAGCTTAGCATGAATCACCTCTAAAACCTCCCTGACAAATGATTATCTGCTCAGCTCTACCCACTGAACCACCTAGCTGCCTCAACAGATACCTGAACAAAAATCCCCTCCATAGCATGCCTAACAAGAAGTCTTCCACCTCTTCATTTCTCACCAGGCTACACTTCTGATATCTCCATCATGCTCCAGAAATCTCTTCATCCTGGAAGATAACTTCAGCGATGGAATTCCTACCTTGGATTTATTCTGCTCCTGAGGATTCTCCAGATGATTAGATGGCTTTTCCTGAAGCATTCTTTTAAGGAGGACCAGCCATCTCTTCATTTCTTGCCAACCTGCACTCCTGACATCTCCAACATGCCCCACGATGGGTACCTTACCACTCCCCCTTTCAGCTTCCTTTTATGTATGGTTTCTTCCCATTAGAATGGAAACTCTGTGAGGGCAGAAACTGTCTTTCTACTTAGATTTATATTCCTAGTGCTTAGCACAGTACTGGCTGCACAGTACCAAGGTAAATGCTTATTGACTTTCTTGAAGACCTCTGACAAGAGTAAGCCCACTACCTCCCAAAGTAGCCCATTCCACTTATGTATACTACTAATTATTAGGATTGTTTTTTCCTAACATCAAGCCCAAATTTGCCTCTTTGCAACATCTACCCATTATTCCTCATTCTGCCGTCTGGGACAATGAACAAACTGAACCCCTCTTCTCTGTCACAAGCCCTTAGAAAACCGTGACCATGCTCCATTTCGAATCTTCTCTTCTACAAACTAAACATCCCTTCAGCTGATTCCCGTGTAGTTTGGATTTAAGGCCACTTACCATCCTGCTTGCCCTCCTCTTAAATCTCCCTAGGCTAAACCAAGGCATCTAGGAATAACATTAATACTCCAGATGAGGTTTCCTCTCTTAATTCAGATTGGAATTATTTTAGCTATTTTGGCCTCCATATTACACTGTTGATTCACTTGTTTTTAACTTATACTCCACTAAAATCCCAAGATCCTTTAAAGAACTAGCTAAACATGCTTCTCCAGTCTTGTTCTTGTAAGGTCATTTTTCAAAACCCAATTATAAGGCATTTTGCATTTATCCCTATTAAATTTCATCTTCTTAGATTCAGAATGCCTTTGCCTGGGGTATGTGAAACTCTCTTATCTATAATTTCCTAAGAACCCTAAGCCTGTTGCCCAGATAGTTGTCATCTATATGCTATAACTTTGTTTAATTTTTTTGTTTTTAAGACAGAGAGGACTCCCTCAGTAGCTTAGGTCTATGAATAAAAAATGGTAGGAGAGTAAATAGTGTTATGTAAGCATACAGAAAGAAACATTGCATAGCAAATAATCAATATAAATTTAACCATTCCAAATCTGAATGTAAAAGATTTTCCATTATTTGGTTGATTTCACGCTAGGTGGCTACTATCAGTAAATAATTATAAGTATTATTTCTCAGCATAAAAGTAGATTGAGATGATAGAAACCACTTTATCCTCCTACTTTGTTGTTTTACAGGTTAGTCAGCACAATTTGGAGTGTGTGTGTGGGGGGGGGTATTAGGATTTGTTTTATTGCCTCTATCTCCCTATTTTTCAGTCTGGAAATGCAATGACCATTCGCAAGAACTGATCAAAATACTCATTGGCACAAAAACTTCCTCCAGTCTGGGTTGGTTTACCCTTCCTTAAATAGCCTGGTGGTTCTCTGCTCCCAGGGGCCCATGATATTGGTGCTGGACTTGGTGGAGACAACACATCAGGTTTAGTTCCAATGAAGCTCAAAACTCCCAAACTTGAGTGATCTCCCTCAGCTTTCTTTAATAGCAGGGAGTATAGGTGTTCGCCACCATGACCCATTGGGATAAGGGAGAGAAGTATTAGTTAACACCACAAATACAGGCACGCAGCTGGTAAAAGAAAGTGTACAAAGGCTTCACATGAAATATGCCTTATCTAGGCATATGTATGCTCTTTGTAATAGTAAGTTTTAACATATTTACTTTCACCCAAGGAAAGATGGCATTTATGGTTGCTAAAATGACAAATATATACTTATGTATATCATGATATGGACTGTAGTAGCCCCAAACTAGTTGGCTAGAAATGGTCCCCAAAATAGGGACCTAGATGGGGGACTGGAAGTTAACAGTCACAATGACATAGAAATCCTTCAAGTATTTGCCATTATTAAAGATTGAGCTATCTTCCCAGAAGTGAATTTTTCAGGTAATAATGAAAGCTTATTCCTTTAATGCCCAAATATATATATATTTGCTTTTTGGAGGGCAATTGGGGTTAAGTAACTTGCCCAAGGTCACACGGCTAGGTTTTTGTTTGTGTGTGTTAAGTGTCTGAGGCCGGATCCGAACACAGGTCCTTCTGACTCCAGGGCCGGCGCTCTACTCACTGGGCCACCTAGCCGCCCCTCAAATGGTATTTCAGTTGAATCACTCTTCATGGAAACGTTAGCGTATAAGAGCTAGAAGGAGCCTTGGAACATAGGATATTGGAATTGGAAAAGACCTTAGAACATAAGATGTCTGAGTCAGGAGAGGCCTTAGCACATTGGGTATTTGAGTTAAATGAGAATTCAAAGGTCACATCATCATCACCATCATCACCATAGTACTAATACCCATTTATTTTACATTTTACAGTAAACCCCACTTTCCATATACCACCTCTCACAACAAAAATTTGAGGTGAGTAGTGCAATGTCATCCCCATTTTACACAATATCCCCCAACCACAATATCCATCTAAATCCAGACCTTAGAGCTACAAATTCAGAACTACAAAAACTACAAGTGTTCCCTCTACTTCTCTATAACTTATGAGCTCATCCTCCATTCCACTCACTTTCAGATGAGGCCCAAAGAGGGAACACAACTAGTTTAAGGTCACCCCTGTGGTCAATGCTACAACTAGAGCTAGAACTCAGGTACCCTGGTTCCCAGTTTTGTACTCTCTTCCAGTGCTCCATGCTGCCTCTCTCCTCCTTATCCCATTCTAGGGCCTGTTGAAAATAATTACAAAAAAAAAAAACAGAGAAAAAGAGAAGACATAAAGAAGTGGGCCTCCCTCCTCTGGTACTTATGACAATGATTTTTTAAAAATTCAAGTGTATGAATGTATCCCTATGAAATTTCATTTTATTGGATTCAAGCTAATTTTTTAACTTGTCAAGATCTTTTTGGATCTTGATTCTGTCATCAATGATATTAGCTATCCCTCTCATCATTTTATCATCTGAAAATTTGACATGGGTGCTACCTATGCCTTTATGTAAGTCACTGATAAAAAATGTTAAGTGGGGGCAGCTAAGTGGCACAGTGAATAGAGAACGGGCCCTGGAGTCAGGAGGACCGGAGTTCAAATCCAGCCTCACACACTTAACCCAAAAACTAGCCTTGTGACCTTGGGCAAGTCACTTAACCCCAATTGGCATCCAAAAAGCAAAAAAACAAACAAACAAACAAAAATAAAAATGTTAAATGGCAGTGGACCAAAAGCAGATTCCTGTGATACTCCACTGGAGACCTTCCAACTTGATAATGGACCATTTATGGCTATTCTTGGAGGTTAGACACTTAACCAGATCTCAAAACACAGCTTTATCAATATTTAGCCAGTAAAGATAGTGATCTATTCCATAAGCATTACAGGAAATGTTACTAATATTTATGCAAACTCTATCTACAACATTCCCCTGGCTGCCCAGGCTATAGTTTAGTGGCTCTGTCAACAAGGGAAAAATGCTTGGTACTTTTGTGTCATATGTTCTTGCTGAAGCCACGATGCTTTTTTGTGACCTTCCATCTCTGTTCTAAATATTCATTAACCATTGCTAATAATAGGTTTGCAAATTTTCCTAGGAATTGAAGTCAAATTCACTGGCCTATTGCTTACAGATTCCATTCTTTCTCCTTTCTTAGAAATTATGGTAGCATTTGCCCTTTTCCAGTCCTGTAATATCTCTACCATTCTCTATGACCTTTCAAAGATCACTACTAGTATATCTGAAATCTTATCTGTCATACTTTTCAATAACCAAGGATGGAGTTCATCCAAGCCTGGTAATTTGAATCCATTGAAGAAATCTAGGTGCTCTCTTACTCTCTCTTTAATTATCTTGGGTATCAAATTTCTATTTTCCATTTTTTGTTGTCCTTTTTAGCCCAAAGGTCACCCCATTCTCTATGATGCCTAGAATGCATTCCCCCTTCAAACCTCAATCTCCTCTGTTGAAATTCCTTCCTAGGTTTCAATTCCAGTCCCAGGTGGACCTCCTCTGCCTTCCCTGATGCCCCTTCTCCACCTTTCTTTCCATTACCCTCTTGTCTCTGTATGCCCCAAAGGACCTTATGCATAGTAGGGACTTAAGGACCATTTGATTGACTGATAGATTGATTTATGGTGAGAGTGATTTATAGCTATTTAAAATGGCACAGAAATAAGCCAATGGAAAATAAAAAGAAAATAATATCTCAGCAATTTAGAAAAAATAGAACACACTGGTGATTAATACAGTCTTAAAATATGAAAACCATAAATCAGGATGATTAATGAGTTAGCTTCTTGAAGACTGCAAAAATATTAGTTATTTTTAGAGCAACACTATCATGGTGAAGAAAATATATCCCATATAGTACCAGTATAGTCTGAGTGTGAAGAGGGGAGACGAGGGAAGCCTCATTTATTCTTTTATCAAACATTTATTAAGTATCCATATCAGGCTCTGTACTAGACACTGTTGGCTTTACCCAGATAAGTAAGACATGGCTCCAACCTTCAGGGAGTTTATATACTAGGTAAAGAACTGAGACATGAACTCAGAAATACAGTCTTAGACATGCTCAACTAGCAGAGTCTATGGTTGAGTTCTTTTGTTATCTTATGCCCTTCCTGATCCAAACAGTCCATCTTAGGCTCGTTTGCTGGTGCTTTGCCTCTTCCAGTTGGCACAGGAAACTCACAATTTTTTTTGTAGTTTAGTTTTTATTCCATAATCATAAACTTAACTCTGTTGTCTAGCCAGCTTGTGGAAGGAAAAAGGAAGTGAAATTCAAAGAGAACTGCAGCAAGTGAGAGCACAAAGATTATAGGGTATAAGAGCAGATGGGGTTTGGGGGTGCTCTCTCCAGCTACAGAGGAATGATTTGATGGTTAAGACAAAAAACAAAACAAAAAAACTTATGAGAGCTGTCCACAGTCAGCGATAGTGATCTTCTTGCTGGTCTTGCCATCCCAAGAACCGAAATGCTCCATGGCTTCCACAATGTTCATGCCTTCTTTCACTTGGCCAAAGACAACATGCTTGCCATCCAACCAATCAGTCAGATGAAAAACTGGGAGCCATTTGTGTTGGGTCCAGCATTTGCCATGGACAAGATGCCAGGACCAGTATGCTTCAGGATGAAGTTCTCATCAGCAAATTTCTCCCCATAGATGGACCTGCCACCAGTGCCATTATGGTGTGTGAAATCACCACCCTGGCACATGAACCCAGGAATGATTCTGTGGAAGCAGGATCCCTTGTAACCAAATCCATTCTCTCCAGTGCTCAGAGCACGGAAGTTTTCTGCTGTCTTTGGAACCTTGTCTGCAAAGAGCTTGAAAGTAATCCGGCCCAAGGGCTCATTATCGACGGCGATGTCGAAGTATAAGTTGGGGTTGGCCATGGCCACAGATGCCTGGGCTGGGCGTGACCAAGACGAGGACTCCCGGTGGCGGTCTGCAAAGCCGGAAACTCACAATTTTCTGGCATCTATTAATGCCACCCCTGCAAGACATGTGGCAAGCACAGAACTTGCCCCAGAATCACCAAAACTGATTGCTGCCAAACTAGGGATCACTAGCACAAGTTTTCTTTCTGCCCTTGGCTCTTAAATGCTGGTTGTTAATTTGTTGTATCTGCAGGGGAGTGATTGATGAGAATACCAACTGAGTTTCTGTATGTTCGATGTTCTATCTACTCACTGTCTTGTCCTGAGAGATGCTCCATCTCCACCCTGCCACCCTCACCCCATGCCCATGATCACTGATCACAGGGGTAGGCATGACTTTTGCTAATTATAGAAAGTTTTGTTTATTTTTCCTCCTGAAGCCTATATTTCTCCTGACCTTGACACTGTGAAATTTGTCACTCAATTAAGACAAAATACATGAACTTAAGTAAAGTTGGATCAAATTGGGAAAGACAAACTTGGGAAATCAACAAAATTGCCATAAATTGGAGAACACAACATGGTATGATCTGTGCTTGTTAGAAAGTGAGGTGGGCAATCAGTAACTGAGTATGACCCCCATCAATGGTTCCCAGCTTTTTTTTGAGGGATTTATCCTCTGACTACTTTGCCAGTCAATGATTTCCTTTCTTAGCTTTGTTCTCAATGACACCTTTTCTTCTGACTAGGGAAAGAAAGCTAGAGGGGAAGCAGATATGACTCTTCCTTTACTGGCTTGCATCCTATTCCCCAGAGTCCAAATAGCTATGGTGGGTTACACATATATCTTTTCATGTGATCCTATGGTCCAACACAAGACAATACAGTCTTACAAGTGTGAAACTTTAGAGCTGGAAGAGATCTTAGAACACAGTTCATAGAATGTTAGATTTGGAATGACAATAACAATATTAATAACAACAATAACTCTTTTTTGTTTACTCATTTTTTCAGTCATGTATAATGCAATGTGGCCCCCTTTTGGGGGTTTTCTTCCCAAAGATAATGGAGTAGTTTGCCATTTCTTTCTCCAACTCATTTTACAGATGAAGAAACTGAGGCAAACAGGGTTAAGTGACTTGGCCAGGATCATACAGTCTGTAAGTGTCTGAGGTCAGATTTGAACTTAGGAAGAAGAGCCTTCCTGACTCTGGGTCAGACATTCTATCCACTGTACCATCTAGCTGCCACCAATCACAATAGCTGGCAAGCATTTATATAATGCTCTAAAGTTTATGAAGTGCTTTACACGTGTTAACTTGTCTGATCCTCAGAACAACCCTGTGAGGTGGGTGCTATTATGATCACTTCCGTTTTACAGATAAGGAAACTGAGGCACAGAGGAGTCAAGTGTCTTTCCCAGAGTCATCATGCTTTAAATGTCTGGAGTAGAATTCAAATTCAGGATTTCCTGAATTCAAGTCTCACACTCTATCCACTGTGCCTCCTAGTTAGAAGGGTCTTTCTACCAAAGAAAATGAAATTGCATGCAGGTTAGAGGTTATGTAATCCCCCCTTCTCCTGCTTCCCATGATGATACAGATCACAGATGTATTTCCATCTGGGGGCCACCTCCAGTTGTCCTGATATATATCTTGCCACTGCACCCAGATGTCTCCTGAGGAGAAAGTGAGGCTGGTGACTTTGCACAATCCTGCCTCACTTAAATTCAATTCACTTGCAAGTCATGGCATCACCTCCCTGATGTCATGGTCCTCTTTGAGAATGAAGGACAAACAACAACCACAACCACATTTACATCTGGAACATAGCAGAGAGATTACTCATTCAGATCACTCAGGAGGCAAGTAAAGCGACTGAGGCCCAAAAAGTAGATGTTGAATTATCCAATGCCACAGAGTCAGGAAATAGCAATACCAAGATTAAAAATCCAGCTCCTTCATTCTCAGTCCAGTGTTCCTTCTGCTTCCACACACTGTCTCTTTTACCCCAATAGAATGTCAGCTCCTTGAAGTTGAGAGTTGTTTTTCACTTTTATCTTTCTAGTGGCAGCACCCAGCTCAGGGCCTCATGCCAAAGAAAAACTGGGAAATATTTGCTGCACTTAATTTAATTTAATTAATTTCTGGGTATGTGATTATTTCATGTATCTGAACCTCAGTCTCTTAATTTACTAAATGGGAATGCATTATCTTCCTCAGAGGTGTGTCATGAAGATCGTACTAGATAATTTCTGTGACAGACTTTGTAACTAGAAAGCATTGTAGAAAGAAATGTGAGCATCTGGACTGGAAATGATTTCCTTCAACTGGTTTAGAATCGATTATGCTAATAGATCAGATTAAAAACACAAAATCTTCAATAGATCTGTGATCTCATCCTTGCAGGCATTTCAGTCAGTCGTCAAGAATTCTTTGTTCCTGACTCCCTGGACTTTCTATACCATGCATGGTATGGAGCTCACTCCATCCTCTGAGCTCCTCAAATTGGAAATACCCTCCAACCCTATGGCCTCTTCCTCTTATTGGCTGCCTTCTCCAAAACCTTTATTATGTGAAGACCAACCAGGCCATCTATGCCTTTATTTTCTCTCCAGGCTACATGCCAGATTTTCCTCCTTGACTTTCTCTATAAAGTTTCTTCATTGGATAGTGGGACTGTAGTGAAAAGTGCCCTGAAAAGAGTGTCATGAGACATGGGGTTCCTCTAATCCTGCCTCTGCCACTAATTGGTTTATGTGATAGAAACCTGGACCTGGAGTCATATAGACTTATGTTCAAATCATGACTTAGATGTTAACTAGCTGTATTATGTGCAATCCATATGGGTATGCTCACCTCAAGAGTATAATTTTTGGTTGCCTTTATTTTGTAAGATATTTTGGAGTTTGGGGGGTTAGATTTATTTTTCCTGTAATCTGGGTATGAGCCCAAGCTGAGACCTTTGACCTTCACCCCAAAAGAATTTGGACCCCATTTGTCTACGGGCCCTTGAAAACCCCACCTTGAGCTCTCCTTGAATTTCCCCACTAGATCTGGCACTCACCTGAGGTTCTAAGCCTTTCATTATTGCTATTCTCAATTCTCTAGCCTAGCCTAACATCATCTGTTATGTCTGGATCCTTGGCTACTTCCCACCCTTGATCCTAGCTAAACCCCATTCTCTTGGTTCCTGGTTTCTGACCTCTAGTTATCCCATTCTACTGGCCATCAAGACCCTCCCTAGACCTCTCCTATAATCACCCCAGACTACTTGGCCAACCGTAGATCCCTCCTACAGTCTTTCTGTATATATGATCCATCTTGTTTCCTTGAAAGTTCTCAGACTCCTTAGGAGTCTAACCAATGCTGAGATTCCTTAAGAGTCTGTCCAATAAGGCAAATTTTTAATAAACTTTGTTTTTCTTTGGCTTAAAGAAGGCTTGGATCAAATTCATTCTGACAGGACCTACGTAGCTATTTAGGGGCCCCAGCACCCCTAAACCTCAACACTGGGACAATATACTTTTTGTCCTGTCCTGCTTCAGTGTATTTTCTCTGAACCAGCTCATTGTGCTTCAAGTGGAGCTACTTGGCTACAACTTTAAATCCAAATGACTTTAGCTTTCATTGAATGACCGATAATAGCCTGAGCCCAAGCCTTGGTGACTCATTGTTTAGATTTTAATGGTTTAGAATGAGAGCAAATAGCAATCATTTTCTATTCTATCAAGAAACTTTGAGGGTCTTCCTCTCCTAGACTGATATTTTTGTGATGGCAAACTAGGCCGTCTTTTGTCTCAGTTCTTGCCTAGCCCTTAAGTCATAGAATGAGCACTGCCTCCCACAAATGGAAGCCTGGGAAACAACTTTGATTTAGAAAGGCCAAGGTCATCCCTGAATTCTGGGCCATGGCCAGTTGTTTTAATTTTTGTCTTACCACTGGACTTGAATGACTCTGAAAAAGAGAGTGAGATGGACAATTTTGTGCAACTCTACCTCACTTAAATCCAATTTACACACAAGTCAAAACATCACTCTCTTGATGTCATTGGTCCTCTTCAAAAAACAGAGTAACAACAACTGGGCAAACCTGGAAAAAAATGGAACAAACTGTCACAAAAATTACTTCATAAAATGAGGATAATAGTAATAATAAATGTAGTACTTACTTGACAGGGTTCTTATAAGGATAAGTATGTATATCCCTTTCAAGGGATGTACATATTGATAATGAGGTTGACACATGCATTGCCAGAGCCATCTCAGTGTTTGGGAGGCTCCGAAGGAAATTTTAGGAGAGAAGAGGTATTAGACTGCCTACCAAACTGAAGATCTACAGGGTCATTGTACTGACCTCATTGTTGTATGACTGTGAAACCTGGACAGTCTACCAGCACCATGCCCAGAAACTGAATCTCTTCCATTTGAATTGTCTTAGGAAGATTCTGAAGATCACCTGGCAGGATAAGATGCCAGACACTAAACTGCCAAGCATTCAAACTCTGCTTCAAGAAACTGCAACTCTGATGGGCTGACCACATTGTTTGAATGCAAAATGTATGCTTGCCAAAATGATTATTTTATGGAGAACTCACACAGGGCAATCATTCACATGGTGATCAGAAGAAGTGATACAAGGACTCTCTCAAGAACTTTGGAACTGATTGTGTGACATGGGAGACACTGGCACAGGACCACTAAGCATGGCATGCCCAAATCTGAGAAGGTGTTGTGCTCAATGAGCAAAGCAGACTTGAAACAACTCAAAGGAAATGCAAGATGCACAAATTTAGAGTATCCACTCCAAATGTTCACATGGACTATTTGTGCCTGACCTGTGGTAGAACATTCTGAGCTTGTATTGGTCTGATCAGCCATAATCAGACACATGAAAACTTGACTTTAGCATAGTGATGTCATTTTGGTCCTCTTCAAGAACAAAGGACAGCCACCACTTCCATGCATATGAAATGACTGAAAAATTTAAAGTGTTATACAGGGTGTCCCAAAAGTCTTAGTGCAGTTTAAAGTTATTAAGGCTTAAATTTTTGGGTAACTCTGTATGTCAGATGCATATGATTAGGACTATAATTATTATTATCACCATTGTGTTATTATGATCTATAAATAGTAGTAGTAGTTGAAGTGTAAGAGTAGTAATAATAATATTCTCCTTTCAGACCCTAATGTTTTGGGGGTTTTTTTGGGGGGGGGAGAAGTTAGGGCAATCGTGGTTAAGTGACTTGCCCAAGGTCACATGGCTAGTTTTGTGTTAAGTGTCTGAGACTAGATTTGAACTCAGGTCCTCCTGACTCCAGGGCTGGTGCTCTATTCACTGTGCCACCTAGCCACTCCAAGACCCTTAATGTTTTAAATGAGGAAGTTAGACTCAATGATCTCTAAAGTAATTTTCAGGTATAATATTTTTGGTTCAGTGTTTAAAGGTCCATGTATTCCCACAATCAGGAATGTGGGGAAGTTGATTTGGGGGACAAGGAGACAGCAGCAGCTTCTGCTAATACCCTTAATGTAGGCAATAGCTTCTCACCCCCTCTATCGTTGCCTCTAGGCAGCAGATAATCGAAAAACGAAATCTCTGAGCTAGTTTCCTAAACTGGCCCCATATTATGACTGTAGAGTTTGTAATATTGGAAGTAGAAACAAGAGAAAAAGATTAAAAATCTTGTTGGAAGATCAATATGACTCTGGAGGGAGTATGGTGGCTTTCTCTCTCTCTCTCTCTCTCTCCCTCTCTCTCTCTCTCTCTCTCTCTCTCTCTCTCTCTCTCTCTCTCTCTCTCTCTCTCTCCTCTCTCTCTCTCTCTGTGAATACATGTGCACCTGCCTCTATGTTTGTGGCCCCTGTATTGTGTGTTCCTTTGGAAGTCAAGTGTGTCAGATCATGCATCAAGCTGCCTTGAGGCTTTGGGGCACAAAAAACACAAAGGATTTAAGTAGTAAACAAATACTGTCATTGATTCAGTGATAGCTGCTTCCTTGCCAACACTATTTGATCCCTTTCCCATTCGGTTGGGCAGATTTGGGTCAGGAATTGCTGGATTCTGGAAGTCAGAGGTTGCCTGACCCCACCACTTACTTTGATGCCCTCATATTTTCTTGATCAGATATACTCCTTTGACAGTACTTCTCAGATGGGTTGATGCATTGTGTAAATTTTTGGACTGTGTGTTTTTTTGTTTCCAGCATTTTAGACTTCTTCTCATAAATATCCTGAGAGAGAGAGAGAGAGAGAGAGAGAGAGAGAGAAAGAGAGATCTCTTTTCTCGCAGAAAATGAGCTGATCCATTCAACCACAATAATTTAGATTTTCAAATATCTCCAACTTGTATTTATCCGATTCTGTCAAAAATGTCAAAGAGAATGACATAACACTATGACCACCATAGGTTGTCAATTTTTAAAAGATTGGGGCGATCTATTCTTTCCAATACATTTCTTCACTTAATGAAGCTTTCAATATAATGCTAGACCTGTAGTTAATCCATTAGTGCCACATCTCCCAGACCAATTTCACATGTTGAATTTCATTAAATGTGGGGAAGTGTCTGTGTACTCCTAGGAAGACTTGAACTCTGAGACACAGTCAAGTAGGAGGCCAAGCCATCTTGGCAGTCCCATTTCTGTCATAAATCCCTCAAGTGGTGCTGTAATATCCAACACTATTTTGACCAAATCCACAGCTATCTTGCCATCCCTGCTAAATGGTCACCTTTCCTTTCTCCATTGAAATAGTAGCTATAGCACTATATTCAAGACTTAGTGGGCTGGCTCTTCAGTGCTAGGCTGGACTCTGAAACTTAATTTACCATATCTAGAAGAAGTGGAAAGGTCAGGGAGGTTAGACCAGATAATCTCTGAGTTCCCTTCTAGAATTAATCAATTGATCAATCAATCAAGTATTTATTAAGTATCTCTCATTTGCTAGCCACTGTCCATTCAAGTACAAAAAAATAAATAATTGTTATATGCCAGAAACTTATATTTGAATGGAGGAGACAAATTGTAATATTGAGGGAATTTGAAGATCTCCCCTGCCCCTTAATAGGCATGTAGAGTCCTGGCCCAGAGCTAATCAGGCTCTGGGCTATGAGGAGTTTCCAATGCTGGGGCATGAGGATTTTCAAACTCCTCAGCACTCAGCCAATCAGATGCCAAGTCTTTGTTATATATTCTGGGAGGTCAACATTTTCCTTTGGGGGTCTGCTCGTGAGAAGGACCTTGTGATTCCCTCATCAAGACTCTGAGTAGCTGTATGTTCAGGACAACTCCTCCCCCCACCCAACCCCTCCAACTGCTCAATGTAAAAGGCTCTCCCAATCCAGTGTTCTATGTGAAGTGTATAGCAATATTGCTTTGATTCAGACAGTCAGAGAGAGCCCTGTCTGTTGGTCTTTATGCTAGATTCTGTTTGTATTTTCTCTGTTTGTATCTTCTCTGCTTGTATTTTCTCTGATGTTCAGGGTGCTGACTTTTCCCCTGAACTAGTGAATGTAATTAAAGAAGATTGTTGACCTGTGCTAGCAGGCCACCCTGGGTGTGCCAGGGTCTTTGCTGTTACACAAGTAGGCATAAATACATGCAGTATAAATATAAAGTTGGCAAATATAGATATGTACAAGTTCAGTATGACATAACCTGGGGGATGGAGGGAGCTAGAAATTTGAGGGAATTAGAGAAAGGCTTCGTGTAGAAGATAGTGCTTGAGATGCATCTTAAAAGAAGAGAGAAACTCTAAGAGGTAGAGGAAAGGAGGAAATGAATCCTGAGCATGAGGGACAGCTGAGATAGAGTGAATGTCACATGTGAGGAAGAGATAATATGCTATGGGAGAGGGAATAATATCCAGTGAGAACAGAGAGATAGATTGGATTCAGGTTGTATAGGACTTTAAAAGCTAAATAGAGTTTTGATTTTATCCTAAAGGCAATAGTAGTGAGTCTCTGTGATTTCTATTCTAATGTCACTCCCAGTACTGAAATTTATATTCTGTGTTTTAAGGTTCCTTCCAGTGCTAACATTTGGTGGTTTTCCCCCCAAGATCTTTTATTCTCCACAATAGTCCTACTCCATTGTTTATCATAAAGTAGAGACAGCTCAGGTTTCTTCAAAACCCAGAACTCCTCCTCTAGACCACCCCTAGAATCCTCCCACAACCTCCTGTACATAAGACCCTGTGGTGTGAAAGGGCCATAGAATGACCTAGCACAGACTTACTCTGTGTCTAATGCAAGCAAACTTTTAATAAATTTTACTTTTCTTCGGCTGAGAAGAATCTAATCGAATTAATTCGTCAGGACCCGGAGCGTTGGTATTTTGGGGCCTCCAGAGCAACCCTAACCCTCTTAGTGGGTATCCTCTTCACTATCACTTACATTCCCCCTAATTGAATTTGTGACACTTGTCCTAGGAACCACAATTGTTTGCTCTGACTCCAGAGTCACGTGAGGGGGACAGCAGTGAGCATTTTAGAAACCTTAAGGAGATATAAGCAGACTATGGACTGGGATGGTGAAGGAAGGTTTCGAGAAAGTGATATTTTAACATGAAGTTTATTTTAAGGAATGATTTGTACACTTACGATAAACCATTTATATCATGTTTTATAATTTGTGAAGTACAGTTTAGTGCATAAGAGTTTGGATTTAGGTGCAGAACTGACTTCAAACTTTCTACTTCTGTGACCATGGGAAAGCCATATAACATCTTTGGAATGAGAGGGTTTGATTAGATGGACTCTAAAACCCCTCCCAGATCTATATTTAATCCTATGGCCTTCCTATCCATTATATCATTTGGTCCCCCTTCCCTTCCCTGCCCTTCTCTTCCCTTCCCTTCCCTTCCCTTCCCTTCCCTTCCCTGCCCTGCCCTGTCCTACCCTGTCTTTATGCTATGATCCTATGAGAATCAACAAGAAACAAATGTCCTGTCCCCCAAATGCCATCGCCATCCAAGATCATTACCTACCCCATCAATGCATAAAATACATTTTCTCCTCTTTGTTTACTAAAAGCAAATATATTTCTTCATAGACACATTCCAAATGTTTGCACAGCCTTTCTTCGTCTATCAACGCCAGGGCTTTCTTCAACCCTAAAGGGATTATCAAGGACAGGGGCCATGCATTTTCCACTTGTTCTTCACAGAATGGAGCAGGGTGCCAGGTGATGGTGAGCTTTAAAAAAATGCTTTAGGTGAGAAGGATGATAAGTTCCAGACATTTTCCAAGGCACTGAACCCCAAAGAGAATTAGGTATGGTCCCTTCCCTCTTGGCTCACATTCTAAAGGCTCACAAAGGAGACAAAAACAAGAACACAGTTAAAGAAAGAATGGCTGCCATTGTGCATGCTAGGAGTTGGGGAAGTTAAGGATGTCAGAGGCAATTCCTGAACTTTAAGAGTGGGATATCTTTTTGAATTATGGAATCCTTTAATTTGGCATATTAGGATGTAGAATGGCTAGGCTAGGTCAGCCTTAGATAATCGAAGAAAGAATTTCAAAGCTAAGGGTTAAAGTCAGATAAGACATGATCCATGCTCCCAAGGAGCTTGGGGGTCTCATAAGAGTAGAGAGTATGTATACAAATAACTATATTGTACAATAGTAACTATACATGAAAAATGAATTAGAGAGGTAGCAACAAAATATTGTGTGAGGCCCATAGGGGCAAGGAATGATGATTTTATCATTATTGACTGGGAAGAGGAATCAGTATACAGTAGTAACAAATATCTATTAAGCACCTGCTGTATATAGAATACTTACTAAATACTGAGGGGTGGGGGATACAAAGCTTAGATAAGTCACAGTCCCTGGCCTCATGGAGCTTATGACATTCTAATGGAAAAATGCAATGTATGAATAAAGAACTATAATGCAGGGAATGCATCCTGCCCTCTATATTCAGAGGTATCTTCAGGCTTTAACATTTAACGATTCAATGGTCTGATTAATTAGGACATGCCACCTCCTGCTTCTGTGTATTTTCAAAAGCAGTCCCCTAAGGTCAAAATGCTCCCCCTCACTATCTCTTCCTCTTAGAATCCTATTTTCTTTCAAGGCTCAGCTTAGAAGCCTGCACCTCTGGGCAATCTTCCTTGATTTACCTAGTTGTTAGCAGGTATTTTTTCTATCCTCAAATTACTTATAATTATTTATCTGTGTACAGCTTTTCCATCTTGCTCTATTAGATGGTCAACCCTTTTTTTTTTTTTGGCTTTTTTTTTGGAGGGCAATTGGGGCTAAGTAACTTGCCCAAGGTCACATGGCTAGGTTTTTGTTTGTGTGGGTTAAGTGTCTGAGGCCGGATCCGAACTCAGGTCCTTCTGACTCCAGGGCCGACGCTCTACTCACTGCGCCACCTAGCCGCCCCATTTGTTTTGACTATAACCTTATTGTCTAGCAGAGGGCATCCTAGTAGGACCTTAATCAATGTTTGTTGACAGTCTATGTAGAACATATGGCTTCAGACTCAATAGCTTTCGAGACAACGCAAATGATAATAAATTACAGCACTTTAATGCATTGAAATTTTTCAATGCACCTTTATTCCAATACTCAATGGTCATGCATTCATTTATACATTGATTGCTATATAGAATACTGTCTCATGGATTCAATGACTGAAAAAAAGGCATTGCCCTTGCTTTCAAGTAACTTGCAATCTATCTATCTTGATTCTTACAACAGCCTGAAGAAGGAGGTAAGGCAGATATATTTGCCCCATTTATCACATGAGAAAACAGGCTCAGAAAGGTAACATGACTTTCCCATGGTGGTGAGATGGTGTCAGAGACAAAACCAGAACCCACCTATATCTCTTGAATTGCAGTCCAATGCCTCCCTTGGACATGAAAGCTTATTTTTGACTCAGTTACTAACATCAGGCTTGAGATCCTTTCCTTCCTTCCTTCCTTCCTTCCTTCCTTCCTTCCTTCCTTCCTTCCTTCCTTCCTTCCTTCCTTCTTTCCTTCCTTCCCCATAAATAAGACATTGTCCCTACCTTCTCCCAGCTCGATATCTAATAACAGAGGTGGTAGGTAGAGAGGTCACCGACTTCAAAGTTGAGAAGACCTTTGTTCCAGTCCTACCTCTGACATTTACTGGCTGTGTGATGCTGAGAGTCACTTCTTGGTACCCTGAGTAACTCTCTCAGATGATAAATTGCAAAAAAAGGAGCTGATCTGAATTAGTGGAGGGAGTTTCCTTATGGGAAATTTATAACAATGAAGCTACATGTCCAGATCCCCTCCCTCCCCAGCATTCATCCATCCATTTGACATGGACAAAAGTAAATCTAATACAATCAAAATGTGAAGATGTAAAAGAAGAACCCAAAGTTCTATGTGTACATAGAAAAGTGAAATCACTTCTATGTGTGTGTATGTGTGTGTGTGTGTGTGTGTGTGTGTGTGTATGGTGTGCTATGTATGGTGTGTGTATGTATGTGTGACTATGTGTGTGTAAGTGACTGTGACTGTGTGTGTATGGTGTGTGTATGTGTCTGTGACTCTGTGTGTGTTTGTGTGTGTGTGTGTGTGTATGGTGTGTGTATGTTACTGGGACTCTGTGTGTGTGACTGTGACTGTGTGTGTTTGTGTGTATGTGTGTGTGTGTATTGTGTGTGTATGTGACTGACTGTGCATGTATGTAATTGTGACTGTGTGTGTGTGTGTGTATGGTGTGTGTATGTTACTGGGACTCTGTGTGTGTGACTGTGACTGTGTGTATGTGTGTGTGTGTGTGTGTGTATGGTGTGTGTATGTTACTGGGACTCTGTGTGACTGTGACTGTGTGTTTGTGTGTATGTGTGTGTATATGTGACTGACTGTGCATGTATGTAATTGTGACTGTGTGTGTTTGTGTGTGTGTGTGTATTGTGTGTGTATGTGACTGACTCTGTGCGTGTATATGATTGTGACTGTGTTTGTGTGTGTGTATGGTATATGTATGTGACGGGGGCTCTGTGTATATGTGCTACTTGTACTGAGATGTGAAGGATGAGTGGGTTTTTCACAGGTGGAAACAGGGATGGTAGTGGAAACATGAAAAAAGAAGGCATTTCAATATGGGCAAAGGAACAGAAATGGGAGATTGAGGGACCTTAGGAGGGGCAATAGTGAATAGGGGCAGCTAGGTAACCCAGTGGATAGAGTGCTGGGACTCGAGTTAAGAAGAGCTATCTTCCTGACTTCAAATCCAGCCTCAGATGCTTATTAGCTGTGTGACCCTGAGAAAGTCACTTAACCCTGTTTACCTCAGATATTCATCTTTAAAAATGAGCTGGAGAAGGAAATGGCAAACCACTCCAGTATCTTTGCCAAGAAAACCCCAAGTGGGGTCACAAAGAGTCATTCATGACTGAAAGAACTGAACAACAAAACAAAAACAGTGAATAACCTTGAGTTTGGCTAGAGCATAGACTTCATGAAACAAAAGAACATGAGATAAAGCTAGAAATATAGTTGGGAGCAACATTGCAGAGGGCTTTGACTGGGGGTAGGCCTAGGGAGCCACTGAATTCTTTTTGATTTTGATTTTAATGAGAGAGTAAGAAGATCAGACTTATGCCTGAGGCTCAGCAGTATGTGAGGGATGGACTGGAAGAGCTGGGAGCAGGGGCGGCAATGTCACTCAGGATCTCAAGTCTTTGGCAGTGGATCAGGTAAGAGCTGATGAAGGCCTAGACCCCAGTGGTGTTGCTGGAGTAGCTCTCTAGTTGACAGTGTGGCCTCTCATCAGTGGGTAGGCTATAATTGCTGCTGCTGTCATTGTGGCTCCTTTTACCAGCCTTCAAGTCACTTAAAAATAACTTGTACCAAGTGAGTCATTCCTTCTGTTTTCTTTCTGAGCAGCAGCCCTCCTCAGCTCCCATCCTCCTGCATTAGCATGTGCGAGAGGTGTTTAAATTGAACAAATCACATTCCCAACTTGTCTAAGCATGATAAAAACACATGGGGGGTTCTCCCTGTGGTGGCCTGAGATATTTTCCCAGAGTCCTTGAGGGACAGCCCATTAGTAATGGGACAGGGATTCCAGGCTGGGTCTTGACAAATGGTTTCTCATCATACTGTCTCTACTCTATAGACATTTCTTATTTGGAATATCTCTTATTTAATGTAAGGAATGCGGGATTGGAAGTCCAGGGGCCAAGCAAGGTTCAGGTCTCATCTCTACAAATCTCAGAGTTAGAGACAAGTGGATGACACTAATTTTTTATGTGCCACGCCTTGTGCTAGGTAAACAAACAAACAAACAATTCTCACCTGAAAAAGGAACCCCAGCCTCTGTCATGTCTGACAGCCTCTGCTAGAATAAATTGGAGGTAGTGTGTGCTAAAGTGAAATGAGGAGTCCCTGGAGTCAGAGGACCCGTTTTCAAATCTTACCTCTGGATACTCGATTCCTGGGAGTCCTTGGGAAAGTCCCTCAACCTCCCCAGGCCTCTGTTTCTTCAAATATGAAATTAGGAAATCAGACTTCTGCCTTATATTTGGGCACCTATATACCTCCAGTGATGGGCACCTCACTACTACATAAAGCAGATGATTTCATGTTTTTGGAAGTCCATATATAGTAATTCAACTGGAAGCATTGGAAAGAAAAAACTGTTGATCTCTTAGACTGGAAGCTAATGTTGGGACATAGATCTTTGGCCTCATAACCACAATAATCCAGGGAAATCCACAAACAGTTCTGTTCAATTTTGTTTTTGTTTTTCAATGAATAATAGATTTCTTTGTCTGAATTTAGATGTGCTAATTTTTAAAAATAATAACTGACATTCCTATGCCACCTTAAGTTTTACAGAATGCTTCCTTCCTTTGAAGTTGATCATGCAAAGGTCTTACCTCCATGTTGTAGATGGTAAAATGATGCTTGGTGGAGTTAAGTGACTGATTAGTGATCACGTTTTGAAACGAGTAGCCTTGGGAAGCCAATGTCTTTTCTGAAGAAGGGGTCCATTTTGTATGGAGTGAAGATATATTGAAGATATTAAAATATTAAACCATAAATTAAATATGAATTATTAAAATTAAATATTAATGATATATTAAAGAGACCATGTGGGAGGGCCCAAAGCTCTCCTGGGAAAGATATCCCAAATGACCTTTACAGGGTACAGCATTTTGTGTCAGGTGCTGCTATCTCCTAATGGGATCCAGTCTCTGTCTTTCCTTTGGAGTTAATCCTGAGGAAGAAGAGCCCTTTGTTTCATGCCCCACTACTGCCCACATCCTCTGTTCAGGAGTTGTTTTATTCTTTCAGTCTGTCCCTCAGATGCAGTGAACTGACTTGGATTCAGAGAAATCTGGGAAGACTTACGTGAGCTTAGGTAGTGTGAAGGAGGAAGAACCAGGAGAATAATTTATATAAGAGCAAATGCTGTAAAGACAAGCATTGTTGAAAGTCTTATCCCCTGACAGAGAAGAAAAGGCTCCAAGATGTGGAATGAGATACATTTTTGCACATGGACAAAGTGCGGTTTTATTTTGCTTGACTATGAGTATTTGTTACAAAGGTTTTGCTTTTCTTTTGGATGGGGGAAGGGAGGAATACATGCTTGTAACTGAAAAAAAATAAAACAACAACAAAAAAGGAAAATCTGGAGACTGGCCTATCATTCCTTATCCAGTCACTTGTGGCTTCCTTTCTGATCGCTTTAGGTACTGATTCATACCTCACAAAAGGATCACTAGGTTTGGAGAAATTTTTATAATTGTTATCCAGCACCTTTTCTATGATTAGGATCCTGAAAGACATACTCCCAGACCTGGTTATCTGTGTTTGTGTCTCATCCTGGTATTAATTCTTGAGTTCTATGTCAAAGAAAGATTAGACTGATTCTGTTTGTCGCCAGAAATAAAAAGTAGGAGCAATGAATCAAAGTTGAAATGAAGACAGTTTAGGTTCAACATATTTGCTGTTCAGTCATTTTTCAGTGGTGTTCTACTCTTCCCTCCATTTGGAGTTTTCTTGGCAAAGAGTGGTTTGTCATTTCCTTCTCCAGCTCATTCTACAGAAGAGGAAACTGAGATAAACTGGGTTAAGTGCCTTGCCCAGGGTCACATAGCTAGTAAATGTCTGAGGTCATATTTGAACTCCTGAAGATGACTCTTCCTGACTCCAGGCCCAGCATTCTATCCACTGCGCCACTGAGCTGCCCAGACTCAATATTAAAGGGAAACAGAATTTTAGCAATTACAAAGAGTTGTCCAAAAATGAAACGGGCTGCTTTAAGAGAGGGTGTGTTTCCTCTTACTGGGGCTCGTTAAGCTGAGTCCTAATGACTACTTGGCCAATATGTTATAGTGGGGATTCCTTCGAAGCATTAATTGGTCTAAATGACTAATGAGAATCCTTCCAACTCAGATTCTGTGATTAGGGAAGGGACTATGTGTTATCACCATTTTTTATCTTCTATATGCTCTTAACACACTACGTGATTAGTCAATGTTTATTCCATATCCATGAAGTTAACCTTTCCCTACCCCATCCTGATGAAATCAATGATAGAAAGCCCACAATATTGGAAATCAGAGAACATGGGTTTGAATTTCATCTCTTCCACTTGCTTATCTGTGTGATGTTCCCTCTCTAGGCCTAAGTTATATGTAAAGTGAAGAAATTGTAATAAACAAAGGGTTCTTAATTTTTTTTGTTTGTTTGTTTCACGGACCCTTTTGATGGTCTAGTGAAACCAGGGCACCACTTCTCAGAACAATTTTTTCTTGTAAATTAATAATTGAAGGAAATACTAAATTTCAATGAATCTAAGTGAAAATAAAGATTTAATTTTTTCTGAATCCCATAATTCTGAATTCCTAGACCCTTCTGAAATCTATTCCTGGGCCCCAGGTTAAGGGGCATTACATAGTCACTAAGATTCCTCCCAACTCAGACAATCTATGTTCTAAGGTCTCGTCTGCCTAGATGATCCTATGTCTGAGTGGTTTTCTACATTTGTATACCCAGTGCCAAGCACAGAAGCTCAGGCTTAATAAAAGCTTTCTGAATTAAGTTGTGGCTTGCCTGGCAGGGGAGGGGCATGACTCTGTGTTCAGCCAGAGGAAAACAGAACTCATAGGGTCAGGACCTGCGGTTGGGAGGAGACGATAGAACAACGGAAACCTTTCAGAAGTAAACTTCTGGCTTTTCTCCAGACTGACTGCTGACCTCCAAAGGTCCCATGTGCTCCAGGACCCTTGGAAGGCTAGAAAAGAGAGACAAATACGCAGCTGGAGACTAACAAGGCCCTCCTCAAATTCAATCAAGCAAGGAAGGAAGATAAGTGATTTTTCTCCAGGCTACCTACCCCATTCCCTTCTCCAGTCCTCCCTTTTCAAGCCTGATTCTTGGGACTGTCTTCACTCCCCCTTTTTTTTTTTTGCTTTTTGGAGGGCAACTGGGGCTAAGTAACTTGCCCAAGGTCACACGGCTAGGTTTTTGTCTGTGTGTGCCTTAAGTGTCTGAGACTGGATCGGAACTCAGGTCCTTCTGACTTCAGGGCCGACGCTCTACTCACTTCGCCACCCCCTTCACTCCTTTCTTTCTGGGATTGACAACTCCAGGGACTTTCCATTGAGAAGACATCATTTCTTTTCGTTTACCTTCCCACCCCTGCAAATAGGCACCTAAGTGTTACTATTTCTTTAAGCAAACAAATAAAATCATCCATAAATCTAGAAGGGGAAGGAACCTCAGAGGCCATCTAGCACAACCCTTTTATCTTATAGAGAAGAAAACTGAAGTCTAGGGAGATTGAATATTAATGTGAAACCAAAAGGGTGGGGGGGGAGGGGAGATGACGGTACCTGGCTGAGGTGGGGGTCAGTGTGGAAGTCTAGAGAAAGTCCAGGAGAGTCAGCAGTGTGACATGGAAAAAAATGAAGACATTTAGGTAGAACATTTCTAATTTCCATTATTAGGTATGTATCGGATAGAACATTCCCTGCTTCCATTAAACTCCAGAGTATTTAGAGAGTGTCAGATTTCATAGGACCACAGTCATAGAGCTGAAAAGACCCATCTCTAAAATGGAAGAACTGAACATATGTGACCTCTATGGTCACATATGTTCAATTCTTCCATTTTAGAGATGAGGAAACCAAGACCCATGGAGATCAAGAAACTTGCCCTAGGTTATGTAAGGTAGTAGGTAACAGAAGTTGCTTTTGAATCCATGCTGTCTAACTTTATAGCCAGTGTCCATTATATAATTGGTAATAATTTTTACAAGTCCTCTCCGAGTCATTTTGAAAACATATCAGCTTTTATTAGGGCAATCAGGGCTGTAGATGCATCTAAAAATAGTAATCATATATAAATGTTATATTGAAGGGATTTCTTCATTAAAAAGACTGGTTGTTGAATATTCAGAGACTTGCTAGTATATCTGCTATGTAAGAGGGCTCAGTCACTGCTAATAAAATTGCAGTACGATTTCAGTTCCCTTCTCATCCTGTCCCTTCTCTCTGACTGTCTAGTTTGTCAATGTCTTTCCTAAAGTGAGGTATTCATAAGTGCACCGACTCTCTAGGTAGGGCTTGACCAGAGGAGGAAATCGGCACTGTGGCTCTTATGCTCTGGACACTGGGCCTCTCCTAGACTCCTAACAACACGTCAGCTCTTTTGGCTGCTCTGTCTTGCACTCCTATTGAGACTGGAATCCACTAGAATGTCCAATTCTTTCACGCTGGTTAGTGTAGTCTTTCTTAGCATCACAAGCTCAAGAAACTTTGTGCTCAGTTCTGGGGGAGATACAGGGATAAAAAAGGCATGATCCTGAACTCAGAAAGGTCACAAACTGTCTTGGGGGAGGATACATAAGGTATTTTCCCAGATATATTATATATATATATATATATATATATATATATATATACATATGTGTGTGCGCGCGTGTGTGTATTGTATATACATATGTATACATAGATACACATATGTACACATATATACACATACACACAAACACATATGTAACACCCATCTTCAAGAGTAGAATAAAAGAAAGGTCCAAGAAGATGAAAAATTGGTATCAAACTTAAATAGAAATGGATCCATATGGATCCATATGACTTAGAAAACCACAAATCAACATTATCTCTGTTTTATTGTGTTTTTACTTATTTTGTTAAACATTTCCCAATTATATTTTAATCTGGTTAAGGCAGCAGCAGGGAGTTTTGTAGGTCACAGTTTGACATCTTGGATGTAAAGTTTTCTCCAGACTTCTTGCTTGGAAGTCTCATCCAGTGCCTAATGAAGGAAAATTTGGTTCAACAGCACCAATGTATCAAGTTGCTTCTATGTGCTAGGTACTAGGCTAGGCATACAAATACCACCTTCTCCAAGATGCCTCTCCTGGCTATCCTTTGCATGTAGCACCTTCCCCCACTGCTGCCCTTACTACTGGTAGCTCTATCATTATTAACACATTCTACTGTAAATGGGACTAAATTAGCCCAGTCTGCCCAACTAGTTCAACAGGCAGTTAACTTGCATTGACTTCCTTGAAGTCAGGAACTGGGTCTCTACTTGAAGACCATGTGACCAGGGCTGTTGGAGAGGCATTTGTAGAGTGCTCAGTTAGGGGGTGGAAATGTATAACTTCTTAAACTCCAACCAGCTCAGAGTGTCTGAGAATATTGTCTCTTCCATGACATAGTCCAATATAGGTTTTTATAAAGAGTTGATGATCAGTGAATATTTGTGCAATTGTATTGAATTATGTCAACTGGAGAACAAGCTGGGTGTTCCAAGGAGGGCTTGGTGAGGAAGGGTTTGCCTTTACCATCTGCAAAGTCTTCGAAAGCTTTACCAGTTCTCTCTCATCCATTATCTTAATGGAAATTAATAAAAGCCTTATGGAAGAGTCAGGGAAGAGGTAATCTATCACCGCCATTTTATAGACAAACAGGGGCAGCTAGGTGGCGCAGTCAGTAGAGTGCTGGCCCTGGAGTCAGAAGGACCTGAGTTTGGATCTGGCCTCAGACACTTAAAACCTACAAACAAAAAAACCTAGCCGTGTAACCTTGGGCAAGTTACTTAACCCCAAGTGCCCTCCAAAAAAAAAAAAAAAGAATAGTTCATTTTATAGACAAAGAAGCTCACCCTCAGAAGGCAAGACGACTTGCCCATGTTCATCGGGAGAGTAAGTAATGGAACACTGGCACTGTTTAATGGCCACCTAATCCAATTCTCCACTTCACAGTTAAGGAAACTGAGGCCAAGGGAAAGGAAGTCCCTTGTGGCAGAGGCAGATCTTTATCCCAAACCCAGTGTGCCCCTGATCCACATCAAATACTCAGTATTGAAAAAACATAACAAAGCAAATCCCTTCAAAAATTTGTAGATTGGGAGCTTTCAATTATGCAAGTCCCCTAACAACTTGTACAAGGACACTGTACAAAGCAGACATATTTCAAGGAGGAGGTTTTGACCTCAGCTTTGACCTCAATATTTCAAGCACAATGATCAAATTCTAGTTAATGGCATCAGAACATGGGCCAGGGCATGTTTGGCCTCTGGACAAATGAAGCCCCTGAGATGTCAGCCCTTTTTCTGTCTCACCCAAAACCCTTCAGCTGCATTTGCAAATCACCCTCATTTTGTTTCTGTTCTGATGTCGATCACTAGAACTGACAGTGACTTACTCCTCCTCCTCTTCTTCAGTAAATACTGGTTTCAGTGAAACCATTTGACATAAGCTGCAATATTTCACCCGCCTACAGAAGTCAGATCAGAGGTTAGGGGAAGATGAGACTGCAGAGGGAGCCTGCCCCGCCCCACCCTTCCTTGGCCTCCATCACTCTGTCATTGAGAATGGCAGATGTCATATAGGAACTCTGTTTGCCTTCAACTCCATTTCCATCTCTAGCTGACTATACCTTGAGTACTTCTAGGTGTTTCTTTCAGAATGAATGAATAGTGGAAGAAAAAAAGAGGCAAATGCAGTTATACAATATTGCTTCATTGGGAGGTTGAATTACACTCTAAAATTCAAAGATGCTATTATTTCAGGACTGATTACAAATTTATAAATATCTAAGATGATTTTTATCATCCGAAGATTCTAATATGATTTTATAATCAAAAGATATTCTCAGATTCTAATGTGTTTCTATGATTTTAACTCCAAGATTCCAACATCATAATAACTCCATTTTCCACAGCGTTTGGGAGGCAAGGAAATTACCCAAGTATTAAAGAGGTGAGATATTGTACCCAAACATCTGGTAAGCACCAAAGCCAAGATATGAACTCTTGTCTTTTGGATCACTGTTCTTTCAACTAAACTATGTCTGCTTATGATATGCTTCTCTGCTTCAAAGATTTTGTTATTTAAAGAAGCTTTAAATCCAACATCTCTGTCTCATCTTGATTGTGTTTACTTCTGCTCCCTAGACAATTTGCTACCATCTTAGAGACCTCATGGAGGCTTGCCCCCTTTTCTTCTGTTATTTACAATAATAACTTTAGCTCATGTTTATAGAGAACCTTATTGTTATGAAGTAGATTCAGTCGCATTATTTCCTCAGAGCCTCTGTGTGGCAGGTCAGTCACACAGGTGCTCATTTAGTGATGATGATGGTGAGGTCAGACAAATGGGAGAGCATCACAGAAAAACCTCATTGGTTACATAATTGTGTCAAGGGCCAGTCCTCCCTTTTGCTGATTCCATTCAATTAATTTCATTTCATCTCAATTTGATCACATATTTATCCGATTAAAGTATCTTTTCTGTGCAAGACCTTATTCTTAGAGCTGAGGGATACACGTGAATCAGAGAGTAGAAAATTCAGTAAGAAAGATAAGACATACACATGTAATTATAATACAAATTATTATATAAGATTCTAAAAAGACATTACAAGAGGAATTCAGGAAAAAAAAAGGAAATCAGGAAAGGCTTCCTGGAGGAGATAGTTGAGCTGAATCAGCCTGGACCATTATGTGCTCCAACCCACATAGAATCTCAGAGTTGGAAGGGACCACTGAGTCTAATCTACATCTGGTAGGACTCCCTTCCACGTCTTTACCAATAAATGGTCATCCAACCTTTGAAAACCTCCAGTCAAGAGGAACCCATCCTCTTAAGGCAACTTTATTCCATTTGAAAATCAGCTCTGATTGTTAAGAAGTTTTTTTCCCTAATATTATTCCTAAATATTTTTATGATCATTCATTTAGAATGGGAAAGTACTTTTAAGGTCATCTAATCCAAGCCTGAGTTCCAAAGGAGTGAAGAAACTTGCTCAAGGTTACATAGACATTAAGCAGATGAGACAGAATTTGAACTCAAGTCCCTGATCAGAGCTCTTGCCATTGAACCATAATACTACATGACTTATGGCTCCTAGTTCTGGCCTCTGGGCACAAGTAGAACAAATTGAATCCCTCTTTCTTTTTTGGGGGGGTAGTGATGGCAATAGGGGTTAAGTGACTTGCCCAGGGCCATAAGTAAGTATCTGAGGCCAGATCTGAACTCAGGTCCTACTGACTCCAGGGTCCATGCACACTTGACCTTATGCATCCCTTCATTCATCTGTGTGATTCCATGATTCTTCAATTCAATGAGCATTTACTTAACACCTATCAAGTGTTAGTGGTCTACCTATCTGGGACTCGCAGCCTAGTAATGGGATGAAGACAGAAACAAACTTCAAGAAATATTCCAAGACATGAGCAGCCAAAGACACAAGAATATTATATATGAAGCTGTGAGTCTCAATTTCATAGTATCTATATACATATGTAACTTGCATGCATATATGTATGCAAAAATATATATGTAATACATGTTTATGTAATGCATGTCACTTTCAAAACTGACATGCTTATCTCTGTTTCCTTCTGAACTTTCTTCTGTATATTTTTAAAAAATGCTACAATGGCTTTTTTTATAACTATCACTAACCCCTTCCTTCCCAAGCAATTTTGACCCAGCCTCTAGAGAGAAAGAAAAAGAAAAATTTGAGGCAAATAAGCATAATTAAGCAAAATTAATCCACATGGTGACCATGTCTAAAAATGTATGTCTTTTTTCTGCACCTTGTCACCATTACCTTTCTGTCAGAAGGTGCATAACGTAATTCATCATAGGTGGACATGACTTATTATTGAATTGAATAGTGTTCTTAAGTCTTTCAAAATTGTTCTTTTGGGGGGCTGCTAGGTGGCACAGTGAATAGAGCACTGGCCCTGGAGTCAGGAGGACCTGACTTCAAATTCAGTCACAGACACTTGACACCTTGGACAAGTCACTTAACCCCAATTGCCTTGCTTTCCCCCCTCCAAAAAGAATGTTCTTTTTTTACAATGCCAGTGTTAGAGTATTATATGTGTATGGATCTATGTATGCATGCATGCATGCATTTCTAGTTCTGCTTAATTCATTCTCCATTGGTTCATACTACTCAGAATTCTAATAGTGAATCTTTTGTCCTTTATTACAATGCAATAAGATTCCATTACATGAAACTACCACAATTTGCTCAGCCATTCCCCAATTATAGAGAAGGCAATCTAAGGCATCCCTTTAGATTCTAGCTCTTTGATTTACTTTAATTTCCCTCCATTTGAAGCACCACTTCAGGATAAAAAAGTTTAATTTGCTGGTAACTACACCCTCCCCAGAATCATCCTCTTTCTTGACACTTGTCTGCTATCTAAGTTTATTTTTTTCCTAGTTGAGTTTTAAGTATTTTTACAACAAACTGTGTGTGTGTGTGTGTATGTGTGTGTGTGTGTGTGTGTGTGTGTGTAATCCTCCTTTGTCCATTTCAATTAAGATCAAAGTTCACTTGATAGCATTCCCCCTATCTCTTCCTCCATGTTTTCATGCTCTTCTTCTCACCCCAATTAAGATAAATAAAAAGTCCTACTCCCACTTCCTTCTTTCTCTGTTAGTGTATTCCTATCATCCTCTCCTCTCCCTTCTTCAGACCACCAGAACAGAAGAAATTAACTGCCTTAGTACCCTTTGGAGACATAAGGTTATGATGGGACACTATTTACTCGAGTCTACCATTAGAATGTTAGCACATCATCACACAACTTTCCAAATGCTCAAAAAATTAACTTTCTAGGTTTTTCTGGGCTCTTGTGTTTATATTTCAGAGTTCTTTCTCAGCTCCAGTCTTTTCATAAAAAAATACTTTAAAATATTCTATTTCATTAAGGGTTTGTTTCTGTCCCTTTCTTTCCCCCCAGTGAGATAATACTCAGATTTGCAGCTAAGTATTAGTTTGCAGATTTGCATTCTTGGCTCTAACACTAGTTTTTTTGCCTTCTGCAATATTGTATTCCAAGATCTCTTCTCATTCAGATTAGAAGATGCCAGGTCTTATGTGATCCTATACGATTCCTTTCTTGGCTTCACTCTTGACTCCCTGGATTTTCTCCATAATGATACAGCAGCTTTCTTGACTCCCCGGTATTTCACTTAGCTCCTTGGCTTCTCACACTGGAAGTACACTTTATGGCTTTGGTCTTGGAGCCTTGTGGAGTCAATGATTTCTATTTGGTCTGTTTTATTTTTTAGGGAATCTGTTTCTTGGGTGAGATTACTGCATCCTCTTCCTAAAGCATTTATTTTCCTTCAATTTCTTTCCTCAGAGCTTTTACTTCATTTTCAAAAAACTCTTGTTTCATTGCTTCTTGATATTCATGTAGTCCTTGTAGAAAATCCTTCCTCCCAACCCTTTGAATCTCTTAGTTGTTGTAGTTACTCTTTTTTTTTCCGGGGGGGGGGGGTCTTTTCATTTGCAGTCTTTTTATGCTGATCAATGCTTTCTCTATTTTATTCTTTTCTCTAACTTTATTTCCTCAATTGTGGCTTTGGGTCAGGGCTAGGCTCCAAACCCTGATGTGCTTATTTTTTGAGGGGTAGTTAGTTAGGGTGGGGGAAGATCAGCACTGATTGATCTTACCCAGGGGCACCTGGATTCTTATACTATCCTTCACTTCCTAGGGCTAATCCCCTCCACCCCAGATCCTTAAAGTTGAGTGTGATGGATTTTCCAGGGCCCTCTCTGGTATGTCAGGGCAGAGTATTAGGGGACTCAGAGCCCTTTCTCTTACACTGTACCATCTGAATGCTATAGCTTCTCTTCTCCTTCCTGATGCTTCCCCAGTGCCCACTTCCTTAGCTTCATGATCATTTGGGGTCTTTCTCAGGGGGTGTCTCTCCTATTACTGCCTCCAGCCACAGAATATTCGAGGTTACATGTATTTTTGAGTTATCTCTACCCTAGCATTGGCACTGGCACTTTTCTGGTAGGCCTCCTTTCCTTTAACCCATGGGCTTATGGCCAGCTTTTTGTGAAATCCTAAGGTAGAAGAAACCATTTACCATATTTTTCAATGGATTTCTTTTTCATTATTTGCTAGAAATTGGCATGAACTTCAGGGTTTTGCTGGAGTTTATATAATCTGGGTAGTCTACTTCCTATTTAGGCAGCCATCTTGGCCAGAAGTGACTTTTCCTAAGTAGGAGAAATACTTATTGTAGGTTAATGATTATCTGCTAGCATTTTGAAAAATAATAGTTTTCTTTTAACTAGATCATAACTGCCATAATATCTTAGCTTTCCTATTTCAACAGTTCTCCTCCCCAACCCACCACTTCCTTTGCAAGTTTTGCAATACTTCTATGGTAAGATAATGTTAACTCTTTGTAAGGTAAGTTTTAGGATAATTATTAGTATTTGAATTGGGCAGGCGGTAAACTTTGATACAGCAGCTACTTCTTGAGATTATTAAAGAAATTTTATCCTCAGGCTAATTATGAGAAACTGACCAATATAGGGCTCCCATGCTGATAATACCTAAGGCTATGTGTAAGGCTGCTGATTGTCTCAAGGCTAAGCTACCTAAAAGACCAATTATGAATTCAGAAAGACCATCCATAGACTCAACCGTGTGAATGCTTGCTAAATGATACTTTTTTAACCTTCAGGGCCTCATCAGAAAAGATGACAATTCTGATAACATATCAGAATCTGACTTTTTCTCAACAAAAGCAATAAAAACTTGGCTTCAGATTGCTGTCAGCCAGACATTCATTGCTACCTGTCCTGTCCAAATGTAGGAGCTAATGCGCCACAAAAACTCATTACTGCCTCCTTGATGGACTATGGAATATGATTTTTATCAGTGGAAATGACATTAAAGGAAAGGCATTACAATCTGTTTTATTGCTGTACCCTGAGGACCAGGAACTCTTTCCATGATTTGTAGCTGAAGCTTTCCATACGTGTTGTCTCCATCAATCAGAATGTGAGCTCCTTGAGGGCAAGGATTATCCGACTCTTCCATTGGTAACCCTAGCTTTTAAGGCAATGCTTTGTACACAGTATTTACTAAATGCATTATTTATTTATTAATCTATCATTTACTTATTCATTCATGAAATCACAAATTCATTGAAGTAATACTTTTCTAACAATAATTGTGAAGTATACATAGTGCAGGCTTCATTATTCCTATGTGATAGATTTGGTAAGATCAGAGAGGACAGTGACTTGCCCAAAGCCCTACGCCTAATACTCAGCAGAGTGGGGTTCTTCTGTTTTTAAGTCCAGTGCTGATCCTACCAGCTCCACCTTGGAAACCAGGATATTATAAGAGAAGGCTCAGTCTCTGCCCTCACAGAGCTCCTGTCCTAGAGGGGAGGGGAGGAGGAACATATTCAAACATGATGCAATTAGAGAACAATAGGAGAGAATATCTAATAAAGGGCTAAACTCTGTGTTACCCACTCAGCCTGAAAATGTTGTAGGCATTTAGGGAAGGAAGAGATCAGTGTGGGCTGGAATAGTCAAAGAGAGAGAGAGTTCTTCAGCAGAGTGGGGCGGGGCGGGGGGAGTATGGTTTTGAAAAAAAATGTTCCCAGGTTAAATAAGCTAAGAAAAGTCTTTTCTGATTTAACAGTATCAATGATGGTATTTTGAAATTAGTATTAAAGCTAACAGGTACTTGTTC
Source organism: Gymnobelideus leadbeateri (assembly GCA_011680675.1). Lineage (NCBI taxonomy): Eukaryota > Metazoa > Chordata > Mammalia > Diprotodontia > Petauridae > Gymnobelideus > Gymnobelideus leadbeateri. Next base: position 390,427 of record WOXC01003891.1, read on the forward strand.
GGCATCTATCATGTGCTAGCCCTGTCCTGGGTACTAGGACAGAGACAAAGAATGAGATGCCCTCCTCCTTGCACAGGGGGCTTAATAATAATAATAATTCACATTTATAGAGCATTTTATGCTTAAAAAGCACTTTCACAGAATCCTTTTCCCCCACAAAGCCTCCCCTCTTCTGTACTTCACTCTTCTAAGACATTACCATTCTCCCAGCCTCCCAGGTTTGTAATCTCAGTGCTTCCCTCAACTCTCCTCAGGTGCTTTCCTCAACTCTAGTCAGTGGCCAGATCATTTCTATCTCCACATCTCCTGCATAGGATGCTTTCTTCTCACATAGCTTAGATCTCATCACCTCTTGCCTAAATTACTACAGCCAAATAGGCAGTTTTCAGATGAAGAAATCAAAGCTATCTATAGGCATCTGAAGAAGTGCTTTGAATCACTTTTTTTGGAGAGGGGAAGGCAAGGCAACTGGGGTTGTGACTTGCCCAAAGTTATACAGCTAGTAAATGTGTCAAGTGTCTGAGATTGTATTTGAACTCAGGTCCTTCTGACTCCAAGGCCTCTGCTTTATTCACTGTGCTACCTAGCTACCCCTCTAAATCACTTTTGATTAGAGAAATGCAAATTAAACAACTCTGAGGTATCACCTCACACCTATCAGTTTGGCTAATATGACAAAAAAAAAAGGAAAATGATAAATGTTGGAGAGAATGTGGGGAAATTGGGACACTAATGCACTGTTGGTGCAATTGTAAACTAATCCAACCATTCTGGAGAGCAATTTGGAGCTATACTCAAAGGTCAACCAAACTGTGCATACACTTTGATCCAGCTATACCACTACTAGGTCTGTATTTCAAAGAGATCATTAAAAAGGGAAAAGGACCTACATGTGCAAAACACTTATAGCAACCCTTTTGTGGTGGCAAATTTTTAGAAATTGAAGGGATGCCCATCAATTGGGAAATAGTTGAACAAACTGTGGCATATGACTATATATATGGAATGCTATTATGCATTAAGAAATGAATAGGCAGATTTCAGAAAAACCTGGGAAAACTGTTATAGACTGATGCAAAATGAAATGAGCAGAACCAGGAAAACATCGTACAAAGTATCAGCAACATTGTGTAATGATCAACTATGAATGACTCAGCTCTTCTCAGCAAAGCAATGATTCAAGACAAGTACAAAGGACTCACGATGGAAAATGCTATCCACATCCAGATAAAGATCTGATGGATTCAGTGCAGCTCAAAGAATACTTTTTTCCACTTTATTTTCTTCACTATTTTTTCCATTTTGATCTGTTTCTTCTTTCACAACTGTGACTAATATGGAAATATGTTTTATGTAATTGTACATATGAAACCTATATCAAATACCCTACCATTTTAGGAAGAGGGGAGGGGAAGGAGGGAGAGAGAAAATTTTGGCGCTCAAAAATCTCGTAAAAATGAATGCTAAAAATTGTCTTGACATATAATCAAGGGAAAAATAAAAGAAATATTTTTTTTAAAAGAAGAAAAAATAAATTACTACACAAGTCTCCTAATTGATCTCCCTGCCTTGCCTCCAGAAGGGAAAGTGATTTACTTACAATAACACACCTTATGTGTTTAGAGACCATATTTGAATCTACAGCTTCTTGCAATATACATAAAATATGTTTTATGGATAGGTTGCATTTCATCTTTATAATACAGTGAGGGGAAAATCATTTCCACTTAACCCTCCATTGTGTCAGATAATAATTATATAAAAACATTCAACACAGTGGTCATTTACAATGGTTTTGTAGAACTTGAATTAGGAGACTGGCTATAGAGAGGAGAGACCCAAGAAGTCACTAACTCAGAGTCTAGCAGTTGGTGACATAAATAAACTTGCATTGCTGGGGTGTCATTTTTTTTTAATTGTGAGGAAAAGGAACTAGGAGAAGAGAGTTTTCTCTACATATTGCAGTCATGGGGAAAGACAGAGTCTAGTTCTCCACATGGTCTGTGGGTGCCTGGTTCACTTGTTCCTTCTTTCAGAGACTGGAGAAAGGAATGAAGTGTCAAAGAGATTGTTGAGAGCTGAGAGTAATGGTTAGTGAGATAATGTGAGGATGACAGTGAGAATCCTTAGTTCCTTCTGTCTTCATGAAGGGGAGAGAGAATAGTTCGCATTAATTGCCTAACTCCTGACTTTTAATTTGGTTTCTAGCCATTTCTTCTTTTCCAGGAAGAGGAGTCAAAAAAGAGTGGTAGGGGTTGGGGAAAGAAGCTGATTCTGCCTCAGCAACTCCCCAGAGTAAATATTGCCTCCTGCCAAATGAACTGTTTTTGCCTCATACTTGTTCATGTTCTTTTATTCCTCCCTTTATACAAAAAGGAAATCTGGTATTCACTAATCCTTGTCCATATGATTAATTAAGGCATGAGTGGAGATTTAGAGAAAGGTTTGGGTCTTTGTAGGCAGAGAAACATACCTACTTAGGTGCTGCTAAGGAAGAGAGAGGAGGAAGAACAGATAGCTACTCCAATTGGAACTCACAAATGTGTTGGAAGCCCACTGAAAGAGCACCCATAAACAAGCACAATTTCCCATAAGTAGGAGTATTCATAAGCAAAGAGAGATGAATGATACAAATATACCCTAATATCCAATAGGAATAAGTCCTTGGCAAGCCAAACCTGGGAAAAGAGGAAATGTGTTACTTATGTTACACATGGGCATATTAATAAGGAGAGATAGCACAGATAAAAGATTTCAACTGCAAGATGTATGAAAAAAAAAGCTTGTGGCCCTTAAGGTTCAGTGGCAAAGTAGATGATGACAAATCTTCTTTAATGCCATTTTCATTAGTTTGCTGATATTGAACTTCCTGATGGACTGGAAGCAGGTCTGGTAGCATGCTCAGGTTTATCCAATATTTACTGGAAATTGGTGATCAGTGATTGGTGTTTTTATTGGTGAGGATGTGAGATCCTTCATCCAAAAGTGTTGCTCTTGGTAGAGGTGGAAGCAGAGCTATAACTATGGGATGGGGGAAGAATACTGCCACTCCTTGGGCTGTTCATTTCATTTTCTCTGGTATTAATATTGGTATTTCAGTTACTGGGTTAACTTCCTTTTTCCTTTTCACTTACATCACTTTCATTATTGTCTATATTGTTATTTAGGTTATTTCACTTTATATTAGTTTATGCAAATCTTCCAATGTTTTTCTATATTTCTCAAATGTGTCATTTATTACCATGCAATAATATTTGATTATTCCTATGAATCACTTTTAGAGCAGTTAGGTGGCATGGTGGATAGATCACTGGGCTTGGAGTCAAGAAGATCTGAGTTCAAACCTGGCCTCAGATACTTCCTAGTTGTGTGACCCTAGGCAAGTCAATTTGCTTCAATTCCTCATTTGTAAAATAGAGAAGGAAATGGCAAACCACTCCAGTATCTTTGGCAAGAAAACCCCACAGACAAAAGTCTATGGGGTCACTTAAAGTAAGACATGATGGAACAATAAGTACTTCTTCTGGGCTCATTCTCCAACCTCTATTGGGGGACAGAACAATGCAGATATAGTCCTCCATTATAAATATATCATATTTTCTCGGCCATTCCCCAATTGAAGTATACCCACTTTGTTTCCAGATCTTTACAACCACAAAATGTGCTATCATGAATATTTTAGAATATATTGGACCTTTATTTCTGCTTCCTTGTAGCTTACATTCAGAAGTAAAACTTATGGGAATGATCAATGTAGTCACTTGTTTGTTATAATATAATTCCAAATTGATTTCCAGACTTGTTGAATCTATTCATTGCTGCAATAATAGAATATTAGTGTGATTGCCTTCCCAGATCACCAAAATATTGACTATTTCCATTTTTTTCATCCTTACTAATATGCATGGAAAGAAGTGAAGCCTATGAGTTGTTTGAATTTGGATATCTTATATTGTTACTTGATTTGGAGCATGTTTTTGTGTAGTCATTTACAATTTACAATTCTTTTCAAGACTTTTCATATCTTTTGACCAGTTTTCTATTAGGGAATGGTCCTGGATATTATATATTGTGTTAGTTCTCTGTACATTTTCTATCAGATTTATTTTAGTGGTTTTTAATGTAAACATTTTTCCTGCTTTATAATTTCTCTTTTGGGTCTTTGTTGATTCATGAAAAACTTTCAAAACTTTTTGGGTAGTCAAAATTGCCTATTTTGTCTTCTGTTATTTCCTCTTATCCTTTTTTTGGTTAATTATTCTCTTAGCCACAGGGGTGAAAGGGATTTAATTTTATTCTGTTCTAATTTGATGATATTACATTTTGAATTCAGATTATATATCCATATAAAGTTTATCACCATATATGTTGTAAGATTTTCAACTTGACCTCATTCCCACCATATTGCTTTCGATTATCTTTACAATTCTCAAAAAGAAAGTTCTTAACCAAGTAATGTATGTTCCTGTATTTATCAGACAATAGACAATTGTCCTTATTACTTGAATTTTTATGCAGTCAGTTCCAATTTCTTTACTTTTCTGCTATTTTAACTAAGCTGTATCAAATCCATTTTATGGCCATTGCTTTATAACATATTTTGAAGTCTAGAAACACTATGCTTCCTTTATTTGTACCTTTTCTCATTATTTCCCTTGTGATTTTTGTTCTTGCAAATACATTTTATTTTCAATTTTTCTACTTCTGAAAGTAGAAAATTTTATTTTAACTGTTCACTAAATCTGTAAATTAATTTTGGTAGGGTTGTCATTTTCATTAACCATTAATGATGAATATCTCTGAAATTATTTGTCTTTATTAAATTCACATTGTGTAGTTCTATTTATATATTAGGCTTCAGTTTCTACCTCTGACTTCTTTGCATGTGTTTTGTAACTCAGATATTTTAGATAACATTTTGAATTGTATTTTTCTTATCTTACCTATCTTTTCATCATGAGTAATTTTTACTATTACTGTAAGAAATAGTTATTGGGGTGGCTAGGTGGCGCAGTGAATAAGAGGGCTGGCCTCGGAGTTGGGATGACCCGAGATTGAATCCGGCCTCAGAAAATGAGCACCCACAAATAAATAATGACTGGCCGTGTAACCTCGAGCAAGTTACTTAACCCCAATTGTTTAAAAAAATTATCTTAGTTTTTTTTTTTGTGATTCTTAGGGGTTTTCTAAGCATGTTACCATGTGATCTTTAAATAGAGATATCTTATTTCCTTCTTTGCCAATGTTTGTATCTTTGTTTTTATTCTTTTGTTAATGGTTGGGAGAGGATTCATTCTTGCTTTTCTTCTATTTGAACCGGTAACATTTTCAGTGTTCTATCCAAATAATTGCTGGCTTTTGGTATAATACCAAGAGCCACCATTGATCAAGTAATTATGTTTTGTACCAGAGCACAAAAATTTAGAAAGGTCCACAAAGTACTTTCACTTTTGATCAGATTGATATAACTGAGTTTTGTATATAGGTAGCAGAATAATTTGGAGTTTTTTTGGCTTTTATTTTTTAAAACGTGTATATTTTAAAAATCCATTAAAAATTTGAGTTCCAAATTCTTTCCCTTCTTTTAGCCTCTCCCCCACTTATTGAAAAAGCAAGCAATATTATATCCATTATACTTGTAGAGTCATCCAAAATACATTTTACATTAACCATATTGCAAAAAAGCAAGAAAAATAAAGAAAGTGAAAAAGTATGCTTCAATCTATACTCATAGTTCATCAGTTCTCTCTATGGGGGTGAATAGCATTTTTAATCATGAGCCATTTGGTATTTTCTTGGATCATTGAATCAATCAAAATAACTAAGTCTTTCATAGTTGATCATCATCAAAATATTTCTGTTACTGTGTACAATGTTCTCATGGTTCTGTTCACTTCATTTCCCATCAGTTCTTATAAGTTTTCTCCGTTTTTTCTGAAACCATCCCCCTCATCATTTTTCATAGGACCATAGTATTCCATCACAATCACAATCCACACAACCTCTTCAGCTATTCCCCAATTCATGGTTATGCTTTCAATTTCCAATTCTTTGTTATCACAAAAGAGCTACTATATATATATTTTTATACATATAGGTTCTTTTCCTTTTTCTTTGATCTCTTTGGGATATATACCTAGATACATACATACATTGCTGGATCAAAGCATATGCACAGTTTCATAGTTGTTCCAAATTGTTCTTCATAATGGTTGGAATAGCTCCTAACTAATAGTAAAACAGTGTACCTATTTTTCTACATCCCATCCAGCATTTGTTAAATAATTAGCTAAAATGTAAAGCTATCATGTACTATGCTACTGCCTTCTCCCTTGACCACAGTTTAGATGGTCTTCAATTTGGTTTCTCTCTCATGTGGTAGCAAGGGTATATCAGAAAGTTCCTGAGAATCACAGATGAAAAAACAAACAAACAAACCTGATATTGTTAAATTAAACCAAATAACTAATTGAACTTATGGAGCCCTAGTTCTAAACAAATCAAATATATTCAAAAGACAGACTTAAGCATAGTGTAAGGAATTTTACTGGCTGAGTTCAACTGTGGGTATGTCTCACAAAAGAGCTAAAATAGCCCCTTGGGTTATGGGCTAAGAGGAAACTAAGGTCCCTCTCCTGCATGGAAGAGGCCACATAGCAGCTGAAATTTAATGAAATGCCAGAAGATGGTAGTGCAATCAAAAAGAGAATAGCTTAGCCTAGAGACCAGTAGAGGGCAGTATGACAGAAAGAATAACCCAGCAGAAGAGACAAAGGGAATTTAATACAGTTCTTCATTCAATGAAATCACCAGATGACGTCATCAATAATCAGAACCAGAAAGTACCCAGGCACAACAGAGGCAGAGAAATGTTCTAGCGGAGATTGAGCCTTAGGAGGATGAGTTGCTCTGGACCCAAACATTCCATATGACCTTGCTCACACATGTACCTTGGCCATTGGCATTCCCTCTTCATTTTCTCTCTTCTACCAGTGGGGTGGAAATCTGTAGAAGAATATACCCCTACTTGTATGGAATATTCTCCTCATCATAAATTTTGCAATGATATTTAAATATTTGCTTAATTATATGTAGGATATATGTGTATACATATGTGAATATATTTATGTAGACGTGTTTATAAGATATTGTTTATAAAGGTTTTATATAAAATGTGTTTAAATATATACATATATAAACACATTTATAGGTTTATAAAGGTTTATGTGCATTTATATAGATAGGCATATGCAGATAAGTTTATAATATATAGATATAAAAGATATATATGGAAGCACATTATACATGTAAATATATTTAAATGTAAACTGGGGGAAATATGTAAACATATGGTAAATATACCATAAAATCCATGTATTGCATATAAATATATTTGTGTATAATATATTAAATAATGTAATATTATTTATATAGGATTTATGTATAACATTTATTATATAAAATATATGAAACCTTTATAAACATATATTATAAGCCTATATGTGTATACATGTATTTGTAGATATGTATGCATATATGTACTATAGTGGTTTATAATAGCATAGATACACATATGCATACACATGTATATATAACACATGCACGTAAACATACAGTTATACGTGCACACCTCTGTTATGCAATATGTCATGTATGCATATATACATATATATGCACAGGTGTGTATATAAATAATTGTATGTATGTAATTATATCTGTGTATATATGTATACATACATATATGCATGTACAATATGCTGTTATAAATCACTATATAGTACACATATACATACATATATACAATACATATAGAACATATGTTTATATATTGCTATAAATCACTATCTACAGTACATTTATACATGCATGTGTATGTATATATATGCACACATGTATGTCTCCCATTATAAACCACTTTCTTCATAAGTCTGTGGGGGGGGGAACCAAATGATACTCTACCTATTTCATAGATAAGTAAGCTGATGTTCTGAGATGTTAAAGGACTTACCCATAATTATACAACCAATAGTCAATAAACATTTATTAAGTATTTATTATGTGCCAAGCCCTGTGCTAAACTAAGAGCTGGAGATACAAAAACAGGGATGCATAAGACAATCCCTGAGCTCAAAAATTTGTCTGATCGAGGATTCAAATCCAGGTCTCTAAGTTTCTAGGCTAGCATTCTACTTACTATAGATTGTGTTACTCTATACATTATTATTGTGATATAGTGGAGAGTGAACTGGTTTGGGAGTCAGAGGACCAGGGTTCACATCATGCCTCTGATGCTTATGACAAGTGTAACCTTGGGCAATTCCCTAAACTCAGTTTCCTCATCTGTCAAACAATGGAGTTAGGTCACATGACTTCTAAAGCCCTCTCCAGCTCTATAGCTATGATATAATGTAGCTATTAAATTCCTACTAGGATGCTGTCCCAGGTTCTGAAGATACAAAGACAAAAAATGGTTTCTGCCTTCAAGAAGCTTGAATTCAACTTGGTGAATGAAACATGGAAACAAGTAAGTCTATACAGGATAATCTGAGAATAAAGAGAATCTATGTAACTAAGATTAGGATGGTGGGGGAGAAGCATATAAGCTTAGCCTTGAAGGAAGCAAAGAACTCTACAAGGCAGAAATAAGGGAGAATCACATTCTAAGAAAGGGTGACAACCCCGAAAAGGTAGGGATGTGGGAGAGAAATTTGGCTGACAGTAATCAGGCCACTCTGGCCATAACGTAGAGTACACAGAGGGGAGGGGATTATCTGCAACAAGCCTTGAAAGGTAGACCAAATATAGAGTCAGGAGGTTTTAAAGGTCAAGGTGAGGAGCTGGTATCTCATCCCAGAGGTAATAGAGACCCACTTAACATTCTTGAACAGGGAAGGGGTCCCATCAGCCTTGTGTTTCAGGAAGATTATTTTGCAGTTGTGTGGAGGCTGAATTAAGAGAAGTGTGAGATTGGAACAGGAGAGCCCAATTAGGATGTCATTGCAATAGTTTAGGCCAGAGACAATTAAGATCTGAACAAGGTTGGCAGCTGTGTTAATAGAGAGAAAAGGGAAGAGATGGATATGCTGGAGGCAGAATCAACAAGACCTACTAATAAATTGGAAGTGGGATCAAGGGAGATGAAAAAAGGTGAGTATGATTACAAGGTTATGAATCCGGGCAACTATAGATAGTGATAATCTCAAGAAAAACAGGGAAATTTGGAACAAGTAAATGATAGACCAAGAAAAAAACAAAAACAAAAACAAAACAAAACAGGTTTCCTAACTCACAGTCTTGATTTATTCCAACCCTCTGTTGGCACAGCCAGCTGGGCAAATTCAGTTACTATTCCATTCTCCAGGGACCTAACCTACTATTCCTTGGAAAGATTCATTGGAAAGCTTGCCCTGTACAAACAATGTCAATCCTCTGCAAATTTATGAGGTTCGTGTTTGCTCCCACACTTGGTTTCTAATCTGAGGGAGAGGGGCTGCCACCCAGTTGACCTGGATCCCTAATCCCTGTGGGGAGAGGCTGTGTGTTCTGGGAGCTCTCTGAAAGGGCAGGCTTATTCTATCTTTTCCCCTTTCTCTGTTCTTTCACTTCAGTTCATTGTTTGCTTTCTCCAGTTTTTTCAGTTTTTGTTTCCTTCTAGTTTCTTGACCTGTTATCCACACCATTTTAAGTATTAAGCAGGCAATAATTATGTAAGCTTTAGAAAATGTTGCGCATGTGTTGGATATGTATAGTTTAATATTTAGAGATGATTATAATCTCCAGACCCAGCAGATAGGATAGGCTTGGGATCTCACCAAAGGCTATTCATTTTAGGTTTGTCTACAAAGAACTATGTTGGATGGACTTCATATGGCATTTAAGTTAAATTGAGTCAAGTGAACAAACATTTATCACCTAGTTACTATGTGTCAGGCACTGTGATAAACACTGAGAATATAAATATAATCAGAAAGAATAAGAGTCTCTTCCCTCAGCCTTAATAAATTTATATTCTAATAGTGGAAGACAGTATATAGAAGGAGGCTTAAAAATGTCTGAGCATGGGGGGAGAGGATGAAGGTATGTGTGGGAGGATGGAAGAGAAAGTCTGAAGAGTCAGCAGGGGTGTTGGAAAGGAATGAAGACATGGCTGGCATACCATCCTCTGTAAAATAGAGCTTTAAGAAGGAACTAACCAATCAGAAGGAAGGCAGCAGGGAGGAGTGTATTCCAATGGGAGAAGTCTAGGGGTTGAGTGACTCTCCAGGATAGGATGTATGGTAGAGAAAGTCTAGGAAGTCGGGAAGGCAACCCTGAGATAAAATGAAAAAGATCACCCAGAACTGTGCCCCTGATTTTGTGAGACTGTTCAATGTAAAGCCCTTCCTTGAAAGCATAGTCCTTGAGCCTCCCCATGAGACCAGAGAACTTTTCTAAATTGGAGATATAGACACATGTATGAAATACAAGTCAGTTGATTTGCTGAAAACAGTAAATATCTAACTAGAAAGAGAATGGTGGGGGAGGGTGTGGGGGAAAAGCATTGTCTGTTCTGGCTAGAGTACACCTCGTGGACCACTGAGCCTTCCTTGTGGCTTCCTGGGAAACACAATAGATCAAATTATGGGTACTCTTTGGTTTCATGGCCCTCCCATACTATGATGATTGAAGGGGAATGAGGCCATGTCAAAGTACAACAGAGAGAAATGGCAGTGAAGCAAACAGGAGTGACCTACTCAATGCATCTCAAAGGGCAAGTCTCCATTGGACTCTCTTTCTCTTCCCATTGGATGAGAATTCTTTGAATCTCTCCTTGGAAGAGTCAGGGAGGAACAGCTTATCCTCTTTCACCCCAGGAGAACTGGAAAATTTCTTGTATGTGACAATGAGTTCATGCACTACCCTTGTTGAGCCTGAGATGACATTTCAGAATCCTAGCTGCTTCTTCTGCCTGGGGCTTCCTTCCTGATGATAGGTGCCTGTTAGTGAAGCTGAGATAAACAATTCCAGCCCTGGAGTCAACCTCGAGAATTCAGGAGGTTAGGGGGCCTCCTGGGTCCTCAGTTGGTGCCAGTTGCCCCCAACAACTGTTCCAGCTATTTTTTGGAGCTGATGAGCATCAGCAAGAAGATTACCAAACCTTAGTCCTGGCTTGCCAGAAGACACAGACCTAGAAGGAATTATTTGGACAGTACAAAGTCTAGTTTCATCAGTCTTACAAGTCTTCATGGTTTGATGTTTTCAGCATCAACCCTCCAGGAGAGTATGATAGTAAAGAGCAATCACCCTTCTTTGTTTAAGGTTTTGTTAATGAATGTCCATGAGTCTTTTGCATGGAGAAAATAAATATTATATACCTGACTTGTCTTATATGCTGAATCCCTCCCTACTCTTTCCCTTTGGGGAGACTCTAGACATGGGGCAAATCTAAACATGAAGTGACTCTCCCCTGGGCTCCAGTGTAGGGGTGTAAAGAGCCAGGGAGCACAAAAAGAACAGCATAACTCCTCTCTTTAGGAGCCAAGCTCCCTCAAGACTGAATTCTGTCTGCATGCTTGGATCCAAAGCTGAGAAAGGATTAATGGAGACGAAGAAGGAGAATAGCCTAATGTCGGTTAAGTATGTATTATAAATATTTCACAGATGAAGAAACTGGGTTACACATCTAGTAAGTAGCAGAGGCAAGGGTAGGACACAAAGCCATAAATCCCTGGTTCAATTCTTCTCCCTTTTTAGCTTCCTTACTGCAATGCATACCAAGGATGAAATTTGAGGTTGCAAAAAGGTGAGTAAAATTGATTTTGAGGGATAAGTATTTTTTCAATTGTACAATCACCAGGGGAGGCAGTGTGGTACAGTGGAAAGAGATGTCTCTGGACTTAAAGAACCTCGGCCTCAGTTTCCTCACCTGTAAAATTAAGGTGTTGAACCAGATAGCTCCTGAAGCTAGATCTGGATCTATAATTCCATGGATATTTGAGTGTAAGTAATTAATTTCTTAAGGAACCTGCAGATGTCAAAACCTCTTGAATCCATTTTCAGCATTAACCAATTGAAACTCCATTATAAAACCTAGATGTAACCCTAGGGTTAGAGAAAAGGAGAAGGTACATTAGAGACCATCTTGTCCAACTCTCTGTAGTTCAGAGAAGGGCAAGGACCAGCCCAAGATCACACATCCAGTATATTTATCACTAAAGCTACTTTTCTCACTTCTCCAAAAATGGGCATGAAACCTTGACATTTAAAAAAACAAACTCAGTATCTTGGCAGCAGAATTAAACTCAGTTGTTACAGATAAAAGTCTTTAAAGACTCCCCTTTTCTATTAATCATGCAAATGACAGGATTGATAATTGTGGAATTCAATGGAAGGAGGTCAATCCGATTATGAAGGGAACTGTTTTTGCAAACTGGGCATTTGGATAGAAGGAGCTAAAAACTGCTCCCAGCTCCTTGCACTGTTTCCAAGGGAGAGTTTTTTCCTTTGCAGACAGAAGTGACAACCGCCCTTAGAATTTTCCATAGAAGGCTTTATTCCCTAAATAGCATGTGAATGACTGTTTATCCCTGTGAATTGGAATCAAGTAAAATGAACTAGACACGTTCTCAGAAAACCCAGATTTGAGCCTGGGATCTGTGAGTTCCAAAGGTTAGGAGAAGAAAAAAGAATTGTTGTTACTTTAAAAACCAGTGAATACTATCTTCTCTTTCTACCCCCACCCCAGTCTCTAACACATTCCCAGAATCTCTGAGCTGGACGAGGCTTTGAAGATCATCTACTTTGACCAATACTTAGATAAATAGCCCAACAAGTGTCCATTCAGCCTTGTCTGGAATACTGCCAGTGGGAAGGCATCCACCACCTCTGGAGTCAGCCCGGGCCATTTGGGGATAGTTCTAATTTTCATGAAGCCTCAGGCTTACCTCAATCCTAACTGCACCATAGGGACTTCCATCCATTGCTTCTAAAACAGAATCAATCTAATCATTATTCTAACTAATATCCCTTCAAATAATTACAAAGGATCAAATGAGACCAACACACACAAACCGCTTTGAAAAACTTTGAAAAAATAGGGACTATACATGTACTCTCATCATCATCATTATTATTACTTGAAGACAGCTATCATGTCTCCACTTTGGCTTCCTTTTTCCAGCCTAAACACTCTCAGTTTCTTCCATCTCTTTTTATGGCTTAAACTTGTATCCTTTGGATACTCTTCAATTTGTCAATTTTCTATCAAAAACATGGTATCTAGAACTGATCATGCTGCGGAAGAGAGTACCATGGAGTTTTCAAATAGTAACAGCCAGGTACTGATTTTTTTTAAAAAAGAAACATTTGAAATTGTTTTAAGAAAATGATGGGATCTGTGTGATAAATGGCATTATCTCTGGTTCCATTAAATTAAATTTATTTCAGTGTGGGAGGGGTGGAGTTTCAAGACTATAAATTATTGCATGTGTCTCTCAATCATCTGTTCTTGGAAAATGTCAGATTACCTTATACAAGTTGAGAGAGTGAGTAGGCTAAGACTTTAGGCCAGTCCCTTCCTCTCTTTCGGTTTTCATTTCCCTGTCAAATGAGGGGGCTAGACTGCATCGATTCTATTCAGAAATAGACACTGGAGCTGGACTACACCTTCGAGATCATCAAGGCCAATGCTCTAATTTTATGAGGAAATCAAGGCTGAGAAAGGGGATGTGATTGTCGCAAAGTTATTTAACTAGCAAGTGGCAGAGCCAAATTATTCTCCCTATCTGCTATACCATACTGCTTAGTTTCCTTCTGGCTCAAACATTCTCAGAATTTGAGGAATGAAATAGCCCTCTGACTGTAACAATCTGGCATTAGAATTTGTGGGCGTCTTTTGTCTAAAAAATAAGAATGAGATCCAGCTTCACAGTAGTTTAAAAAGACAAAGGATCTGGGAGTTTTCATTGACTACAAACTTCTTTTGGGTTAATGAGGTGAAATAGAATGTCCAGACCCTAAAGCTTCAGAACTTTGAGCTGTCTTGGCCACCTGTGTTCCCCAAGTGCCTCATTGTCATTGTACTTTAAATACATACCTACTTCTCCTTCCCCCTTGTCTCTATGTGTATTTGTGGGAGAGTGTGCCCTAGGTTTGGGGGAAATACTTTGTAGCTATTATTCTTGTTCTGCTATTTGAGCAAATTTTAAATTTGCCTTTCCTACAAAATAAATTATAAACAGAAAATCGAACAAGTAAATAAATGAGCAATGAATGAATGAATGAATTAGGGTGCAGAATGAGAGATTATAAGCTCCCTGTGCCCTGCCTTGTAGAGACTGTATCTTATTCGATTCACTTCTGGGCATCCTATTTTAGGAAGGGCATTTCCAAACCAAAGCATATACTGAGGAAAGTCTCAAGGTGGTGAGAAAACTGTTGACCCCAAGAAGGGAGGAGAGGGAGAGTGGAAGGGAGAAAAATTTTGAACTCAAAATTTTGTAAAAATGAATGTTAAAAATTGTCTTTACATATAAGTAGGAAAAATACAACACTATTTAAAAAACAGACTCGTAACTGCAACTGTATAAGAGTCACTGAAGGAACCAGACATGGTTAGCCTGAGAAGAGAAAAGGTAGTGGGGATCCACCCACTATCTTCACATATTTGAAGGGCAGTCATGTGGAAAAGGGGATCATAATTTTTCTGTTTGGCCATTAAAGGTAGAAGCAATGAGTGAAAACTTTGATGGGGGCACATTTAGGATCTTTCTCTCTATAAGGCAAAATCTTCCTTACTATTTGAGCTGTCCAAAAGTGGAATGAACTACTCCAGGAGAGTGTGATCTTTTGCTTACTAAATGTCATTCTGCAGAGGCTGGAAGATCACTCATTAGGGTGTTTCTGCAGGGATGACTCTTCAGATAGAGTTTGGATGAGGTAACCTCTAAAGTCTCTTTCAAATCTAGAACTCTTTAATTCCATTGCCTAAGGTAATAGGGTTCTACAATGTCATCCTTTGCCCCACTGAGGGAGGATGGATTGACAATAGCATCTGGCCAAGATTTTCCTTGACAACTGAATGCAGCAATGACACATGAATTAAATGCTTGACTAGAAATCTCAGCCCACCTGTGTCAAGATCCATTACATTAAATTGCATTAGTGTGAGTCTAGCTCAGAAAGCAAAATTAAAGGAAAAAAGAAGCTCAGGCAGATTCCCTTTTTAAAGGGTAGGTATGTATGGCTGTCTCAGAGTTAGAAGCCATCTAGTTCAACCTGTGTCTGATCAAGAATTTCCTCTACCCTGCACAGAACATGTTTGACCACTGCTTAATGGCCTATAGGGAAAGGGGAGAGTCAATTTGATTCAATTCAAATCAACAAAAACTCGTTAAGTGCCTACTGTTTGTAAAGCTCTCACTGTGCCATGTGCTGAAGCAGGTAGAAAATGTGTTTACAAAACACACCCTACCATCAGTCTAGAATAAGACATAATCATAATTAACCCTACTGCATGAAAAAGGATGTTGTTTTTGTTTTTCTTTGCATCCTCAGAACTTACCACAGGGCCTGGCACATATTAAGCACTTAATCAATGCTTGTTGACTTGACTTTGATCCTAGATGCTGTGCTCTCTCCTTTCCAGTATGGTGTAGCTCTTAAGTCCTAGTCCTATCTGGATCTTGGAATGACACTTGCTCTATATCATTCTCCCCTTCATTTGGGCATAAAGTTGAAACTGAAGGAGAGAAACTTCCAAAGAGAATGTGAAATTAGCTTATTTTTCATGTATCCAGTATGGCATAGTGGATAGAGAACTAGTTTCAAAGTCATAAAGACTCGGGCTTGGCTCCCACTTTTGACACATACTAGCTATGTGACCCTAAGTCTCTTAACCTCTCTCAGTGTTTTAGGCAATTCTAGTTGCAGAGGAAGCTTAAAATTGTATTGATGGAGATGCCTCACTGGGAGTTACCTATATTAATGGAACCACAATCTCAGTATATATCCTTAACTTTGTGGAAAAGTTCGCTCCATCTATACTGTTTTTCTTATAATTTCATCATCTAACTCCCTCATTGATTCCACATTAGACTGTGAGGCTAGCTATATCTGTCCCCTAAATGGTATAGTGGGAAGGATATTGATTTGGTACTGGAAGACTGGAATTTGAATATTGGCTCTGAGATTTTCTGTGTGACTCAGGACAAGTAGCCTCTTTGAGACTCGGTATTCCGTATAAAATGGGAACAATTCTTCTGATCATAGAATATAAAGCTGGAAGAGAATTTAGAGATCAACTAGCCCAACTCATTTATTTTAATCATTTTATAAATGAAGAAATAGAGAAGTGGAATGACCTACCTGCATCCCAAAGTTGCTTATGGGCAGAGTCTGGATTTGAAAGAGTCCTTTGACTCCTGATCCAGTACTCCTCCCACCCATGATCTCATATTGTTATTTCAAAGAAAGCACTTTGGAAACCTTATAGCACTGTCAAAAGTAGAGCTATTATTATCAGTATGTTGGACCCATATCTTTGCCTTTTTGAAAAATAAGGGTCAATGTCACAGCAAGTTCAGGGAAAGACAGGCTTGAAACATGGTGGAGGCCCTGAGTAAGGAAGAAACAAGTGGGAACAAATCCAGGGACAACTCAAGTTAAAAAGGAAAGGGAAAGAGGGTGAAGAGGTCAACGCAGAGTCTGAGGCAAGAACCAGAAAAAGATGGAAAGAATCTTGGGAGATCAGGGGAGGGTTTCATAGAGCACACATCAAATCTCTGGAAGAAATACTTGACTGGAGAAATTGTAGAACCAAGCCAGAGAAGTCTTTATACATACCCATTTAGATCATAGGCAGCTAGTGTAGGGAAAAAGTAGAACTGGACAATAACCACCAGATTGACAAAAATGGCCAAACAATAAATAATTTCATTAAAACAATAAGACATCAAAACAAAACTTGTACCAAAGCAATACTATGGGGAAAATCTATAGATCTAAATGTATTACATCAATAATAGAGAGAAAGAGCAAATAAATAAAAATAAAAAAAAATCTCAATTAAACATCAAAATACAAACCCTGAAAATCAGAGATTAAAAAATTGAAAGTAAAAAAACCATCAATAAATAAAACTAGGAGCTAGTTTTATGAAAAAGCAATCAAATAAATGTCACTAATTAAATTGATTTTTAAAAAGAAAACCAGATTACTAGTATCAAAAATGAAAAGGATGAATATGTCACCAATGAAGAAGAAATCAAAGCAATTATTAGGAATTATTTTATTCAATTATATGCCAATAGAACTGATAATTTAAGTGAAATGAATGAATTTTTTTTTTTTAAAGCAATTGGGGTTAAGTAACTTGCTCAAGGTTACACGGCTAGTCATTTGATTTATGCGTGGGTGCTCATTTTCTGAGGCCGGATCTGATCTCGGGTCATCCAAACTCCGAGGCCGGCACTCTTACTCACTGCGCCACCTAGCCGCCCCGTTAGGGCAATTGGGGTTAAGTAACTTGCCCAAGGTTACACGGCTAGGTTTTTTGTTTGTGCGGATTAAGTGTCGGAGGCCGGCTCCGAACTCAGGTCCTTCTGATTCCAGGGCCGGCGCTCTATTCACTGCGCCACCTAGCCGCCCCAGAAATGAATGAATTTTTACAAAAATATAAATAACCCATATTAATAGAAGAGGAAGGACATTGAATGCTTAAATAACCCTATGTTAGAAGAAGAAATTGGCCAGGCCATAAATGAGCTACTTAAGTTAAAATAACAACAATAACAACTCAGAACCAGACCAATTTATAAGAGAATTCTACCAAACATTTAAAGAATAATTAATTCTAAAACAATGTAGACTCTTTAAAAAATGTAGGTGAAGAAATCCCACCAAATTACTTCTATGACACAAATATGGTTTTGATACTAAACCAAGGAGATCAAAAACAGAGAAGACCAATTTTCCTAATGAATATTGATGCAAAAATTTCAAATAAAATTCTAGCAAAGAGATTATAGCTATCTATCACAAAGATCAAGCCCTATGACCATGTGGAATTCATACCAGCAATGCAAGGCTAGTTCAGAATAAAAAAAAATATTAGCATAATTGACCATATCAAAAACAAAAACCAATGAAGATTATATGATTATCTCAACAGATTTAGAAAAAGCTTTAGACAAAATAGAGTACCCATTCCTATTCAAACACTAGAAGACATAGGAATCAGTGGAGCTTTTCTTAAAATGATAAGACATGACTATCCAAGAGCAAGCCTTATCTATAATGGGAATAATTTAGAAGTCTTTTCAATAAGATCAAGCAAGGATATCCATTATCACAATTATTATTTAATATTGCATTAGGAATGCTAGTTATAGTATCAAGACAATAAAAAGAAATGAAAAGAATAAGAATAGGCAATGAAGAAAAAATATCAGTTCTTTGAAGATGATATGGTGGCATACTTACAGAATCCAAGAGAATTAACTAAAATACTAGTTGAAGCAACTTTAGCAAAGTTGCTGGATATAAAACAAATTCATATAAGTCACCAACATTTCTATATACTACAAACAAAACCCAGTAGGAAGAGATAGAAAGAGGAATTCTATTTGATATAGCTTTAGAAACTATAAAAGACTTGAGAGTCTACTTGCCAAGACACAACTATATGAACACAATTTAAAAACATTTTCTCACCAATAAAGGTAGATCTAAACAATTCAAGAAATATTAATGCTTGTGAATGGGTCAAGCCAATATAATAAAATGGACATTCTACTTAATTTACTTATTTAGTGTCACAACAATCAAACTACCTATGAATTATTTTATAGGTTTAGAGAAAATAATAACAAAATTCATTTGAAGAGCAAAAGGTCAAGGATAACAATGAAATATTGAAGAAAAATGTGAAGGAAGATGGCCAACCAATATTTCAGATTTCAAACTATATTACAAAGCAATAATTATAAAAACAATCTGCCACTGGCTAAGAAATAGAGTGACTTATCAGTGGAATAAGTTAGATAAACAATATACAGTAACAAAGAACCATGCTAGTCTGGTGTTTGATAATCCTAAAGATCCACACTTTGAGGGCAAGAACTTACTATTTGACAAAAATTGCTGGGAGAACTAGAAATCAGTCTGGTAGAAACTGGACATAGACCAACATCTCATACAATATAACAAGATAAGATCTAATTAGGTACATGATTTATACATAAAGAGTAATATCATAATTATTATAAGGAAGCATGGAAAATTTTACCTGTCAGATCTATGGATAAGGAAAGAGTTTATGATTAAGTAAGAATTAGACAAAATCATGGGAAATAAAATAGATAATTTTGATTACATGGAACTAAAAAAGGTTTTGTACAAAGAAAACCAATGCAGCCAAGATTAGAAGGAAAGTTGGAAACGGGAAAACTTTTTTACAACAAGTTTCTCTGTTAAAGGGCTCATTTCTCAAATATATAAGGAATAAAGCTAAATTCATAAAACTATGAACCATTCCCCAATTGACAAATGGACAAAAATATGACAGGCAGTTTTCTTAAGAAGAAATCAAAGTATCAATAGTGATATTAAAATGTTCTAAATCACTAATAATTAGAGAATTGCATATTAAAAGAACTCTGAGATACAACCTTACACCTATCAGATTAGATAACATGACAGAAAAGGAAAATGACAAATGCTGGAAGGGATGTGGGAAAAAAAAAAAAACAGGTCCACTAATGAAAGTTGTGAACTAGTGTGACCATTCCATAGAATAATTTGAAACTATGCATAAAGAACTATACAATTACACATATTCTTTAACCCAGCAATACCACTATCAGATTTATATCCCAAAGAGATCAAAGAAAAGGAAAAAGCCCTTTAAAATATGTATGCATATTTATAGTAGCTCTTTTTCTTTGTTGCCAAAGATTTGGAAATTGAAGTCATGCCCATCAATTGGGGAATACCTGAACAGGTTATGCTATGTAATTGTGATGAAATGCTGTTGTGCTATAAGAAATGATCAGGGGGATGGTTTCAGAAAAACCTGAGAAGAACTTATATGAACTAATGCAAAGTGAAGTGAGCAGAACTGGGAGAACATTGTACATCGTAATTTACATCAATATTGTAATTATAATCAACTGTGAAAGAGATAACTACTCTGATCAGTACAATCAAAGAAATTCTGAAGGACTTATGATGAAAAATGCAATCTATCTCCATAGAGAGAACTGATGAACTCTGAGTACAGATTGAAACATATTGCTTTATGTTTAAATTTTTTTTTTACTTTTTCTTTGCAACATGGCTAAGATGGAAATATCTTTTGCATGATTTTACATGTATAATGGGTATCATATTGCTTGCCTTCTCAACAGGTGGGGGAGGGGCTGGAGGGAGGAAGAGAATTTGGAATTTGAAATCAAAGAAAGAATGTTAAGAAAATAAATGTAACCAAGATGTTTGTGCAATAAAAAAGCAATGAACAAAACAAACAAAAGGCATGACCAAAGAGGAAAATGACAAGTATTGGAGGGACTGAAGGAAAACAGGAATGTTATTGAACTATTGGTGGATCTGTGAATAGGTTTAACTATTCTAGAAAATTTGAAATTATATCACCAAAGTAACTATGCTTTGAATATGCCCTTTGACCCAGCAATATCACTACTAGCTCTGATACTCTATGATCTAGGTTTCCTTTCCATTTTGACATTCTGTATTCAAGGGGACTTTTTAGCTCTGACATTTTATATTCTGTATTCTAAGTTTCCTTCCTGCTCTGACATTCTTAGTTCTCTAAATTACCTGTCATTGAAGGGTCTTCCATCCATTCTTTAATTGACTTAGCTTTGTGAACTTTATAGAGATATGTATTGAACAAAAATAATAAGCCTTGGCAAATGAGTGTAGACTGTATCAATGCCTTACATTAGCTAGAAGAATTAAATAGACTTTCTGACTCCCTCACTCTTGGAATTGTCTAGAAAGATCTAGAGAAGCTCATAGTGGAGAGACAAAGGCATAGGGTCAGATTTGCTACCGAGAGCCTTACTCCTCAATTCACTTGATTTGGTCATCTTATGGATGTGTGAATATTCAGTTCCTAAAGAAACCTCAGACCAAGTGTAATAATAATTACTGTTATTGGTCCAATAATAACAATAATATTGATAATAGCAGTAACAAAGATAGCTTCCACTTTTATCATTTTAGAAGCTATACAAATCACTTTGTTTACAACACTACTGGGAGTACAAGCTTATGATCTACAGATGGGAAACATAAGACTGAGAAAGATACAGTCACTTATCCATAGACAGACAGCTAGGAAGTATTGAACCCAGATCTTGTCATTTCAAGTCCAACACTCCTTCTACTGCTATTTGGCTTTTGGTGAAAATCCAATAGTACAAACCCACAGCTTGTTTCAGACAAGTTCAATGTGCTGTCAGCAGAGAACCTGGGCTCTGTCAAGGAATGAAAAGGAAGGAGAAATGTTTTAGGCCAAGTTCCCAGATCGCCCCATGAAGCTTTAAAATATTTAATCACAATTCTACCCAAGTGATAACATTCTCTGCAACTTACCATTAGTGCCCCCAGACTGCTAATTAAAACATGAGCCAGACAGTGGGGTGTTGTTTTTCCCAACCAGAAAAACCTCCCCAAATATGTTCTTAGCTTCCTCTGAAATAGTCCCAGTGGTGAGATGGAAGCTATCTTCTTGCTTTGAGATCCAGGGAACATAAAAATCATGTGATGGTAATAGCAATAATAATACAAATACATATAGTTGTAGTAGCCTACCCTAAGGCTTCCCAATTAAATGATAATAGCTTTCATCCCTATTTCATATTAAAGTTTAGAAAGCACTTTCCTCATAATAACCATCTGAGGTAAGGAATGCAAGGATTATTATTTCTGATTTCCAGAGGACAAAACTGAGGCTCAGCTAGGTGCAATGTCAGGTCCAAGTTCACACAATTACCATATCTCAGAACTAGGATTTGAAATCAAGACTCTCTCTTGGACAATTTCACTACCACCCTGTGTTTAAATGACATTATACTATTATTGTTGTCATTATTGATGTAACATTATATATTTCTTTATTTGATAACTTCATTAATAAATTATTTATTCAATAGATAATTATCATAAAACACTATACTCGTGTAAAGAGTAGGGATAGTTTTTCTCTGACTAATCCTTAAAAATTATCCTGCCAGAGAGGTTGTAAAAGAGGTCAGTGTCCACATTCAGGCTCATAGATTCAATGAATACTAGATTGTGAAAGGACATGAAAAGTCTCTTATTTTACTGAGACTAAAAGTGAAGCCTGGATAAACTCTGACATCTTGACAACATATACAATGCCCTTTTGATCAGTCACTCAATAAGAACTTATTACTATTATGTTCCAGAACCTATGGTAAGCTTATACTGAGGATACAAAGAAAAAGCAAAGATAATTCCTGCCCTCAAGGAATTTACATTGTGATGGAAGAATATATGTGTATACATATATTTATGTATGTATGTAATGTATATGTGTATATAATATGTGCACATATATTATTATGTGTATATATAACATATATAATGTGTCTATATATGTGTGTGTATATATATACATATATGTGTGTGTATGTATATATATATATATATATATATATATATGGAGAGAGAGCGAGTGTGTGTATGTTGTGTGTGTGTGTGTGTGTGTAAACATCAGATAACACAAGTTAAATATAAAATAGAGGGAAGGTACCCAGTCTTAGGAAGTATGACACTAGTTCTTGGTGGAGTAGAATGGGGGCAGGTATGGAGAAAATGCAGCAAAAAAGCATGGAGATGGGAGATGAGATATTATGTTCAAGGAATGGCAAGTAGACCAGTATGTCTGGATCCTAGACTGAGTGGAGGGGAGCAGAGTTTAAAATTAGAAAGGTAAGAAAGATATCAGTTGTTTAAAGCTTTAAATACCAATGGACTTCATATATGATCCTGGAGATAATGGGGAGCCACCAGTCTTTATAGAGGGTGAAGTGCAGAGGGGAAATGGTCCAAATTATTCTTTAGAAAAAATCATTTTAGTAGCTGAATTATGGTTGTTTTTGGCCTTTGTTTTTGAAGAGGACCAATGCCATCACAGGTGATGACTTGCTTGTGAATTGGATTTAAGCTGCACACAAAATGGTCCACCTCAATCTCTCTTTCAGAGTTATCCAAGCCAATGGTAGGACAAAATTCAAGACAGCTGGTGATGGCCAGGTTGTGCAGTTTTCAGAGGAAGAAATCAAGATTGCAAGTCATATAAAAAAAAAAAACACTCCAAATCATCAACAATCAAAAACACAAATTAAAACAATTGAAGTTCTACATGTTAGGTCTGCAAAGCCAACAAAAATGAAATATTACAATTGTTGGAGAAAAGGAGCACCAATGCAGTGTTGGTGAGCAGCAAATTATTTCAAACATCCTGTAAAGTAATTTGCAACTATATCACCAAAATCACTA
Source organism: Gymnobelideus leadbeateri (assembly GCA_011680675.1). Taxonomy (NCBI): domain Eukaryota; kingdom Metazoa; phylum Chordata; class Mammalia; order Diprotodontia; family Petauridae; genus Gymnobelideus; species Gymnobelideus leadbeateri. The sequence goes on from WOXC01003891.1 coordinate 413,953, forward strand.
AATGTGGTGCAGTTGATACTGGTCTTAGAATCAGTAAAGACTCCTTTTCATGAGTCCAAATCTAGCCTCAGATACTAGCTGTGTCACCCTGAACAAGTCAGTTAACCCTGTTTGCCTCAATTTCCTCATCTGTAAAATGAGCTGGAGAAGTAAATGGCAAACCACTCCAGGATCTTTGCCAAGAAAACCCCAAATAGGTTCACTGAGTTGGACATAACTGGGCAACAATGAAAGTAACTGAATGGAGTATGGATGAAAGTGGGAAGGGATTTGAGGCTGGAGACCAGTTAGAAGACTATTGTACAAGTACAGACTAGATGTGATGAGGGTCTGAACTTGATGGGGTAGGGGTGGGGGGAGGAAAGACAGCAGAGAGAGTGACTCTGTGAATGAAGAAAAGGGAGCAAGTATAAGAGATGTTATAGAGAAAAAAATGACAAGATTTGGCCACTGGTTGGCTATGTGGATTAAGTGAGAGACACGAATTGAGGATGTCATGACAGTTACCAAATGGGAGCATGATAGTCTTCCCCAAAGTAATAGAGAAATTTGGGGAGGGGGTGGGTGGGGTGGGTGAAATAAACTACACTTTTCTTTCCGTGTTCTAAGATATCTTCTAAAGTTAATATTCTATGTTCTATTTTAAAAGATTCCTTTCCAGCTCTAACATTTTATGTTTTATTAAGTGAAGTCAACAAGCATTTATTTAAGCACCTATGATTGTGATAAACATTGCACTAAGTGCTGGGTGCTAAGTACTTTTATGATCTAGCTCTAACATACTAAGTTCTATGATCTAAGGTCCCTTTCAGGTCCAATGTTCTGTGTTGTATGTTCCCATGATTCCCTTCATTTCTAACATTCTGTAAGCCTGTGATTTTATCTGGTGATTAATAAGCAAAGATTGTAAACTAAGGCAGTGAGTTGGGACAAGCAGGGAAGTTGACCGTAGAGTACTTAACCATCTTCACAAAAGGACTTCTGGTGAGAATTTGACCATCAGAGACCCACAAAACAAGCCTACCAGTGGAGTGGAATGATGGCTCTAAGGATCTGCCACTGTGTTCCTAACTCCCCCACTGCTCAGGGTTCATCTCCCCTGACATCCCACTCTCCCATCTCCAATCACTCCATAACTCTTCCCAAAAGTTACAAGCAAGTTAATGCAATTGTTCTTATAAAGAATGTACCATTATTTCCTTAATAGTTGCCTTAGAATTTTTATTGTTTCAAACTAAATTGTTTCAGTAATCAAAAGAGAAAAGAGAAAAGACATCCATGGGCTCTTTTCAACATGTCGCCCACCTCATACACCTGCAGTCTTCTTAGTATTTCAATACAGCGCACTTTCCTATAAAGTGCAAAGCCATGAACTCTGGGGTGAGAAGGAATCAACAGAAAATCCTGGAGAATGCTAAAGGAACAGATCTGGGTCACGCTTCCCTAGAATAGGAGCCATCACTTGACCTTCTTGAAAGAGCATTGGAGTGGGAATCAGAAAGCCTGGGGTCAGGTCCCTGGCTTAGACACTCATTAATTTCAGAGGAAGAAATCAAGATTGCAAGCCATATAAAAAAACACTCCAAATCATCAACAATCAAAAACACAAATTAAAACAACTGAAGTTCTACATGTTAGGTCTGCAAAGCCAACAAAAATGAAATATTACAATTGTTGGAGAAAAGGAACACTAATGCAGTGTTGGTGAGCAGCAAATTATTTCAAACATCCTGGACAAGCCTCCAAACTTCCCTGGGCCTCAGTTTCCTTCTATATAAAATGACAGGATTTGAGTAGATGTTTTCTCATGTCCCTTTCATCATTGATACTATATAGTTAAAGGTCATAATGGAGAGAATGATGAACCACGAGTAGGAAGACCTGGGTAAAAATTCCACTTCTGATACTCTCTAGATATATTATTCTGGACAAATCACTTAGTCTTGTCTTTGTGTTTCCTTTTCTTTCAAACAGGGGCAATATTATCTGTGGGTCCTGTCTCACAAAGTTGTTGTGAGATTCAAATATGATAATCAATGGAAAATACTTTGCACATTTTAAAGCCCTACATAAGAGTCAGTCATCATTAAAATTATTTTTAATTTCCCCATCTAGTTTTAACAGTGTTTATTTTAAAGTCCCTTAAAACTCTGGGATTATGATAAGATATAAATTCCTTTCACCTTGTTTCATAAATCATTTTTCACCTTTAAATTGTAGACATCTTCCAAGGCTATGCTTTGTACCCTCTTCTCTTTCCACACTCTCAGGGGTCTTATCAGCTATTATAGTTTCAGTTATCTCAAAGCAGAAGGGTTCCAAATCTAGATATTCAGCCCTCATTTTCTAGACACACATCATGGATTGCCTCTTGGACAGCTCTACTTGGACATCTCATTGGTAAAGGAGAAGTTTCCTGTTTATTCATTTCTGTCCTCTTTCTAAATATGCCTCTCATTTACAGGGATTTCTCTAAGTATGTTCTCACACATCTGAACCTCACAAAACCCCAAGGTTTTGGGACTGAGATTTTTTTCCATCTCATTTTATAGATAAGGAATCTGAGGCTCAGTGATATTGGGTAAAACATTCATGATCACATAATTTGTAAATGGCAGATTAGAACTTGCACGTGGGTCTCTTGCCTTTTACATTCCCTTTGCTTTTCATTTCAAGCATTTAGGAGGCTCATTATGATGGATCATCTCATTCCTTGTAGCTGTATCTCCTGAGCCTAGCAGTGCCTAACGCATAGTTTGTACTTAATAAGTGATTGTTAATTGACAAAATAACATATGGAAATATGATAGGACAAAAGAGAGATTGTCCAAGTGCCAATATAAAAGTAAGAAGGGGAAATTTCATGTAAGAAGTACCATCTAGATTAAGCCTTGAAGGAAGGGAGGTACTTCAACAGACTGAACAGAGTTCATTTTGGGCATGGTAAATGGCAAGAAGAAAGGTATGGCAATGGAAGAAGTCAAGATGATTACAGGAGATAGAAGGTAATCTATCTTTTTTTTTTTTTTTAAAGCAATTGGGGTTAAGTAACTTGCTCAAGGTTACATGGCTAGTCATTATTTATGCGTGGGTGCTCATTTTCTGAGGCCGGATCTGATCTCGGGTCATCCAAACTCCGAGGCCGGCGCTCTTACTCACTGCGCCACCTAGCCGCCCCTTTAGGGCAATTGGGGTTAAGTAACTTGCCCAAGGTTACACGGCTAGGTTTTTGTTTGTGTGGATTAAGTGTCGGAGGCCGGCTCCGAACTCAGGTCCTTCTGACTCCAGGGCCGGCGCTCTATTCACTGCGCCACCTAGCCGCCCCGGTAATCTATCTTTACTGGAACAGATTACATAAAGGATGTAAGACCAGGCTGGAAAGAGTGGTTAGAGCCAGGTTATGAAGGTCCTTGAATGCCAGGTAAATATTAATGGATGTGATTTCATAGACCTTGGAGAGTCAGTTTTTTAAAAGAAGAGACAAATTCTCTCTTTTCCCTCCCACAAGAAATGCCCATTTAGGGGCTTAGCTGGAGCTATTCCACTATTGGATCATCCTACTTCTATAGTGTTAGCTTTCAGATTGGCTGACTATGTTGAATATAGCTTCAGAGGTATGTCTGATTCAACCAATCACAAGATATTTCTGCATGATATCATTGTTTCGTCCAATGACCAAAGCACTTAACTGCCCCTAAATTGATTAAAGAATTGTTCTCATCTAGCTTATGATAGCCTGACTGATTCAAAGGAGAAGTCTGGGCCATGTTCCATATTTATCTTAAGCCGGACAGGGGTGGAAACCATGACTCTTGGCAAATGGTCATAACAATACTCATCCACTCAATTCCTCCTCTCCTGTCCATTAATTTGGAGCTCCCATTTATTTCTCTCATTGCTGATGGAAACATGATATGCTCGTTAATCTTCAAGTGTTCAGGCACATGTGTTTGACCTTGTTCCAGGACTGCTTTGGGGTATACGGTAATTTGTCTCTGTTCAAGTTATTATCATTATTACTACTAGTTGTAGTGCTACCACTAGTTGTCCTTTGTTCTCAAAGAGGACTAAAATGGCATCACTATGTTGGGGTCAAATACGGTGTGTCTGACTGTGGCTGATCAGACAAATATGAGCTCAGAAGGCTCACTAGTCAAGACTACTACTAATGACACTCCAATAAAGTCCTTCCCTTACATTGTATTATACTCCAAAGGTGCCATAGATTTCTCAAAGGCTCTGATCATGGAGTACTGTCATACAACTGGAATGCCTTTGAGTCCATCCCAGTGAATGGACTCTTTACCTGTCATTGAAGACAACATGAGAGGAAGCTCATAACCAGAGAGACAGTCCATCAAGTATATCATTATTTTGGCCATGTCAGCTAATAAGGGATGTAGGAATTGGTATCTATTTCAATAGATGAAGAATCCACAGCCATGAAATCATAAATCATCAATTTAGAACAGGGAAGGAACCTTAGAGGTCGTTGAGTCTATTCCTTCATAGTAAAAATGAAGGAATCAAGGCCAAGAGAGATTGAACAATTTGCCCAAGGTCAGACAGGTAGTAAATAGAAGAACTGGAACTTGAAGCTAAGAACTGACCCCAAATCCAGAATATTATCTACTATTCTACACTACCTTCTGCACTTACTGGAAAACAAGAATAACAATTTTTCCTATTCTTTTTAAGGGTTTACAAGGTGCTTGCCACACAAAAACTCTGTGTGCGTGTGTGTGTGTCTGTGTGTGTGTGTGTTTTGGAGAGGGGAGGTAGTAAAGAGATTACTATTCCCTTTTTATAAATCAGAACCCCATAGGAGTAATCAGAGAAACAGGCCTGGAGGAATCATAGCCTGAATAACAGAGAGAGCTAATGGATGCAAAATCACGGTTGCAGGAATTTAATAACATGGTGAATTGGGCTTTACTTGCCCCCCCACTCCTTCCCCATCCAAAGGACTTAAACAGAACATAAAAGCCATAGGAGCCAATTACTCCTCTATTGGAGCAAGAGTAGGAATGAAACTACTTATTCTGTATCTTATCCAGTCCAATAAGTACTTATTAAGTGCCTACTTCAGTCAAGGTGCTATGCTAGGCTCTTGGAATACAAAAGCAAAACAAATTAAAGAAAGTCCCTGCCCCCTGAGAGCTTACTTTCTTTTGGGAGGTGGTAGAGGTGGTAGTGGAAGAGGAAAACAAGCTGTAACCTGATAAGGATATCTACTAATTTGATGTAAAGGGGAGTAGTAAAAACAATAGTGATTAACAATGGCACCACCACCAAAATGTCACCCAAACTGAGTCTTGAAGGAAGCTAAGAATTTTAAGAGGCTGAAGTAATGATGAAAGGAGTATTCTTCAGGTTTGGAGGACTACCCCACACCTAAGTATAAATTTCCTGACTTCAGGCTTTTGAACAGGCAAGGAGGCAGAAAGTAGAGATCACTTTGGATGGAATGGAGGGAAGTCACATGCAATAAGTGAGAAAGTTAAGCTATAGCACCATTTTGGGGAGGGCTTTAAATGCTAAGGTGAGAAGTCTGTTTTCTATCCTAGAGGCAATAGGGAGCCTTTGAAGCTTCTGAATCAAGAAAGTGACACAGTTAGACTTGTGAATTAAGAAGATAATTTTGGTTGCTGTGTAAAGACTGGTTTGGAGAAAAGGGTGATCAGTAGTTGGGAGTACAATTAGGAGGCTGTGGTCCTTGTGAGAGGTGTTGTTGCTTGCCCTTCATTTTCAAAGAGGACCATGATGTCAGGAAGGGCATTCCATGACTTGCAAGTGAATTAGATTTAAGTGTGGAGGATTGTGCAAAGTCACTAACCTTAATTTCTCCTCCAGAGTCATCTGGGTCCAGTGACAAGATATGGATCAGGATGACTGGAGATAGCCCTGCCAGTGAGAGGTAATAAAAACTTGGACTAAGGTGATAATCATGCAAATGGAGAGAAGGGGACTACAGCAAGAGATATCTGGGACTTAAAAATTAACATGACTTACCAACTGAAATGGGGAGATAAGGGAAGAGTGAAAAATAACTCCAAAGGGGTTCCTTGGATGACTGGAAGAATAATATTGTTAGTGACCCTCCCCCAATAATTTATATTCAAAAATAATTTTATTGATGTCTTTTGTTATTACATCATAATAATTCTCCCCACCTTCTACCCCCCAACATCTTTTATGACAAAGGAAGGACATCTGTTGCAAAGGCCACGTCTGACATTATATATAGTGTTCTATTCCAGTAGCCCCTCCCTCCGTCCCTCTGCTATGAGGGAGAAAATCTGCTTCCTTATCTCTTTTTAATAAGCTTTACTAGTTCTTCCACTACTCAGAATTCAATGACTTTTTAGTCATATGCTAATTCACATTCATTACAGTCATTGTTTATATTCTCTAGGTTCTCCTTGTTTTTCTCTGCATTTCTTCATAGAAATATTCTTTGTCTCTTTGAATTCTTTGTATTTCTCATGTCTTACTGAATTTTGATATGCCTTGCCATTGATATACCGGGTTTTATTTTTAGCCATTTCCCAATCAACAGGCACTCATTTTGTTTCCAGTTTTTGTTACCACAAAGTGCACATATGTGACTATCTGATGGTTCCATGATCTTTGAAGTGGGGGAAAAAATCACACACATATTGATGTTGATTTTTTCAAATCTTTCCCAAGATCATATCACAATATAGTATGGATAATTATAATAACTTTTTCAAGAATTTAAACCAGTGTAAAACAATTACTATGGCGATTGAACAAAAAGAGTCCCAAATATGTCTTTGTAAGAAAACATTTCATTTACTCTTTGAAGAAAGATGGTTACCATAGGCAGCACTGGGTCAGAATATAAATTCATCTGCAAAATTTTATGAAAAAGACGGACAGTTATAGGCAGCATTGTCTCACAAAGAAGAGAGCAGTGGAAGGTAAATTGAGTTCAACAAAAGCTTGGCAAGATAGCCAACTAAGTAGAATCATCCAAAGGGCATTCAAGGATGAAATGGAAAAAGGAATACAAAGAGAAGAAAAATGGAAAAGATATGATTCTTTCATTTCTATTTTTTTCTTATCATTTCCCTTGATATTCTGAACTTTTCCCCCTTTCAGTTGGATTTTATTATTATTTTGTTAGTTCTATAACATATCCCATTGATAATTTCTTTGGTATAGCCATAAATCTAGAATTTTTTGGTAAAATCATCTTTTTTATCTTATTGGCAAAGCCCAGTGACAAGCAGTAAATAAGTCTTCAGTCATTTAACTCTACCTTTATTTCTGTAGAAAGTGGTTTTATTTATATACATTTTGTGTGAGTCTTGGTAGGGTGTTAATTCTTAAATGTCATATGCATGTTGTTCATTTGAATGGCATTTCTCATATTGTTAGTTCTTCCTAGTTTTTGTTAGTAATGTAAAGAAATGCTGAGATTTTGTGGATTTATTGTGTACTTCATTCTGATACCTTGGTGAGGCTATTGTCTTGGTTTCTCCAGTGATTCCATGGGGCTTTCTTAATCTGCTGCCAGGTCTGAAAAAAGTGATAATTCTGTTTTCTCTTTGCCAAAGTTTATTCATTTAATTTTATTTTCATGTTTTATTGCTATAGTTAGCATTTCTAAAACTATGCTAGATAAGAGTGGGAAGAAGGGGCATCCTGACTTTTATTCTCATTTGTACTAGAGATAATTCTATTGTTTCTCTCTGATAAATAATATTGGTTCTTGGTTTTAAATGTGTTATGATCATACTAAAGAAGGGCCCTTCCAAGCTTGTGCTTTTTTTTTTTTAACACAAATGATTGTTATATTATATTAAGGGTTTTTTTCTGCATCTGTTGAAATAACAATAAAGTTTTGTTGTTTTTCTCTTTTATATGTCTTACATTTACTTATATGTGAACATATTATATCATCTTAGTAAGAGGCAAACTCCTTGAGGGCAGGCATTCTTTTGTGTTTATATTTGTAATCTCAGTAATGAGCCTTAGTTGTTTAATAAATGCTTTTTTTGGTTGATTGATATTCTGAACAGAAATACAGATGTTTGGAGGAGAGGAAGACTTAGGAAGAAAGATAATGTGTTCTCTTTTGGACATATTTAGTTTGAAATGTTTATGTATTCATTCAACACGTGTTTATCAAAATCTAGAATCACAGAATGTCATACCTGAAAGATGTCCTAAAACATAGAACCTAGGATATTTCTACTGAAAGGGGGTCACACTAGGACATAGAATTTTAGAGCTGAAAAGAATTTTTAAACAGAACATTAAATCTTGAAGTTACAAGGGATCTTAGAATATAGAATTCTAGAACTGGGAGTAGCTTTAAAAGCAATCTATTTTAATGTCTCCCTCTTTATTTTCTGGATGGGGAAAATACAACCCAGAGATGTGATTTTCCTAAACTCATAAAAGTTATTAGTAGAAGTGGGAGCCTAGAACTTGAATGAGGAAGGACTGCATTAATTAATCTTTAACCAGTGTATAAATTATTTTTATCAGCTAACAGCCACTGCAACACGCATCCAAAAGATAAAGGAAGAAAAGGAAAACAGCCAAGAGTGTATAGATTCTTTACCTTCCACACCGTAGAAGGCAAAACAACTAGCTTTATACTATTCGAACTTCACAACACTCATTCAGTCAGACACTGTGAGAGTCCTACTGTCATGTTATTAACAATATTCCCATTACATTTAAATTCCCTTTTAGGATCGTAAAATGGAGCTAGAAAAGGGATTAGAAGTCATCACACTCAAACTCATCAGTTTATAGATGAGGAAACTGAGGCCTAGAAAGATTATCTAATTTATTCAGGGATATAAAACTGGAAAGTTTCTGAGGCAGGATTAGTTTTCCTGACTCCAAATTTATTCACTTATCTACCATACTGAGCCTCCTTTTTTGACTTTTACATCTTTTTACATTTTTCTTCCCTCCTAGTCTTGACCTCTATCTAGGGCAGTGATCTCCATTTTTTTGTGTATGAGGGTGTGTGTATGTGTTTTTTTGGTCTCATCAATAAAACGTTTTTGGTTATTATGTGTGTGTGTGACTGTATGTGTGTGTGTGTATGTATACATACACACATATACATATATGTACATGTATATAAGGTACGTATGATGTCGAGGGCCAGTCTCTGACCCGGTCCATACATGGGAAGACTCTGGTTCAGGATTTCTCCCAAGCCAGTTCCCTGTGAAGGCTATATTATGTCTTAAGATTGGCTCACCATCTTTTCCTGACTTGCAGGAGCTTAGGATATGATAACCAAGCTGTGACTCAGACATAGATGCATGCAAGGGAACAAGAATATTAAAACATGTGGAATTAGGTAAGTCAACAAGGACATAAAAACATACAAACATACCAAATGTACAAGGAGAGTAAATGTTTTTGTATGTATTCCTAAGAGATAGTTGCTTTGCATTCATTATATAAACCCTGCCCTCTGATCGAGAAATCAGAAACTGGCATGACAGATCTTGCCTGGCTCATTCCATCATTCCACACATTCCACGCCTGTGCCCATTTTGATGCAAGCATCAATATGTGTACGTGTATATATATGTATATATACTTATAAATTTATATGTTATACTAATAAGTACTAATTACTCACATTATGAAACTTACTTTTTTTTTTTTTTTGCTTTTTTGAAGGGCAATTAGGGTTAAGTGACTTGCCCAAAGTCACACGGCTAGTGTGTCAAGTGTTTGAGGCCAGATTTGAACTCAGGTTCTCCTGACTCCAAGGCCAGTGCTCTATTCACTGCTCTACCTAGCTGCCCCATGAAACTTACTTTAAAGAAAAAGCATAAGGATAGTCAATGTTACTCACTGGTCCTTGCTTGGGAGTTCAGAGCCTATTCAGAAGCCCTCCCCCATAACTATAAGGTGATTTGGGGTTGTTCCGGTGGTAGAACAATGTTTCCTCTTCAGTTTCTGGTTTAGGTGTCCAAGTAAACTAGTAATGGTTAGGTCATATTGCCCTGAGAAGCCAATTAGTGAACTGAAAGGCCAGGAGACCCAAGAAGGGTAGAGGAAGGAATCAGGCAATAATTTATTTAAGGAAGATAGAGTTGTGTTGTAGATAAGACCCTGACTCCATTGGGGGAGGTGAAATATGATCCATCTACCCACTTTTCAAATGGACTTATGTCATAGTGTACTGGCCATATGGGAATCCCCACTTTGGAGACCACTGATCTTGGAAACAGGGTTGGTTCTTGGTAGGAATGTGAAGAGGATAAAGCCTATTTTTAATCTTTTCCCCACAAATTCTCCTTTATGTGATCTTTTTCTACTTCTTCTAGTGACCATGATCCTTCTGCTCTCTTTCCTAACTCTTCTAGGCAAAACTATTCTCTGGAAAGGCTCAAAGCTATATCCCTTCCTCTTGAGTATATATGAAACCTGGATTCCCTCACCCCAGCAAATCTGCAATTTCAGCTTGAGCAGAGTAATGTCTGGGGAAGGAGAGGCTTTGTCCATGAGAGGAAGGTTTCTAGGCAGACGTTAAGAAGTGGGGGAGAGATTTAATTTAAAAACTAAAATTTAAAGATTTTTGTTTGTGTGTGGGGGGAGTGTTGTGTCCTATTGTGCCCTGAAATTACACCATATAAACTGCCACTGACTACAGATTTGACAAGCTCAAGAAAACAAGATTTAGCCCATAACAGATTCTAGCTATGTCTCTGCTATTTACTAGCTGTCTTGGGGAAATCACTTTACTTTCATGGACCTCAGTTTCCCCATGTGTAGAATGAAGGGGTTAGAACGGATGAGTTCTAAGGCACTTTTTAGGTCTTATATTATGAGGTTCTACTGCAGATAGAACACTTAGACTGTCAAAACCTATATCAAATCAGGAACCACCACTTGGAGCAACGTTTCCTGGTACCCCAGCCTAAAGTGGCAATGCTCAAGTGTGCCTAGAGGACTTTGTCTCTATTACTGCCATCATTACTTACTATTCTGTATCACCCTCCACTGTGTATTATAGAGCTAGCTAGGAGAATTAAGGTTCCTAGGATGCAGGAGCAGGGTCATTTTTATCTTTGTTTTCCCAACACTAACTCAGTGCCTTCCAATGTAGTACAGGGGAATAGAAACCAAACTGGGAATAAGAAGACCCAGGTTTGAAACCCAAGTCTTCTATTTACCACCTGTGTGACATGGGACAAATCAGTTAAGCTCCTTTTATGTCACTTTCCTCATCTGTAAAATGAAGGGGTTGGATTGAATAACATCTAGCTTCCCTCCCATATTGAAATCTAAGATTCACACAGTAATTACTTCAATATATTTGTTGAATTGAATTTTAAGGTCCCTGACATATATAAACATTCTATGGCCTATGTTATATAGTGCCCTTTCAACTCAACATTTTAAGTTCTATATTCTAAGAAATGTTTTAGTCCTAACATTCGTTGTTCTACATTCAAAGGTTTTCCAATTCTGTTGGGCTACATTCTATGAAGTAATTGACACCAAAAGGTTTCTACAATTCAACTGATTATAAATCGATGCATCTCATAGACTAATGGAGGGAAATCATGGGACTGAATTTTGGAACTTAAGAGTCACAACTGCAGACAGCTCAGGAGAAATAAAAATTCAGGCTCCACATGGACAGTGTGTACTGACAGTTCCCTGGCTGCCAATGAGGCCACAGGCTCATTTCCTGTGACTGTGGTGGAGGGGAAGGAGAAGAGCCAAAACAATCCATCCCCGTCTTGCATTGTGTGCTAGGTGGCGGGCACCATGGTGGCTTTGCTGCCTGATACCAATTGAATTTCCAGAGTCCCAGATGGTTTTGCTCAGATGGTTAATGAGCAGTCAGCCCATCTGGTCCACCTGCCAGGAGTTCAGAGCCAGCCCCCTCTCTACCCCCTGCCTGCCCTCGCTAACGACTCCTGTTGGTGCCAGTGAAAAGCATATGCTCAGTTCTCTCAGGAAATCAGATTCTAGGACCAATGCCCATTGAAAAGGCAATACTAGACAAGAAGAGCCAACCAGGAGAGAAGACAGGGGCACTAGAAATTGAGTCCTTAATCTACTATAGAACATAAGTCGTGAGGGATGGTGGAAAGAAGTTTGGAAGTTTTCAGCTCTGGACACATCTCAGCTGTGCCACTGACTCATTGTATGGTCTTGGAAAAGTCAATTTTCTTCACTGGGCTTCAGTTTTCTCATCTGTGAAGTAATACAGTTGCACTGTTTTCAGAGTTCTCTTCCTATTCTGACACTATGTTCTGAAGCTGGTGTTCTTAACATGTTTTGTGTTGTGGACCCCATTGTCAATGGTGCAAAACTTATGAACCCCTATCTCAGAGTACTGTCTTAAATAATTTGAGGAAATGATAAATTTCAGAGACTGTCACTAATTTAGATATTTAGACTAATTTAGACATTAGTGAAAATAAAGATGTGATTTTTTCTCCATCCAAGTTCATGGACCGCCCCTCCCCCACCAAGAAACCTGAGTCCTTGGGTGCTAGATTAAGAATTCCTATTCTAAAGTCTTAGTTCCAGAAGTATATTCCATTCCAGGAGTAGTTACATTTATAAAGGGACTCCTGGAAATGCAGTAGCTTAATCTGGAAATGAAACTATAATAATAAAAATAATTTAATATATGATGCTTCCATAGATTTCTTTAAGATTTATAAAGTGCTAAGCCTAAATAGAAACAGAGATCCATCTCTGTTATACCAATTTTATACTGGCCTTGTACTGAGAGATATGGAAGATGATAGTCTCTGAAGAACTGAAAATGGGTATCTGAAGGTAGTGGGGTCCATCTTAAATTCATCTTAAATTTAATAATTTATTCTAAATTGATGGGACTTTTCCTGCACTGAAATTTTGATGATGCAGTATTGTGTCATGTAACTGTAAATAAGTCATTACACATGCATATTACTGACTATACCCACTGTACAGTGTGTGACACACTTGCTTGTCAACACTTACTTGTTAAGACCTATTGGAGAACTTAGCCCCTGATTGGTTATAACTTGCATTTTGTGTGTTTATTTGGAAAATAACAATCACTATGACTTTGTGTTACATAACAGATGAAACGTGTACAAATGGTTTTTCAAAATTTTCTTTTCTTCTTATGCTTCCACTGCCCCCTTATTTTTATTCAACACCCCCATTTGCACCCAAAGCTGCTACCACCTCCCTGAATGGTTCCAGCATAGCTACCCCCCAGGGGGTGGTATCGCCCTCTTTGGGAACCTGTAGAAAAGGAAGGAAATCTAAAAGGCTGCATTAGCATCTGGGGTGATCTGGAAAGATCTCCTGCAGAAAATGCACTTTGAATTTTGAAGAAAGCCAGGAAAAATAAGAGGCAGAAGTGAGGGGAGAGTCAGTTCAAAGGCCTGGAGACAGGAGAGTGAAAGGTCTAAGACCAGAGAGCAGGGCAGTGTAGTTGGCTATCAGAGTGTGTAGAAGGGAGACTAGGAAGGTAAGAAGGAATCAAGTTGTGAAGAGTTTAAATGTAGAATGAAGGATTTTATAGCTGAACTTGGAGGTGATAGCACACAAATGGTGCTCAATGAGAAAGGGGTCAATTCAGGTTTTCAGAAAATTACCTCTGGTGCAGAGTGTAGGATGGCTTGCAGTGGGCAGAAAATTGAAGCAGAAAGATCAATTTTGGGTAATTATAGCCATCAGGTAAGAGGTGATGAGGGTTTGAATAACAGTGGTGTTTGTATGCATGGAGAGACTGGGATGCTTATGAGAGATACTATGAGGGTAGAAATGAACAGACCAGGTGACCACTGGATATAGGTGGAGAAACAACTGAGTCAGAGATAATACTGAGGTTGCAAATCTGGATGACTTAAAAGATGAAGAAACCAAGGCTCTGAGAGGAAATGACTTGATCAGGGTCATATAGCTAATAAATGACTGGGCAGGACCTGAACTGAGTCTTCCTGAAAGAAGGAGGCTAGCCATCATACGAACATGGTCAGACCATATGACCATGACTCAAAATCCCAAATACTCTAGAAGCCTCCTAGGAGGAAAAGGAGATGGCTCACTTATAATTAGAGGATGGGCCAGGCAGAAAGGAAGGCTTCATGGTAACAATGCTAAAAATAGCTAACATGTATAGAGAACTTTAACTTTTCCAAGAGTTTTGCCTACAATGCCTCGTGGAGGAGGTGGCATTTTAGCTGAATCTTTTTTTAATAGTATTTATATATATTTGAAACATTTAATTTTAAGACCTCAAATTTCAGATCCATTCCCTTCCTCCCTTGTTACCCATTCCCTCTGGGAAGATAAGTAATTCAGTATATGTTGTACATGTCTAGCTATGCAAGACATTACCATAGTAGATACATTGTACAAGGCTGCTTATAATTCCGTCCCACTCATCCCCCCGTCCATTCCCTACTTGATCCTGTCCCTCTTCTATAGTGGGTACTTTCAACCTCCCCTTCCCCCAAGGATGCCCTCCCATCCATCATCCATCATCCCTCTTCTCATCCCCCTTCCCCCTATTCTGCTGCAGGTTGAGATATCCCATTTAGTATGTATGTCATTCTCTCCCTGAACCAAATTCAATGAGAATGTAGTTTTGCCTTTTTAGCCTTCCTTATTCTCCCCCTCCTTTGCAACCACTTCCCCTTGCTTCTTCCATATGAGATAGTTTACCCTACCCTGTCTCTCCCCATCTCCTCTTGACACTTTCCTCTCTCACCTCATAATTTCACCCCTTGAGTATCCTCCCTTCCCAACAAATTCAACCTATAGCTCTATCCATATATAACTGTAAACATATATATACACATTCACATATGTATTCATATGACCATACACCCTTCTTCCATTGTTTTCATACTGAGAAAGATTTCATCAGTCACAATTATTGTTTTTCCATATAGGATGTAAATAGTTCAACTTTGATAAGTTCCTTTTGATTTCTTTTCCCTGATTACCTTCTCAGGCATCTTTTGCGTCTTGCATCTGGATTTCAAATTTCCTATTCAACTCTGGTTTTTTCCTCAAGAATGCTTGAAAGTCTTCTATTCCACTGAATGACCATATTTCCCCCTGAAACAAAATACTCAGTTTTGCTGGGTAGGTGACCCTTGGGTTCAGTCCCAGCTCTTTTGCCCCCTGGAATATCATATTCCATGCCCTTTGATCCCTCAGTGTAGAAGCTGCCAGGTCCTGTGCTAATCTGATTGTGTTTCCACAATACTGAAATTGTTTCTTCCTGGCTACTTGTAGTATTTTCTCCTTGATCTGGGGATTCTGAAACCTGGCTATAATATTCCTGGGAGTTTTCTTTTTGGTATCTTTTTCAGGAGGTGATTGGTGGATTCTTTCAACCTCTATTTCCCCCTCTGGATCTAAAACATCAGGGCAAATTTCTTTGAGGATTTCTTGAAGGGTGATTTCTAGGTTCTTTCTTTGATCATGGCTTTCAGGTAGTCCAATAATTGTTAAATTATCACTCCTGGATCTATTTTCCAGGTCAGTGGTTTTTCCCATGAGATATTTCACATTGCCTTCTAATCTTTCATTTGTTTGGATCTGCTTAACAGCATCTTGATTTCTCATAAAGTCATTAGCTTCCATTTGCTCCAGTCTAACTCTGAAGGAATGAATTTCCTCAGTGAACTTTTGAGATTCTTTTTCCATCTGGCAAATTCGACTTTTTAAGGCATTCTTCTCCTCATTGCCCTTTTGGGCCTCCTTTGCCATTTGAGTTAGTCTATTTTTAAGGTGTTGTTTTCCTCAGTCAGACTGTTGACCCTCATTTCATACCTTTACTGCATCCTTCTCATTTCTCTTCCCAATTTTTCCTCCACTTCTCTTATTTTATTTTTAAAGTCCTTCTTAAGGTCCTCTGTGGCCTGTAACCCACTCGTATTTTCCTTTGGGGCTTTTGGAGCAGGATTTCTGACCTCACAGTCCTCTGACTGTTCCATGCTTTGATCCTCTTTGCCCCCAAAGTAGGAATCTAAGGTTGCATTTTTCTGTTTAATTTGTTTCCTTTGCCTTGGCATGTTGCCACTTAATTACTTGACTTTTGGGCTTGTTGCCACACTATGGCTCTGCCGCCAGACAAGGGAACTTTCGTCCCGAACGTGTGGGGGATAACTTCCATTTCTGGCAAGCTGGAAACCCACACACGACCTCCACCCCAGATCACAATCCAGCTCCAGGGAGGTTAAAGCAAGAGCGATTACCCCCCAAGACTGATCGTTGGATCTCCCTATAGTTCGCAGGCCAGGAGCTGGAGCTGCCACTGAAAACTACAAAATGGCGTGTCTCCTCAGTGGCTTCTAGCCCCCAGGGGAGGAAGCCGACGAGTTCCCCAAATACTGGTCTCAAAGTCCATAGGGCACTAACCTCTCACTTTGTCCTAGGCATGTCTATGTTGATAATTCTGGAATCGCCACAGCTGCTGGTGTTCTGGGGTCCCTCCAGCCGGCTGCTGCCCCGGCCACCCTGGGGCTAAAACCGGCACTCAGGCGGACCTGTGCTTGGCACCTCCCCCCCCCCCCCGCACTGCATGCGGCCACTGCCGGCTCCCAGATTGCTGTGCTGTTCCTTCCTGCAGGGCTGCTGGGCTGTCCTCAGCAGGAGGTTAGCTTCTCTGTGTCATTCTGTGGGTGCTGGGGCTCCAGAAGTTGTTCAGAGTCCCCTTTTACATAGTTTGGAGGTGATCTGGGGGGACAGTGGCTTGGATGAGCTGTTTCTACTCAGCCATCTTGGCTCTGCCCCTTAGCTGAATCTTAAGGGTGGGATTACAATAGGCAAAAATGGGGTTTGAAGGGAAAATATCCCAAGCCCTGGGGACTTCATGAGTAAAGGTGTGGAGGTGGAAGAAATGGTATATGTTCAGGGGATATTTGGCTATAGAAGCGCATTGTGGGATGAGGCTGGATTTGATTTTATGGCAACAATCCCTCAGTGGAATTATGAGCAAAGTTGTTTAAGTTTGAGCTGGGTACTGAATCATTGTTCCCAGGCACTTCATATAATAAAAGAAAAACATCCCCAATTCAAGATAAAAGATGTCCTCTGGGGAGCAGATTCAAGTAGAAAACTGTTGCACGAAAAAGAATTTCGCTGTTCAGTCATTTTTCAGATGTCTGACGCTTTGTGAGCCCATCTGGGGTTTTCTTGGCAAAGATATTGGAGTTGTTTGCCATTTTCTTCTCCAGATGATTTTTACAGATGTGGAAACTGAGGTAAACAGGGTTAAGTGACTTATACAGTGTCATACAGTACGTGTCTGATGCCAGATTTGAACTCAGGGAGATAAGACTTCCAGACTCCAGGCCTGGTACTCTATGCACTGTACAACCTAGCCAGAAAAAAAAAAGATACAAGTTTAGGTATTATAGAATGTTGTAGAGAGCATCCTGTATTGAATTCTTTACTTATCCATTGGTCTCTGTGTGACCTCAGTCAAATTACTAGTCTTCTGTGCTCTTCAGTTTCTTTATCTGTAAAATGAGGGCTGGAAGCTTGGTGTAGTGGAGAGAGACTAATACTTGATTTTGGAGGACTAAGGTTGGAATCCTACCTTTGCCTACCTATGCAAACTTGGGTAAGTCATCTGATAAAAAAAGAGTTGGATTTAATGATCTGTAATGTCCCTTTCAGCTCTTAGAAAAATGATAATTTCATTGATTCATTGATTCATTGATTCATTCATCCATTCATTCATTTGTTTAGTAATTCATTCATTCATCTAATTATTCGTTTATGAAGACTAGGTATTATTATTTTGTCCAGGCTAAAAGAACAGAGACTACTCGTTAGACCATTCATTATCACTGAATAGAATGAGAACTTTGACCTGCTCTGTGTCCAACCTGGGTTGTTTTCCCCCTTCTTTAAGCCACCTGGTAGTCCCTAGTTCCTGGGAAGTCATCATATTGATAACAAACTGAGTGTGGGCACCTGATCAGTATAATTTACTGCAGCTTATAAATTCCCAGTAATAAGGATCTGCTAACCTTAGCCTCCCCAGCAATTACAAGCACAAGCTACCTTGACCAGCCTACCTGTGTTTTAATATAACAGATTTCCTTTGTAATCCTATATATGTTGTTGTATTCATTTAAAAAACATTATTCTGAGAAGGGGAGTCCCGAGGTTTCATCAGACAGCCAAAAAGGTCCATGAGATAAACATATTTAAAAAGAATAAGGCTAAGAACCCCTGCCCTGAGGTTTTCAGATTTTTGCCCTGAAAAATCTTTATCCACTATTTCTAGGTTCCTGCTGGTGGTAGTACATAAGCCTCATGTAACTCTCCAGAAGCATGCAGCAACATCAAGTTTGACAAGTGTGAAGATGTTCTCCATCAGACACATGTCCCAGCAAGACAGAAGACATCTCTGTCATTACTTACAGGTCAACAAATGTCTGATAACCCTTAGAAGGGAGTCGGCCACCATCACTAGTCACCACCTCTTCCTTTAAGCCCTACTAAGGGATAACTCTTCTGCTGCTATCTATATCAATATTTCCACATCAATGTTTCTTATTCTTATCCAAAGAGAGTCCAACTCTTCTACAGAAAGAGTATCTTACCTATTACTTACCTAAATATGTTTAATGGTCCCTCTCCTTGTTTTCGTTCTCTGAGGCCCATTTTGCCATCTTCTCAGCTCCTAACACAGATCTGGGTTTCCTCTGTGACTTCAGATTCCTTTTTATCATTGTTTTAAATTTTCAATAATTCTGCCCCACTTTTTCAAGGAATACTTTGTTTCTTTCATTAAACTGGAGAGCAGAGAAACATTGCTCCAGTCATTTCACTTTTTCTTCTTAGGAAGAAAACTGTACCTTGGAAATATATGACCGCTACTTGGCATAGGAAAAAATACAAAGAGAATACTTACTGTGCAAAATTGCAAAATGCTCCTTGCTTTCCATACTTGTAGATGTAAAGGACTTTTGACCTCTGACATCCCTGCCTATATTCCTTGTAGACAACCTTTGTGATAAGTTACTGGGACTAGTTATTTGATGACTACAGGGTCAGGTCCATTTTAGTATGGTTGACTCCAGCACAAACTCTTAGAAAGCAGGGAACATGATTTGTTAATTTTTATATCCTATAAAGGGCCTTCAACAGAGTAAATATTTGCTCAGTAAATATTTACTGAGATATTAGCAAGTACTTAATGGACATTAGTTGATGTCCACCTGAGAAAGAAAATGGAACACAAGACAGGAGTTTGGGCTATAAGCATCAGTGGATAATCCAGGAGGTAGAGGAGGACAGGAGTGATTTCTCGGCTTTATGCCATAATAGGGTAACTGGTTTAGAGTTAGGAGACCTTGGTTCAAGTCTTGGATCTGCCAATTACATGTTCTGTTATTAGGAGCAATTTCCTTTACCTTTGAGTTCCCTCCTCTGTAAAATGGGCATAATAATTTTGCACTATTTTACATAATTATGATGACCACATGACCAGAAGATCATAGTTTTAGAACTCAAAAGGATTTTAGAGTTCATCTAGTCCAACCTTGTCATTATAGAGAGCAAAAGGTAGTTTGATCTGCCCAAGACCATATAGGTAGTATCAAAACCAAAATTTGAACTTATATTCTCCAACTCAAACACAACACTCTTTCTTCCATACCAAGTTATAGAAATGTTTACATCACTCTTCTGTTATTTACTAGCTGGGGAACTTAGGTAAGTCACTTAACTTCCCAGGGTCTCAATTTACTCCTCTGTAAATAATGGGGTCTAACTAAAAAAGAATGGACTCTGAAGTTTTTTCCAGTTCCAAATCTATGACACCATGATTCTACTTTCTAGTTTTGTTGAAGGATAGGTCTTCCCCTTCCACTCAAAACTCTCTCTCAAACAACCTTTACTTAGTACCCTCTACTTCATATTCAATCCCTCCCCCTCCACTGGCTCCTATCCATATTCTATATCCCTTTTCAGGACTTAGGCTACACAAAAATACTTTCTCTGTACTCTTCTACCTCCCATCTGGCTCTTCTCATCTCTCTCTCTCTCTTCCCTTTTACTGCTAAACTTCATTAAAAATGTGCCTATACCCAATGCCTTCACTTTCCATCCATTCTCTCCTCAATCATTTGTAATCTGAAACTGCTCTCTCCAAGCTTCATTTTGGATGTTCTAGGAGTGAGATGCTGATGGACCATCAAGGTAGAGATATCCTATAGGCAATTGGGGATGCCAGTGTGCAGTTCAGATGAGATGTTAGATTTGGGAGGCATGTGCATAGAGTTAATAGTTAAAACAAATGTAGTAAATGAGATTACTATAAAATAGATTGTATATAGGGAGGAGGAGGAGACCTGGGAGAATGTGTTATGCTTAAAGTCATGAGGTAGAGAGTATGTGGCAGACTAGAGTTAACAGGAAGATGAAGATTCCAAAAAGGTTTCGGTGACTGGGAGATATTTTGAGAGAGTAGTTACAATTGAATGATGGGGCAAAAGCCAGAATCAATGCCATGGAGAAGAAGAGAAAGAGGAAGGAATAAGGGATGGAAAACTTTTATTTTTTTAAGACTGTTTTTCCCTATCTCACCCAGGCTAGAGTGCAACTGACTTTCAAGGGTCTGATCCCATGACTATCTAGTCTATGGACAATTTAAAAAAGAAATTTAGTATTAGAAGGAAAGAGTGAGAAGAGAAAGCACTTGGATGCAGTAGGATGGAAGAAGGATTTTTATTGTTTTATTGGGTTCTTTTCTCAGTTGTTTTTAAAATTTAGGGAGATCTAAATCAAGTGGTGAGGCAGCATGATCAGTGGGTGGAATATTGGACTTAGAGTCAAGGAGACCTGTGATTGAGTCAAGTCATTCATCTCTGTAAGCCTCAATTTCCTCAATTGTAAAATGAATATCCTAATAACACCTGTTTTGTAGAACTATTGTAAATATCAAATGCGTATACAATCAGGTTAAAAAGTCTGGACCTCATGTGGAGCAAGGTTAATGGAGCCCATCACATTCATCACTTGTCTGTTCACCCCTTGGGCTTGCCCTTTGACTCATTTACTTATTTAATTTTTATCATTTTCAATCCTAGAGTGATGCAAGGCTATATTTTGATATTTTGTTTCTTACTAATTATAATAAAATTATTATTTTCACTAATTTGCTTGAATCCCTTCATTAATTATTATGATTATTATATTTAATTTTAGTTTATTTAATATATATGATTTTTAAATCAATTGGAAAATTTCCTTTCCAAGTAGTAGTTACTCATATAAAATTTATTAACAAAAATAGATAAATCTAAGAAACATTAAGTATTTATTATATTTTGGCTATGAGAAAGTTTATAGTCACAATCCCCTCAAACCCTCAATATAACAATAGTAGATAACTCCTTTTCACTTCCTGAAAGACAATATCAAATTCACTCCAGACATGATTAAAGTCTCTCAAGAATTTTTCTCATATTTTTCCTGAAGATTAAGTTTAAACTCAGTCTCTCAGGAAGTACATTATATTAGTACTTCTTTTTTCATCTCCCCAGCCATCATAAGGATACTTTCAAGCTAACACTTTTGATAGTCTCTATCAAAAAACCTCTTCCCAAGGTAACATAATTCCATTGGAGAGGGAAAAAAGTCCCTCTATTTTCTCTCTTTTTCACAATTTATCTCACAGATCAAAATTAACCCACATACTTTCTTTGATTCCATATAGAGAACACCTTATAAGAAGACATTTTCCACTAACTTCTAACTTCCAACACAAAGTTTTCTCACAACTACATATGACTCAAAAATACAATAATAATATCTACATTCTCTAAGAAAGAGCAATTTTTTCCCTTTTCAAATATATTTTTGTTGATATGTTTTGTATAACAAAGAATTTTTTTTTAATTTAAGGAAGAAGTAGAGGAAAAAATTAGTAAAACAATTCTGATGTTGCATATGCCATGTTCCACCCTTGTGAATGAACCTCTACCGCTTAAAAAAAATTGAAGAGAGGAATCTTGTCATCTTTTTTTCTTTGGAGTCAAGTTTGGACTTTATATTACATTTATATTTATATTATATTTATAATTTCACAATATTGTTTCATTTGTTCTATGGTGGCTGATCTTTCCATTGGTATTGTTGTAGTCATTGTGTACAATGTTCTCCTGACTCTACTTATGTAACTTTGAATAAGTTCATATAAGTCTTTATATGTTTCTCTGTCTTCATAACATTTGTCATGTCTTACAGTATAATAATATTCCATTAAATTTATGTGCCAAAATTTATTTAGCTAGTTGATAGTTGATGAGGATATACTTTGTTTCTGAGTCTTTGCTACCACAAACAGCACTGTTATAAATCTTTTGGTGCTATATGGATGCATTCTTTTTGTCCATGACTGACTTGGGGTATATACCTAGCAATAGAATCTCTGGGTCAAAGTCTTTGTACATTTTAGTCACTGTATTTGCATAATTTCAAATTGCTTTCCAGAATGCTTGTGCCAATTCACAGCTCCAACAACAAGGCATTAATATGCTTGCCTTTCCCCAGTCCCTAAGACAGCAAATTGAAAAAGCAGAACACTTCGAAAACCCTATAGCCCAATGTGAATTTCACCTCTTATTCTTTGTTTATCTGACATTAATTGTCTTTGGGACTTTGTTTGTCTCAGTTTCCTCATCCATGACATGAAGGAGTTGGACAGGATGACCTATGAGGTACCTTCTAGGTTTAGACTTGTGATCCTATGAACCAATGAGGAGGGAGAGATTAGAGATCCCTGGGGCTGAGGAAGGCTTGTTTGGGTGTATCCCTCAAAGTATAGGATGTAAGCAACTGTAGTCCACCAGTTGCAAGTACTTTGCAGCTAAAAATTAAGATGTGCGTTAAGGATCCCACTTTTTCTTGACTTCCCTTTTAACTCCTTGCCCCCTTCTCCTCTTAGTTCTTGCAGGCAACATCAAGTTTCTGACAACAGATGAGGCTTTGCCTCCAGCTTCCTGTGGTTCACCTCAGCTGCCAAGAGAAAAAAAGAGAGAGAAAGGAATATCTGTTTTCCCTTCACCTTTTCCACATCTGGAGAACCAAGCTAAGCCTTGAAAGAAAACTGATGGGTGGAGATAAATGTGCTGGACAAATTTTATTGTCAATGCAGGAACTGAAATTAAGTACAGTGTGCTTCCCTGTAGGAACTGGAGAGTTTTGACAAACTGGGATTAATGAGGGGGAAATGGTGATGCTGATTTGAAGTGAATACAGAGAATTTATAATTCCAGGATGGACCAAGTAAGATATCTGATTGGGAAATATATTTCCATATATTTTCTAGAATCAGATCAGACCTTCGGGATAAACACAGTGGGGGGGGGGGGTGTCAATGTATAGAGGTGAAGGGGCCCTGGGAAACCTCCTATTCCCAAATACCTCCCTCATAGTTTTATGGATTTAGAATTGGAAAAACCTTAGAAGCTATCAAATCCAAACTCTTTATGTTATCCTATTAATTCCCTATCACCTTCAGGAAAAAGTAGAAAATCCTCTCTCTTTTTTTGGCATTCAAAATCATTTGTAATTTACTTCACTCCTCCCCCCTCCATACATCTCTAGTCTTCTTACACCTAACCCTCCTCCACCTTCCATGAAAATGTTCTCTTCAAACCACTGACACCAACTTCCTTATTTTTCCTTGATGGAGATACTCTATCTCAGGCCTAGACATTTTCTCTGATTATCCCCCATGCCAAAATGCCTCTGGGCTTCCCTAGATTCCCTGGCTCCCTTCAACTTCTAGATACAATCCTACCTTCCAGAGTAAGCCTTTCTCAATCCCTCCTAATTCTTGTGTCTTCTCTTTGTTGACTACAGTTATCCCTTCCACATCATGGGTGTGTTAGGGGCATCCCCCTTTGCCTCTCCCTCTTCCTAGTGATCTGGAAAATTCAGGTAAAATTTATAGGGGTAGACCCTTAACCTTAATTTTTCTTTAAGAAATTATATAAGGACTTAGTCTTTTCTCATATGATGCCAGAGTCCAACAAAATGCCTTTTTTATAACAATGCTGCATTTCTGAGTCTCTAACTTTTCTCTTATAAATATAACAATATAATAATAAATAAATAATAAAATATAACAATAAAATAAAAAAATAAGTCTGCTGGTCTTCTTGTGTTATCTGTGGCTTTTGCAAAACTTCCGAAAAATTCTCATTTAATTTCTTATGCTGATCTACTATATATGGAAACTGCAATGGGAAAAGTCACAGTGTGGAAGGGATTTCCTATTTATCTTGCATCCATTTTTTTTTTACATAGTTGTTTCCATATTGTCTTTTCCATCTCCCCAGTAAACTGTGAGTTTGTCAAGGGCAGGGGCTATCTATTACCTTTCTTTGTTTCACCAGTACTTAGCACAAAACCTATGCATAAGTAGGTATTTAAACTGATTGTTAACAGATAGGGAGACTGAGGCATGGAGAAGTTAAGTGACTTGCCCAGGGTCACACATCTAGCTTCACAGGATATGAATCTTGATTCTTTCTGACTTTAAGTTGAGCATTCTGTATTCACTACAATATGTTGCTTCTTAATCTATTTATCTGATAAGGTACCAAGGAAATTCCAACTTTAGAGAATCATTTCCTTGACTCTTGGATCTACTATTTTGAGATTACTTTTAAAATGCAGATGCTATTGGGAGGAAGTCACACTTTATCTTAAGATAAGAGAGTGGAGAGAGGTGGCTATGAATTAACCTAAAGAATACAAAGAGGTTCTTAGGTCTTAAAATGCTTATTGTGGTTGTTGAAGTGGTCACAGCAAAAAATGAGGTGTAAATCACTTTAAGTAAAAAGCCCATCCTTAAGCTAAGTTGACACAGTTTAAATGGGGGACTGTATGTGACTTACCTGGGGCAACTAAGTGTCTTCAGAGGTCCTGGGGGTCTGCAGATCTCCCCTCTGAAACCAGATCATGATAGATGACTAATGTTCTCATTCTGTTGAATAGCTATGTTGTTCCTCTTGTGGGCAAGGATGTGCAAAGGGGTCCCTGAAATGTCTTGTCATTCAAGAGCAGTATCCAGAGGCCTATTTCAGAGGTCTAGAGCAATGATTCTCGACCTTTTAAAAGCCATGGATTCCTCTGTCAGGGTGGTGAAGCCTCTGAACCCCTTCTTAGAATAATGTTTTTAAATGCACAAAAGAAATCACATAGTATTACAAACCAGTTGTATTGAAATATTGCTATCAAATTTTTAAAAAATAGTTCCTTGTTCACAGATCCTTAGTCAAAAAGGCCTTGTCTAGAGAAATCTATCCCCTTACCTAAGAAGTGAGGTCTCCAAAGGGATTCCACCCATGTCTGCCTACCTTAGAAACTTAATAACAGTATGACCCTGGATATGTCCCTTAACCTCTGTCTGCCTCAGTTTTCTCAGTTGTAAAATGGAGATAATAACAGGACCTACTTCACAGAATTTTGTGAGGATCAAATGCTTAGGACAACGCCTGGCACATTTCCTTTCATCCCTCCTTCCCTTCCTTCCTTCCTTCTTTCCTTCTTTCCTTCCTTCCTTCCTTCCTTCCTTCCTTCCTTCCTTCCTTCCTTCCTTCCTTCCTTCCTCCTTCTTTCCTCCTTCCTTCCTTCCTTCCTTCCTTCCTTCCTTCCTTCCTTCCTTCCTTCCTTCCTTCCTTCCTTCCTTCCTTCCCACCCACCTTCTATCCTTCTCCACAAGGTCACTGGTTAATACATTGCCAAATTGCCTGGGGCTGTCACACCTGGTATTAAAAAGCAACATTTCTCCACCTGGTTCCCACCTACTTCTTATCCTAAGGATGAGCCACTAGGTACCTGGTGGTCCCTTCATCTCTCCTAGGCAGAACACAACATCACTAAGACAAATGACCCCTAGCAGGGAGTGCATGGTCAAGTTTAGGTTAAACTGAATGATTTCTGAGATCCCTTTCATTTCCAAACTTCTATAATTTTGTGAACTGAGAAGGTACTAAGCAACTCATACAGGATCAAGAAATCTCAGAGTAGGAAAGGATTCTACAGAGTATATCTAATAAGAACTCTTTCTACAATAACCTTGATAAGTAATCTTCTGTTTGTAAAATGTGGTGTAATGGGAAAAGTGTGGACTTTGGAATCAGAAGACTTTCCTGGGTTCCATTCTTGACACTGATACCTACTTCCTATGTGTCCTTGAGCAAGTCACTTAATTTCCATGGTCCTCTGTCTCCTCATTTGTAAAACAAGAGGGTTGAACTAAATGGCCTCTGAGCTTTCCTCCAGCTCTAAACCTATGATCCCAATGATCTCCAGTGACCTGCTACCTTCCAAGGCAGTCCGTGCCAATTTGGGACAGCTTATATCGTTAGGAAGATTGTTCCCCCTATCATATTACCTCTAATTCAAACAATTATCTGTTGATGTTGACAAGAGGAAGAAATAGGAGGAGGAGGAAGAAGAGGAAAATAAATGCATTCGTTACTGTCTGGTTGGCATTCCCATGGCCTCAATAGGGTACTTTGTTTCCTTACTCCATATCTGAAGCTTCATCACAACACTTGGGAGAAGACCAACTTCCACCCTTTTTTGTGAGGCTCAGTATAAGGTTGTGCAAATATGGTCCTGGAATGTTTCCTTCCTTATGCTGCAATTTCTACCATTCCTCACATTTTCCCCTCCTCCCGATGTCTTCTCTCCCCAAGTACACAGCGCTTATCCCACTGAAGTGTGCCAGGGACCATCTGGCAGGTCTTGTCAGCGGTAAAACCAACACCATCTGCTGGGGACGTACCGCCCCCTCACCCTCCTTCAATCCATCTCATCCCTACCCACTTGGTCCCTCCTTGCCCAGTTCTCTCTCATCTCTTGTTAGACGTTCTTCATATCTGAAGCCCGCCTTCTTGAATGGAAT
The DNA here is from genome assembly GCA_011680675.1 of Gymnobelideus leadbeateri. Lineage (NCBI taxonomy): Eukaryota > Metazoa > Chordata > Mammalia > Diprotodontia > Petauridae > Gymnobelideus > Gymnobelideus leadbeateri. The sequence goes on from WOXC01003891.1 coordinate 440,882, forward strand.
CTGTTTGCCTCCTTCCTACTCCTTGTGCTTGGGATATAGACATTTATCCCTCCAGAAACTCCCCTCTTCTTCCCTTGAGGCCAAACTGAAGATACCCAGATTTTAGGACTGGCTCAACCCAAACAAGACTTTGAAGCAAAGCTAGAAAGTGGTTTTTACCAGGAAATCTCCCAATTTTTTTTTCCGCTTGACTCCTTTATTTTCTGTGGTCTCTAAATTTCTTTAGGAGATACCCAACCCTTTGTATTCAAATTTGCTCTTTCCCTCCTGCCCCTATCTGTCCCATTTGCAGAGAAATTATAAATTCTCATCCCTAGACTGTAGAGAACTGAATTTGGGGTTAGAGAACCTGGTTTCAGACCTCAGCCTTTCAAATGACCATCTGGGTCATCTTGGGCAAACCAGGGCCTCACTTTTCTCATTTGTAAAAGGAAGGGACTGTTTTAGATGACTCCTGAAACCCATGAGCCGGGTGTGTTTGAAAATATACTACACTGACACAATGGAACAATTTATTCAGTAACAATATTATAAAAACAAACAACTTTGAAAGACTTAAAAATCTGATACATGCAATGACCTACCACGTTTCCAGGCGATCAGTGATGATGAGTGCTGCCTACTTCCAGACAGAGAGGTGATGAACTCAAGAGAAAGACTGAGGCTTGCATTTTGGATGTGACAAATGTGGAAAATTTGTTTTGTTTGCCTATACATATTTGTTACAAGAGGTGTCCCACACATTGAGGGGAAGGTGAAAATGAGAGGGAGAAAAAACAGATTGCTAATTTAAAAATTTTTTCAAAAAGAAAGAAAAATAATTATAATTCCATAAAAGCAATTTTGCATATTGAAAGAGACCTCCACTTAAGAGACCAGGGTTAAAGAACCTGCTATGTCAAGGGTGGCTAGGTGGTGCAATGAATAGAGCACCAGCCCTGGAGTCAGGAGGACCTGAGACACTTAACACAAAAACTAGCTGTGTGACCTTGGGAAAGTCACTTAACCCCAGTTGCCCCTCCAAAAAGCAAAAAAAATAAAATAAAATTTAAAAAAGAACCTACTCTGTCACTCATCAACCATGGGATCTTGTCAAAGATGCTTCCCATTGTTAAGCCTTCATCATGTAAAGATAATAATAGGTACCATTGACACCTTGTTTTAAGGTTTCAAATGTGCTTTATATACACTACTTTATTTGGACCTCACAAACTGCCCAGTGCAGATAAGATTATCCCTTTCCTGCAAGTGAGGAAATCAAGGCTTACAGAGATGAGGAGACTTGTTTATGACTACCTAGTTAACAGATTTTAAAGGCAAGATTCAAATTAGGTTCTTTTTGGTTCCAAATGTAGCACACCATACCCTCTGCCATTCTATTTCTTGCCCTATCTCAGAAATTTCTTGCTCTCAAAGCCAATGTGAGGGTCAAATTCCAAGCAATTGAGGGTCAATTGATTCCAAGCAGGGGTAATATGTTATGGTCACTAACATCACAGTCACCTTCCCACACATTGTTCACATGTAAGTGAGTCTCACCACAGGGTGCACACAGAAAATACTACGTTAAAAGCTGTCAGTGACACTCATGCCCAAGCTCATAGCCAAACAATCATAGTTAAAGCTGTCGTGATTAACTCTTGCTAGTGACCTGTGTAAACTTAAAAGTTCTATAGAAATAGGAGTTATTCTTATTATCCCTTTTATTACCACAGTATTCTCATCCTTTCAATGAATTTCAAATAGAAATTGTGCTTGGCCAAGTCACTTTCCTGCTAACATCACTTCACCCTAACTGTTGTATGGGCCATTGCACAGGTGGCTAAAACAATTGATTTTTTTGTCTGTTTTTTTAATAAAAGCATTAGAACATAACATTCTCTGCATGCTCACAGAAATCATCCTTGGTATAACTCCAGTAGCAGACAAGATAACAGGTGATATGTACCTAATTCTGTCCCCATATCATTTTGGTTTCTTCTCCTAGGATCCTATATTTTAAAACTTTCATATAAGCATGGTGATTACAACTATTTGGTATGGAAACATCTATTTTTAAAAATTATTCTTAAATTTATGAATCAATGATAACAGAAAATTATTTGATCTGTAGTAATATTCCAAATTCAATGCAATTTATTGATTTAGTGCTAAAAGATATTTTGAAGTCTGCTTTTGTAGGATGGAGGTTTATTATCTGTCAATCCATGAAAGATCATAAAATTCAGGTAAAAATCTAGTCACCAGCTCATGTCTTTTTTTTTTATTTTTGGAGGGCAATTGGGGTTAAGTGACTTGGCCAAGGTCACATGGCTAGTAAGTGTTAAGTGTCTAAAGTCATATTTGAACTCAGGTCCTCCTGACTCCAGGGCCTGTGCTCTATTCACTGTGCCACCTAGCCACCCCCAAACTAGCTCGTGTCTTACCAAGAGTTCAGTAGGTCTGAGATTTTTGTAACCTGAAGTGTTATGTTGACCGGCTTTTATTGTCCCTTTGCATTATCTGCATTGATCACTAAATCTGGGCTCCTTAACCCTTCACTAATTTCTAATAGTGGTGACATGATTTTGAATTACTATCATGGATTCCTCCATTTCCATGAATAAACCTAGAAAATTCAGCCATTTGTCTGACACATCTTTGTCAATATATTCTTGGCTGAGTTCATGCAGATTTTGCTCATGGAAGGCCTATCGATTTTATTTCTGTATCTTAGCTACTTCATAGACTCCATCCAGAAGCAAAGCATTTTTTGTTACACTTGACAAATTCAAAAGGTGTCTGCCTCTCATCAGTATTTGTCTGGTGAAGTGATGTCTATGTATTCCAAATGTATTTCATTAGGTTTCTGACTTATTTATCCTGTGGTCTGACACTGTCACTCGAACCTCTTGCTATTTTTGTCAAGAAGGTATCCCTCTTTCTGTATATACTTTAGTATGATGGTCCCTATGTTTATTATTAAGGCAGCTAGGTAACACAGTGTATAGAGTGCCTGGCCTGGAGTCAGGAAGAGGTGAGTTCAAATCCAGTCTCAAATACTTACTAATTGTATGACTCGGGGCAAATCACTTAACACTGTTTGCCTCAGTTTTCTCATCAATGACCTAGAAAAGGAAATGACAAACCACTGCAGAATCTTTGCCAAGAAAACCACAAAAATGGTCAAAAAAGTCTAACACAACTGAAATGACTGAATAACATGTTTTGTTATTATTTCATTAATAAAGTATGGAATTCATTGTTACTACTACTTTCTAAGAGGGGGTATGATACGAACATAAATATGGTATAAGGTATTAATTATGTGATAGGACAAAGTATTCTAGGAAAATTTGAGGAAGGGGAGGAAATATATCCCAAATCCAATGTTGAACACTGTGGTTAATACAAGAAATATGTTATATCATCTCTGTCTTCAAGGAATTTGGAGAGGCAAGACACGTACGTATAGGGGATGAAGAGGGGGTAGTTTGTCTTTGACAATTGATTTTTTGCTTCAACTCCCACTTGATGTAGTCATAGAAAGCAATAGAGACAGATTATAGAAGTAATGGGGTATAACTTTGTTGATGAGATGTTAAACTATAAAAATGTGGGCTCCTCTGGTTAGTACCCAAAGCTGAAGCTTTGGTGAGTCTAGGCAGAGAGTGTGACAACTACGTTTATACCAGAGGTTAGGAGTTGGGGCAAAAGGGGATTCTCTGTGCTTTTCCTCTGCCATTGACCATGGTGACAAATTTCCAGGATTGGCAGCCTTAGCTATTTAAAGGCTTCTAAGGGGATGGCCAATTTTTTATAGTCTAATGTCCAGACTTTCTCTGTAATACAGTTAAGAAACTTGATTGCACTTTTTAAAGGCAACCATTCATTTTCATTTTTACAGTTTAACACATGAATTCATAGCCTCTGTTATCTGCACTGTCATGGGGATTAAGGTGGAAATCAATTGGTCAGAGACCAACTATTGCCCTCCACACACAAAAATACTAGAAAACAACATAATGCTATGCATAGGAGTCCAATGTGTAGGAGCTTTGAAGGGAGGGGATTGCTATAGCCCATGGTGAGGTAATCATGAACGGCTTCCTGGGAAATGCAGAGGTGAGCTGGCCTTGGAAGGTTTTAGGGGATAAGAAAAGCAGAGAAGGGACAGCTTTCTATTTAAAAAAATATTTCTATTTATTTCATTAAATATTTCCCAATTACATGTAAGAAATTATAACAAACATTTAAAAAAATTTCAAGTTCCAACTTCTCCTACCTCCTACCCCTTGCTTCTCCGTGAGAAGGTGAAAAATTTGATATCTATTACATATATGAAGTAATGCAAACTTATTTCCATATTAGCCATGGTATGAAAGAAAACACAAATAAAAGAAAACAACAGAAATAAAGTTGTTTTTTAAAGTTTGCTTTGGTCTACATTCAGAGTTCATAAGTTTTCTCTCTAGAGGTAGATAACATTTTTCATCATGGATCCTTTGTAACTGTCTTGGATCATTGTCTTGATCAGAGTAGCTAAGTGTTTCACAGCTGATCATCCTTACAATATTGTTGTTACTATATACAATGTTCTCTTAGTTCTGTTAACTTCACTTTGCAGCAGTTCATATAAATCTTTCCTAGGTTTTTCTGAAATCAGCCTGCTCATCATTTCTTGTAGCACAATAGTATTCCATCACAATCATATACCATAACTTATTCACCTATTCCCCAAAGGTCAGGCAACCCCTTGATTTCAAATTCTTCGCTATCACTAAATGAGCCGCTATGAATATTGTTGTACAAATGGGTCCTTTTCTCTTTTCTTTGATCTTTTGAGGAGGCAAACTTAGTAGTATTATTGCTTTGTCAAAGGGCATGTACAATTTTATAGTCATTTAAGGCGGCTAGGTGGCGCAGTGAGTAGAGCGTCGGCCCTGGAGTCAGAAGGACCTGAGTTCGGATCCGACCTCAGACACTTAATGCACACACAAACAAAAAAAAACCTAGCCATGTGACCTTGGGCAAGTTACTTAACCCCAAATGCCCCCCAAAAAGCAAAAAAAAAAAAAAAAGAAATTTTATAGTCATTTGAGTGTAGTTCCAAATTGTTCTCCAGAATGGTTGCACTAGTTCACAACTCCACAAACAAAGCATTAATGAAAGGGACCACTTTCTAAATAAAGAAAATTGTTTAAGCAAAGGTATTGAATTAGGAGTAGGCATAGGGAGTCTTAAGAGAATGGAGTGCTTGTAGATGGGATGTAACGGACCTTATAAAATATAAGATAGGATCTCAGGGCTAGAAGGGACCTTAGCCCTCCCCTCATGTCAGAATTTGTCTTCCTATACTCCCAGTAGTCATTTGCCCAACCTTTTTCAAAACATCTAGTGCTGGAGAATTCACTATCTCCCAAAGCATTCTGTCACATTATGGAATAGCTCTGACTATTTGCTTCTCACGTACTTTCCTTCAACTCTAGCCTACTGTAATAGCCTTTGATTGGTGTCTCGACCTCTAATCTCTCTTGATCCCAGTCTATCCTCCACTAAGCAGTCGAACTGATCTTCCTAAAGTACAGGTCTGACCATGACATCACGGCCCCCATGCCCACCCCCATTCAATAAACTGGCAATTTCCTACCACTTCCAGGATCAAATATAGAATCCTCGGTTTGATGTTCAATGCTCTTCAGAACCTGACCTCTTCCTACTTTTCCAATTTCTTGCACCTTGCTATGCCCATCTCACATATGTGTGTGTACATATACACATGCACACATGTACACACATATACAGACACACACATATATCCACATATTTGTGTGTATGTACATATAGACACACAGACATACATACACACATATATAGTTTGTACATAGATGCTTGCATGTCATCTTATCTTCCTTTTGTATCCCCAGTGTTCAGCCCAGTGTCTGGAACATACTAAGAACTTAACAAATGTTTGTTGACTGACTGACTGGCTTTACTTATTCAGAACTGTTGGAAAATTTATGGGCTAGCTAATCCACCTTTGGGTAGGCGTCTAATCAGATTTCAAGATTAAGCAGGATTGTGTATATACATATGTGTGTGTGTATATGTATATGTTTAGATACACACACATATCTATATATGTAGTAATTATATTGGAAATATCTGGTAATTATACTTCACTAAAGTTCTTCTCTCATGCCTCACTATGGTGTTGAGCTCATTGACTTTTCCAATGGGCTGTCAGGGTTTACCCAATGGAAAATTTCATTCATGGATCCAACAATAGACTGTATTTCCATCAACTAAATGTAGTTCCTTAACAGAGAGTTGGTCACCATGAATTAAATTTTGGTTACAGGAAATTTATTAAGTGTTTACTTTGTACCAGACACTGTGCTAAACACTCAGGGTATAAAAAAGGAAATATTAATAAATAACCAGAAAAATAAACAAGTAAATGAATATACAAATCAATGAAGGTGTGAGTAAACAAATAAAAATATTTAAGTGAATAAATGAAACAATCAACTGATAAGGAAGGAAACTGTCTCCTAAGGCACAGAGGGATTGTAATCTACTCTAGTGAAAGGAGCACATGCACTAATGAAATAACAGATCCATGAAGTAGGGAAATAATAACACAGAAATGATGAGGTATAGTGGATAAAGAGGAACTGGAAGGCTCCTTTTTACCTTTCCTTTCAATCAGTCATATTTATTATTAAATCAAGCATTTATTAAGTACTTACCATTTGCCTAGCACTGGGGATATAAAACCAAAATAGCCCTTGCCCTCAAGGAGCTTACAGTCTATCAGGGGAAATAACATGCACACATTTAAATACATAGAAAATAAATTTAAGGTAATATGGGAGTAGCACTAGCAGTTTAGGGCAATCAGGAAAGGCTTCATGTAGTAAGTGGTGCTTGAACTGAACTCTAGAGAAAGCTAGGGATTCTAAGAGACAGGGGATGAGGGAAGAGTGCATTCTAAGCATGGAGACAACCTATACAAGGAGAGAAGAGGAGAGGAAAAGGGAGAAGGGAGAGGAGAAGAAAAAAAGGAAGGGGAGAGGAGAAGAAAATTTATGTATTTGTTTGCTTATTTATTTGTTTGTTTGCTTATTTAGTGCTTGCTATATACCAGGTACTGTGCTAAGCTGGAATGTTGTGTGTGGAGGAAAAAGAAGATCAATTTGAATTATGTGTAATAAGCCTGGAAGTGTAGGCTGGGGCCAGATTGTGAGTAAAAGGCTTTAAATGCCAAACAGGCATTTTTATTCAATCTTAAAGGCAAAGGGGAGTCCCTACAGCTCATACAGCCTCTGCATGAACACTTCCAATAACAAGGAGTTCACTAGCTCCTGAGGTGTTAACTAGAATCCTCCTTCCAGGTTGAAATTGATCCATCTTCCAACCCCATTGGAGCTTCTGGTCTTTGACAATGGCATAAAAATATTGTGAAATCTCTCACTGAAATCCAGCTGGTCTGTATCTATGATAGTCAGCTTCTCTAGCTACCCTATATAAAGGAAATGTGGCTCTTTTGCCAAGGAAATGGGACTCTTTTGCCATGACCTGTTCTAAGTAAACCCAAGGTAACCTTTAATGATCGATACTGTTCTTCCTAAGTGCTCCTCAACTAGGAAATGAGGCCACTTCTTAAAAAGCTTCCTCCATACACTAAATTTGAAATTTCAAGCAAAAAAAATTAAATGTATTGCCTTTTGCTTATTCACAAAATTCTTTGAGTATATTGTTTTTCCCAAGAGAACTATGAAGTTGTCCATCAGAGACTTTTTTTCTATAGAAGATAGATGGAGACTCTTTAAAAGCACACTGATATCTCCTTTGTCTGCTATTTTTTGCTTTACTCAGACTATATTCAACTTTTAAAAGTGAAAATTGAGGCTTCTTTCATAGTGAGATGATAGCAGGTGTAGTGGGTCTCCTGTAGAGGATTTCAAGATAGAAGAGATCTTAGAGGTCATCTAGGGTGACCCCTTCCTTTTATTGATGAGGGAACTGTTGTCCAGAAAGTTTCAAAGATTTTCCCAAGGTGACATAGATAGTAAGTGGCAGAAATAGGATTTACACTTAGATATTCATCCTCCATGCCCCTAGGTGGTGTAGTGGATCAAGTACTAGGCCTAGAGTCAGGAAGACTCATCTTCCTGAGTTCAAATCTGTCCTCAGACACTTACTAACCAAATGACCCTGGGCAAGTCATTTAGCCCTATTTGCTTCAGTTTCCTCAAATATAGTCTTTCCACTGTACCACATCATCTCTACTACCTCTCACATAGGGTTATTGTGCTCCGTTAAAACAAAAGCTCTGTAGAAAAAGAAAACAATAATTCTCCCTATTAGGCATCTCCAATCCCATCCTCCATAATGTGTAGCATTGGGCCCTATATATAGGGAGTGAAAAGTGACTGGACTTGTGAATTCATTGATATAAGTAACTCCAAGATGAGTAGACTCCCTCCATTGCTGTGGCTTGGCACTCTGTTCTGCAATATAGTTGTTTCTGAGAATTGCCCTGGGTTCAGAGAGGTTAGGTGATTTTCCCAGGATCACAATCAGATTATGTCAGAGGCTAGACTTGAACTCAGATCTTCGAGCTCTAAGACAGACTCTCTATCCACTTCAGCCTGTTCCCTCTCACACATAGGAAACACTTAATTAATTATCTTGAATATATTAATTTAAACCATCCAGGAATAATCATGAGGAGAACCTTGGGTTTTCACACATATTTCCCTATTTGTAGCTTCCTGTTTTCCTCCCCTTCGTCCAGCTTTCAGAATGCTCACTATATTTCTGCCAGCATTATCTGTTGATCACCATCTGTGAAACACATTCTGTAATTCTCACTCAGTCTGTGTCTTTGCCACTGTGCCCCAGGGGAAAGTCTGTGTTTTTATTTCAGACAGGGCTACCTTAGGTATCAGCATGTAGACAGCACTAAGGTTGGGATAATCACAGAGACATTGAAATGTTTTCCTATCCTCCCCCTCTTGGTCCAAGACTACCTGTCACACTAGACTTTGCTAGCATTAGAGAGACCTTCCTTTGAACCAAGATATGGAAGAGCTCAGTTAAATACAAACGTCCTTTTTCTGGAATGAGTGACTTCTTAAGTCATGATCAACCAGTATTCCCTTCGTTATCATTGAGAGATTTCCTGGTGCCCTGGAAAGAGGATTGGACAAGGAGAACTGGAAACCTCTGTTATGGTCCCAGTTCTGGCACTGGCTAGCTATGTGAACCTCAGTTTGTCCATATGTGAAATAGAACTTCCTGTTCCCTGTCCTGGCTTACAATAAGAGAGGAGATTGACTGAATTCCCTTTCCCACCATACCTTGGAGTTTGGTTCTCTCAGCCAATCACTATATGTTTCCTATGAGGTATTAAATGACTTTTCATATGATGGCCAATAAAAATAATTACTTCACAGCTCACTGTGGAGTAGGAAAATTCCTTGGTTCTTCATTTGGGAGAGGTTTTTTTTTTTTTGTGTTGGGCAATGATCACTGGAGCAGGAGTAGAGGAGGGCTACTAGCCCTCTTGCTAGCTGTGTGACCTATGGGTAAATCACTTGAATCTCTGAAGCTCTCAGATTTACAAAGTATTGGAAATGAAATCACTTTAGGGAGCTAATCCAATCTTTTCTTTGTAGGCAGCTAAGTAACATAGTCAACAGAATTTTGCACTCTGAGTCAGGAAGACCCAAGCTGTATTCTTGTCTCAGACACTAGCTTGATGAGCAAGTCACAAAACCTTTTTCAGCCTGTTTCCTCATCTGTAAAATGGGGATGAAAATAGCACTTGTCTTACTGGGTCATTGTGAAGCCCCAATGAAATGACAATTTACACACACACACACACACACACACACACACACACACACACACACACACACACACACCTTTATAAACCTTAAAGCGTTATATGTGTTGACTACTATTAGTATTATTATTGTTTTTGTCAAGTGATTTCTCTCAAATCCCACAAATTGTAGGTGGTCGAGTTTGGGGACTAGAACCTGAATGTCTAAATATTTGGTATTTTCTTGCTTTCTTATAGTCAGAGAGTAGTAAATAGCACAACCAAGATCTGAACATGAACACAGGGTCCCCCCATTTCTACATCTCATGCACCTTCCTCCATGCTTCCTCCTTTTCTTCATCTGTAATTGCTTATTGTCAATCGAACTTCTCTCCATCAGATGTCTCTCTGAGCACGATCAGGTGTATAGCCTCCCCTGTGTTACTGGTAGAAGGGATGGTTCTGTGGGTAGCATGGTTTATTGGTGTGCAGACAGACCTAGCCAAATCACAGTGCACAAAGAGCTGAATCAGCCATGGTCCCTGCATACACTGAGGACAATTGAAACTGGCAAAGAGGACACAATAGGAAGCTGAGCCAAAGGAGGAAGGGTGCCTAGGGAGGAGAGAATGAGGAGGGTTTCAGCTAGGAAAAGAGCATCCTGGGTGTAAGATGATCACTGTGCTTATGGAATATTTCCCCATTAACTTCTCTGCTGTGTCCAACAAATACACATTGGTCTCACATTTTCCTACATTGGTCTCCAGGGAAGGAATCTGGCTCATAATAAGAGAAGAGGTTGACTGAATTCCCTTTCCCACCATACCCCATCAACCTTGGGGTTTGGTTCTCTCAGCCAATCATTATGTGTTTCCTATGAAGTATTAAATGACTTTTCATATGATGGCCAATAACAATAATTACTTCACAGCTCACTGTGGGGTAGGAAAGTTTCTTAATGATTCCTTTCCATTCTGATAGCTTGTGTTTTAAGGCCCCTTCTAATTTCAATATATATGTGTATTTTTGATTGTATGATGTGCCTATTTCCCAGAAAGCACCTTACAGTTTCTGCCACTTTTCCTAAACAACTAATCTACCAGTGTTTATGAAAAGGCACAAAGAAAACACTATATTCTTTATTATACCAGTCATTTCAGGTGAAGTATTTGCCCAACAAGATTGAATTTTCATTTGGCCCAGTCAGTGAGGTCTGAGAGAGAACACCCACTGAATGGTATAAGCTTGGCTGTATTTGTGAACAAATTGGATATTGAATTCCAGATCTGATTCATAGAGTCCAAAGCCAGCTCTCTGTTGGGAGGTGGAGGAAGGGCATGATAATAGTTTCCATTTCTATAACATTCTAATGTTTGCAAAGTGCATGTCTCACAGCAGCCTGTGAGGTAGGCATCACAATTATTGTTATATCCATTTTCTAGGTGAGGCTACTGAAGTTCATTTAGAGAGGGGAAGTGGCAAAGGTGGCAAAGTCAGGACTTATGCCCAGGGGTCTTGACTCAAGATCTAGACCTCATTTTCCTCTAGCCTCACTGCTTCCCAGCTTTGCAAAAGCAAATTATTTAATTATATCAGCACCAGTAGCTTATGGAAGTTTTGGCAATCACGATAGAGTTATAGGCAGGATACTTCTGTATTTAAGATTACGCTTGCACTGTTAGCACCTCAGCCCACAACACTAACCAAGAGAATGTAGAATTCATTCCATTTGGAGGATGAGCTTTGGGGTTTTCAATTCTTTTGTTTTTCAAATCAATTCAAGGCAAGTTACTTTTGAGCATCTTTTAAGGGTTAGGGTTAGGGTTAGGGTTAGGGTTAGGGTTAGGGTTAGGGTTAGGGTTAGTGGGGTTAGGGTTAGTGGGGTTAGGGTTAGTGGGGTTAGTGGGGTTAGGGTTAGGGGTAGTGGGGTTAGGGTTAGGGTTGGGGGGGGTTAGGGTTAGGGTTAGGGTTAGGGTTAGGGTTATCTGACATCCTTGGCTTGGCAGAGAGGTGATTTTTAGCTCTCAAAAGCTGTGGCCAGAGGAACATAAACTCTGGACAGTCCTACCAGGCAGGAAGGGCTTTAAGGATGATCATGGAACCACACACATCTCTTTTGGTTATTTCTATTGTTATTCTCCCCAAAGACTAGGAAAACATAGAGAGTCTCACTGCCAGAAGGTTGGACACGAGGAGACAAATTTCTTTGATCACAGCAACTCATTGAGAGACATCTATGAAGATATAGAGAGTGAGGGACGGCTAGGTGGCACAGTGGATAGAGCATGGCTTAGAGTCGGGAGGACCTGAGTTCGAATGTGACACTTATTAGCTACGTCACACTGGGCAAGTCACTTAACCTCAATTGCATTAAAAAAAAGATGTAGAGAGGCTATGATCTGGATTGCAAGGAGGCATCCCCACAATAATAAAACTTTGAATCTTTAAAAATATTAACACCATGACAAAAGGTTCTGTGAAGAAGGTAAGAACCGGAGGAAATATAAGTGCTGCTTTCTAGAAGCTACAGAGAGAGATTTAAAAAGCCTCGATGTTGGGGTTAGAGTATGAACATGACTGTCATTCCCACATTGCGGACGGTGAGACTGAGCCCTGAGGAGACAAAATCCTTAGCTTAAGGTCACAGAGTGAAGTACTGTCCTCTAAGACTCTCCTAGCATTGAATCGTGTGATTCTATGATAAAATCCAGGTTAGATTCATGGACACAAAGGATCTTGGAGGATCATCCTCTCCTAATTTTCCATTATTTAGATGAAAAAAAAGGTGGACTCAGAAAGGTAGAGTCCTTGATTCTTTCAAAAGGATTTTGTAAGAATAAAAAGAGATAATGGATGTAAAGGGTCTAATGACCAGAGAGCTCTACTGAAATGGGTTCTTACTGGAGATGCAAGCCAGATGCTTAAGCGATCAGGGACCATATGGCTTCAAGGCTAGCTCTGTAGAATTCAGATTCAATCAAAAAGCCACACTTAAGGATCTAGAAGGCCACATGTGTCCTCAAGGCTACAGATTCCCCACCCCAAAGCTAGATTTTAAAAAACAAATTAAAGCTATATAATTAGTGCAGGAATGAAAGGCAGAGAGAGTTCAGGAAGGGGAGAAATAAGTGTTGGATTAGTTATTTGGGCATGCCAATCAATATTTTCTTGCTTTTCACCTCTCATTATCAACTATATCACTTCAAACAAGAAATTAGCATGTACAACCTTAGCAGGATTGTAAATCTTAGCTTTGGAAGTGACCTGAAGGGGAGCTAAGTCCATCCACCCTGTACGTAAGTAGAATCCTTGAACTAGCATCTCCAACAAGTGAACTTTCAGAACGACTTAAAAAGCCCTTGAGGCAGCCCCTCCCAATTCTAATTCATAAAGGATCTTATGCCTACACAGGATCATAGAATTTAGAGCCAGAAAGTGCCTTATATGTTAACTAGTAAAACATTTTCATTTTAAAATGATGCAAGTGAAATTGAAAGATTAAGACTCTTGTCCAAGTTCATACATATATTAATTAAGTAGTTTCAAGAACTAGGATTCAAAACCAGATCCCCTGACTCAAAATCCAATATCCTACGCTGGTATTCTCCAATGCTATTATTGTTCAGTCATTCAATCCTGTTCCAACTCTTTGTGACCCCATAGAGGGGTTTTCTTGGCAAAGATACTGGAGTGGTTTGCCATTTCCTTCTCTAGCAGATTAAGAGAAGCAGAGATTAAGTGACTTGCCCAAGGTCACACAACTAATAAATGTCTGGGGGGAAATTTGAACTCAGGTCTTCCCAGCTCCAGGCCCAGCACTCTGTCCACTGCACCACCTAGCTGTATTCCCTATAGTTAAACTAAAATTGATCTCTGTGATTTCTAACAATTGTTACTTGTCCTGTCTTCTGTAGCTATGTACAACAAATTTAATCCTTCTTCCACAGTACAATCCTTCAAATAATTAAAGATCATTATCTTCACCCTCTCCCTCACTGTCTCTCTCCTCAAGTTTAAACATGCCCAGTTCTTTAGCTGGTCCTTGTCTGGAATGGTCTCAAGATGCCTGAGAATCCTGCCAGCTGTTTCTGAACACCCTCCAGACTGTTAATGTCCTCCTTAAAATATGATGCTCAGAACCGAATCTGGTATTCCAAATGTGGTGTGATTGGTTCCTCCTTTAATGCAGCCTTGGATTGGCTTGGCTGTCTGGTCTGCCACAACATAGACAGTCATAGTTCCTATTGGGCTCATAGTCCATTAAACTTCCCAGACATTTTTCCCCTACACCAACTATTATATGCTTCCCTCACCTTGCATCTGTGAAATCAATTTTTTTTAACTTAAGCACAGGCCTTTACATTAATCACTATTGACTTTCATTGTAACAGATTCAGCTCTTTTGTCTACCTGGCTGAGGCTTTTTATGAATTCTGATGCTGTCACCCAATGAATTATCTATCCCTCCTGCCTATCTGCAAGTATGATGTCTACACCTATATCTATCTCACTGATTTAAAATGTTGACTAGACCAGGGTCAAGGACAGGACACTGGGAAACTTTACTCGAGATCTCCCTCCCACTTGATTATAACTGATAATTGATGACTTTTTTTTCATTCAGTCATCCAATCAGTTCCAATTCCAGCTTTTATATTCTTGCCCATTTAACTCCACATTTTCCATAAGTATAGCATTAGAGATTTTTGAGAGCTTTGCAGAAATCTAGGTAAAATATGTCTTCAGCATATCCTTGATCTTATCTCAATCTAATAACCTGGAGAAAAAAGAGGATTATATTAGACTGTCATGAACTGTTCTTTATAAAATCACTCTGACTCCTAAAAATCACTGTTTGCTTTTCTAGATGCTCACAAATCATCCCTTTAATAATAATAAGTAAGTTCTTTAATTTTTTCAGAAATCAAAGATTCCTTTATTTTCTGGGTCTTCATTCCCTCACCAATGACATGAGGCTTTTGGCCTGGATTATCTCATAACGTGCCTTCCACCTCTATTATTCTGTGCTTCTATGATATCCAACTATTCACTGGATATTTTTTATCCACCAAATTCACCAAGTTCAAAGCAGAACACCTCACCTTTCCCTTCATCTGGTCTTCCTCATTTCTGAGAATGGTTTCATCACTCTCCTAACTTGAAACTATGAAGACACCTTTGAAACACAATGAACTAACCTTACCTCAGCATCCCTAGGCTCTTCAGCAAAGACCCCAAAGCAAACTAGATGCAGGCCTTCCAAAGCTGGAAAAGGCTTTCTTTCCTCTTGCTGGATCTACCTCCCAGAGGATGAAAGGAAGGGTGTGGAGAAGGTAGGAACTTACTGATTATATACTTGCCCCTCTGTTCCTTTATCATTTTCTGATGCCAGTGATTCATGCCCCCTTGGGTGAGGTGGGAGTGGAGAGAGGACAGGAATGGTGCATGACAGAGCAGTGATCCAAAACCCCAAAAACTTTGCCTAAAGAGTGGCTGCTCAGCATCCAAATATCCAAATTAAATTAATTCTCTCACCCCTGAGGTCTGTATAGATACTTCTTTTTAATTAATTAATTTATTTATTTTTAGTTAACAAGATTCAATTCCATAGTTCCTTGAGTTTCAAATTTCCTTTCCCTCCCTCCCCCCACCCCCACGACAGCGTATAGTCCAGTATAGGATCTGCAAATACTTTCATATTAGACATTAGTCAAGTTACAAAGGCGTATTGTACTAGGTGAGATGAAAAATGGTAAAGGAGAAATAAAACCAAACAATGAAAAGAAAAAGATCAATTAGTTTGCTTCCATCAGGATTCAAGCTCAGTTCTTTCTAGTTATTTCTCTGGATGTCATATCTCTCTCCTTCATGAGTCTTTCAAGATTGACTTATATCACTGCATTGCTGAAAAGAGTCCAGTCTGTCATAGTTGGTCATCACACATATGTTGTGTCTGTGATTATATACAAATTTCTCCTGGTTCTACTCTTCTCACTCAGCATCAGTTTGTATAAGCCTCTCCAGGTAAATATGAAAACTGTCTCCTCCTCATTCCTTATAGCACAATAGTAGTCCATTACATGCATATACCACAACTTGTTTAGCCATTCCCCAATTAACGGGCACCCCTTTAATTTCCAATTCTTTGCAACCACGAAAAGGGCTGCTGTAAATATTTTTGTACATATGGGTCTTCCTCCCTCTTCTATGGTCTCTTTGGGATGTAACCCTAGAAGTGGTATTGCTGGGTCAAAGGGTATGTATAGATACTTCTAACATCATCTTACTAATGGCTTCAAGGACCTTTCAGGAGATGGCATTAGTGTGCTCCAAATTCCTCTCAGTTTTAGAGAGAATAAAAGACAACAACTCACCAGTAGGCTACAGTCAGGAATGATCCATGACTCTTGCAGAGGCCTCTTAGGGCACAGTGCCAGGCTATTGGAGGTGTTAAAGTCTGTGCTCCTGGGGGAGCCAGAATCAAGAGGCAGAAGGCTTTGCTGAGACCAGAAGGACAATTTCCTACCAGATGTCCCTAAGATCAGAAGGGCAAGCCAGAAATACAGTCTGAAGTCAGGCCCAAATACAAAAAAAATTAGATGCCCGGCAAGACCTGAACTTGAGTAAAGATGATCCATAGTATCAGCACAGTGAGGGGACTGATATCATTTTAGGTACAGGACCCTGCTTTTTGTTTCTCTGAATGGCCTTCAGTTTGAAATAGAAGCAGCCTGACCCCATTCTCTTCACTGGCAATGGAAGCACAAGCTCGACCTTCATAGCTTTAGCAAGAGGCTTAGGGCTTCTTCTTAAGACCATGGATTTAGGAATAGAAATCTCTTCCTCTGATTTACTGTTCATCCCTCCTACAGTGACTAGCAGTCGCCTACTGAGATGAGACTTCCTTAGATTAATCAATTAAATAAATTTGGGACTGGGAGAATACGCAACACCTTCATTTTACACCGGAGGAAACTGAAGCTGGGAGAAATTTAACTGTCTTGCCCAAGGATACAAAGGAAGTAAATAATAAAGGTTGTATGTAGCACCTAATCTTCTGTATCCAAGTCCCCTTCTCTCTAACCCTGAGTATTCAGAAGGTAGTAAGTGAACTCTGTCTAGGGGCAGGGAGAAAATAATAATTTTATTTGTATAAAAGCAATATATAGATAGTGTGTATCATATCTAATATAACATATTAGATACTAAGTACAAGATCATGCACGATTATTTGACATTAATTATATTAATACATTATTATTTAATATCATACACAGATATAATAAATAGAATAAAAAGTGCTTTCCTAATAAGCATTTTGTGTAGGTGGTAGCACAAGTATTATCTTCATTTTAAAGAGGAAGTAATTGATTCATAAAGAGGGGACATAACTTACCCAAGGTCGTGAATTAGAAAAATGACCTAATCAAAGTCATAAATCAGGGAAATGACTTACCTGAGGTCACATGACTGGTTAGTGTCAGAACCAAGGTATAAACTCATTTTCAGTCATTTATTCAGTGCTTATTAAATGCAAAGCAATGTGCATTAAGGATGCAAAATGCAAAAATGAAAAAGTCCTTACTTTCAAGAATCTTATAGTCTGGATCATCCAGTGAACCAGGAGTCTGTGAACTTGTGTGTATTCGAATATTTCAATATAATTGGCTTCTTTTTAATCTACTGTATTCTGTTTTACACATTTTTAAAGAAACATTCTGAAAAAAAGGTCTGTAAGCATTACCAGACTGCTAAAGAGGTTTATGACACAAAAAAAATCTGTTTATTTTATAGATGAGAAATCTGAGGCCTAGAAATGCAACCTGACTTGTCTCAAGTAAAACAGGACAAAGGTATTTTGTTTGTTTATTAGTTTGTTTTTCCTAGACCATAGAGATCCACAGCAAATCTTTCCTCTTTTTTTCAGGGTTTTTAAAAAGTTTATTAAATTTCATTACCTATTCTGCTGCAAGGTTGAAGCCTCATCTGTATAAAATAGCTCCAACCAAGCAGTTTATTAAAAAAATTAAGTTGGTTTGTACTGCATCTGATCCCAGCCAGCTAACCAATCGCAGTAAATTATTCCCATGGACAGAAAACCAAAAGTATTTTGAACAATACTGGTGATGGATGGAGTTGGCCATTACAACATTATTATTATTTTTTTTTATAAGCAATTGGGGTTAAGTAACTTGCTCAAGGTTACACGGCTAGTCATTTGATTTATGCATGGGTGCTCATTTTCTGAGGCCGGATCTGATCTCGGGTCATCCCCACTCCGAGGCCGGTGCTCTTACTCACTGCGCCACCTAGCCGCCCCTAATTACAACATTATTGATTTAAGGCTTTTTACAGATAAAATTCTAGTTCTGAAGTACATAGTCTTAGAATTCATTTTTACCACATGATCCAATAAATTCAGAACTAGACAGACACTAACTTGAAATTACAAGGAAGAAGTTGTGCAAAAGGTGCAAATAGTAAAAAGCATTTTTATCCTGTCATTTCTGAGTAGTTAAGATTTTTTTCCATGCCATGGTGTTGTTTCAGAAGTGTCAAAGTTACTAACCTTCCATATACCACTAATTTCGGACAAAATTATACTGGGCTGCATTCTTATGCTAATTTATTTGGGGATCCAGTGTTCAATCCTCAATAGATTTTATGTATCTCTCATGCTTCTTCACTCATCAGTTCATCAAGTTCTGAAGGGTTGCTCAGAGTCATCTTGATCAGCCAACCATCTTTGAAGAGTCCTTAGCCAACTGGGGTGCAGCGCGACAGCCTGGGAGTGGCAGGAGGGTCCCTGGCCTATCAGTAACAGGCTACAGGAGGAACCCGGAAGGCCAATAGGACTGTCAGCAAAGCAATCTTAAGTGTCGACGTGGCAGTAGAGAGGCTTCCTGGTTAGGAGACTTCCTGGTCTGTTACACCGGAAACCTCTTAGCCAGATGAGCTGACGTGTCCATGTGGGCAGTGGGTTACCACCCCTCACTCTTGGGGCAGTACACGATTGGCTCGCAGTGGCGGGGAAGGCGGTGCTAATGACCCGGAACTGGAGGCTAGATAAAAGGAGGCTGCCTGACGGGGCGGGGAGTTCTGGGAGGAGTCCAGGGAGAGACCTGGCTGAGTTCGCGTGTATGTCCTGAGACAAATAAAGATAATTACCAAAAATCAGAAGGGTGTTCTGCATGGGTAAGATCTTCTAGAAAGTCTAGAAGCTGGAGACGTCCAAAGCTGGGAAAAGGTAAATATGTTCTTGTAGGTTCGAGAACCTAGGAACCCTAACACATCTTCATAACAAGATTTGTTGACAAGTCCTGGTTCTTCTGCAAGATCTACATTAATTTCAGTTACTTCTCCTGATAGTGGGGAATAGAGTTCACTGGCAGCTTTCACACTTTCCAAAGCTCCAAATTCATCTTGTTCATTCAATTTTGTTCCAACTTCTGGAAGACTACAGTAAACTATATCTCCCAATGCTTCCTGTGCAAAATTGCTGATTCCCACTGTTCCAATACCATTTTCAGTTGATATCCATTCATGCTTTTCTGTGAACTTTCGAACAACCAGATGCACGGCACTGGTGCAGAGGCCCCGGGAGGCGGCAGCCACTAGGAAGGGAGAGGAGCCTGGGCCGGGGCGGGCCTGGAGACGGGTTAGAGCGGCTGAGAGGGAGGCCAGGGGCCTGGAGGTCTCAGCCCCAACCACAGCCCACAGGGACGAGGCCGCGACCCACATGCTCATGGCCACTCGCAGCGCCATCTTCTCTGGGAGCGGGGCAGCCCTGGGACCAAGCAGTCCTAGGCTGGAGGCTGGAAAAAGCAATCCTTCCTCCTTTACAAGCCTTTTAAGGTACTGAACACTTCTGTCCAGCCACTCAGACTCTCTATATTCAATGTCATTCCAGCAAGAGAATTAGAAATAAAAAACATGAGGGGGTGGAGCCAAGATGGCGGAGTAGAAACAGCACTTACACAGCACTCCAGCCCACAGAACTTCAAAATTATGTAAAAGGGGACTCTGAACAACCTCTGGAGCTCCAGCACCCACAGAACGACACAGAGAAGCTAACCTCCCACTGAGGACAGCACAGCAACCCTGCAGGGAGTGGCCAGAGCAGCTCTCTGGGAGCCGAGCCCAGGACCTCATGAGTCAGAGGTTTTAGCCCCAGGGCACCTGGTCCAGCAGCTGGCAGGAGGGACCCCAGAACACCAGCAGCTGTAGCGATTCCAGAATTATCAACACAGATATGCCTAGGACAAAGTGAGAGATTAGTGCCCTATGGACTTTGGGACCAGTATTTGGTAATGCATTAGCTTCTTCCCCTGGGGGTGAGAAGCCACTGAAAAGCCCTGGCACAGCTGCTATTTTGCAGCTTCAGCTCCTGGCCTGCAAACTGTAGGGGGATCTGGCGATCAGTCTGGGGGGTAATCGCTTTAACCTCCCTGGATCTGGATTGTGCTCTGGGGTGGAGGTCTTGGGGTGTGTGTCCAGCTTGCCAGTGTGTGTGGGCTTCAGGGAGGGCACCCAACTATAACCTCCAGCACTTGAGAAGACCCCAACTTTTGGGACAGAAGCTCCCCTGTCTGGTGGCAGAGTCTTACTATGGCAACAAGCCCAAAAGTCAAGTAATTAAGTGGCAACATGCCTAGACAAAGGAAACAAAATGAACAGAAAAATGCAACCTTAGACTCCTATTTTGGGGGCAAAGAGGATCAAAGCATGGAACAGGAGGAGGACTGTGAGGTCAGAAATCCTGCACTAAAAGCCCCAAATGAAAATATGAGCGGGTTACAGGCCACAGAGGACCTTAAGAAGGATTTTAAAAAATAAATAAGAGAAGTGGAGGAAAAATTGTGAAGAGAAATGAGGATGCAGGAAAAGTATGAAATGAGAGTGAACAGTTTGATTGAGGAAAATAACACCTTAAAAAATAGACTAACTCAAATGTCAAAAGAGGCTCAAAAAGGCAATGAGGAGAAGAATGCCTTAAAAAGCCAACTTTGCCAGATGGAAAAAGAATCTCAAAAGCTCACTGAGGAGATTCATTCCTTTAGAATTAGACTGGGGCAAATGGAAGCTAATGACTTTATGAGAAATCAAGATGATGCTAAACAGATCCAAGCAATTGAAAGAATAGAAGACAATGTGAAATATCTCATGGGAAAAACCACTGACCTGGAATATAGATCCAGGAGAGATCATTTAAAATTATTGGGTTACCTGAAAGCCATGACCAAAGAAAGAATCTAGAAATCATCCTTCAAGGAATTCTCAAGGAAAATTGCCCTGATGTTTTAAACCCAGAGGGCAAAATAGAGGTTGAAAGAATCCTCCAATCACCTCCTGAAAAAGATCCCCAAAAGAAAACCCCTAGGAATATTATAGCCAGGTTCCAGAATTCCCAGATCAAGGAGAAAATACTCCAAGCAGCCAGGAAGAAACAATTTCAATATTGCGGAAACACAATCAGAATAGCACAGGACCTGGCAGGTCTACATTGAGGGATTGAAGGGCATGGAATATGATATTCCATAGGGCAAAGAACCTGGGATTAAAACCAAGAATCAACTACCCAGCAAAACTGAGTATCTTGTTTCAGGGGAAAATATGGTCATTCAGTAGAACAGAGGACTTTCAAGCATTCTTGAGGAAAAAACCAAAGGTGAATAGAAAATTTGACATTCAGACACAAGAAACAAGAGATGCTTGAGAAGGCAAACAGGGAAAATAAATCAAAAGGAACTTATCAAAGTTGACCTATTTACATTGCTCCATGGAAAAACAATAACTGTGACTGATGAAACCTTCCTCAGTATGAAAATAATTGAAGAAGGGTATATGGGCATATGAATACATATGTGAATGTGTGTATATATGTTTACAGGTATATATGGATAGAGGGCACAGGTCAAATTTGGTGGGAAGGGATGATACCTAAGGGGTGAAGTTAAGAGGTGAGAGAGGAATGTGGCAAGAGGAGATGGGGAGAGACGGGGGGTGTGGGGTAAACTATCTCATGTAGAAGAGTCAAGGAGAAGTGGTTACAGGGGAGGGGAAGAACAGGAAGGCAAATAGGCAAAACCATATTCTCAGTGAATTTGGCTCAGGGAGAGAATTACATACATACTAAATGGGATATCTCACCCTGCAGGGGAGTAGGGGGGAGGGGGATGAGAGGGGGAATGATGGAGGGGAGGTCATGCTGGGGTGTGGGGAGGTTGGAGGAACCCACTTTTGAAAAGGGACAGGATCAAAGTAGGGAATGGACCAAGTGGGGAGTGGGATGGGTGGGAGGGTAATATAGTCAGTCTTTTAATATATCTACTATGGTAATATTTTGCATAGCTATACATGTATAACACACACTGAATTGCTTATCTTCCCAGCGGGAGTGCGTGACAAGGGAGGAAGGGAATGGATCTGGAATTTGAAGTTTTAAAATTAAATGTTTCAAATATATATAAATACTATTATTAATACTATTTTGCATGTAATTGGGGATAAGATGTGCAGGCATTGGGGAACAGAGATTCACCTTGCCCTAATGGAAAAGTCGAAGGGGGTATGGTTGAAGATATGGGAGAGAGCAGATTGGATTAGGGGTTATCCTGTGGGACTGCTATTTTGGGATGGTGGGTAGGGGAAAAATGTGGAAAAATTGTAACTCAAAATCTGGCAGAAATGAATGATGTAAACCAGAAGTTAATAAAGCATTTGTAAAAAAATGAAAGAAAGAAAGAAAAAATATTGAGTCCATGCCCCTTATTTTATAGACAAGGAAACTAAGACCCAGGTAAGGAAAATGACCACCAAAGCCACATGGCTAGTAAGTGAAAGAGCTGGGATTTAACTCAGGACCTCAAACCCCAAATCCAGACCTTTTTCTATTAAAAATTCAATTTGATGCAATGTAATGCAAGTGTTTTTTGAGTACCCACTACTAAGCTAGGCTCTTGAGGGCCAAGAGATGAAAAATACTTAGTTCTTTCCCTGAGGGAAATCACAATTCAGGAGAGATATAATCACACACAGTGAACAAAACAGTCTCCCACCAAATGATGGATTAAATGGTATGTTCTGAGCACATTATAATTCAGGAGAGAGATAAAGGAAGAGAGAGAGACAGAGAGAGAGAGACAGTGAGACAGAGACAGAGAGAGACACAGAGAGAGACAGAGACAGAGAGACAGAGAGAACATTGGATTTGAGAATATAGGACTGGAAGGAAGAGATATTTAGAGATCAAATAGTCCTACTCCCTAATTTTACTGATGGGGGAAACTGAGACCCAGAGAAGACCAAGAGAAGACCTTGCTTGATGCCACACCAGTCATAAGAGCTGGGATTTCAACCCACTTCTTTTATTCAAGGCCTGATATTATCTTGTCACTCCCCCACCCTGGATAACTGCTGAAGAGCAAGGAAGACCTTCCAGGCAGAGTTCCTATTTCAAAACACAAGAAATATTCATTAAAAATTAATATCTATTCAAGCCGTGTTTGCCAAGTCAAAGTGCCTAGAGACACACAGTAGTAATAGATTGCTGGAGAAACATGTTTCTGTGTGTAATTCATGAATTCATCAATAATTCTCTTGAATATACCATCTATTAAATTTGCAAGAATGTTATACAGCCTCAGATGTTGGGGGAGGAGCACTGTATTCCTTATCTTTCTATATAACACTGAATAGTTTACAAAGCATTTGCCTCGGAACAGGAGGTAGAGAGTACAAGTATCATCAGTCCCCCAATTTTTCAAATGTGAAAACTGAGTCAGAGAGAGATAAAGGGGCTAACTCAGGATCAGCCTAGTCAGAAAATATGGTAACTGAGCAGGGCTTCTGCCTCCAAGTCAAGCATTGTTTCCACTATAACAAATTATTTCCTCCTTAGAATTTATTGCATTTATTTCATGAAACACACACACCAATATGGAGCTAGTGTTCTTATATACAATAATCCATCCAAACATATGCTACCTTTTCCCTAAATCTGATTGTATAATCAGTGGTGTTCTTGAGTGTGTAATCATACATTTTATTCCTTTGAAAGAAATAGCATATGGATCACAGAAATCATTTATTCAGCAAGCATTTATTAAGTGACTTATATGAGAAAGGCACTGCGCTATAGCCATTGGGGAGAGAATAGTCCCTTCCTTCAAGGATCTCTTCCATTCTGCCGAATTTAGAGTTGGAAGCAAACTGAGTCATCATCTAACCCAGTCCTTTCATTTTAGAGATGAGAAAGTGAGGCTGTCCAAGGTCAAACAGAGTCAAGTTTTGAATCTCGATGCTTTGAATTCAAATTCGGTTCTTTCCCCTATGCATTACTGCCTTCTTTCATTTTAAGGGGTGGTTTATATTCAAAAGAAATGTATATTTGGACCCAAACTGTGGCTCCCAGTGGATAGGGTGCCAAGCTGGGAGTCAGGAAGACCTGAGTTCAAATCTGCCTTAGCTGTGCAACCCTGGGCAAGTCACTTAATCCACTGGAGAAGGAAATGGCAAATCACTCTAGTATCTTTGCCCAAAAACCCAAATGGAGTCATGAAGTAGTGGACATGACTAAAACAACAGAAAAACAGTAAGACCACTAATAGACAGGTGAAATTATGCATGGAGTGTGGGTCTTGGAATCAGAGAACTCTGAGTCTGAATCCTGCCTCTGACCTTACTTAATAACTATGTGACCCTGGGACAGAACACTTAGTCTATTTGTATCTCGGTCAACTCATCTAAAAATGGGGATAAGAGCCACTATTTACTTCCCAGTATTATGTTGAAGATTAAATGAGATAACATGTATAATAGTGCTTTGTTCACCTTTAAAGGACTATATATATAAATGCTGGTGCTATAATTAGCATTAGTATTATTAATACCCCTTATGCCATGGAGAAGGGGATTTTCTGATTTTATTAATTGTTGTGTCTCCATGAGTTACAGCCAAGGGGGCAACTCATTCTTGGCTCTGGTATTCCAAGGCTAACCGATGCGAGGTATGGTAGAAATCATCTCAAAACTTCCAAGAAACAACTGCTCAAACCCGCAACGATAAATCAGAGCCAATTCTCCAATTACAGCAGGAACACAGAGTCATGTTTGAGCCCCATGGCTTCTATTAGCAAAATGAATTTGTCTAGAGATGTGAAATGCTGAGCATCTTGAACTGAGGGTAAAGCTCAACCCCAAATTTGATATGAAATAAATCTGTGATTGATAATGCACTCCGTGTCTGAGCTGCCGAACTAAATAAAAACTGAAATAGGACCAGTATGCCCAAGACAAAACTCAATGCAGAGATTACAGAGGATCTGCAAACGGGGAATGCAGATATTAAATTTCAAACTGAACCCAGGGACTAAAAGCTTTTGTAAACATTGGCACCACTCTCACGGATTGAATTACATGTTGCTGTGATGACTTGGCATGAGCAGGAGGCCTGTAAGACATTGCAAAATTAGGACAACTAGTATTTTCTCTGAAAGAAGTTTGGAAAGAAAGGATGAGGTTCATCTGTTGAGTTCATAAACCCATGGAAACTCAGATTTGGGGACCTGTGAAGGGCACCATTCTAGTCTAGTTTCCTCGCATAGTTCAGGCCACATCTTTGCCACTTTGCAGAGAGGGCATCGTGACAACTACTTTTAAATACTTTAAGAGAAGGGGAACTTAATCTTTCAACAAAACCATTGTTTTTTTTTCCTTAAATGGACTTTCTCACTTTTGTTCCACCTTTGAGCCATGCTTTAAATACTTGACCAGGTAAATTTCCCAATGTTGTGCTTTTAACTATTTTGTTCATGTCACTCACTGACTGGAGGGGGAGACGTGTAAGTGACTCCCCCAGATGTTGTTCTTCTTGATCTTCTACCACCTGGCTGCATAAGGTTACTGAATCAACCTTTCTTCTTTCAACTTCCCTTTATTTATTCTACATTCTAGTCAAACTGATCTGCTCTTTATCTCCCAATGTCATCTGAGGATCACAAGATTTAGAGCTGGAAGGGACTTGGGAGATCTTCTAGACCAACCTTTTTTATTTTAGAAAAGAGGAATATAAAACCCAGAGAGGTTAAGTTATTTTCCCAAAGTCACACAGGTAGTAAATAATAGAGCTCAAATTCAAGCTCAGATCTTCTCATTCAAGATCCAGCGCTTGTCCCATTGTGCTGTGTTTTCCTGTCTTCTGTCTGTGCTCCAGATAGCTCCCATTGATGGGACAGAATCTTTCCTTTCCCCTGTCCCATCCCTGTTTGGTTATGGAAGGGCAGCCAGGATGGTGAAATGTTTCAAGATCCAGTCACATTAACATCAGTCACAGGAACTGAGGATGGGGTCTCCATCAGTTAGGGAATGGTTTTACAGATGAGGACACTAGGGAAGACAAGTTAAATTACTTACCTTGGGTCATACAGCTTGTAAGTGACAGAGTTTGGATTTGAACTCAGGTCTTCCTGACTCCAAACCTAGTACCCCATTCACTGTGCCACCTGCCTGGAAAAAATAGAATAACTTCCTTCCTTCCTTCCTTCCTTCCTTCCTTCCTTCCTTCCTTCCTTCCTTCCTTCCTTCTCTTTCCCCTTTTCCTTCCTCTTTCTTTCTTCCTTCTCTCTTTCTTTCTTGTTTTCTTTCCATCTTTATCTCTCTTTTTTACTATATGTTATGTGTCTTAAATTAAGATATAATTCTGCTGCATGCACTTACCAGTTATAATTCTAGAGGACCAATGATTAAGCTGCTTACCACCTTATAGAGATGTAATGGATTCAGAAATGAGACACATATACATATATATACATACATGTACATATATACACACATATGCACACACACATGAATGACTTGTGGAATGAAACATTTTAGGACATGGACAATGCAGGAATTTATTTTTGCTTGGCTCTACATATTTATAATAAAATTTATTTATTTATTTATTTACAGTACAGTATTGGAAGGAAGGTAAGAAAGAGAAAAAGATACAACACCATTACTTGTAAAATAATGGAAAAACAAAACAATCGGAAAAGTTTTCAAAGCACTTTGCATATATCAACTTGTTTGAGCCTGACAACTTTGTACTATAGCTACTGTTACTATCACCATTTAGTGATAGGAAAACTGAGGTGGAAGGAGATTTAATGCGAGGTCACACAACTAATAAGTGTCTGAGGCACTCAGAGATACCTGACTCCAAGGCCAGCATTACACCCACCATCACATGGGAAATCAAATGAGATGGGAAATGACTTTTAAATTATTAAAATAAGCTAGGGTTGCTGAGTACTGTTCATTCTAAAACTATCTTTGTTCAGATGGGGAAAAGAGTTCCTACAGCATAAGTCAAGGATTTTGGGGGACGAAGTAGTTTGAGAACCAAGTCTGGAGTCAGGAAGACTCATCTTCCTAAATTCAAATCTGACCTCAGACTAGCTATGTGACCCTGGGCAAATCACCTAATCCTGTTTGCCTCAGTTTCCTAATTTGTAAAATGAGTTGCCGAAGGGTTAGGGTCTGGGATAGTGAGTGGGTCACAGAGATAGGTACAATAAGAAGAGAGAAAAGATAAAACATAATCACATTCCTTTTCCTTCCCCAATTCTAAAAGAGTTCTCTTTGACTGTGGAAAGCAAAGCCAAGAACCAAACACTAACTTTTATAGGGAAAACCAAGAGAGCACACAAGATACTGACATGTCCACAATAAATCTAACTGGGGTTAGAATTAAAGTGTCAGAACTGAAAGGGAGCTAAGAACATAGGATGTCAGAGCCAGAAGGAATTTTAGAACACAAACCATTAAAACAGGAATCAATACTGGTGTAGACTGAGGCCAAAAGGAGGGAAGCAGCTTGTTTAAGGTCATAGCTTGAGTTAGTTATGGAGCCAACACAAAGAACTGGGATCAAATTTGATTTCACCAGGCTCTATCTAGGCTGCTTCAGATGGAGCAGGGGATAGAGTCACAGAATTAAAGTTTCAAAGACCTAGTTTCAAATACCACCTCAGATACGAGCTGTGAGACCTTTGCTAAGTCACTTAGTCTGTACCTCAGTTTCCTTATCTATAAAATGGAGGGGCAATGGGGGACTCACTGGCCTCTAAGGTCCCTTCTCCCTCCAAATCTGTCTATATGATTTTCTTTCCCTTCCAGTCTACTATTTTCCTAAATGGCTACTGTTGTCATAAATCATTGAATGACAATAAACAGAGGGTCTGAGAAAAAAGCTTCTTGCCCTGAGGAGTTCATTTAAGAGGCAGCATGGGGACAGAATGGTCCAAAGGGTCTGGACACTGGAGGAGAGGTGATAGATAGATGGTGATTGCAGATGGTCTCATTTGACCCTAGATTTCCTCCCCAAAGCACATTAACCCATCCTCCAGAAACCAATCCCAGGTGGTTTTGTCTGGCTTCTACCCTCCTCCTGTCTTCTGGCATTGTTCTTTACTGGTAGAGAGCTAGCTCCAAAGGCAATTTCTCCTTCACAGTCACTGGGTGTGTCAACCTAGCCCACATCCATCTTTTCCCCTTCCAGGCTCCTACTATACTTAGTCTGTTCCATAAAGCACCTGAGCATCAATAAGGCCAAGCAGTGTAATTGAAAGAACTTAGGCCTGGGAGTCAGGAAGTTTGGATTTTAATCCTGACTCTGTCACTAACCTGTTCTGTGCTTATGGGCAAGCCACTTTGACTCTTTAGACAATAGAGTTTTCTTCTGTAAAATGAAGTGCTTATAATAGCCATCACCTGATTTCTGGGAACCTATCCAGCTTGGACATTCTCAGTCTCAGAGACTCAGTTTCCTGCATCTGTAATGGGGTTAATAATACTTGTACTACTTATCTTAGATGACTGATGTCAAGAAAGTGTTTTGCAAGTTACAAGATATTAAATAAAGTTGAATTATTATCATTATTATTTCTAGGTGCCCTCTAGATTTCATGTCCCCTTGCAGAACTGACATTTTCATCCCATGACTCTTGTCTAGACTGTCAATGTATGACAGCTCCCCAACTTATGAATTACTTTGGTTGTTCTATTCTTAGACCAAGGGTTCTTAAACTGGAGTTTATCAACTTAAAAAAATACATTTTGAAAATGAAATTTCAATACGATTGGCTTCCTTTCTAGTCTTCTGCATTTTATGTATCAAGAGTGCACAGGGGTCAATAGCACACAAAAAGACCAAGAATCTTTGTCATAGACCTTCCACACCTCTGGGATGCTTTCCTCAAGGGGAAATGACCAGATTCTTGTGTCACATAATACCAGATAAAGAAGCATTTGATCTCTAACTTTAATTAGACATCTAGCATTCACTTCTTCTCTCAGTACTAATAAATAACAAACGTGAGCTCTAAGTAAGATCACATTCTTTTTTTTTTTTTTAAGCAATTGGGGTTAAGTAACTTGCTCAAGGTTACACGGCTAGTCATTATTTGCGTGTGGGTGCTCATTTTCTGAGGCCGGATTTGATCTCGGGTCATCCCCACTCCGAGGCCGGTGCTCTTACTCACTGCGCCGCCTAGCCGCCCCTTTTAGGGCAATTGGGGTTAAGTAACTTGCCCAAGGTCACACGGCTAGGTTTTTGTTTGTGTGGGTTAAGTGTCTGAGGCCGGGTCCGAACTCAGGTCCTTCTGACTCCAGGGCCGGCGCCTAGCCACCCCAGATCACATTCTTAAGAACTCACCTAGATCATTCTCACTCCATTCCTTTAGTCACATTGCAGATCTTACCTGGGATATCTCACTTCCTCTGTCTGATTTTCCTTATCTATCTAGATCCCAATTATATTTTCCCCTCCTCCGGGTAATGTTCTGATCACTCCATCTTCATCGATCTTTCCTTCCTCAAAACACCTGCAATCCTTATTCATGTAGCATTTACTGTTCAACCTAATTTCTTGTGCCTATGGAATCTTTGAGAATGGTCCACACACTCATTAAGGACATGATTGATGGAAACATGAGGAGGGCATAGGAAAGCTTTTGCACACGTATGGCTTTTAGGACCATATTTTTGCAGTTATGTAACTGGATGAGAGGAGTAGAAATCACAAGACCCTTCCATGTCTATTATTTTTTTTCTCTAATTGGTATAGAGTAAAATGTAGTGATAAAGGCTCTCCTCTAGCAAATTATTCATATCATGTATGTTAAGGTCACACAAAATTTCATGACAGATGTGAATGTAGAGCTAACATTGTTCCATTATTCTCTCAATAATAGCACTGAGTAAGGAAGACATATATTGGAGATGGTAGCCCTCCAAGTTAGTCCATGATGAATCTTGGAGGGGCACTGAAACTGAACAATGGGCAGAAAGGATTCAAAATTGGATTAGACTAAACTACCAAGAGAAATTAGTATTAATCATTAAATCATAAGATTCTAGAGGGGGAGGGGCCTCCCAATTCCTGTTTGATGGGAGTGATTCTGTTGCGGGTATACATGCAGTTCCCATGGAGGCATGAGACCCAGAGCATGCTGACTCTGCAGTAACACTGTGAAGGTGAATCAGACATTCCATGAGATAGCTCTGTTCCAGGATGGGAGCTCTGTGACCTTCTGACTTGTTGCCAACAGATAGGGTTTTCAAGGGAAGAGAAGCCTTGAGATTCCAGGGAGGTTTAGAACATCCTGCCCGGTACTCGGAGCCTGATACAGAGTACACAGGTGTGACATGAGAGGCATTTGGGAATGAAGAAAATGGCATACTCCCAAAGATAGTGGTTTATGGTGGCTATACAGTTATAAAATATACAATCTGAACTCTTAGCTGATCTTGTAGAAGTTAGGATGTAATTGTATAAGAAACTGCTGAATAAAGTCTTGTTACTCTTTGACTCTCCTGGCTTGGAACTCCGTTCTTGGGGAATGTAGCTGGACTATGACCAGGTGTACACTGAAGGCCAGATGCAAGCAAGACCCGGCCACCCCTGACCTTGGTGATTCCAACCACCAATTAAAAGCAAAGACTGGTTATGCACCAAATCCTGAAAGGGAGTCATTTGACCTCTGCCTCATTTCCATTAAACAAACATTAATTAAGTGTTTGGGGCTGGGTCTTATGCTTAATGTTGAAGGTATAAAAATGAAAAAGGATATAGTCTGTGCCTTCAAAAAGCTTCTAAATATATTAGGGGTGGGATATTACAGATCCTCAAGTAAACATTACTTGGTAAAAAGCAAAAGTATAAATTTGACAGTATTCTTCATTTTTATCTTTGAACAACATAGGGATTAAAATTTAGGATTAAGAGTGGGTCAGGGAAGTTAATTTAATATTATATATTGTACTTGTAACCTTTTGAAAATAGTTTATTTTTTATTTTTCAAGTACCAAATATTTTTTCATTAATTTGTCCTTTCCACTGCACATCCTCATCCTCATTGAGAAAATCAAATTTTAAAAAACCTCTGAAAAACAAATCCCTTAATACAAAGTCCAGCAAAACAAATAAATTCTTCCATCATCTGCATCAAAAAATGTCTTTCTACATTTTAAATCCACCACCTCTCTATCAGGAGGTGAATGGCATATTCATCTTTATTCTTTTGGACTCTGTTTATCACTGCATTGATTAGTTCTAAAATCATTCAAAGTTATTTTCCTCTATGATGTTATCATCTAAATAAATTGTGCTCCTGCCTGTGCTCAATTCACTCTGTATTAATCCAGAAAGGTTTTCCCAAATTTCTCTGAAATTATTCATTTCATCACTTCTTATGGCATAATAATATACATTATATTCATATAACATAATTTGTTTAGCCTTTTCCCAGTATGACATAAGCTTAGTTTCCAATTTGGAACTATCATGAAACTAGTTACAGTATATATTTTAGTACGTTTACATTTTTAACCTCTTTTTCAATCTCTTTGAGGTATCAGCCTACTAGTATTATATGTCAGAAGGATATGCACAATTTGGCAACATTCTGGGCATTGTTCTAAATTGCTTTCCATTATGACTGGATCAATTTATGGCTCCATCAATAGTAATAAGTGTACCTCTTTTTACAAAACTACTTTGAAAATTTGTTATCTTCATCTTTTGTCATTTTTGCCAGTCTCATCTTTGCCAAAATTACTTTAATTTGCATTTTTCAAATTATTGGTAATTTAGAGCATTTTTTCATATGATTGTTGATAGCTTGAATCTCTTCATTTGAAAATTGACCTTCATATACTTTGACCATTTGTTGATTGGGGAATGGCTCTTGGTCTTATACACTTGAATCAGCTCCTTTTGTATCTTGAAAGTGAAATCATTATCAGAGAAAGTTGTTACAAAGATTTTTTTCTCAGTTACCATTTCCCTTCTAATTTTTACTATAGTAGATTTGTTTATGA
Source organism: Gymnobelideus leadbeateri (assembly GCA_011680675.1). Classification (NCBI taxonomy): domain Eukaryota; kingdom Metazoa; phylum Chordata; class Mammalia; order Diprotodontia; family Petauridae; genus Gymnobelideus; species Gymnobelideus leadbeateri. The sequence goes on from WOXC01003891.1 coordinate 473,061, forward strand.
AAACACTTTTGTATTTCACTTGATAAACATGATTGATTTTTATTTTATGTGATCCTTTCTATCACCTATTTAAAAATAACTTCATCCCTTCTCAAGAGATGAAAAAAAAAGTAAGTCATGTAACCTTTCAATCAGAGGCTCCCTTACTGCAGACAAAACTCCAAATACATTTTGGGGAATTTCCCAACACCCAGATAATCCGGAAACTTCAGGATCTGAAAACCCCTAATTATTGTCACAAACTCTCCCTTACAAGTATACAGGTAGGCAATGCTCAAAGCTTGAACTGGTTTATTTATAGATAAGATAACCTAGATAGAATCCATATTACAATTCATTGAAAGTAATGATCTATATGCCATTTAGCAACCTCTCCTTACCCCTAAAAATACCCTATAGATTCTCAATAACTTAATAGTATTTTAAGAGGGTAGAGATCCAAGAGGGGATTCTTAAGAGGAGTTCTGCATGTAGATGTTCCCTTTCACTTCTCCTGTATTTCAGAGCAGATGTTGCCAGTCCCTTCTCTCTGTTACTGTCATTTTTACATTCCTGTGTTGTTAGTTCTGTGACTCAAATCTCCTGAAGTTCTCCTCGGGTCCCAGAAAATGGCAATAATTTCTTTTCCCAGGGGACAATTCTTCATCTCCAGAATCCCTGACGGCCAGCATTCTGGCTCAAAATATAGCATTGGCAGTCTCCTAGGGACACATCTCCCATTGCATTCACAAATGTATTTGCTTCCTCAATCCTGAGTTGACTGAGTGACTTTGCAGTCTGTTTTCCTCTTTCTTAGCTTTCCAGAGAGTATACATCCCACTTATATTAATGTTCCCCACAGATCTAGAGGCTCTGGAAAAACTCCATAATCTCTGGATTCTCAACAATTACTCCTGGGACAGACTCTGGTAGAGGACTTTCCAGAACTATATAGGGAGTGGATTGGGGAAAAACAAAAATGCTTTGTAGTCTTCGCTACATACTGTATTTGTGTATGTGTCAGACCTGCCTTCTAGACTATAAGCTCCCTAAGGGAAGGGATCCGTTCATATCTAAATCATGTATCACTCAGCATTTGTCACGGCATTTTATGGAAAAAAAATTTTTAACAAGTGATAACTGAATTGAATTGTTGGCTATAGGTCATGTCATCCTCCAACGAACAGAGGACTCCAGATAGATTATTACCAAATTGGCCAAATACAATAATAATAGTAATGTTGTTGTTCAGTCAATTAGTCATGGCCAAATTTTCATGAACCCATGGACCATCATACGTCAGTACTGTCCATGGGGCCTTCTTGGCAAAGATACTGAAGTGGTTTGCCATTTCCTTCTCTGGTGGATTAGGGCAAATAGATGTTAAGTGGCTTGCCCAGGATCACACAGTTAGTAAGGGTCTGAGGCTGGATTTGAACTCAAGTCTTCCTGACTCTAGGCCCAGTACTCTACTAAGCTACCTAGCTGCCTCCAAGGCAAATAGAGGTTAAGTGACTTGCCCAGGGTCACACTAGTGAATATCTGAGGTCAGATTTGAACTCAAGTCTTCCTGACTCCATATTCCACCCTCTGTCCACTGAACCAACTAGCTGACTCTAATAATGACATTATATATGTGTACAAATATATAATATACATATATAATGTGTATATTTATATATGTATATATTGCTTACTATATGCCAAGCACTATACTAAGTGCTTTACAGTTATCTCATTTGATCTTCATAACAACCTTGGAAAATAGGTACTATTATTATTTTCATATTACAGATGAGAAAACCAAGGGAGAGATTATGAGACTTCTGCAAGGTCACACAATAAGCTAGCAACAGGACCAGGACCAGAATGCAGGACTTCTGGAGGTCTCTTTTCACTACTCCACTCTATAAGTGTCTACTTGAAAAAAAAATAGGCAATTCACATCAAAGACAAACTTATTTATTTTTATTTATATTTTTTCATCATGTTCATTTCCAAAAAGAAAGTCCCCCTGTCCTTACCCAGTGAAACTATTCTTTCTAGTAAATAATGAAAGAGAAAAAGGAATACTTTAGTCAAACTAACATATCAACCAAGGCTGAGAGTATATGTGATGTTTCACCCTCATAGTCTCCCACCTCTGCAAAGAAAGGAACAAAGTGAAATAAAATTATATTTTAATTAAATTCAACAAAATTTAAGTGTCTGCTCTGTAATTGGGCATATATTAGGCTCTGGGAACACAGATTCTGTCCTCAAGGACCTTACAGTATAGTGTGTACAACTAGCTGAAAAAAGGGAGATAAATTCTAAGGAAAGAATCAGGCAAAATTCTGGGGGAAATTTGGGGAGGGGAAGATTGCTTTTATTTGGGGGTTTCAAGCAAAGCTTCCTTAGAAGCTGAACTGGGCTTCACAAGCCTTTCCAGACATAGAGATTGGAAGCTGGGGGGAAGGGAGTTCATTTCATGGAAATAGGAAAAAGTAGGATAAGAACAGAGGAGTCAGAAAGACCTGAGTTCAAATGTAGCCTGAGATACTTCCTAGTTGTGTGACCCTGGGCAAGTCATTTAACCTTGTTTGCCTCAGTTTCCTCAACTACAAAATGAACTGGAGAAGGAAATAGTGAACCATACCAAGATCTCTGCCAAGAAAACCCCAAATGGGGTCATGAAGAGTCAGACACAAACAAAGTAACTGAACAACAACAACGTCCAGCAATGATGATGCATCAATTACCTGAATGGGAATAGAATGAGATGAGAGGAGAAAGGTAGAGAAAAAGAATGTAATATGGTGATTCTTGGAGTCAGGAGAGAGTAAGATTCATAGAATTCTAAGGTGGTTTATTTGAAGCTAGAACGGACTTCAGAGATCATCTGGTTGGGTCTGTTACCATCTTTTACACCTGAGGAAACTGAGGACCAGAGAAATTATGACTTATCCAAGATCACACAGTATACAATAAAACTAGACTTCGGACCCAGGTCTTCTGACTCTAAGGATCTAAGAAGGGCAAACCCACAGGCAGGCTGGAGCCAGCTTATACTGGCTTACAAGAACCAGTTGTTATATTTCCAGGATAAGCTTTGACAACTAAGAAATCAGCAAATGGTTAAAATGAAGTCTTTATTATTCTGTTGATTTTTAACCTTAAAAAAGTGATGGAGAAAATGTCAATAATGCAAATTAAACCTAAAAGTTTGTTTTCTGTGCCCTTCTTCCCCTCCCAGAATGATGGTTATTAAAAAAATTTTTTTTTTGCTTTTTGGAGGGCAATTGGGTTAAGTGACTTGCCCAAGGTCACCTGGCTAGTTTTTGTGTTAAGTATCTGAGGCCGGATTTGAACTCAGGTCAAATCCTGGTGGTGGTGGTGGTCAGTCATATCTCTTTATGATCCCTTTTGGGGTTGTCTTGGCAGAGATACTGGAGTGGTTTTCCATTTCTTGTCTTTTTTTTTTTTTTTGGAGAGGGGAAGGCAGAGCAAATGGGGTTGACTTGCTCAAGGTCACACAGTTAGTGTTAAGTGTCTGAGGCCGAATTTGAACTCAGGTCCTCTTGACTCCAGGGCTGGTGTTCTATTCACTGTAGCTGCCCCATAGTTTTCCATTTCTTTCGCCAGCTCATTTTACAGATGAGGAAACTGAAGTAAACAAGGTAAGTGACTTGCCTAAGGTCACACAAAGGTAGTAAGTGAGATTGGATTTGAACTCAGGTTTGTTCTTGTTTTGTTTTGTTTTGTTTTTACTCCAGGTCTAGTGCATGGTGTGCTACAGAATTCCCCAGCAGCCTTAAAGATAATTCATTTAGCTTCTCTTGTCAAGAAAGTGAAGGCAATATCTAAAGTATTTCTATCACAGGGTTATTGTGAAGACCATATGTGAGCTTAACATATTTAAAGTACTATGTGTATATAGATTATGATTATATCTTGTAGTCAGATTGAGCTGGGCTTCTGTTACCAAGATCATCACTATGCTATTAATTAAATCTCATTTTACCCTTGTAAGAACCCTGTTTACAGTAGGTATTATAATCCCCATTTTAAAGACAGTGAAATTGAGGCTTAAGGAAGAAAAGAATCAACATTTCAGTAAGGGGTTGAGCAGAGTCTAGAAGTCTTGTGTTTGGACAGCAAGACTTGGACTCTTTCTGTCACCTCACACTGGCTCCCTATTCACTAAGGGGTTGTCTTATAATGGCACACAGGGTGCCCTACTGCTTAGAGGTATTTTTGCGCTGGTGGAGTGGGTGGAATATAAAAGTTTTTGGAATACATGGAACTGACCCTTCACTAATGAAATGCTAAAGAGTGGAAGAGGGATTAATAACCCAGCCTGGTGCCCCCCTCACAACATACTTTCATGGAAGAAATCCAGTCTTTGTATATATAAGGCCAGTGCTGAATATTGCCATTTAAAGGGTGGTATTGAGGAGAGAGAGAAATAGAAGGGGGTGGGGAGAAAGAGGGAAGGAAAGAGAGGGGAGAGCGAGAGGTGGGGAGGGACAGAGAGAGAAAGAGAAAGAGAGAGAGAATAAGAGTCAGGGAGAGAAGGATAGAGAGAATGAAGAAGGGAGGGAGAGGAGAGGAGAGAGAGACACAGAGAGAAAGAGACAGAGAGAGAGAGAAATTCATCAAAACTAACAACTGGGTTTTGTCAGGATATGCAATACCCCACACCCATAGTTTTCCATCTGTGAAATAAAGGGAATGAAGTATTTTCTAAATTCTTCTCCAAGACCAAGCCTGGTTATTATAATTATACTGCACCCAATTTCTCTTTTTTTCTTTCTCTTTGTATTGTCACAGTTATTATATGTGTAGTTCTCCTGGTTCTGCTGATTTTGCTTATATATCAATTTACATGTCTACTCATGCTTGGAAGCCTTCACAGGACAGTAACATTTCGTTTCATTTGTGCTCCATAACTTGTTTAGCTATTTCTCAGGTGATATCAACTCCATTTCCTCAGAGGAGGAAACTGAGAAGGCACTGGCTTCGGGTTTTAAAGGGAATTTATGGGGTTAAAATCCATACGTCCTGATCCCTAATTTGGGTTCTTACCTCCACACCAAGTTATTAATCAGCTCAAACAGCACCAAATAGGGAGTCAAGGAATCTGGATTCAAACTTGAGCTTTTCTATCTAATACTTGTATGACACAGAAGCATCCAGGTGGCTCAACAAATATATCTATATGTGTACATGTGTATATATATATATATATACACATGTACACATATAGATATATTTGTTGAGCATATTTGTACACATATATATTTGTATATATATGTATATATATATACACATGTACACATATAGATATATTTGTTGAGCATATTTGTACACATATATATTTGTATATATGTTATATATATATATATACACATGTACACATATAGATATATTTGTTGAGCATATTTGTACACATATATATTTGTATATATTATGTATATATATATACACATGTACACATATAGATATATTTGTTGAGCATATTTGTACACATATATATTTGTATATATGTATATATATATATATATACACATGTACACATATAGATATATTTGTTGAGCATATTTGTACACATATATATTTGTATATATGTATATATATATATATACACATGTACACATATAGATATATTTGTTGAGCCACCATATATATATGTGTGTGTGTGTATACACATGTACACATATAGATATATTTGTTGAGCCACCATATATATATATGTGTGTGTGTATACACATGTACACATATAGATATATTTGTTGAGCCACCATATATATATATGTACACAGCCACCATATATATATATGTACACAGACACATACACACATGTATATAACACACATGTGCATGTAAACGCAGCACCGAACATACACACGTGCATAGATTTGTGTACATCTCCATATATACATATATGCATCACATATACATGCACAATATGTGTATACATGCTACATATACGTGTGTATACATGCATATATCAGCATACATGTGTGTTCCCATTGCCTCCTCCCTCTGAGAATGTACACTCATTGCATCAGAGATTATCTCACTTTTGTATCCTGTCCCCAGTGCCTGGAATATAAGTAAGTGCTTAATAACTATTTGGTGAATGAATGAATCGGGAGTATCTCTTTCCATAGCCCAAAGCTATGGGGAAAAAAAAGTAACATGAGAAATATGATCTTCCTCCTAGGCAGATGGAAATCTGATTTCAGGCGCCCTCCCCTGATCTGGGACCCTCTCTTCTGACACTATCAGTCTTCCATATGGACTGAGGAAAGGGTCCCCACAACTCGATGAGGTAGGTGCTATTATTAGCTTCCTTTTGCAGTTGAGAAAACTGAGGTTAAGTGACTTGCCCAGGGTCACACAGTAAGCATCTGAGGCAGGATTTGTTCTAAGGTCTTCCTGACTCTAATCTCAGCCCTCCATCTACCATGCCATTCATCTGTGTCACCTGATTATAGGTCATCCTTCAGATGAAGAAACCGACACCCAGAGAAGTCCACATAATAAGCATTTTTTTTTTCAATCCTAGCCCTCTGTCTCTACAAGTACAATGAGCATTATCAGCTTATAGAACCCTTGGTCTTTCCCTCTGTCATACCCCCCCCCCCCCAGACCAGCTTTGACACAGAAGAGGACTCCTGTTCCTTATATTTGTTCCTACAGAGCCTGGCTGAGCTCCTGACCCGAGGTAGGCACTTAATAATTTCTTGTTAAACTGTAATGATTTCCTTCCATATCACTCTGTTTTCTTCTCACTTATTACTTATCCTGTCTCTCAGATCACCAGCTGCTCTTCAAACTGGACAACCAGTAATTATCTTAAACTCCACGGGGCCACAACAGAGCCCAGCATCTTTCCTCCCCAAGCCGCCTCACTTCCCCCCTTCCCTCTGACTGTAGAGTTCACCAGCACTCTCCCCAGTCCCTCAGGTTCTCAATCTCAGTGTCATCCTAGAATTCTCAGTTGTGTTCATCTGGGCCTCCCATTCAATCCGCTGTCAAGCCTTGCCATGAGTGACCCTTCTTCTCTTCATTCAAACAGCTGGCATCCTAGTACAGGTCCTCGTCACATCCCAGCTAGAGTCTTGTGATGTACTTTTTGGTTGGTCTCCCTGCCTTCGCTTACTCAAATGAGATAATATTTTGGAGACATTTTCCTGTACAATCATCATTTTATTGTACATTGCATGGCAATGTTTGTTTTATTCCTTAAATTAAAAATAAAATTTGTAAAAATATAAAAATAAGTCTGGTGTATGGTAAGTACCTAATAGATACATTGTTGACTTGAGAAAAATAAAAGATTATTCTGAGAAGTATACATAGGCTTCCCTAGATTGCCAAAGGGGTCTGTGACCAAAAAAGGGGGAGGGGCAAGAGCTGCCCAGAAAGGACCATTTGGAGTAATTTTGATTATTTTACCTAAAGAAGAAGAACCATAATAGCAGTTTTTAAATGTTTGAAGAGCTATTATGTGAAAGAATTAGACTTTGTCTGCTTGGTCTCAGGGAGCAGAAATTTGAGCAAAGGGTTGAAATAGCAAAGAAAAAAAATGTAGACTATATTAGAAAACAAAGTCACCTAAAAATGAAATGAGCTGCTTCCAAAGGGAGTAAGTCTTATCACTAAAGGTCTTTTAGTAGAAGCTCTATAACCGATGAGATAATATTTGTAAAAGTGCTTAGCGTAGTGCCTGGCCCATAGTAGGCAGTAAATCCATGATCATTACCTTCTCCTGATGCAGTCTAGACTGCCCACACTAAGTTGCCAAATTGATTTTAAACATGTTAAAACCCCCACCCCTAATACTCAATAAACTCCAGTGCCTCCCTATTAACTTCTAAGATAAAACATAAAATACTTTGTGAAACAGGTAAGTCCTTCACAACCTAATCCCTTCCTACCTTTCCCTTCTTCTTACATTTACTTTCCTCCATGAACTTAACGGTCAAGTTGTTCTTTGTCCTGAGCGCTCCAGTCTTCCAATTCTGGACCTTTTCACTGACTTCCCTCCCATGCCTGGAATGTACTCTCTCCACACCTCTGCCTCATTCAAAATTCAGCTCAAATTCCATCTTCTGAATAGGCCTCCTCCCATGTACCTCCCAGCTCCCTAGTTTCTTTCACTGTTGATGCCTTCTCTGAGATCACCCTCCATTTGCACTCCTTCATAGTTATTTGCACACTGTTACCCATTAGAAGGTAAACTCTTAAGGACAGAGACTGTTTTTGTCTTTATGTGTATTTCCAATGCTTATTATATAGTCCCTTGCAAATAGTCAGCACTTAACAAATGCTTTTTCTGTTGGCTGATCATTTCAAGTAGATTTTACCCCTAAAGAAATGTTAAGGACTTCAAGGGAAATACTTTGCCCTGTACCCTTCACCTTTGCTGGGCCTGGCTCTGGATATGCCTAGAAATACTAAGAAAGTATTTTCTCTCTCTCTTCCTATTACTGTATTTCTCCATTGCCTTGCCATAATACAATAGCGGCACCTGAGACGTTAGGAAGTGGAGATCATAAAAATGACTGTTAACAAGTACCTGAATACTGAATGTTCTAGGGCTCCTCTGGAACAATCCCAACTTTCATTGGCTGGCAAAGGTGGAACGAGTTGTTACATCAAGGAGAAATTAATGAACAGTTCAGTAGCTTTCTAGTCTGGTTTTACTATTGAAAGCAATACGCAATCAGCTGCTGGATAAGTGTTCATTTGTTTGCAAGGGTTTTTTATATTTATTTTTTAAGAAATAAGGAAAAGTGGCTGTTACTTGTGAGTAATATAACTGGAGGAGTTATTGAGTTTCAAAAGAATATGTACATGCATATATACACCTCATTCGTTCTAATGAGATTTAAAATTGCATATTTGTGTCTGCCCATAAAATTATACTTCTGTCAGGGGTGTGGAAGAGAAAATAAGGCCAGGAAAAGGAATGATGTCCTTGATGAAAAACAGCATAAGCAGGATATGTGTGTGTGTGTGTGTGTGTGTGTGTGTGTGTGTGTGTGTTTTAATTTTCTCTCTCAAATAAACAGTATATCTGGCATTGTAGAAAACAACATTGGTGTTTTGGGTTCAGTCTCTTCCCAGATGCAGTGTAACCTTGGGCAAGCCTATGAACCACATTTTCCTCTTTCATTAAATGAGGGGGTTGACTAAATGTCTCTTCAAGGTCCCTTCCAATTGTCAACTATAATCCTATGATCATTAAATGAGGGGATCTGTGATTCTAGGATACATGTGATGATTTTGGAAAGAAAAGCTATGTAACTAAGACCCTGAGAACTGAGAACCTCTTTTTTAAAGAGAAAAAAAGCATTGCTTTTTACTCCCCGCCAAGGAATAAAATCAACTAAGAATTTTCCCCCTAAGTCTGAGAATTCATTGTGTGCAAGTTGAAACTAAAGTTTTTGGGATCTAAGATAAAAGAGAGAAGATCCCATCCTGTGATGAATACCTCTGCTGAAGTCCTCAAGTTAAGAGCAGAGAAAAGTTGTGAATAGAGCTTGCTCTCCATAAAGAGATGTACATCTTGGTTCCTAGACATTTTCTGGTGATTCAATTATGTTGTACATTCTATGTCCATACTAAGAATTATTCTATTGCTCCGGTAACCACTTCCAGACCTTGCTCTCTCAAAAGACATTGGCAGTCCTTCAGCATTAGAAGAATGAGTTGCCCTCCCTTATGTATACCTTGGGCATATATATCTCCTTCTATGTATATTTCCTACACATGCCTACTCTTATTTTGACAGTATGTGTATTTGTGGGAGAATGGTTCCCAAGTTTGGGGGAGGAAATGTTCTATTGCAATTTTTCTTGCTATACTACTTCATTAAATGCCTTTGATTTCAACTAATTCTGTCCTATGACTGTAAAAGTACACACACTGATGGGGGCTCACAAGCTTTGTGGTTTTTTTTTTATGAATCCAGACTCATAGAATACACTGAAATGGGGATAGCTTATCCAGGTGAAGGCATGTACAATTGGGGGAATGAGTCTTAATACAAAATATTTATGTAATGGCCAAAAAAATTCCCACTGTCTAATAATAGGCTGCCTTGTTTCATGAACAAACTGAAGCTGAATGAGGAATGGAGGGAAGGAGAGAGGGAAGAAGGAAGGGAAGAAAGGAGGGAAGGAAGGAAGCAAGGAAGGAGGCAAGGAAAGAGGGAAAGAAGGAGGCAAGGAGGGAGGGAAGGAAGGAGGGAGGGAAGGAAGGAAGGAGGGAAACAAGGAGAGAAGGAGGGAAGGAGGGAGAGAAGAAAGGTGGGAAAGAGGGAGGGAAGGAGGGAGGGAAAAAAGGAGGGAAGGAGGGAAGGAAGGAGGGAGGGAAGGAAGGAAGGAAGGAAAGAAGGAAGGAGGGAAGGAGGGAGGGAAGGAGAGAGGGAAGAATGGAGGGAAGGAGGGAGGAAAGGAGGGAGGGAAGGAAGGGAAGTGAAACAATCATTTCTTAATCACCCACTATATCACAGGCACTTTATTAAGTGTTTTATAAATATTATCCCACCTTATCCTCACAATAACCCTGACATGGCAGGTGCTATCATGATACCCATGTTACAGTTGAGTAAATTCAAATAAGCAGAGGTTAAGTGACTTACCAAGGGCCACACAAGCTTCTGAGGATGGATTTAAAGTCAAATCTTCCTGACTCTAATTCTAGAGATTTGTCCACCAGGCCACCTAGTTGTCTCTCAGGAGAGAAAACAATGAAAAAGCCCAGAGGAAAAAGTTTGCCAGGTAAGTACTACTTTTATCTTCTGCAGAAGAGCTAAGGAATGTTCTGATTGATTCATAATTTGGGTTTGCCTTGGATTCCTTTAGGTACCCTATGAATATTATTAATATTGATTTATTATTATTTATAGCATTATTTTACTTATTAATAACAATAGGTAGTATTTATATTATGCATTAAATCAATGGCATGCTGATAAATGTTAACAACCAGTTCTCCAGAAAATAAAATACACACTCCATAGACTTTTAAATTCAATCTGCACTAACAGTTCATCCATCACTTTCTTTTTTTTCATTTTTTTTTTTGTATTTTGGAGGGCAATTGGGGTTAAGTGACTTGCCCAAGGTCACATGGCCATTTTTTGTGCTAAGTGTCTGAAGCTGGATCCGAACCTAGGTCCTCCTGACTTCAGGGACAGCGCTCTATTCACAGCGCCACCTAGCTACCTCTGTCCATCACGTTCTTAAATCTCGATGATCAACAAAATAGTAAATCAAGTCCTGACTTTTAGCATTTACTGATTTCTGAGGTGTATCTGCACACACTGAAAATTTAACAATCAAGTATCCCAAGCTAGTGAGATTTGGCTTCAATATAGCACTTTACATATATTGTCTGGGTTCGATTCTCAAAATAACACTGTGAGGTAGGTGCTATTCTCATGATTTCTCAATTGAGGAAACTGAGACTAGGAGGTTAAATGATTGACCTAGGCTCATACAGTTAGTAAGTCTCTGAGACAGAATTCAAATTCTGGTCTTCTTTACTCCAGGTCTAATACCATATTCACTACACTACTCATTATGGGATAATACAAAGAACATTGGACTTACCACCCAGAGATCTTAATCTAGCCTTTGGGACTTAATCTAGCCTTTGTCACTACCTCTGTGTATGCCTGTGGGCAAGTCATTTCCCTCAGTGTAAGCCTAAATTTCTTCATCTATAAAAATGAAGAGAGGGCAGAAGAGATGATCTTTAGAGGAAGTTTCAGAATAAAGTGCTTGATCTAATGATCTTCCCTGAATCAGTTTCCTTATCTGTAAAATGCTAATATGGAACTACTTCGTAGGAGTTTTATGAACATGAAATTAGACAAAGCTTATGAAAGAGTTTTGTTAGCTGTAAGCATAAACTACAAATGCTATCTATGACTAGGGAACCCAGCTTATTGGCTAATTGAGTCCATTTGCTAAATAAGCCCAGGTTGTAGCTACAACTGTTAGACTAGTGTCATTTTTGCATTGGATAAAAAAAATTCCCTCTTACCTGCTGCCTCAGGTGACTCTTCATATTTGTAATCATTACTGAAAAAATAACTCAAAATCCATAAAACTCTAGACTCTTCGAGTTGTGGGCTACAGAACAAAGATCATAAAATATTAGAGAGTACATATGCCTTAGAACATGAAATACACAATGCCAGATCTGGAAGAGAACCTAGAATCTTGAATGTTAGAAAGGATATGGGCCTTAGAACATATAATATAGAACATCATAGATGGAAAGGAACTTAGAAATGCAACTTAGAATTTTAAGGAATAGCAATTGGGAAGCCATTGCAATAGTCTATGAAGGAAGAACCATTCCCCAATTGATAAATGGTCAAAGGATATGAATAGACAGTTTTCAAGGGAAAAATCTTGGCTATCAAAAGCCATATACTCTAAAAGTACTCTAAAAGCCAATACTCTAAATCACTAATAATGAGAAATTAAAATTAAAACAACTCTGAGGTAGCATCTCACATCCATTAGGTCAGCTAAGATGACAAAAAAGGAAAATGACAAATTCTGGAGTGTGTTCTAGAAAAATAGATACACCAATGTATCTAGTCCAACTATTTTGGGAAATAGTTTCAAACTACAGCTAAAAAGCTATTAAATTATTTACTCAAATTATTGACTCAGCAATACCACTGAAAGGTCTATATCCCAAAAAGATCAAAAAAAGAAAATTCATGCATACATTATGGAAGTGTGCATATGCACAAAAATATTTATAGGAGCTCTTTCTATGGTGGCAAGGGATTGGAAACTTGAGGAGATGTCCATCAATTGGGGAATGGCTGCACCAGTTGTGGTATATGAATGTGATGGAATACTATTGTTCTGTAAGAAATAATGAAGGCTATAGTTTCAGTGAAAGGAAGGCTCATGAACTGATGTGAACTGAAGTAAGCAGAACCAGGAAAACAATTTAATATGACTCATGAGGAAACATGCTATCTACTTCCGGGTAGAGAATTGATGAACTGAGTGCAAATTAGAGCTTATTTCTTCTCTTTCTTTTCTTTATTCTTTTCTTTTTATGTTGCTAAAGTAGGAATTTGATTTGCCTATTATACATATTTGTAATGGATTTTGTTTTTCTTGTCTTCTATCTTATAACTGAAAATAAAATAAGATGGACTTTTAAAACATAATTTATCAAGAAGTAATGCAGGTAATGCTCAAGTTGAGTCAAGAAGCAAGTAAGATATTCTATAAGGTAGAGATTAGGAGGGAGTGCATTGCAGACCTGGAGAACTATCAATACAAACATGGAGATAGGTGAGAAGTAGGGTGTATGAAGAACAGTAAAAATCAATTTAGTCAGATTATAGGATGTGGGAAGGATAGTGATATAAAATCAGGTTGGAAAGATAGTTTGGAGTTAGGTTGCTAATGGCTTTAAAATGTAAATAGGGAAACTGAGGGACCATAGGGAAACCCTAAAGTGAATTGAGTAGAGAATACAGTGGTTGAAACCTACTCTTAAAGTATGTAATAATTGAAACTTAAGGGCAGAGTCAAGATGGTAGAGTAGAAACAGCACTTCTGAGGCACTACTGCCCACACCACTTCCATATATATAAATGAGGACTCTGAAAAAACACTGGAGCTCCAGAACCAATAAAACAATACAGAGAAGCTAACCTCCTGCTGAGGACAGCCTGGCAGCCTGGCAGCCTGGCAGAGAGCAGCCAGCGCAGCACTCTGGGAGCTGACCCCAAACCCAGGTGAGCCAGAGGTTTTAGCACCAGGGCGGCCGGACCACCAGCCAGCAGAAAGGACTCCAGAACACCAGAAGCTGTGGCATTTCCAGAATTACCAACACATAGTAAAAAGTGAGAGGTCAGTGTGGTGTGGACTTTGGGGCTAGTGGGGAGAGCATGTCTGCCTCTTTACCCTGGGGGCCAGAAGCTGCTGAGACACTTCAGCACAGCCGCAGTCATGCAGCAGCTTCAACTTCTGGCCTGAAAACTCGGGGAGGACCAGGTGATCAGTCTTGGGGGTAATCACTCTTGCTTTAACCTTCTTGGATCTGGATTGAGGTCTGGTGTGGAGGTCTTGGGGTATGTGACCAGCTTGCTAGAGCATGTGGAGGCTTCAGAGAGGGCACTCAACTAATACCTCTGGCAACTGGGAAAGCCCCAGTGTTTGGGACAGAAGTTCCCCTATTTAGTGACAGAGACCTACTGTGGCAACAAGCCCAAAAGTCAAGTAATTGAGTGGCAACATCCCTAGGCAAAGGAAACAAAATAAAAAGAAAAATTCAACATTAGACTCCTATTTTGGCAATGTTTTGCATAGCTATACATGTACAACATATACTGAATTGCTTATCTTCCCAGTAAGGGTGGGTGACAAGGGAGGAAGGGAATGAATTTGGAATGTAAAGTTTTAAAATCAAATGTTAAAAATGTATAAATACTATTATAAATACTATTTTACATATCATTGGGAAATAAGATATACAGGCATTGGGGCACAGAGATTCACCTTGCCCTACTGAAAAAGTCAAAGGGGGTATGGGAGAAGATATGGGAGAGAGCAGATGGGGTGAGGGGATATCCTGTGGGACCGCTATTCTGGGATGGGGGGTAGGGAAAAATGAGGAAAAAACTGTAACTCAAAATCTGACGGAAATGAATGATGTAAACCAGAAGTTAATAAAGCATTTGGGAAAAAATAATAATAATGATAGAATACAGTGCTTAGAATAGTGCCTGGAAAATAGTAGGTACTTAAATATTTATTGAACAATTTAAAAAAATAAATAAAATAATTGAAACTTAAGATATGGAGTTCTAAGCTAAAATAGAGCTTTCTACTCCTCTTATAGAGAAGAGAAAACATCCCAAGGGTGGCTATGTGGTGCAGTGAGTAAGAGTGCCGGCCTCCAAGTCAGGATGACCCAGGATCTGTCCCGGGCTCAGAAAATGAGCACCCACACATAAATAATGACTGGCTGTGTAACCTTGAACAAGCTACTTAACCCCAATTGCTTTAAAAAAAAAGAGAAAACATCCCAGCTGGAGGCTAGAAGCTGGTAGGAGAGAAGTTCTGCAACAAGCTTTCTTTCCATAAGGAGATGCACCTGTTAGTTCTTGAATAGTTACACATAGTATGATATGTAGTCTCTGTCAAGCTGCCCTGTTGTTGCAACCTGTTGTAGGTGAGAGATGATAAAGGCTTGACTTGGGAACAGGGGTGGTGACTGGAAAGTAGTGAGAAAAGGAAAGGAGACTAGGGAAGTAGAAATAGTCAAGATATAGTAATTGATTCAATATTTGGAGTAAGAGAGAGTGAGGATACAAGAGTCATGGTTTATAGTGAGGATAGCTAAAAAGGGAAAGCTCATTTACATAAATTCCTTTTGTTTTTGGAGGCCCAGAGAAGTGAGTAATGTGGCCTAAATCATGAATTAATGGTAGAGCCTGGGCTAATTATCAGTTCTCTTGACTAAGGGTTGGGAGGAGGTACTGTTTTTCTATTAAACCATGTAGGGAAGAGATACTCAACTGGGAGATTGGGGAGGAGGAGTAGGGGTGTGCTTAAGAAAACTTTCACCTAATTCCAGGATGGCCTTGTGGGACATTTAGTTATCTTTCAAGAACTCCAAACTAATAAGACAAGGAAAGAAAACAAAACTTATTCATACTTGAAATTCCATCTCCCTTTGCATAAACAGAAGTATCATACTCCATGCTGGTCGTTTTCTGTGAACAATTAAAGTTAAGTAATTACTAATTATCCTCGCAAAGGAACCAGCTGTTGCCCATTGTGATATTATATTCACCTTAATATCGGAGGTTTAAATGAAAACTGTTCATTAGAGAAGACAAGTTGTCGGTGGTAAAATGCTGATCTTCTTTCTCCATTGCTCCCTAGTGGGAAGGGAAAGGACTTTGGGCTCCAAACATACCTCAGAGGGTGGGGAGAGACTTCCCCACTAATGTTTCTGGGCCTTGCAAAACTTCTATTCAGAGGGTTTGCATCAGTAGCAGCGGTGAAAAAAGGAAACAATTATTAGGAGGAGTAATGACTGATGTTTCAGGGCATCTGCCAAGGCTGCAGATTGGGAACATTCCTTGAACCTAACTATGCATGCTTAAGCCTAACTGTATATGGTGTGACCAGGGGAAGGACATAGAAGTTAATAAAACATGAAGGTTCTGAATCATTTGGTGGCTATATATGTACCCTGAGGCTAAGGAAGCTAGAGGTAAAAACTTAATCATATTTCATCTATCAAAGGGAGAGAGAAGTAGGTTGGATGGCTCCAGGGAGGGTGTATGTATGTATGCTGTGGTTGTTGTTTTTTCCCATTATAATGTAGTACAACATCAGATGCCCAAGGAAGCCTCTAGCCCTGGAATTATTTATATTTTTTAAAGGTTTGAGAAGGTAGTTTACTGCAGGGGAAGGACCATTGACTAGAGGTTGGATTATAGAATTTTCCCAGTTCCAAAATATTCTAGGATTCCTCAGGCAATATTCTGAAATGTATAAAAAGGTTTTCAAGCCCTTGGAAAGGAAAGTATGATCACTGAGCTAACATGGGTTCACTAAGAACAAATCATACTATACCACATCATTCTCTTTTGGAGGGGTATAGTTGTTTTTGTTTTGTTTTGTTTTGTTATGTTTTGTTTTGAGCTGGGTTGAAAGCTCACAGGAATCCCATAGACATAGAATGCTTGGATTTCAGCAAGTCATGTGATCAAGTCTCCTGATGTCCTTGTGGACAAGATGGAGAGATGCGGGCTAGTGAATCAATCGCCATTGTCAAATTGGAATGAATTTTCACAGAGAGAATTGCAGATTCTTTCCCTGGTGTATTTCTTTTCAAGATTTTCATCAGTGAATTGAATTGAATTCACACATATCAGTCCTATCAAATTTGTAGATGGCATGGAGCTATAAGGTGTTAACATGTTGAATGATACAAGATCTATATACCTTACTTTAATACTTCAAGAAATTATCCTTTCATCAGTGGGCATGCTCACCCCTATCAACAGACTGCATCTCCACACCTTAGAGCAGATAATTTTTTGGTCAGTTACTGTCATCTCAAACTCTATCCTTTATTGGGCAATAAAGTCTCTGAACTTGTCTGGTTTCCAAATGAGAGGAAGATATGAGATAATCATGTACATGAAGCCATTCTAGTTTATGAATCTTGGCCAGAGCTAATGCCCAGTTAACATACCACCCTAGAACCCAGGTTTACCTCTACATCACAAGGAAGAGCTAGAGCAGGGCTTTAGTTGAGACCCAGAAACTATAACAGAACTCTCTAAAGTAGCAGATACAAAAACTCATGTGAGTATAGGCTGTATTAGCAGATGTCCAGCTTAAGGAAGAGAAGACTTGGGGAGAAAGGGAGGACACAATAGTCCCTGGGATATTAGAAGACAATAGTCATGTGAGAGACCCTGTTTTCTTCTTAGCTTTGTTTATTTTTTTCTTGGAACCCTATCCCACATCCCCCTTTTCCCACTTCTTTATCTGTTGAAACTCTTCTCTTCTTTCAAGTCTCACACAAAATTCTAATCAATTTCTCCTCCAAGAGATCTTCAGGAATTTGAAGATGGAAATAAGTTTTACCACTATCCCCTCAACCCTGCCCCCCCACTTCTTTTCTGTAGATCAACCATTTTTAGATCCCTTCATACTTGTTTATTTATCAATTACTCTACCTGTGCAGATAACAAGCAAACATATCAACCGAGAGGAAATGGATCAGGGAAAAGGTAGGTTGGTTATGCCCAGGCCCCCTTTAGCCTTAGAGAGTTGCTAAAGCATTGTAACCCTCCCGTTACCAGGTGTTTATGAGCACTGATTTTTCTCTGGAATGATGCTTCAGTCAGGGTGTGTATACAGGAAGCAGAATTCCATTCATTTTGTTCAGTGCTCTGAAGGGAGAATACCCAAAGGGCATTTAAAAGCAACACAAAGCTTAGCAGAGTGGCATTTGCCATTTTTTTTCCTCAAGAAGGAACATTACAGAATCTCTGTTCAGGGAAATAAGAGCTATAGTAAATTACTATAGTATATATAGTATATATCTTACTATAAGTAAGATACTAAATGTGGAGTTAGAAGGCATGTGGTTGAGTCCTGGCTCTGACACTTAATAGTTGTGTGACCTCAGACAAATAATTTTGTGTCTTTAAGCCTCAAATTCCTCACTGTCAACTGATGGCAATCATCCCTACCCTGCTTGAGAGTAATGTATTGACAGCTCAAAGTGACCTTCAAAGTCATCTAATCCCCCTATTTTTTCAAATAAAGAATCTGAGGTTCAGGAAATTACTGACATTGTCTGAGGTCACATAGGTATTAAATGTCAGGGGGGAGGATTTGAATGCAGGTCATTGGATCATAGGATCAAAAATGAGAGATGGAAGGAGCCACAGATTTAGCCAACAAATATCTGTTAATTCAATCCCTCAGACATTTATTAAATATATGCTGTGTTTAGCACTGCGGGAGATGGAAAATTAAGAAAAGTCAGGGGTCCTGTCCTAACTCAATTTAGAGTCTAGCTTGTGGATAAGGAACTAACACCATGTACTAAGCACTGTACTAAGGTCTGGAGATACAAAGAAAGGCAAAAAGTGAGCTTATGTTCTAATGGGGAGGCAACTTGTTTTAACTAAGTACATACAAGATATTTACTGAGTAGATGTAAGACAGGTAGATGGTGTAGTGGATAGAGCATTGGGATTGGAATCAGGGAGACTCAACTAACTATTTGACCTTGGGAAAGTCACTTAAGTCTGTTTGCTACAGTTTCCTCATCTGTAAAATGAGCTGGAAAAGGAAATGACAAAACACAATATTTTTGCCAAGAAAACCGCAAATGGGGTCACAAAGAGTTGGACATGACTCAACAACAACATATAAGACAATCTAAGAAGGAAAGAAACTAATCACTGGATGGACTGAGAAAGTCGGAAGATGGGATTAGAGCTGAGTCTTAAGGAAACAAGAAGAAAAATTAAGGGATGGAAGTGAGTGAACAGAATGTTCCAAGTATAGGGGACAGCCAGATAGAAGATGAAGTGTCATGGTAAAAAAAATTGCAAGTAAGCCAGCATCATTGGATCATAGAGTACACAAGGAGAAATTGACTCCTACCTATCCTACCCCTATTTTTTTCAGATGAGAAAACTGAGGCAAAAAGAGGTGAAGTAATTTAATGAGGATCATAGAGCAAATACTGACATGGGATTTGAACTTAGGTCTTTGTAGCCCCAAGTTCAGCTTTCTATCCACTGTACCACATTGCTGCCTTTTGACTTGTTTGGTCTCTCAAATGAGATAATGGATATGAAGGATCTTGGTATAGTGATAATAGCTCTATATTTGGAGTTGAGGGATCAGGGTTCAAATTCAAGCCCTTCTACTTACAATCTGTATGTATAAACAAGTTATGACACCTCTGAGAACTTCAGTTCCTTCACCTATAAAATAAGAGAATTGGAACTATGCAATCTTTTTTTAAATCTTTTTTTCAGTATAGTATTCTTAAGCCCTAACACTGTGTATTTCTGATTCTCAGGTATCCCAGTAAAAAGCAGCTCCTGCTTTCTCCTTCCTTTGGCCCTTCACTATATGTTCTCCCTACTCCCCCCACCACACCCCTATTTCTTAGTGTGGCACATAGGGCTGTTCTCTTGACAAGAGCTCAAGAAATACTAACTGATTGAATGAATAGATATTCAGGGCAGAAAGCCTTAGGGAGCCTTTTACACAAACTAGCATTGAATGTGATCTGGAAACTGGCCCGAGCCTCCTATGTTGCTCCTTACAGAGATGGAATCCTTTTAGCCCTACCTAGCATCTGTTTCTGATTTCTTGTCTTTGAATGTCCTAATGGAAAACTACCAGACAATTCATATCACTCCAATAAATACTCTACCTCTACTTCTCTGGACATCAGCCATCAAAGTCGAGTACAACAGGCAGAAGGCTCTGAGAGTCAGAGTTGGGAAAGTAGTATAGCAGTTATAAGAAGAATATGAAGTTCTCCATCTCTAAGGGAAGTTACATATATTGTAATCCAGGAGAAATAATCTTTGAAATCTCAGGACCAAGATGTAGAGACCAATGGTTCAGAGCTAGCTAGAAATGGAGTGAACTGTGTTACCTGCACTTTGGAGTCACAGAAGCCGAGTTGGAAGAGTCATCAGAGAACATCTGGTTCAGTAATACCTGAGCAGGAATCTCCTCCAAAACAGCATTTGTCTGGTGATGACCTCCAGGGATGAGGAACCCACTGTATTCTGAGGAAATCCAGTCTACTTTTGGTCAGATTTTCTTTTTCTATGTCCCTCCCTCTCCCCCTCCTTCCTTCCTTCTTTCCTCCCTCCCCTCCCTCCCTTCCTTCCTTCCTTCCTTCCTTCCTTCCTTCCTTCCTTCCTTCCTCCCTCCCTTTCTTCCTTCCTTCCTTCCTTCTTTCCTTCCTCCCTCCCTCCCTTCCTTCCCTCCTTCCTTCCTTCTCTTCCTTCCTTTCCATTTATCTTTCCTTCCCTCCTTTCCTCCTTCCTTCCTTCCCTCCCTTCCATCTTTCTTTCCTTTCCCTTCTTTCTTCTTTCATTCCTTATTTCTTTCTCTTTCTTTCTATCTTTCCCTACCTTCCTCCTCTCCTCCTTCCCTCCCTCCCTTCCTTCCATCCTCCTTCCTTTCCTTCCTTCCTTCCTTCCTTCCTTCCTTCCTTCCTTCCTTCCTTCCTTCTAACAGCATAATTATTTTTCCTTATATCAATTTGAGACTAATCTCTCTATAACTTCCACTAATTGGTCCTAGTTCTACCCTTTGGGGCTAAGTGGAACAAAGTTAATGCCTGTGGCACATTTCAGTCCTTCTGATATTGCAGACAGCTATCTTTTCCACACCTTAATTCTTCTCTTCTGCAGACTAGCATCAAGTTCTTTCCACTATGACTTGATACTCTCCGGGCCCTTAGCCATTCTGGTCTCCCTCCCTCCTCTGAAGATGTTCCAGGATGTCATGAGTGCAGTACTTCAGATGTGGTCTATGTGGGCTGCAGGGGCTTAAACACTGGGGGTCTTATTCTAGTGTCTGCCACCATCTTCCCCTTTCTCTGGATAAGAGAAAGGGAAACAGCTCAGTTAGGTTAATCAGACAGGGCAGGCCAAAGCTGGATCACAAACACAGTTCCATTACTCAGCTCTCTCTTTTCTTTGTTTTAGACACTAAAGCAACACAAGACTAGACTCCCAACCACACTTACCCCTAGGAACATATCTCCAAATACCACAATAATACATTTCAATTGAATTCCATAGAGATTTATTAAATATCTATTGTTTTTACAATATTGTGCTTAGTACTGGGAGTGAGACAAAATTGAGTTAAGGCAGAGGACCTGTCCTAACAGAACTTAAGAGTGTAGCTGATGGATAAAGAACCAACATACATTGAATGTAATACACAAAGTTACCTAATAAATGTGTTAGAGAAGTGGCAACCAAGTGCTATGTGAGATGCTAGAGGGGAAATGATCATTAACAACTGGAAGCATCAGGGAAAACTTCCTGTAGGAGAGGGTATTTAAGTTAGACTTTAAAGGAGTGGGAGGTTGAAAGATACATCTGTATAACTGGCAGGGGGAGAGGCATTATATGGTGCTGCTGTGGGCATGAAAAAATTCCTCCTTATCTCTGTCCATGGTGGAAACAGCTGGGATGGGCAATAGCTGGTTATAGTCAACTTAAGATCTTTCAAGACATCTTGAAGTAGGGACCTTATGATTTTATCGTAAAACAAAAAATGGTGGATCTAGAGACTGGCTTTCATATCAAGAGATCTAAATGTCAATTTAAAAAAATTAAATGTGAGTCAAGGGACGTATGGTAGAGTAAGCTGTGTGTTTGGTGGCATGAAAAGATTGAGGGAGTAAAGGAAAGGAGTAGGAAACCCTGAGAGGTGTGGTGACAGTGATGCCATGATATTTTCTTTGGGGGTCTCCTTTCTGAATCATTATCATAATGTGATAGGTTTACATGGGATTCGTATCTGTGGGTGGTTATGGTTTGTCTGATTTTTTGTTGTTGTTTATAGGGAATACCACCTTCAGGAAAAGCCATGAAGAGTGATAGAAGATCACACATCAGATCCCAGAATCCCAGGATGATAGATCTGTAGACCAAGCCCCTCATCTTACAAATAAAGAAACTATAATGACTTAAGCAAGGTCACAGAGACAGTAACTGTTGGAGGAAGGATTTGAACACAGATCCTCGGACTCCAGAAACAATGTTCCTTTCACTCTGTGAATGTGTCAACTGAGTGTGCTTGTAGGTCCTCTCCCTAAATAAGGCTACTTGGTGGTGGAGATAGGAAACTATTGTTTAGTTATTTTTCTTCATGTCCAAATCTTCTTGATCTCATTTGGAGTTTTCTTGGCAAAGACACTAGAGTGGTTTGCAATTTCCTTCTCCAGATCATTTTACAGATGAGGAAACTGAGGTAAACAGGGTTAATTGACTTGCCCAGAGTCACACAGTTAGTAAGTGTCTAAGGATGGATTTGACCTCAGGAAGATGAGTTTTCCTGATTCTAGACTCAGTACTCTATCTACCATACCACCTAGCTGCCCCATATGTGCCTAAAACCCCCTCTACTACATGCCCAGGAAGTAGTTATATGACCTTCTTCAACTGAAGAACTTAACTGAAGAAAAGCCCACGTCCTCCCAAGACATCCCATTCCATTTCTGAATAGCTTTGATTGTCCTTAGGGTATAAAAGAACATCACACTACCTCAAAGAACCCAGATTTTAAAGTAGGTAGCCGGCTGGTGTCAGGTAAAAGTTTTGTACTAGGCATCTTGAGATCTGGAATCCAATGGCTCTGTTTTTCCTTGTTCTATGATCTTTGGGAGGTTACTTCTCTCTCTGGGATTCATTTTCATCATGCGTAAAATTATCTGGTTGGTTCTTAATGAGGTCCAGGTTCTTAAACTTGTGAGTGAGTGAGTGAGTGAGTGAGTGAGTTTGTGTGTGTGTCTGTGTGTGTGTGTGTGTGTGTGTGTGTGTGTGTGTGTGTGTGTGTGTGAGTGAGATGGACACTTTTGGCAGTAGGGAGAACCTCTTCTAAAAATAATGTTTTGAAATAATTGAAGGAAATGCTAAATTTCAGTTAGAGGTTAGTGAAAATAAAGATAGAATTTTTTGCCCAACCAAGTTCTATGGGTCCACTGAAATTGCAGGTATTTTCTGTCTCTTAGATTCAAAGTTCTAAGGGCCCTTTTAACTCTGATGTGTTGTGTTCTAAGGTCCCTTTTAGATCTAATAATTCATGTTCAATATTCTAGGCATCTTTCCAGTGCTAACATTCTATATTCTTTGCTAAGGGTTCTTCCAGGTCTGATGTCCTATTTCTATGTTTTAATGCCCTTAGAGGCATTAAATGTTATATCCTAACATGAATGTTAGAATATTCCATGTTCTATCATCTAAAAACCCTTTCAGTCCTAAGATTTTGCAGCCTATGTTCTAAGAGAAAATATATTTATATGTTGTCCTAATTACTTATATGGCATTTAAAATAAATTGCCTTGAATTTTTATATTCTGTGGATCTGTCATAAATACCCAATAAGATTGTGAGCTCATTCCTCTAGGCATGGGTAAGAGTTAGTCTGTGGCAGCATAATACTGTGGAAGGAATGCTGACCTAGAAGTGAGAAAACCTGGAATCAAAGAGTGGAAAAAAATATGGATTCAGAACTCAGAGGACCTAGGTTCAAGTCCTCCCTCTGAAACTTACTACCTGCACAATCTTGTACATTAACTCCCCTGGGTCTTAGTTTCCCCAAATGTAAAATGAGAATATAGAACTAGCCAGCTACTGAATTCTATTCCAGCCCTAGATATGTGGTCTTGTGATTTTTACCTATAACATTCCAGGTTCTTATAATACTACTAACACTATTTTCTAAGGTCCTATTCAACTTTAAAATCCTGTGATTCCTCCTTAAAGGTGAGTCCTCTATGTAACAAGACCCTTTGACTTTAAACATGGACCCTCCCTGGATTGGAACAGAGCCCAGCTTGCTTTGACCTTCCTTGTGGAAAACAAATGCAGTCCCAGTGAGCCTTCTCTGCAACAGGGCCTCTGTTCTGATGGCTTGGTACAAAAGCATAAGGGAAATCCATGCTGGGCAGCCTGTGCCTAGCATTCAGATCTCAGTGAATCCCTTGTGTGGCCAAATCAACCTAATTGTGTTAATGCTGGTTGAAGTGCTCTGACTTGAAAAAGGCTACCTAAGAACAACATGTTACTGACATTTTTCCAAGACATGGTTGCTCAGCTGCTGCTGGTCCTCATTTATCCTTATTTAGAGCTTTTATTCGGCCCATAGTTCAAAGAGGAAGTTTAAAAAAAGATGCTATGAGCAGCAGTGCTTATGGTAGCCCAATAATGGGAGGCATGGGCTTAGCAAAACAGTCCAGTTACGTGGTCCAACTAGACAGCAGCTGAGTGGAGGTTTCAGAGGAGGCTATGATGATCAAAGCAGTATGAGTAGATATGACTAAGTTTTACAGGAAAACTCCAATGGTTTTCAATCAAACATTACATAGGGGGCCATGGAGCAATGAGTAGCAGCTAATTCAAGTAGTGGGAGCTGTGTGTCTATGAGAGTGAATGGAATGGGAGGGATGTCCGGCATGTCCCATATGAGTGGTGAATGGGGAATATAACTCTGATCACTGGCTCTTCATCAACTTTTAAAAAAGAGAAATACAAACAAAAACGAAGTTTAACAGTTTTGCAATGCAAGCTTGTATGCTATAAGAGAATTCAGGATTGTTTTACAACTTCAGGTTCAGTATTTCTGAACACAGGAAAACATTCATCTAGGATGTAATAACCAAGTTGAGTAAAGACTGCAATTGTTAATTTCAGCTTTTCTCGAGGTGCTTATGTTGTAGGAATGTACTTAAGCAGTAAGCATAGTAAGGCAGTTTCGATTAGGTTAAATGTTGTTCTTGTACCACATTACATGGAACACCATTTGAGGTGCATGTTGGGAGACATGTTTTTATGTAAAGACATATAGGAGCTGTGTCTGCGATTCAAAAGTGAAACATTTGGCATGTTTGTTCTAATTTATTTCATTTACTATCCTTTAAGGTACATACATTTAAGCCTTTTGTGTTAATAGGGGCAATTTTGAGATGCAATATGGATATGTTAGGATTTAGTCTTGGTATTTTTGTTAAATTCTGAAGCCTTGATTTAAATCTTTCATTATTGTGATTTCCTTTCAGGTGTATTGCACTAAGTGAAACTTGTTAAATAAATCTTTCCTTCAAAAACTGGGGCCAGGGGGAGAGCTATGTTCACCCATGGACCTAATGCAGAATATAGGAACTTGTTTAAAAAAATCTTTCCATGCTACCCATTCTGCAAGACCCAGCTTAAATGCCATCTCTTTTGTGCAATCTTCCGTGATCTCTTTTTAGAAAAATTAACAGATTTGGAGTAAGAAGCACTCCTGTGAGTCCAAACCACATCACTTCGTTGATGTGTGACCTTGGTCAAATCACTTCCATTATTCAAGTCCAAATTTCCCCATTTATAGAATGGGGATAGCAGCAACTTCACTTCTTGCCTTAAAATGTTGCAGTGGAGAAAGTATTTTGCAAACTATGTAGAGCTATCATAATGAGGACTGCTATGTCTCTTCTCTCAATGGAGCTGAAGATAAAAAAAATGTTGAATGTGTAGCATGGGCATGTGACTTCAAGTCAAGCTTGTGTCATTCGCCTCCCATATGACCTTGTCACTTTCCTTCTCTGGACCTTACTTTCTTTATCCTTTTTAACTAAGGGGATTGGATTATGCAATCCCCATGACCCCTTCTGACTCTGAAACTCTCTGTTCTATGGCCCCTCCCAGTTCTGGCATTCAAAGATTTTACGAGATCAAGAAAATACTCATTTCCTACCCCCACAAAACCCTTCTTCCCCTCACCCCACCTCAAGCTATTAACAATATTTGCCAGACTTCTAGACTCAGCTCAGGTGCCACATCTTCAGTTAAACTGTCCTTAAACACCCCCTCTGGCTCCATGTTCCATGTTCTAGGAACTCACTCAGTGTTCTAGGCAGCAGGTCCTTCCAGTTCTGGTGTGCTATTTTCTATCTTTGCAGCAGTAATTTCTTGAAGCACACATTGTCCTGGCCACTTATATAGCTCTTAAAATAAATTGCCTTGGATTTTTATTATCTGTGGATATGTCATATATACCCAATGAGACTGTAGCTTCATTCCTTCAGACATGAGTAAAAGTGGGTGGTAGCCTACTACTATGGAAGGCATTCTGGTTTGGGAGTTAGAGGACCTCAGACACTCACTATCTGAATGACCTTGGGCAAATTGCCTCTGGGCTTCAACTTCCTCCTTTAGAAAATGAAGAGGATGGACTAGATGGTCTCTGAGGGCCCTTCCAGCTTGAAATTTATGGTCCTATTGCCAAAAACTATTGAGGTGAGGGCTCTGCTCACCCCAAAATTGTTGGGGTTTCATGATGTGTTATGGTGGAACTGCCTCAAAGAATTCAGAGTCAGACCACCTCTATTCTATGCAAATTTCATTTATTAAGATTGATGCCTCTCTTCAAAAGGAACCAGCAACTTCAGAGAGAGAAAGATGGATTTTTATAGAATAAAGATGCTGATTACACTATCAAAATTGACATAGAATATAGGAATATGATTAATATTAAAAAGGCAGGAGGAGTTTGTTAAGGGATTAGTTAATAGAGGAGCAGTCCCATCTATGGTTGGAGGGTTAAACATTCTGGTCATGCTGCCCTCCAATTGGCCAGCTATTATGGTCCTGTCTGGTCAAGATAGATAATTAGGCATTGTGGTCCTGTCTTGGGTTAGATAGATGATGTGATTGTGGTCCAGTACAAGAAGATACCTTATTCTGTAAGAATGGGTCTGGGGGCAGTGACTAGTTAGAGGCAGTAACTGGGTTCTCATCACATGGACACACCTGCTGTTCCTATGGGACCTAAGAGTTTAGGGACACACCTGTTGTTCCAGTGAGCAGTGAGGCACATAGGAAGAAATTAGGACATTGGCAGGGGGGGGCTAGGTAGGTGCAGTGGGGCCTGTAATGAAGTTAGAATACAGGGGCTGGGGGCAGCTTTATTAGAATTCTGTCACTATGACAGGTACTTCTTTTGCCTTGGGTCCTGTTACCATAAAAAATAAGAATTGTGCTACCAAGATCCCTGGGCTGAGGCACATGGGTGACTAGGTAAACAACATGTTGGGCCTGGAGTCAGGAAGACCTGTTTAGTAGTAGTTTAGTAGTTTAGTGGGGGTGTATACCATGGTGGAGTCACAGCTGCTGTGAGTGCAGGGTGTGGTGAACACCTGTCTCAATGCACCATGAACTGCAATGACAAAACCAAAGACTTGGTATATGCTGGGAGCAAGGAGCAGTGGATGAAAAGGCATTTAGAGTCCTGTGTGCCCAAAGATGTTGATGCCCACAGGCACCTCATCCCCACCATGATAAAGACAATGAAGAGTGCCCTGGCATCTATTGCAAAATAGAATCATTGTCAATAGTCATCTGGGGAGGGAGAATGGGTCCACTTGTAAAAATATGTGGAAATTTTTACCTTTCAGGAAATTTCAGAATGAAGAAATCAAGGCTGGTAGCAAGTTTAAGAATAACTTCATGGGAATTTTGCATCTGCCAACTGGACTCTGTTGGTTCCATTATATGTTTTAGCCCATAGGGGAAGAAATAGAATAAACTGGTGCAGAGATCTGGATTGGAGGTAGTGTGGAGGGCTGATAGTATGCAGCCCGTCCCTTCAGTGAAGATGACCCTTCGTCTTGGAGACCTTAATGGCTTTCAGCTGAGTCAAAGGTATTCCATTCCTAGAAGCTGGAATAACCCTTTGGGTTTATAGATATTAGCAACTCTTTCCCCCAACCGACCTCCCATCTGGTATGATCTCTGAGAGCCGTCCACTTTCCTTTGGTGCCAACTTCATATCCACCTGATTGAATCATTTCCCATAGACCAGAAAGCAACAGCCATGAGTTCACTACTGATTGGAAAAGAGGAGTACAGTTGTGCTTTTCTCTCCAGTACAAGAACTTGGCATTCAGAGAGGAGTCTGGGGAAAGAGGGCTGCTTGGATTAGAGCATTGAACAGCTCCAGGGGATCTTTCCTTTGGTGAAGATGGTGCTCAGGCCAGCTTTCAGCTGGGACGCAAAGCAAGAGCATAAAGGGGAAATCTCCCACCAGGCATGTGAAGCTCTGCTCCCTTCACATTGGCTTCTCTAGGACTGCTGCTCAGATTACCTTTTTTGCCCTTCTAGAAGGTACTATAGGGGCAACACTTCAGTTAAAGAGTTTTTGGAGACTCATATAAAATGGTTTTGAGTTAAGGCCAAAGAAAGCCACTCTTTGCTTGCAGAACAATCTTACTTAATGGAATGGTAGATGATTGGTTTGGGAGAAAGTTAGTTTTCCCCAAAGCAGAAAAAGATATGATACCTGACCCTGTGCCTGCTCATTTGCCCTCTTCAACAGAAATGACTTGTTGAGAGGACCCTCTTAAGACAGGAAAGGCTATAAAGACAACTTAAATTTCTGAGCTGTGAGCAGGTTGTAAGGAAGAGTTTTTCTCTACCCCAGAGTAAAGGAAGCAGCTGGTATCAATTATCCAGTTATCAGAGTCAGTTAAAACTTTGAGACATGTTAGTACTGGGCATTGTGTTGGAAAAGATCTTCTTTATAACAACTTCTTACTGAATATAATTCATAAAGCCTTCCTATTTAGTGTTTCAAGGCTAGGTCATATTTTCCTAGTGGTTTGATTAAAGAATAGTTTGATTTTTTTTTACTTCAGAGGAAAAAAAACCCACCAGGATAGAGGCCACTTTTCATTTTCCCAGTGGCAAAGGGAAGATGGGACACCTTATATTCCAAATCACTGGAGATATCCAAAATGGGAAAAAGAAAGGTTGGCAAAGAGCTATTTTCACACCCAGGTTGTTATATATGACAAATGCTGACCTTCTGTCTTATTTGTCGAGTTGTAGAGCACATTTTATTAGAACCTGAAGGGACCTTGGAACACAGAAGATGGCAGAGCTTCCAGGGGTGTGCTGGCTGGAACCAGCTCTTACTGGCTCTCTAGAGCTGATTGTTAAATTTTCAACATGAGCATTTATACCTTGGAAATTAGCAAATTCTAAAAACTGGAGTTTGATTTATTGTTTTCTTAATTGTCTAGAGTCACAAAGTGATAAAGCGGTAGGTAATAACAGAGATTAAATTGAAAATGTTTTTGTCAGCTCTCCCCCTTCCACCCAGAGAGCTGATTGTTAAATGTTTATCAGCATACCCCTGGCTAGGAAGTAGTATTTGAACTCAGCTTCTCTGACTCTAGAGTCAGTAAGGGCAGTGCTCTTGGCACTGCCATGCTTTTCTGACTCCTAGGATCCATTCAGAGCTCAAATACCTGAGACTTATTGTATGGAAGAAAAGGTATAGGTTATCTAATCCAACCCTTCCTAAGTGGGAGTCCCATGACCTGACAAATGACCATTCAACCACTATTGGAAGACTGCCAGTGACAGTGAACTCATTAACTATTTCAAGTAATTCATTCTTTTGCCCTACAGTTCTGAGAGTTAGAAAGTTGTTCCTCCTACTGAGTTAAAAAATCTCCTTTCCCAAAACTTGTACCTAAAGTTTCTAAGACAAAGATTGTCTTTTGATGGAGTACACAGAGTACTAGGCTTTATCTCAGAAGACTTGAGTTTAAGCACCAGATGTGCCTCTTACTAGCTCTGTGACCTTAGGCAAACCCCTTAAACTCTCTGTGCCTCAGTTTCCTTATTTATAAAGTAGGGATTATAACCCTTTCCTTGCCATAAAGAGTTTCCATGAGAAGGAGAAATGGATAATATACAAAGTACTTCACAAGTATCATCTAAATGTGGGTTATTCTGCAAAGACTGGGAAATTCAACAGCTATTAATGCCTCTAAAAGATGAATGAGACAGAGTCCCTGCCCTCAAGGAACTTATAGTCTAGTAGAGAGATAACACACACACACACAATTACATGTAACTATAACAAATCAAAGTATGATCAACTCATTATAAATGTAGGAGAGATCTTTTCCAATTAATGAGGATGATTCTTGTAAAATCATGAAATTTCCAAGTTGAAAAGTAGCATTAGAATTTTCCTAGTCATCTCCCTCCCCTTCATGTTACCACTGAAAAAACTGAAGTGGTGAGACTTTCCCAAGGTCATGTAGTAAGGGACAGAACTGGGATTTGAACTCAGGTCTTCTATCTGCATACCAGAGGATCAGTGATGGATTCCCGAAGAAGATAGCAGCTGAGTTGAGTCCTAAAGAATTAGGAAGATTTCAACAGATAGATAGGTGGGATTGGGAGGAAGAGAAGGATATTCAATCAATATTTATAGATCACTTACTATGTGCTGTGAAAGATACCAACTGGTTTAAGAAATAGTTGCATTCATCAGAGCTGCTTAGACTAAATAGAGTCTTTCTTAATTCTCAGTACTGTGGGTCTCAGACAGAGGACGTAGCCACAACATGGATAGTGCTGGCACACAAAATTCCTTTCACACAAGAAAAATCATTTTAATCTGATGAAACCTAAGAAAAGTAGTTGGAGGTCTTCCAGAATGTATCCGAGTGATATGGATGGGTTAGAGGGATTGATCCATCTTCAGTCCAAAAGAATTTCATCTGGAGCAGAAATTCACCTCCATTTCACTATCCCCAATAATATAGTGGAAGAACCTCAATCATTCAAGAAATCAACAAGTATTTATTAAGCATCTTCTCTGGCTGGCACTGTTATAGGTACTAAGGATACAAGGACAAAGAATGAAACATAGTCAAGGCGCTTGGATTTCAATCCTAGTACTGTCTCCTCACTAACCCTGGGCAAATAAAGCATTTCTTCTTTCTGAGCTTCAGTTTTCCCTTCTATAAAATGGGGATAATAACAGCTTATATTCCCTGCCTCACAGAGATGAAAAGAAATAATTTTGTAAACCTTGAAATGCTATTGAAATTTTAGCTGTTACAAATGGTGATTATGTTGGGCTAAAGGGAACCCCCAGAAGACCAGAACCGTAGATAAATCTTGTTAATTTGAACTTAGATGAGGTAGGAAAGAGTGGGGAGGAAGGCTGGGGGGGAGAAACACGGCTATGAATTAGTCACAAGTCTAATTATACAATGTTATTAAACTACATGCTATTTTATGACTTTTAGCACATACTGTAATTGGAACTATGATAAGTTATTCCCAGGTAGAAGGCCTTAGGGGACTCAGTTTAAGAATGATTTATCCTTACACTGAAACACCCAAACTGAATAGTGAGAACCACAGCTCACAAGGCAGCTTCAGCATCTCTGTGAAAACAGATCTTTCTCAAGTGCTCCAGACACCAATGGGTCCCTTCAGAGGACAGATATTCCCCTGTACATCTTGACTTATTCCAAGGAAAGGGCACTGAATATGAAACTATAGGATATGGGCTTAACTCCCACATTTGCATTTTTTTAGCTGCATCCAGGGTAAAACTTGGACTCAGTCAAAAGGCCTAAAGGCAATTTCCTCTTTTCCCTATTATCAGAATGTTTCTGGTTGGATCTTTAGATTTCATTTTTTCATCATCCCTAGGCTGACTTCCCCTGTAGAACTTTAACCTACGAGAGGCTCCCTCCTAAGTAGTCCATGCAGGCATTGGTCCTGGAATCAGGAAGACCTGAGCTCAAATTTTAGCCTCAGACACTTGCTAGCTGTGTGACCTTGGGCAAGTCATTTAATCTCTCTCTGCTTCAGTTTCATAAACTGTAAAATGGGCATAATGATAGCACTTATCTTACACAGCTATTGGGAGGATAAAATGAGATAATATTTGTAAAGTCCTTAGCACAGTACTTGGCACATAGTAGACATTTAATAAATGTGTATCTCCCTTCTCCCTTTCCTTTATTATTCCTCTGAATCCTTTTAAATCTGTTACCCCAAAATAGAATGTATACCTGATAATGCCTGACTTTCCTCTCCCTCCATGGAATGATCAGTTCCTTCCAAATCTCTCATCATTTTTACCCAGTAAACACCTCCTTCTTGTTTATAAGAAATAGATCAGGATAGAATTTTCCCCTCATTTTTACTTCTACTTTTTGAAAGACAAAATTATTACTAAAGCAAGTCAAGATAATATTCACTGTTTTTCTCTTAGCAGAGAGACCTGCAGTAGTTAGATAGCTAATTGAAGGGCCCCATCACTGTGATGTCATGTCTCCATTCCAGGCTGATCAAGTTTCCCAAACTCTCCATCTATGTGCTTTCTGAACTACCAACCTGTAGTTTATTCTCTCCAACACATAATAACTGTTTTTGTTCCCATTGATTGGCCCCCAGATGCTTTATATCATAGTTCCTCCCTCCTGCTCCCTATATTTCCTAAGAGTTTACCTTCTTTTTGTTTCTTGTTGTTTTGTTTTCTTCCTTGCTTCCTTCTTTCCTTCCTTTCTTTTTTTCTTCCTTTCTTTTTCTTTCTTTCATTCATTCTTTCATCTTTCCTTCCTTCCTTCTTTCTTTCCTTCCTTCCTTCCTTCATCTTGATTAGGTCTCTCTACTTGATCCAGGCTGGAAGTAGAGTGAACCCAATCCCCCTACTGACAATATAAGAACTTTAACCTGCTCCATTTTCAACCTAGACTAGTTTTTCCTTTCTTCCTTCCTTCCTCTTGATTAGGTCTCCCTACCTGATCCAGGCTGGAAGTAGAGTGAACCCAATCACCCTACTGACAATATAAGAACTTTAACCTGCTCCATTTTCAACCTAGACTAGTTTTTCCTTTCTTCCTTCCTTCCTTCCTTCCTTCCTTCCTTCCTTCCTTCCTTCCTTCCTTCCTTCCTTCCTCTTGATTAGGTCTCCCTACCTGATCCAGGCTGGAAGTAGAGTGAACCCAATCACCCTACTGACAATATAAGAACTTTAACCTGCTCCATTTTCAACCTAGACTAGTTTTTCCCCTACTTGGGCAGTCTGGTGGCCTTCTGGTTCCAGAGGCTAGTTATATTAATGTTGGACTTAGAGCAGAACCCTGATCAACTTTTTCAGAATACAAGAGCTTAAGAGATCTACCAGTTTCAGGTTCCAAGTAGCAGGGATTATAGATGTGTTTCCACATGCTTGGCATGAATATATCTCTTTAATATATGATGCTAGTCACCCTATCTTTTAACTATCCTATTTCTTTTGGATAAGTTAATACTATCCATC
Organism: Gymnobelideus leadbeateri; assembly: GCA_011680675.1. Lineage (NCBI taxonomy): Eukaryota > Metazoa > Chordata > Mammalia > Diprotodontia > Petauridae > Gymnobelideus > Gymnobelideus leadbeateri. Next base: position 506,462 of record WOXC01003891.1, read on the forward strand.
TTTTAAATATGGGTTTCATCCTGTCATAATAAGATGTCTAATTCATTTATATCTACCAGAAAATCTCTAATTCATATTTTTTGTTACCTGCACTTTGTGTTATAAAAGTGACTTTTGTTCATGTAAGCACTGGATCAGATAGCCTCCTATGTCCTTCCAATTTTGAAATCCTATGATTTCTGAGTAACTTACCCATAGTCACAAAGATAGTAATCAGCATAACCAAAGTCTGCATGTGGGTTCTCTGAATCCAAATCTATGCCTCTTGCAATTATACTATGATGAATTGGAAAGGGCTTGGGAGAGTAAAACATTCCATTAATGTACGCCATTAATATGATTATTGTTTCAAATGCCAATTATAATTTGCTTAGCAAACAGTATAAAATACTAATGAAGACAAGGGAAAGGCCTATATAAATACAATTTCAAAATATTTTTGTTTTTGTTTTGTAAAAACCAAGGAAAAACTGAAAAGATTAAGGGTATCTTCTGCTCATGGTTAGGCTAAGCAAATGTAATAACAATGCTGATATTTCTAAAATGAATTTACATACTTAACAAAATACCAATAGGCTATTTTCCTACAATTAGATAAAGCCATAATAAAATTTATAAGAAAAATAGATTAGCAAGGATATAAAGAACTATGGAAAGGAGAATCAGCAAATATAGTCTTTGTGAGGGGTTTGTCTGACCAGAATTTAAAATGTATTATAAAGTAATAATTATAAAAACTGTCAGGAAATGGGAAAAATAAACAGTACATTACCAGAACAGAAGAGACCCAAAAAATTAGAACCTAATGTTTAAAAGAAACTAGTGATTGAAAAGATATTGTTGTTCAGTCATATCAGTCATGTCGGACTCTTCATGACCCCATTTGGCAAAGATACTGGAATGGTTTGCTATTTTCTTCTCCCTGTCATTTTACAGATGAGGAAACTGAGGCAAACAAGGTGATTTGCCCAGATTCACACAGCTAGTGTGACTGAGGTAATATTTGAACTCAGGAAGATGTCTTCCTGACTCTAGTTTGGTGCTTTATCCACTAGGCTCCCTACCTGCCCCAGTGATTGGCAACTCATGTCTAAAGTATAGGGGGAATGAAAATTACTATTCAAATTTTTATTTTTTCTTTTTTGGAGGGGGGAAGGCAAGGCAATTGGGGTTAGGTGACTTACCCAAAGTCACACAGCTACTTTTTGTGTTAAGTGTCTGAGGCCAGATTTGAACTCAGGTCCTCCTGACTCCAGTGCTCTATTCACTGCACCACCTAGCCACCTCCCTATTCAAATTTTTTAATCGACAAAACATATATCAAGTTACCAGGTAAAAAATCTAGCTGGATCAATTATATTAATTTAAAAACAATTTAAAACTGAAAGGAAAAGGAAAAATATATGATCATTCAGACCTAGGACTTCTGTTATTATCTTTGTTTTTCTAGTGCCCAACACCATTGCTTTGAACTTAATAAGTGCTTAATAAATATTTATTGGGTTAAACTGAATATATCTGTCTCAACTCTGGAGAAGACGGACATTTCCATCAATCAAAAAATGGAAGAAATTATTGGAAACAAAATCAATGAGGCTGATTATATAAAAATAAAATAACTTCACACATCAAAAATTATTCTCAAATTAAATGAGGAATGTTGAGGAAAGTATGTACTAGTAAATGTAATAGATAAAAGTCTAATGTGATACATATATAAAAGACTAATATACACTCCTCAAGGAAGTTATGGTCAAAAATCTGGTTGACAATTTTCACAGGTGAAATGAAGACTTATGAACCTCACGAAATAATATTCAGGCTACTGGATAATCAGAGAAACATAAATAAAGGTGACGTTAAGATATCATATTACACCCATGACAATGGCAAAAAAAATAGCAAAAAAGGATAAAAAGTCAATATTGACTGAACTGGAGGGAAACAGGAACTACATTACATTTGTAACTCATGTAGCCACCATATGGCAATGAATGATGCTGCCCCATAATCCACTAACTAGTGATGCTGTAGTTCTGGGGCTTCTGGGATTGCTTTTAGCAATCTTTCAGGAGAAAGACTGAGCAATAGAGAAGCCAATTTGAGCACAGAATCAGCATTCACCTCCCATCTTGGGACCACATGGAGGAGTGCTGTAGGATCCTAATGTTCTGTTCCACAATTATCTCCTCTTGAAAGACTCTGATGAGGCAATGCGGTTGTTACTAAAGCTGATGATGAGGGTGTTTCCTGTGCTGATTGGACTATGTTTGGAGAGATAAGCCCATTGCTCATAAGAGACAATTTCCATCTCCCATGACTCCAAGTTGAGGGAAAGAAATCTCCTTAATTAATTGCCTCACTCCGCCAGAGATTTGTCTCAACTCTTCCCCAAAGAGGAAGGAGCTTGAAGTGAGTGGTACCATGCTGCTGCTAGGAATACTTAGTGTTGACCACATGTATCCAAATCCAGTCTTCCCTTTCTTTTCCTTCCCATCACTATCCCCTTGTTATATAAAGAAAATAGAAACTGTTAATCCTTATTTCATGATTGATGTTATTTGTGCCAGTAGAGATTGGGGAGAATAGGCAGTCTGGGAAAAGTGGAAAGCACATGCAGCTCCAGCATGAGGCATGGAAGTGGAAGAGAAATAATTCCCCTCCTTGGAAATGATTATTGCCTTTGTTTCACTCTGGGATGGTATTCCTTGGCCAGCTTGAAGTCAATTTGTAGGGGCGGAAAGAAGATAAGCAGAAAAAAATTAATAACATGAAGTGAATAAAGCCCCTAGAAACTGATAGAAGAAATGTTGTGAGCCAGTCTAACATCTTGGATGGGGAGTGCCTTTCCAAACATGGAGGTATGGATACTCTTTTGAGTCTTTTACTGATACGTATATTGTTCTTCCTATATCTACCTACTTCTCTTTCCAACTTACAAGTGGCTGAGAGTTAGCAGCCTGAGGAAATTCCCTTCAATATGCACCCATCACTAATACTAATATTGTATATAATATGTATATTATATATACTAATATGTATATAATATGTGGGACCACCCTCAACCTCCTACCTACATCTACGGGTGTCTACATATGTACATAATTTAGTGGGTAGCTTATTGGTAATGAGCCTCTCCTGACTTTGCTGGGCTGCTCCTCAGAGAGAAGGGGTTGTGTGTTTCTGGTACTGGGCTTGGAACTTTTTCAGAAGGTAGATCCTGGCTGAGTTTATGTCCTACTGGCACAACCTTAGTATACTCAGGATAACATCCATTCTATGATCAGAGATCAGAGGATGACTTCTGTGAAGATGTAAGGTCATTGTGCCAAAAAAAATCATCAGAAGGGAAAAACAAGGATTTATCTAGACAAAAATGTGCTTTATTTCTGACAGGGAACAATCTATACATCCCAAAATTGGGGAATTACTGACTAAATTATTATATATTAATATTACAGAAAACGGTGCAGTTAATATATGTACACATATGTATTCATACATCTTAAATGTGTGTATATACATAAATACACAAATGTATGTATGTACACAAATTGTTGTAAAGCCAGATCTATAGGACCATAGGACTGATCACATTACAACTATAAAAAAGAGAAAATGGGGAAAGGATTTTCCCTCAAACAGAACAATTGCATGTATTGTTTGCTGTTCATTTGCTTCTACATTGTTAAAATGTTTGGTAGAACGTTATTGACTAAGGACATGATAAATATTTTATGTAAGACTTTATTCCCTACGTTGTACTTTTTTGCTCTTGTTGATGATTATTAAGTTTATAATAAAATTGTGTTTTGTTTTTTTTTAAGGCTAAGGCAAACTTCATGATCTCACATTACTGCTGAGTACATAATGATATGACTGCAGGCCTAGTACTGGAAGAAACCTCAGAGGCCATGGAATCCAACTTGTTCATTTTAAAGATGGGGAAACTGAGGCCCAGAGAGGTAAAAGATCTTGCCTGAGGTCGCACAAATAGTCATGGGAAGCAGTGTGATTTGAACTCAAGTCAATTGATACCAGAGTCAGTGCCCTTTCCACTATGCCACAGTTTACTACATGAATTTCTCTCAATATATATATATATACATATATATATATATATATATATACATATATATATCAAATGTAAATCCAGCCCCACTCAGTGTGCTAATAGACCCACCATACATTTCTACTCCAAGTCGCTTTGTAAATTGCATTCACTCTTCCATCTTTAGCCTCAACCAGGATTCCTTCATGGTCAAGTATAATCCCTTATTTTCCTGCTTATCAATATCTCAAGGACTCTGGGGTCTCAACTGCATCATCTATAAAGTGAAAGCTAGTAAATGGCTAAGTGAAGACTAAAACCAAATTCTTCTGAATCCAAGTTCAGAGCTCTTTCTACAGCATCACACAGCCAGTAAATGGCAGAGCTATGAACCCAACCCTCATGTTGACTAGACTAGTGCTAATGACTAGTCCCCAAGTCTAGTCTTCTTCCAAGGCCAGAAGATACCTCTTTAGATGGTCCAGTTTGTATGGAGAAGAGTAGTGGGAGAAAAGACTAAAAATACTAGCCGTAGCCGCAGTACTAGAAATACTAGCCTAGACATCCAGGCTTAATAACTGGCGCATCATTCTATAGGCCATGAGGAAACAGTGATAGTTTTTAAGAAGGGGGGCAGATGTGTGCCAAGTAATGCTTTAGAAAGATGTGTTTGTGATTGCACAGTTACTAAATGTATATATTCATTTACAAATTAATTTAATGAATATAAATGAACAAATATTCACCAAAAGGTCTAAAGTTTAGAAGCACTTTCCTCATAACAGCTATACTGTCTAAACTTAAGACCTAGGGAAAGTCACTTCATCTCCCTGGTCTCAGTTTCCTTTTCTGCACAACAAGGAGTTTGATAATGTCTAAGACTCCTTCAAGTTTTAAATCCTATAATCCTGCATGTATAACCACAGGCTTAAACCTAAACCTGAGTGCAATACCCTTTTCTCTATAGGATGTTGTCTAAACAGCTGCAAACAGACATTAAAATTAGTAGTGTCATTAGAGTGAGTCTGTTCCGACACGCATCTGGAATGTGGGTGACAAATGAGAGAGTCATTAGACACAAAGAATGACTTGAAGGATTGTTCACTCGACTTCCATGGAAGAACAGTCTGCTGAAACAGTGGGGTTTTGGGTAAACACTCATGGTTGTTGCCTGCTTGGACCATCAGACCCCGCAAGAAAGAGAAGGTCATCAAAAGTGTTCACTGTTTGTGACTGGTGGCAGCTCTAGCTGTAAAATGAATCTCTCTTCAAGCTTTCACAGAAGCCAACAAAGACACTGGAGTGATTTTGCCATTTCTTTCTCCAGCTTATTTTACAAATGAAGAACTGAGACAAACAGGGTTACATGTCTTGCCCAGGGTCACACAGCCAGTCTCAGAGGCCAGATTTGAACTCAGGAAGATGAGTCTTCCTGATTTCAAGCCCAGTATTCTATCCACTGCACTACTGAGCTGCCAACCTGGGAGATACAGTCCAACAATGAATCAGCACTGGCTGCCAGTAGACAAATGGCTTACACGTTCAACACAAGAAGGGAACAAGCATTTATTAAGTGCCTACTATGTACCAGACACTGTGCTAAGTACTTTACAAATGTTCTCATTTGATCCTTACAACAGCACTGGGAGGTGGGTGCTTTAATAACCCCCAGTTTATAGTTGACGAAACTGAGGCAGACAGAGGTTAGATGAATTTCCCAGGGCCATATAACTAGAAAGTATCTGAGGCTGGATTTGAACTCAGGTCTTCTCACTCTAGACCCAGAGCTCTATCTACAGTGACTCTTATGGCCTATACAAGAGTTACAATGATGGGGAGGTGAAGTCTTAGACAGAAGATCAAAATATAGACCTGGAAGAAGCCCTATTTCAGTCCCTCATTTTACACAGAAGGAGATCTAACCCTAATTCTAGAGCCCAGACTTGTCCAGCGTGATGCAGGTAGTAGGCCAGGATCCAAACTCAGGTCTTTAACCTTCAAACCCAGGACTCTTTCCAAGGTGTCACCCTACCTCATATACTACACCAGAACTGGAGGGACTTTAAAACAGAATATTGGGGCTAGAATGTCAGAACTGGAGGGTACCTCAGTCTAGTCTGACTCCTTCATATTTACAGTGTGGGAACTGAGACCCAGAGAGAAAAACCAAGTTTCCTAAAATAAGTGGTAAAGTCTCAACTCACAATTTTATCTTGTCATCATGAAGCAACTTTAGTCAATGGAAGCCTGAGATGCCTCAGTGGCAGTCAAGTTGTAAGGTGGCTGGAGGACAGTACTTGGAGTCAGGAAGATTTGATCGGATCCCAGGCTCAGACATTTAATGAGCTGGGTGACCTTGGTGACCTTATCGTTTCTTTATCACAGTTTCCTCATCTGTCAAATGGGAATAAAAATAACACCTATTTTTTCAGGAGTTTTGTGAGAATTAAATGAGATAATATATGTAAAGTACTCTGTCAACTTTAAAGTCTATACAAATTATTAATTATTATCAATCATAATCACACAGCTTGGAGAGATTGAAGATATCTGTTGTGAAAAGAGTACTAGAGCCCGAGGCAGGAAATTGGGCTCTAAACCCTGATTCACCATTTACCAGCTCTGAGACCCTGGATAATTCACTTCAACTTTCTGAACCTTAGTTTCCTCACTTGTTAAATGGAAATTACATTACTTGCCCTGCCTAGTTTGGAGGAAAGCACTTTTCCACACCTTAAAATGCTACCTAAATGTGATTTTTTTATTATCACACAAGCCAGCAAAAGTATAATAACAAATTAAAACCCTGGCTGACAGGGCTGATTTTGACAGACATGTCAAACAGCCAGGAATAAGAGTGGGAAGATGAGAGAGAACATTCTCCTCTGAGTACATTTTATGGGCCCTGTGACTATTTGGGTAGTCTCATTAAAGGGTAGTTCTTGCATATGGGACTGAAATGATAGATGATGGTTTAGATGACATCAACGGTTCTTAAAGTGTGGTCCAGGGACCACACTGCGAGTCTCTGAGACCATTTCAGAGGGTCTTGGAGCTCAATTCTATTTTCATAGATTTCATAATATGTTTGAATTTCTAGAATGGTAAATATGAATAGATGTAGCCCACATAAACAAAAACACTTTGACATCCTTTACGATTTTTTAAGAGTCTAAAAGCATCCTGCAAACAAAGAGTTCAAGAACCTTCAGGTCCATTCCAGCTCTAAAATCCTATGAAAAGAGTCCTATTAGAGGGCCTGAGTTCAGGACCCACGTTAAACATTTACTAGCTTTGTGAATTTGGGTTTCACGTCTCAGGGCCTCAGTTTCTCCATACTTATAATGAGGAAACTGGGATAGAAAACCTTTTTAAAAATCTTTTTACTGTAACATTCAGTAATTTCTATGGCTTGGTTATTTATCTTTTGGACTCTTGGTCACAATGGCTGTTCAAATCAACCCATGTGTCTTCATTAACCCTAGAACTAATGTTGTGTTCAAATAGCCCTGAGGGACACAGGAGAAATCTACACTGTAATCTCTGCCCTCTAAGATCTCAGTTTCCTCATTTATCAAATAGGGATAAAAATAGTAACAATTTTACAGAAGTTTTATGAGGATCAAATGAGATTATATATGTTGGGGAGGGAAGGTCCAGGCCCAAGAAACAACAGCAAAGCCTAGCTTAATTAAGTTCCAAATGATGTGGAATGGAGTATGAATTCAGTAAGAATTCAGAGGAAAGATGGAGTAATTCATTCATTTAACAATAATTTATTAAGCACTGGCTTAATAAATTAACTAAGAACCACATTAATCTCTGAAGGATACCAAGGATTCAGAATACCTGGATTTCAGCAAAATATGATCAAGCCTCTCATGAGCTCTTTTAGGTGACAATAGATGTGGCTTGTTTAAACAATTGGTCAACTAATCAATATGCATTATGGATCAGACACTGTACTAGGCTCCGGGGAAGTAAAGACAAACATGGAAAAGTTCCTGCCCACAGGGAGCTTATATTCTATCAGGGAGAACAACAGGTATGTGTATAAGTATATATAAGAATATATCTGTGTACAGGTATAGGTATACAGGTGCATATGTATGTATATATGCATGTATATACAGATATATTCTTGTATATACTTGAACTCATACCTGTTGTCCTCCCTGATAGAATATAATAAAGAATAATATAATCTAGTATATATACAAATGTGTGTATAGGCATACATATGTGTGCAAATATGTCAGTATATTTGTGTACACATATGTGTGCAGATATGTATGTACATAAGTGCATACTATATTGATAAGTCCATACATGCGAATGTGCATTCTGTCCATACATATGTCTGTACATATGGCTCTGTTTCTATGTATGTATGTGTGTATGTACATATATCTATGCTTATGTATATAGTGTGTGTATATATACATACACAGTGAAATTGTAATGGAATACTATTCTTCTATAAGAAATTAGGGCATAGATGGTTTCAAATAGTCATGGAAAAATTTGTATGAACTGATGCAGAGTGGAAGGCACAGAATTAGAAGACCAATCCATACCATAAAATCAGTATTATAAAAATAAACAATTTTTAGAGAATTGAATAAAATAATGAAGAACAGAATGAGTAGAATCAGGAAGACAATTACTATGATAATAACATTGTAAAAACACCTTTTAAAACGGCAAGAATTCTGATCAATGTAATGACCACCCATGATTTCAGAGGACGAAAAATGAAGCATGTTGTCCACCTCCTGATGAAGCAGATTCAAGGTACAGAATGAGAAACCCGGTGAGGGGTTTTGTTTTAGTCAACTGCACATATTTGTTAGAAGGAATTTTTTCCCTACAATTGGGTGGGAGGGAAACTAGATTTCTGTTAATTAAAATAATAAAAATTTAATTTAAAAATCTATACAAGATAATTGAAAGGAATAAGAGGAGGACAGAGGGGGAAGCAGTAGGTTCTGGGGCTTTAGCTGAGCCTTGAAGGCTACAAAGGATTTAGGTGACAGAAGTAAAAAGGCAGCACATATGAGACAGGGGGGGATAATCAGTGGGATGAGAGATGAAATGTCGTGTGTGAGGAACAGCAAGAAAGCCAATCTGAGTAAACGAAAAAGAATAAACCAATAGGAACAATGTCTGTTAGGGCTGGAAAAGAAGATCAGAGTACGGTTCAAAGGGCTTTAAATGCTACAAAGAAGAATTGTGTAGATAAGAGATAGCCAGGATCAAGTAGTGAAGTCACATAGTCAGAGTTTATTAGGACCTAAACTCAAATGACAATACGAATGAGTGGTTTGGGGACAGGTTGAATTATTAGAATTAAGCAGCACTGACTGTGAGCTCCTTAGGGACAGGGACTGTGTTTTGCCTCTTTCTTTGTATGCTCCATGCTTAGCACATAGCTCCATGCCTGGGGCATAAGAATCTCTTAATAAATGCTGATTGATTGACAGACTGAAAGTAATTAGTGGATCAATATCAACTTGGACGAAGGTCTCTAAGGAACCTGACCTTGACTCTTTCTCTTCAATGTTTTTATCAGGGATTCAGGTAACGGTAGAGATGTCACAATTATCTAATTTATTTATTCCCAAAGCTGGGACTGGGGCTGGGGCAATCTAAAACAAAAGACAGTATAATTAAAGAAGATCACCATAGTCTAGAATAATGGGTGGAATCTAAGAAAATGCAGGTTCAATGGAGATAAATGTAAAGGACTATACTCAGGTTTAAAAAGTCAACTGCCTGGATGGATTATAGATAATATTAAAAGGGCTTAGGGAGTTAAGTCCACTGCAAGCTCCCTATGAGGCAGCTAGACAAAAACCTAATATAAACTTAGGCTACAGGGAAAGAGAAGACAGTGTTCAGAACAAGAGAGGTGACTGATATTCCTGAGGATTCTGCACTGGTTAGACTCTATGTGGAACACTGGTCTTGTTTTGGGACACAACAATTTAGAAAAGATGTTGACCAGCTAGAGAGCCTCTGAAGGAAATCTACCAAGATGATCAAGATTCTAGAGATTTTGCCTTATGAGGATTAGTTGAAGCAACTGGGGGCGTTCCACCTGGAGAAGAGAAGATTTAACAGGAGGTGCTATCTCACGTAGAAGGGACTGGACTTCACCAAGTTTTAGCTCCTGAAGACAGTTAGGAATAATAAGGGTGGGGTGGGGAGGGATGTTTCAGAAGAAGTAAATTCAAGTTTGAGGTGTGGGAGGGGGAATCCTAATACTGAGAGCTGTCCAAAAGGGAAATGGATTGCCTAGGAAAGGAGTGAGATGGTCATCCCTGAAGATGACCAAGTGAAAGCTGTCTGACCATGCACCGGTAATTCCATAGAAGGTATTCCTGTTCAGGCAGGAGTTGGACAGGAGGACCTCTGGGGTCTCTCCCAACTCTGTGATTCTGAGAAAACACCAATCATGCTTAATCAATTACCATTTTATTCTCTTATCATACTTTTTTTAAAAAAGTATATGACATTTGTAAGCGATGATCAAGAGGTTATCACCCAAAAACAAATGACTCCTCCTAGGATCAGAACAGCCCAGTTTAGGACCAAACAATCCAGAACAAGAGTGACAAGAGTGAATGCAAGAAGATAATTTGATTTTTCCATTTCCTACTTGACACACTGAGGGCGAAAAAACCTAACAAATCATTTTGGGTTAAAAGACAGCTGAAGGTTTTTTTTTTTTTTATGCAATGAGGTTCTTCGATTAGCTCTGCAATAACATACAATACAAAATCTGACTTCTTCAGGGCCAAATAAAAACAAAATCAACAACTACATTTTTGCTTCTACATGATGTGAGTGACAACACAGAAGAACTCTCCAAGGCTGTTTAGTTTAAATAATGACAACTAATAACACTTATAGCATGCTTTACAGCTTATAAAAACAAAACAAACAAAAACTATGAAGAACAGATGACTTTAAATAAGGAATTAGCCTCTGAAAGGGGAATTAAATTGCCCGAGACAACATAGCTAATAAGGGACGTAAGTAATAAGTGCTAGACGCTCTAGGCCAGGTCATTTAACATCAACTCTATTGATCTTACAAATAGTGATAATAATAAGTAATAAATTTACTGTTAACAAAGCAGTTTCCTCAAAACAGCCTCATGTAATAGGTAAGGAGAACATTAAAGTCCTCATTTTACAGATGGGAAAACTAAAAGGTCAGAGAAGTAAAGGGACTGATCCAAGGTCACACAGTTATTGCCTGGGGAAGCCAGGGTTCAAACCAAGACGTTGACCAAAAGAGATAGCACAGTGAAGAGGAAAGAAGGTGGGATATGGAGCCAGGGGCTCCATGTGTACTCCCAATGTAACCTAAGGCAAAGTGCTTAATCTCTCTGAGCCTCAGTTTCCTCCTGTGTGAATTGGGGTGTTGGACTAGACAGCTTCTGGGGTCACTTCCAGCTCTAAATACAGGAGCCCATGACCAGAGATTTTTTTCATTCTGTCATGCTGCCTTATGCAATCAAAATTAAATAAGACCCTCAGAAATATCATAAAAGCCTTGGTCACCGTTTATTTTTATAAATTTACAGAGATATTCTGTTATTTAGGCCATAGCAAAAAATGATGCTTTTCTATAAATGTGGATTATTCTTAGTACATTGTGTATGAACCAGCAGAATGGACTTTAAAAAAATAAATTAATGTCTCAACGCCTTGCCTGTATAGGCAAAGAATTGAACTTGCTGCAGACCAGAACAAAAATCTTTCTCTTTCTCTTTCTATCCCTCTCTCTTTTTCTATCTGTCTCTGCCTCTCTCTGTGTCTCTGTCTCTCTCTCTCTCTTCCTGTTTCTCCCTCTTTATTTCTCTCCTTCTCTGTCTCTCCTCTCTCTGTCTCTCTCTGTCTTTTCTCTTCTCTCTTTCTCTCTCTCCCTCCCTCTGTGTGTGTCTCTCTGTTATTTATCTCACTCTCTCTGCCTGTCTCTACCTCTGTGTTCACATCTGTCTGTCTCTTCTTCCTGCCTCCCCCTTCCTCTCCCTGCCTCTCTCTCTCTCTCCCTTTTTCTTTTTCTCTGTCTCACTCCCTCTGTCTGCCTGTCTCTACCTTTGTGTATGCACATGTCTGTGCATCTGTCCCTCTCTCAGGCCTAATCAGAAACAGATTAATATTTGGACATAGAGAGATATTTTATGGAAGTGCTGGAGTGTGAAGATGCCTCCAACTAGACTCCTTACTGCATGTGAAATGGATAGTCTCTTATACAAGCAGGATATAAATCAATCACAGGGAACACAGAAACAAATACACAAAGGGCTCAAGCTGAAGATAATATTTGCTTCCAGGCTACATGGGAATTACATGTCAGAGGGGTTCTACAAAGTTGTCGGGATAATTGCATCTCTTCTCCCTTAGAATAGCAGGTTGAGTGACACAATGCAAAGTGTCTTGACTGGGGAGTTCAAATCCTGTTTCTACTGCTCACTACTCATGTGACTTCAGGCGAGTTCTTTAACCATCCTGAGCTCATGCATTCACAACTACAAAATGAGGCATTTGACAAGATGGCCGAGTTCTTTAACCATCCTGAGCTCATGCATTCACAACTACAAAATGAGGCATTTGACAAGATGGCCTCCGGGGTCCCTTCCAGCTCAATATCCATGTTCTTCATAAGAACCTATATTTCTCATGGATTTTAACACAGAGTAATTTTATCATAACAAACCTTCAGGGCAGGTGGTACAAGAATTATTACCCCCCCATTTTACAGATGAAGAAACTGAGACTCAGAAAGATAAATTACTTGTCTATGGTCACATAGGAGCATGTGTCAAATCTAGGATTTAAACCCAGATCATGCAACAATAGAAAGAGCACAGATTCTAGAGTCAGCTACAGGTCAGATCCTACTTCTGATACAAACTCTGTGACTTTGGACAAGTCACTTGCCTCCTTGAGCTTCATCTTCCTCATTTTTTAAATTAAGGGGATTGGACTAAATGGTCTTTGAAGACCCTTCCAAAGCTACATCCTTTCAAGCTTTTCCCCCACCCTATTGCAATGGACTATCATCATCACCCTCACCACCACCGCCATCATCATTCTCACCATCCATTTTACATTTACAATATGCTTTCATGTAAATCTTATCTGACCTCAATGGCCCTATGAAGGAAGCACAAAAGGGATCATTATTACCCAAATTACAGATTAAGAAACTGATACACAGAAGAACAAAGTTACTTTTGAGAGGGTACATGACTAATAAACACAAAGTTAAGACAATAATAATAACAGCAAACATATTAAGTACCTGCTGTATGCAAAGTATGTACTTAGGACTAAAAGGAGATACATAGTTTAAACAATTCACAGGCCTTACTACCATGGAAAGTTGAAGTCTGAAAGGGTCTCCTAGTCAAATACTCTTATAACATTCACAGCTTTTTTCCAGTGGGTGAGTCTTTGTCTGCCACTGTGTCATGAGACTTTTGAAGACAAGGGCTGCATCTCCTATAATACCTTACTAGATAGCAAATCCCTTGAAGAAAATATTGTGTATTTCAAAAAATCTTTTGTATGATTACAAAGTGCCTAGCCAGGGTCTCACAAATCATAGGGGTGCTTAATAAATGTTTGCTGAATTGAATAGCTGCCAAAATACCTTGCATAAAGCAGGCGCTTAATAAATGTTTGTTGATTGCAGATCCTATACTGGATTATACACCATCGTGGGGGGTGGGGCGGAGGGAAGGAAAATTTGAAACTCAAGGAACTATGGAATTGAATCTTGTAAACTAAAAATAAACAAACAAATTAATAAAAAATAAATAAATGTTTGTTGAATTGGAATGTCATTGTAGAAAGGATGCTGGACTTGGGATCACATCTAACCTTAGCCACTAAATACAGAATAAATACACAACTAAATAGTTGTATGACCCTGGACAAGTTCTTTAATCTCTCTTTGTTTCAGCTTCTTCATCTGTAAAGTAAGGGGTTTCGACTTGATGGCATCTAAAGTCCCTTCCAGCCCTAAGTCAATACTCCTATGCTCTACTTGCACAAAGACTAGAGTGTAGGAGTCACGTGAATAGATACTTGACTGATTGATGATTGAACCAACATTCCATACAACCCTTCACCTGGAAATGACAAGAGGATATCGATAATAAAGCAAAAAGAAGTACTATAGAACAGTGCTTCTGAAACTGTGGGTTGGGACCCCATATGGGGCAGAGAAAAATTTGGCAATGGTGAAAAGTTTCTGAACAGGCCACAACCAAAAACTAACTTGAAATAAAATGCCTAATGAATCCAAGGTGTCTCTGGCAATGATTGCCCAGGTTGCATCATGCAGCTTCACTGCAGCCCTGGTTCTGAACACAAAGCATGCATAGTTTGCACTGTGTGCGCCCTCAGGCCATGCAATGCCAACTAACACTGCTGAAATGTGAAAAGGGGTCACAATTGGACAAAGTTTGAGAAGCTCTGCTATAAAACAATAGTTACTAAGTAACATCAGTATCTTCCTGGTGATGCTATGTAGTCTTTGAAACCATGATGCTAGAAGAATTTAAATGACAAACAATCCAAAGAGCAATGGAGAGATGGAAGGGAAGCATAATTAGGCTGTAGCATGCTACTGTACTAATTCTATCTGATGTTTCTATAGTGTTCAACAATGCCCTCAATCAGTAAGCATTTTTTAAGCACCTACTATGTGCCAAGCACTATGTCAGGTGCCAACATGAAGACAGAACTGATAGTCTTTGCCCTTTAAGAGCATTATATTCTACTGGGGAGGTATTATAATCCCCATTTACAGAGGGGAAACTGAGGCTCAAATATATGAAGTGACTAGCCCGCAGTCATATAGCTACAACTCAATATATAAGAGTTGTAGCCTGGATTCATAGTGAGTTTTCCTGGTTCTCCAATGTTCTTTCCATTATACTGTGATGACATTTAATCAGGACTCATAGGAGTAATAGATATAAATAACTGAAAAAGGAGATAAGAAGGTTATGGAAGAAAAATGAGAAACCACAGATGGGTAAATTAATGCTACTTTGGTGCCTCAAAGATAACAATAGCTAATATTTATATAGCACTTTACAGTTAGCAAAACACTTTACACATACTATATCATTTCATTTTCACAAAAACCATGCAAAGAATTTTGCAGATGAGGAAAACCCATTTTAGAAATGAGAAAATTGAGACCAACAAGGGTTAAATGACTTCCCTTAGTAAGTGATTGAGGTAAGACTCAAACTCAGGCCTTCATGAATTCAAGTCCAGCTCTCTATCCACTAAATTACCTAGGACCAGTGAAAGACCTCCATTTTTGCAGAGTGGAAACACAGGCTCAAGTCTCTGGACTCTTCCTAGACCAATTCAATATTAACAAATCCTTTGATTTTACACTTCATAAGCATTATTGGCACTGAGCTAAAAAATGTCACTAATTATGCTCTTGGTCATGACAGATTGTAAGATTCCAGAGGGTAAGGTCTGTGCTTTAGATCATAGAATATTAGAGGTAAAAGGACCTTCCAGTTGCTTCTCTTTTTTCCACTACAGATTTTATCCCAGGGCTGGGCATCCAGCAAATGCTCCATGAATCCTGGTTCAGGGGATGATTACCAAAAATATCAATTAAGCCCAGGCCTCTAAGCTGCCAATGAACACATAGTGCTCCATAAAGACACAAAGTGTTCGAACTGGACAGGACCATATAACACAGAGTATTAGAACTGGGAAGCTTGGGAAGGGGCCCCTTTAGAGAGACCCCATCTCTTCTATTTGCCTTATTTCACAGACAAGAAAATCAAGGCCCAGGTGGATGAAATGATTTGCCCATGGTATCACAGCAAAGAAAGACTAGATAGAAATCAGCCCTCTCGGCTCCTACTTTAGCCTTTTATCTATTACACCAACCTATGATGGATCAAAGACATAATTAGGGCAAATCAGACATATTGCTGGAAACACTCACTCAAATAGTAATAATAATAGCTTATATTCCTAAAGAGATTTAAGGTTTGCAATAACCCATTGAGGGAGATAGTCAAGGATCCTTAACCTTCTTTTCCAGGTCCATAGAAATGAAAAGACTTGTTTTTGATCATACAGCTAAGAAGAGGTAGCAGATCTAAGGTTAAGTTTGCACTCCAGTCATGTACTTTGTACACTACACTCAGATACATAGACCCAAACATACACCAACAAGAATCGCATTTGATCCTCACAATAATCCTGAGAAGTAAGTTCTATTTTACAGGTGAGGAAACTGAGGCAAATAGAGGTTAAAATAACTCTCAATAACCTGATACCTGTGTCTGAACAAAGAAAGAGGCCCCAGCTCATCTAAAAAGGAAGTGAGACACATTGCAAAAAACAACTGTATTTAGAGTCACAAGTATAACCTGAGTTTGGTTGCACTTAGGACACTTATTGGCTAGCTGTCCTCATTGAACCTAGGGTTTCTCAGTTGTAAAATGGGGAATGATCTCTATGGAGGGTCTCTGTGAGGGAGGTAAGGTAACACATGGGAGTACTTGGCATGCGTGGAAGTTGTTGTTATTACAAATTGAACATTGTCTACATTTAGAAAAGGAACCAAGCTCAAGGAAATCCAAGACATAGACTGATGACTAAGTGGATCTCATTTACTTATTGAGACTGGGTCTGCATAGAGCAAACAGGTGGAGAATGGAGTAAATTTCCTGATAACTTAATTGCATTCTACTTCCCAATGAGAAAATTCAATTATCCTCCAGAATTTTCTGTGGCCTTCAGAGGAAAAAAATATCCACTCATTCCAACGGGAATGGTCTTAGTAGACAATTCTCTTGGGTCTTTGAAGCTAGTGAAAGTGAACTATCTTTGAACTCTTGTGAGGGGGTGGAAAGTGAATTGCATTTAGAATCAGAAATCTGAGTTTAAATCCCAGGTCTGCCAGTTACTATCTCTGTGATCTTCGACAAGTCCCTTAATTTCTCTGGATTTCAGTTGCTTCATCTATAAAATGGAGTTGGACTGGATGATTTCTAAGACCTCTCTCAGCTCTCAATCCTATGATGTTGGGGAGGAGAAGGAGAGAATGAAAAGGATGGTCATCTAGACTGGCCTTTTTGTCAAAAGCACCAAACTCTACATTATTCTTGCCTTCCTACTGTGACTTGAATGATGTGCAAGTTATGGGTTATATGTAAGTGGAAACATGGGCTGAAAAGACAAGATTTCGATATGGTGGAACAGAATGGGATCACCAGGACCAAAGGGATATATGGTGATTATTACCATTCGACAAGAAAATCAAAACAATGCTGAGGTGACACTTTGCACCAACAATTTAGCAAAGATGATGAGTCATAAATTAGGAATGTTGGAGGGGTTTCATGAAAGCAAACAAACTTGTCTCCCACCAGTGATGGAACTGGGAATTGGTTCAACTATTCTGGAAAGCAATTTAGAAATATGTTATGTTATTAAATAGTTCTGAGTCTCTAACTCAGAGACTCTATCACCATGTAACCCAAGCAGGATAAAGACAAAACAAAAGGTCTCTAATTGTAATGAGACATTCAGAGTAGCACTTGTCAGTCATCCTCCCAGCTCCCATTCATGTACACATTCACAATTTATGAAGTCTTTTCTAATCCATGAACTCATTTGAGATGGCAGGTGGCAGAGAATGCTGGACTTAGGGTCAAAAATAGTAAGTTCTGCGACCCTGGGCAAATTCTATAATTTCTCGGTGCCTCATTTTCCTCATCTGTAAAATGGGGACAATATGAGGATGATGATAATAGCATCCACCACTCCCATCCTCCAGACTGTGAGGATCAAATACAAAAACCAGGTAAAGTGCCTTAGGAATCTTAAAGAGCTAGTTGTTGTTATTATTATTATTATTACTATTATTATTTTATCTCAGACACTGAGGTGTAAATGTGAGCAGGTAACGTGACCCTCTTGGAATCCATTCCTCATCTATCAAATGGTGATAACAATGTTGTTCATTCTTTGTTTTCAAAAAGGACCAATGCCATCACCATGTGATCAATCACAAAGTGAGGTCTTGACTTGCACATGAATCGAGTTAAGTGAAGCAAAATTGCATCATCTTCATTCTCACTCTTTCTCTCAGAGTCATCAAAGTCCATTGGCAAAAGTCAAGGTGTCTGATGATAGCCAAGGATGCAGTTGATGACCTTGGCAACTTTGATGCCTGACTGAGCTCTGAAGTGCCCGCTTCAGTTGCCTTCATGATCGTCAGAACAAAAAGTGTTCTCACCCACCCATTCCACTGAGGAAAACCTTCACATACTTGGGTAGACACCCCTCCTTACTCACCAATATGTTTGAGGCCCATAGGTTACCCTCAACCTGCTTTAGCCCATTTGCCAAGATGGTTTACTAGGGTGTGGCCGCTGCACATGCTACAGCTTCTTGGATCCAGGAATGAGAGTTGAATGAATCAGGTGGACATCAAATGAGGATGAGCAGTCCTGAAAAGGGCTCAGCAGCCCTCACTCCAGAGGTGCTAGTTACCTCCTGAACACCCCATAAATCAGCGGTGGGAGAACAAAACCTGAGGAGTGTTGTAAGGCTCAAGTAAAATAATCTACATAAGGCACTTTGCAAACTGCAAAGGAATATATGAATATCAGTTAATAATAATAATAGTCAACAGTTCTGCTAAGGAAACAAGTTTGGTATCATTATCCCCATTTGACAGATAAGAGACTTCCAGATTTCTAGTGATACATTCAAATTCACCCAGCTAGTAGGCACAGAGACACAACTAGAAGGTAGGCCTCCTCATGGCATTGCTACTTTTGAGACAGATGCAAATCCATGTCTCTCTCTCTCTCTTTCTCTCCATATATGTGTGTATATATGTATACACACAAATACATGTGTGTCTGTATGTGTATATGTATAAATATGTCATTTTATTCATTCTGTCTTATGGGTTCTTAACCTGGGTTTTGTGAACTTTTAATATATATATATATGTATATACATATATATGTCTGTATTTCAATATATCAGGTTTCTCATGTGATCCTATAAATTTATTTTATTCATTTAAAAGCATGATTCTGAGAGCAGAGCCATAGATTTTACCAGACTGACAGAGGGGTCCATGACTTTAAAAAAGTCATGATGCTTCTTCTTGCTCCACTGGTCCTAACAGTCAGTGTTCCACATTCTGAGGTCTCCTCTAGCTCTGATATTCTGTGTTCTAAATCCTTTCCAGACCTAATTTGACATGATTCTCTGTCCCTTTTCCCCCTCTAACTCTCAACACCCAGCTTATGACCATTGCAGCTCTCACTCATATAAATGTAAATACATTTTCCTAAGGTACACATGGAAGATTACTAACTTCTCTTCTGGAGAGGGGTCTATTGCAGAATTAAAACCAATATGGACTTGTAATTACTTTTCCTATGGACCATATGCTAAATTTGAATATTTCCATTAGCTCTACCAATGCAACACAAAAATACAATTGAGCACCAACATAGGCTGGAAAAACCTTGCTTTCAGAACAAACCTCAGAGAAATGTTTCACCACAAGACTCTACCCACCCTTAGAGCAGAAAGCATAAGGAGGTTTTTAAAGATTTGATTTTTTAAAAAGAATTAACAGCTCAATATGTTACACATACATTTACTTTTTAATTCCATCTCAAGGAGAAATGGAATATATGAATTATATTATAGCTTTTTTCCTTCCCCCAACTGATACTGCAATAGTTAAAACACACACATACACAGTCTCTCTCTCTCTCTCTCTCTCTCTCTCTCTCTCTCTCTCTCTCTCTCTCTCTCTCTCTCTCCCCCTCCCTCCCTCCCTCTCTCTCTCTCTCATAAATACACAATATACATATTATATAAATATAACATACATATAAATGGACAGTGCATATGTAGATAGGCAGCTAGGTTGTGTAGATAGATAGGTTGGCAGGTAAGAGAGGCAAAGTGGAAAAGATGCTGGACTTCAAGTCAGAAGGATCTGGGTTCAATGACATATGCATAGATACAGGGTTATCTCAAATATCTTAGTGCCATTTCAAACTGTTAAAGCTTAAAATAGCACTAAACCTTTTGGGACATTCCTGTATTTGTGTATATGCATATAGGTATGTAAATGCAAATGGTTTTATTTTGTGTTTGTTTTATTTTTAATCTAGCAATATGAGGTGAGTTGGCTAAGGTAACTGCTTAAGCAAGAGAGGTTGATGATTTTCGAAACAGGTGAGCCTAGAAATTTTTGACTTAGAGGAGACTTGGGGGATATGATAACTGTCTTCATATATTTTATGGAATTGATTTAGGACTGAAAGAGAACTTAGGAGAAGATCAGTTCCGACTGTGTGGTACAGAAGAGGAAACTGAGAGTGGGGTGGGACTGTCCTTCCCTAAGTCATACAACTATTAAGTGGGAGAACCAGGATTCAGCCCCAGGCTTTGAATTCCAAATTCAGGGCTCTTTCCATTATATCCTGCTATCTTTCAGGGTGGCCATGTGGAAGACAAATGATATATATATTCTTTTAGGCCCCAGAAATAGGGCCAATAGGCGGGGATTTAAAGAGAGGTAGATTCTGGCTCAATTGCAGAAAGAATATTCTCATAATTAAGAGGCATTCAATAGGAGAAGGAATGTATCTGGTGAGGTTGTAAGCTCCATGCTATTAGAGGTCCTTAAACAGGTCTGGTTGTCCCCTCTCCCAGAATGTTGGAGAGGAGGTTTATGCTATGGAGAGAAAGGTTGGGCAAGATGACTTCCAAACTAACTTTCAATGAAGTGATTCTATGATCCTACAAAATTTCCCTGCAAGACTACTATTTCCATATTATGTTTTACACAAAGATGCAAAAGTGGAGTTTTAGTTTAAGTCATCCAGATTATACAGTATTTAGCTGCTGGAACCCTGAGAAATAAATGGACGCTATTGATAAGATGATTATTACTCCCTTTTGACAGATCTTAAAAAAAAAATAAAAACCAACTAAAGAATGTAAGAGCTACTTACTCAAGGACAGAGAGTGGTTTAATAACAGTCCAGACTAGAAGCCAAGTCTGGACCAGGGCACTTTTCTCTTTAGAAAATATAGATTAATTTAGAAATTCATTTCATTTAGCAATTTACTATTTAAGTCAAAATTTCAACTGTGAAAATGATACCGGAATCAGTTTGTTATGCCCACCAGTAATTCACTTCATTTCTGTAACAGCACCCATTTTTATTATTGATGATGTGTGCATTTATGGAAAGTATTTGGAAAAACATTAGACTTAAATTATATCATTTGGTTCTTACAACAAAGTAAAATTTGCAGGCATTGTCATCCCCATTTTGTAGATGAGAAACAGAGACTTAGATATTAGTGATTGGTACAGCTAGATGGCAAAGTGGATAGCGGACAGTCTCTGAAGTCAGGAGTACCAAAGTTCAAATATGGCCCAGACACTTGATATTTAGTAGCTGTGTGACCTTGGGCAAATCACTTAACCCTGATTACTTCGAAGAAAAAAAAAGCTAATGATTTATTCAGGGTCACACAGCTAATAAAAAGAACAAGCATGGGTCAATATTTCTTTAAACCAAAATCAATTCTTTAATCAGGACTACCCTGGACAAAATGATAAAAAAGGCATTTTATCTCTCTTGCCCTCCCACTTCATTCTTAGGATTCTACCAATCCTCATACTTCATAACCTTCAGTTCCTCTGACTGGTGGAAAGAACAGACTATTTGCAGTCAGAAGACCTGGATTTAAGCCTCAAATCTGCTATTTACTAATTCAATTGGTGTGTTACTTCAAACAAGTCATTTTACCTTATAAGTCTCAATTTCATTTACAAAATGATACACTGACATTCTCCATCTCACAAGTTGGTTGTAAATGAAAGCATTGGGTAAACTCGAAGTTATTTAATATTTAATTTAGTATTAATATTCATGCATTTCCAAAGCAGTAGGAGTGGTGAGGATCTTCTTAGGCCAAAGTAATGAGTTTCTAATTGTGAATTTAAAAGTGAACTTTCATTCAGCAAGCTTCTTGAACAGGGAGGATATTTCTTTGAGGCTAGTGGGTTTCTTGGTCTCTCTAGATGAGCCTTGGGGCTGGATATGGGAAGTTTGTGGTGGAGGCACTCCAGAAATAGTCATGAGGAGGCAGGAAGCAGAGTAGAAACAGAACCAGACGTGGAGTCTGGCAGCTTGGGTTTTCATCCTGGGATTTGCCATTAACTGGCTATATGACCTCAGGTCCTGACCTCTGGGTCTCTGCTTCCTCCTCCATCAAATGATGGGGATGGATCATGTCAATCTCATTGGTGTCTTCTATCTCTAAAGTTTTATGATCTGTAAGTCTCCTTGCTTTTCTCTTCCTCCCTGGCCTCCAACAAATGCTCAGCAACCTTCAATGACCAATCTCTGCCTTAACAATTTAAAAAGAGGGAAAATCCATTGTAATTTCCCTTGCAAATTCCACACTACCCCCAATGAGGAAGGAAACAAGCATTTATTAAGGGCCCACTATTGGCTAGGCACTTTTAGTACTATCCTCACAATAATCCTGGAAGGTAGGCCCTATTATTATCCCCATTTAACAAATGAGGAACCTGAGAAAAGATAGATAAAGAGATAGATAAAGGATTTGCTTTATATCACAGAACTAATAAATTATGTGGGGATGAGGCCAGATTTGAAATCAAGTCTTTTTAACTCTAAACCCATGGCTCTATACATTGTGCCCCCTAGCTGTCCAAACAAGATAATAATGTTTGCCATAGCAGATAGTTCTGTAGCATCCTGATGTTTGCAAAATGTTTTCTTCACACCAACCTTGTGGGGAAAACCTAGGTAATACAGTTATCTTCCTCACTTAGCAGAGGAGTAAATTGAAGCTTAGAAAGGTCAGTGATTTTAAGGTCACATAGCAAGTGTCTGAGCCAGGATTCTAATTCAGGTTCACTGACTTGATGTCAAATGCCCTTTGCCCTAACTAAATGGACCGAATCTTTATCTGCTTAGTTCTGCAACTGAATTTCTCCAGAAAGAACAGGAAAAAAAAAAGCTTAACTAGGAAAATTCCATGTGTAGGGCAGTAGCCCTGTGTATGCCCATTGTGCTTCCAGGGCCTAGAATAACCTAGACTTTGTGCACAGAATCAGGGAGGGTAAGTCTTGCACTCAGGTCTTCCTGGTGACCTGAAGACTACAGATGGCCTTTAGTCTTTGAGTTACTTTACTTATTCTGCTCAGAACCTTGTGGGAAAGGCTTAGAGCCCTAGATTTAGAAGGCGAAAGGTCTTAATGCTTTTAGATAAAAAGCCCCTTGGGTTAGAGACTTCAGAAAGAAGACACACCAGGTCTCCCTCACCAGCTTATATGCTTCTCTTCCTTTGTTCAGGGTGTCAACGGAAAGAGAAGAGAGTGACTATTAGGGGGTTGAAGCTTCCTTGGAACTATTGCTTGGGGAGAAGGATTTGTGATTGACCCAAGGTCCCTTCCCAAACAAGCTCCTAAATCTGCAAAACAAAACAAAACAATAATATCACACACACACCAAAAACAAACTTTTCCAGCAGTCCT
This sequence comes from Gymnobelideus leadbeateri, assembly GCA_011680675.1. Taxonomy (NCBI): domain Eukaryota; kingdom Metazoa; phylum Chordata; class Mammalia; order Diprotodontia; family Petauridae; genus Gymnobelideus; species Gymnobelideus leadbeateri. The sequence continues at coordinate 530,148 of WOXC01003891.1, forward strand.
GTTAGGCAGGAGATAAGATGCAAGAAAGGGAGGAGAGTTGTGGAAACCTGACTCTCATTTAACCCAGAAACATTTAGAATAAAATAAGTCTTTTTGTTTTTTCTTCATTCCTCTTTGCTGCTCTTTCTCCTCTTTATTTACTTTCTCCTACTTTATTTATTTTTTATTTTTTCCTTCTTCCTTATTTTTTATTGCCCTCCCAGTCTCCTCATTCTCTTTCCTTTGTCTATTGTCTATTCATCGTTTTCCCTTTCTTCATTATTTAACAACCCTTTTTTTCCACTCTCTGCCTCCTGACCTTCCTTTTTCTCCCATCTTTGTACTTAGGCAGATGGAGAGCAGTACTTTGAGTCAGGAAACTTGAGTTTGAATTCTGTCTCAGATACTTACTAGATGTGTGACCCAGGGCAAGTCACTTAACCTCAGCCTTAACAACCCCCTGTAAAATGGGGATAATAGTTTCACCTATTTTAATGAGTTGTCATAAGTATCAAGTAAGATGATATATGTAAAAAAATTTGTTATATAATATTAGCTATTGGGGCGGCTAGGTGGCGCAGTGAGTAGAGCGTCGGCCCTGGAGTCAGAAGGACCTGAGTTCGGATCCGGCCTCAGACACTTAATACACACACAAATAAAAACCTAGCCGTGTGGCCTTGGGCAAGTTACTTAACCCCAATTGCCCTCCAAAAACCAAAAAAAAAATATATATATATATTAGCTATTATTATACTGCCCTTTTCTACCTTCTCCTTTTTCTTATTTTCTCTTTTATTCTTCCCCATTCGTTTCCTCATTCTCTTGTCCTTTTCTCCTATAAAATCAGCCCTCCCAGCAGCCCTCTCTAAAACTAAAAGGGATCTCAGAGATCATTTAATCCAAGCCCTTCATTTAAGGAAATTGCAGCCTAGGGAAAGGTTAAGTAACTAGCCCAAAGTCATATAGATAGTAATGATCTGGGGTGGAATTTGAACTCAGGTTGTCTAATTTCAGAACCGATACACTTTTGAATGTATTTTCTCATTCTCCCAATGTCCTTCCCCACTTCAGCCTCTCCCACACCCTTATCTTCCTAATTCCTCTTTCTTTCCATAGTCCCCCAAATGATGAAGCATGTATGGAGTCACCCTGGGTCTCTGTCTTGGCTAGTTGGGCCAGGGGCCTCAGAGTAAAGAATTCCATCAAATTTCCCTTTATCCGAGATCACTCCTGAAAAGGAGTCCTGCCCTTGGGACAGACAGAAACTACTAGTTTGTGAAAATGTTGTTTTTTAAATTGGTGGGGAGAAGGAAAAGTGGCAAAGCAAGGATCAAAGTCCAGTCAAAGTGTAAATCAACATATTAACATCCCTAATTCTCTGACCTAACAGAAGCACCGTGAATATACTGGTTGTTTCCTGGGGGAAAAGTGGGGGAAGGAGAGCTGAGGCCAAAGGAGGGCTAACCCAGAAGCCACTGGGGCCCCGTGTGGGTAGCCACTACTGTTACCATTCCTCCCTGATAACCCTCTCAAAGCATCCCAGCTGAGAGCGAGGAGACTAGCGTGTCTTTCGCTCAGAGTGGACAGCAGCCACCACTCTCACCCTTTGGGTGTGGGCTTTCTTCTTCCTTCCAGGTCTGCTGCCTTTGGGGATGGGGTAGGGGGTTGATAGAGAGAGGACAGAGAAGAAAGTGGAGGAGGAACAGGGGCGTGTTATTCTGTCAGGCTGGTCAATGAGAAGGACAGGGAACACAAAGGAATGGTAAATGGTCGGGATTAGGCTGCTGGTGGGGTGGGGGGTGGGGGAGGCGCAGGGGAAGCCGGACAGAAAGAGGAAAGTGAAAAAGAGTATGAGAGAGAGGGAGTGGAGAAAGAGTGAGGGAAGAGCAAAGATAGAGAAAAACAACAAAGCAACAGATTAAAGACAAGGTTAGGGGAGGTGGAAAATGTATAGGGGTGGGGTGGAGACACTGAGGGAAAAGGAGAATGAGAGAATGAATGAGAGTAAAGGTAAAGTGGAGAAGAGGAGATGACCATCTTTGGGGCAGAGGGGGAGTTGGAGAATTCTTAAGCAGCGTTCTGGACGATTTCACACTTTGTTGGGGGGGGGGGAGGAATAAAATGGCTGTAAGAAAAGAAGGGGAGAAGGGGAAAGAGAAGAGGAATATGGAATAAAGAATGGGAAGACGATGAGAGAATGGGGAGGGGGGAAGGAGGGACAGAGAGACAGGCAGACAGGCAGACAGGGCAGTGACAGAGAGAGGGACTGAGACAGGGTCAGGGCGACTTCAGGTAGACTCAAGGCGGGCAGGGTGGGGCGTGACAATGTGGGCTGATGGGCGAGGCAGAGGGATAGGGAAGTCAAAAGGAAATTCTTGGGGAGAATGAGTAGGAAACCGAAGGAACGAAAGATATATAATTACAGTGGAGAGGAAGGAAACCACAAGGAAGACGCGTTCCTCAGAAACTTAAGTTGAGAAATTTATAAAAGATTGAGGACTGAAAATTCCCCCAGCCCGGTTCCCTCCTCCCCCACCCCCTGAGCTAAATGGTTACAAGACACTTTAGGTGCTTTAAAATAGTGTATCTATGTCTCAGACCACATATATTTGTCATCTATATGAGTCCTATGTAGGTTATCTATATATACGTATGTGTGTATAGACGTATATTATACCTATACGTAAATTTGATAATGTGAACAAAGGTATATGGAGACTGGCTACAGGTTGTCCATCGATTCCAAAGTGGTTTAGCGGGAATCCTCGTTTTCAGTCTCCCCTAATTGTGTTTGTGTGTGGAGATGTGTGCGTTCGAGGGGTGCGTGCGCGCGTGTGTGGTAGACTTGGGGAGAGGGATAGTTTGTGAAGTCCAGAGTGTATGTGGAACCTCCCCAGGGTCCTAGAAGCTAATTCCACGATGAGCATTCCACCCAATTTCCCATTTCTCCTTCTCTGTCCGACTCTAAGGACTGGTGCAACCGAAAGGTTTAGATTACAAAGGTTTATTTAGAAAATAGTTTGGTTTCTTTTTTTTTCCCTTCTTTTTGGCAAACACTTTAAATACTTTCAGGTAATCAAAAGATTGTCTATGCCCTTCAGGTCAAGCTCTTTTCCCTTAATCTCTCCCCTGCCTTATCCCACCCTATTTTCTCCAGTTATCCAAACTCTGGTCCCGTGGTCTGGCCAAACCTTACCCGCAGTGTGCGCCCTCAGCCGGAGTCCTGAGGACTTGCACCAGGCCGGCCGACTTGGGAAGACAGCTTTGGAGCAGACCTCGAACTAAGATTTCAGGTTTTCCTTCTTCCTTTCCTTTCCATCCTTCCCTCCTCCTCCACATTCTCCACCTCTCCTCTTCAATCCTTTCCTGCTCCTCCCCCTTCCCCCGGGTGTCCTTCCACCTCTCTCCTCTCGTCTTCCCCCACTCCCGAGCCACCCCTTCTGCGGTTCCTCCTCAGGTCCAGCCCGGCCGCCCCCTCGGGGCTCCCTTCATCCTTCCTTCTCCCAGCCCCACCCAGAGCCCACCGGGGGTCACTGCAAGAAGGTCTTCTTCTTCTTTTTGAACAGGATGTGCTTGAAAGACCTCCGGAAGTCTTGGTTAAAGATGGTGTAGATAACAGGGTTGAGGGAGCTATTGCAATAACCGATCCAGAAAAAGAATTTGAAGAGAGTCTCGGGCACCTGGCAGGCCTCCCTGCAGATGCCATACAGGCTGTAGCTGAAAAAGAAAGGGAACCAACAAACAACGAACACGCCCATGACCACAGCTAGAACAAAGGTGAAGCGCTTCTCTCTGGCCTGGGTCACCTTTCGGCGGCACAGGCTGCTGCGCTTGCGGCGCCGGTGGGATGAGAAGAACTCGAGGGAGCGGTTGCTGGCCCGGGACAGGCGGCTCCCAGCTCCAGCCGACGGGCCTCCTTTGGTGGAGGAAAAGGAGAAGGAGAAGCCGCGGCTGCCCTTGCGGGCTGCCGCCTCCTCTCGGCTGCGCCGCCTGCGCCGGTTCTCAGAGGTGCTGCTCTCCTCCAGTTCGATGTCCTCGAGCTCGGCACTCTTGCGCAGCTGGTGGTGGTGATGGTGGTGGTGATGGTGAAGGTGGTGGTGGTGATGGTGGAGGTGGTAGTGCCCATTCTCCCCAGCCTGAAGACGCAGGGAGGTGGCAGCAGCGGTAGCGGTGGAGGGTCCTGCCCCCACGGGCGGCCGACTGAGCCCGTTCTCCGTCTGGGATGAACCCTCGGGCACCGTGCGCTTCTCAGACAGCGTCCGCGTCCTCAGCTTGGCCACCCGGTAGATGCGCACGTAGACCAGCACCATGATGATACAGGGCGCGAAGAAGGAACCGATGCAGGAGGAAAGGATGTACCACGTCTCGTCGTTGAGCTCGCACTGGGGGTACTGGTCGTCCTCCGGGTCCCGGTAGAGGGAGATGAGCGGAGGGAAGGAGATTACGGCCGAGATGAGCCACACCGTCACGATAATGCCTTTGATCCGGCGCGGGGTACGTTTCAGGTTGTATTCTACCGCCTGCGTCACGGACCAGTAGCGGTCCAGGCTGATGGCGCACAGGTGCACTATGGAGGAGGTGCAGAAGAGGACGTCCAGCGCCAGGTAGATGTCGCACCACACCTTGCCGAAGTACCAGTAGTTCATAAGTTCGTTAGCCAGCGAGAAGGGCATGACCAAAGTGGCCACCAGAATGTCAGCGCTGGCCAGGGACACAAGGAACAAGTTTTGGGGTGCTTTCAGGGCACGGCTGGTCAACACAGCGATCACCACCAGCACGTTGCCCACGATGGTAAAGACGATGAGAAAGCTCACCACTGCCGCCAAGCCAGCCACCTCTGCGGGCGAATACTGGCTTGGGGGCTGCCTCTCCGCGGCCCACAGGGACTCGTTGGAGGACCCCCCGCGGTCGCTGGAGTCGGTGCTGTTGGTCGTCAGCTGGAGATCCATGACCCTACTACAAGAGCAGAAGTAGAGGGGTCCTCTCCTGGCCCCGAGCCCCGGAGCAGACTCCGCTCGGGTGCTCCCTACTCGGACTCAATGCCTTCATTGCTGACTTCTCTTTCCACTGGCAGCGAGCGGCAGCTCCCCGCAGGAGCTTCCCTCAGTGCACCGTGCCCGCAGGACACTAGGGCAACGCCGTCGCTTCTCCTAGTCCCGAGGCTCTCCCGGGCCCAAAGCAGCACTGGCCCAGCTCTGCTGGATAAGCCGTGCGTCCCGGAGGGTATCAGAACGAAAGGAGTACAAGACAAACCAGGTGGAAAAACCCTGGGCTGGAGCTTCTCCTCAGCTCCCAAGCCCGGAGAGCCTGCAGGGGCAAGCAAGATTTGTAAGTGCAGAGAGGAGGAAAAAGGGAAAGAGGCAACTGGAGGGGGAGGGGAAAGGGAGGGGAGGGAGCATTAGGGGGTCAAAGCACGGAAGCGTGATCCGTCCAGCCCTCCCATGCACACACACACACCCTCACTCCCTCCGCCCCTTTGGTCCCTAGCCGGTCAGTAAGAAAACCTGGGTCGGGGAGACAAGAAATCTACGCGATCTCGCCTGGCAAAGCTCGCTGGAGTTAAATGCGACCGTAGCTGTGGCGGCGGCGGCTGCAGCAATCCCATGGCGAAGCGCTTATCCTACTGGGTCGGTTGGCTTCCTGCCCAGCAGGCGATGCCCCTCGACGCGGGGCCCTACTGCTTGCACTGCGCTGTCCCAGGCAGTCTTGGACTCCAGCTTCTGTACTGGCGGAGAATGGCGCTACTGCCCCGTCCGTCTCCGCCTAGCTTGGCGCCTCCATGGGAGCTGCCTCCTCTTCTCCTCCTCCTCTCTTCCTTCTTCTTCTTCTCCTCCTCCTCCTCTCAGGCGCAGCGCCCCGAGTAGCGGCGGAGCTCCCTGCCAGGCGCTGTCACGCCCACCTGCGCCGCCGAAACCGACTAGGAGCTTGGGGAAGGGGGAGGGGGTCAGGGGCGCGCCCAATGCTCAGGGCGCCCACGGGACAAGGCAGTCCAGGGGCTGGCTCATCCTCGTTCTGCGTCGCACCTGCTCCAAGTTTACTTTTCCGACCTTCTTGCACCGGGAGCAACCTCCTCTTGGCCCCCAGCGGGCTGCTCTGGGCATTGTCTTCGCCTCTCCACTGGTCACTTCCCTTCCTTCTCCAGGCGTTTGCTGTGCGTAATGGAGAGACACTGTGGGAGATTGGCGGATAAGGAAGCCCGCCGCCCGGATCCCGTAGCTCAGCCGTAAACTCGAGTGGAGACGTCTGGGTTCGGATTCCAACTTCGTTTATTGTTCCGCACCGTGTGGTCTATGTGTGTATGTCTGTTTGCGGAGGGGGCGGGGAGGAGGGCTGAGGAGGCGGGGCTGAGGGAGAAGGGAGGAAGGAGGGGCTGGGAGTATCCTAGAATTTGGTTTAGGAGGTAGAGCCTTCACACGCTTGAGGTCAGTGTAACAACGCGCATCAGCCCATCTGGTCGGGAAGAAGCTGAGGAAATTTATTCTGGTCTAACATTGTGTGTGTGTGTGTGTGTGTGTGTGTGTGTGTGTGTGTTTCTTTTGAGCCTTTCATTCTGTCATTGTTTTAGCATTAACACTCACTGCAGCTTCTTCCTCCACCTATCGTTCTCGTAGGTTCATGGCCTCATAAATGCATAGAATGTCTCGGTAGTGGGGGATCATAGAACATAGATCCTAGAATTTCAGATCTAGAAGGAACCTTAGAACATGGAACGCAGTTCCGCAGAAAGGACCCTTAGAGATCAGTAAGTCCAACTATTTCGTTCCACAGAGGCACAGAAAGGGAAAGTCACCTGCCTAAAGTCACACAGTGAATTAGTGATAAAGACAAGACTCAAACCCAGTTCTCTGGACTTTTCATTCAGAGCCCTTACTCACACACTGCAATGGTTATTGACAACCCAAAGATTTCCAAGGAGGCAGGCTCTCCTCAGCAAACCAACTCTGTCTGCTGTACATTTATACGTGAAATCCCTTTGGAGTCACGGTGGCAGAACCCCAACCATTCTCCATGGGGAGAGTCCCTGTGTATCCTAATGATGAGCTTTTCTTATTACCTTCGTCTTTTTTTTAAAAGGTGGCAGGTTCCTGTGGTTATTATTATTATTATTATAGAGAAGTCTATTAAAATGCACTTTTTATAGAAAGCATCAAATTGCACAGTTGGGGTGGAGGGGGTGGGGAGGACGTTTGACACATGATTTCGAGTGCACCCGGAAATCATACCCCAGCTTTTGGGAATACGAGACTATTAGGCAGTAGTACCCTTACATCAAGCACAGAAATTTAAATGTGCATCTCTGGACCATATGCTCCCGTGGTGGCAGCTTCCAAAACTGTGTTTTTTTCTGAGCCATTGTCTGTCCCCCTTCAGGATGGTAGGAAGGAAGGCTGCTATTTTTGCAGTGGTGTGGGAATCTGCCTTTGATGGAACTGCATACACTATACCTTGGTGGGAGCTGCATACAAGATACCTTGACGATGGCTGGAAGTGGGAGTGAAGATAGGAAGAAGAGAAAAGAGCTAGCTGGATGGAAAGGAGATTGGGTTTTCACCCAATATCAGGACACCTAAACTCCAGTCCTAGCCCTCAGTTTCTTTACTAGACCCTCAGCTCCTCCACTGCTCCAAACCTATAAAAATGAAATTGACACTACCTCACAATGTTGTTTTGGGGAGTTGCAGAGACAGAATTTGAACCAAGGTCTCTGGTCCCCAAATCACTGTGCCTTGCAAAACTGCTGAGACTTAATTAGCTGGAGGCAGGACTCATCTGGGAATGCTTGGGAGTATGCTTTCAGGGATGCCCAATATTAGCAGTTTTTTGCTTAGACCCACCCACAGCATCCCAGGTTATTGATGTGTTGTCCTAGTCCTGAAGCTATGGAACTGAGCCTCAGGGAAAGGATAGAGAGAAAAAAAGAAAAGAAAACAGAAAGTTGACTCCAGGGGATTGAGCCTATTAGAATGGGTATTCCACATTCATTACCAGAGATAACTCTCTGACAACTATTATATCATTATTGCTCAGTGAGACCTCCTAGGCTATAGATGCTTTTCATATGAGCAGAGTGAAGTCACATTATCCCAGATATTTAAAATTAACCTTGATAAACCACTACAGATAATCCATTAGCAAACTGTCCTTTGCCAACTGGGAGAAAAGGTATAGTCTGTTAACTTATTAAATCACAGATGTGGGCACTTAAATACAGGCAAGTATAGGACTGGAGCAGAAAGTGGAGCTTGCACAGACATTCAGATAGCCTTTTTTTGATCCTTTCATGATATCAGAAAGCATCTACCACAAAGGAATTGCTTGTCACGTCTAGGCCTGAGCTACGTGGGGAGGCACATCAGTAATGTATACTTTTTACTATTTTTATATAACACACAAGCTCCGTGACCACAGACAAGTACTAATTTCTGTGAATCTCAGTTTTCTCATTTGCAAAATGGGAAAAATAATGTTGGGCTACTTACCTTACAGAACTATAATGAAGAAAGGAGAGACTAATGTCCTGAACACAATTGTGAAATAACATTTTGATGTCATTTAATGGAAGGGAACAAATAAGCATTAATGTTGCACCTACTAGGTGTCAGGCACTTTGCTAATCTATTATCTTATCTGTTACTCTCCACAATGCCTGGGAAGTGGGTGATATTATTACCCTCATTTTACAAATGAAGAAATTGAAGCAAACAATGGTCAAGTGGCTTGCCCGGTGTCAAACAGCTAGTAAGTGTCTGAGGCCAGATTGAATGAGAGCTAACATTCATCCAGCATTTACTATATGCTAAGTACATTTCATTTGGTCCTCACAACAACCCTGAGAGGTAGGTGCTATTATTATCTACATTTTACAGTAGAGGAAACAGGCAAACAAAAGTGAAGTGACTTGATCAGGGTCACACAGCTAGGAAGTATCTGAGGTCCAATGTGAACTCAGATCTTCCTGACTCCAGGCCCAGCACTCTATCCACTGCACCACCTAGCTGCATCTAATCTTCCACTTAATCGTCCTCATCTGCCTCCATGTGCCATGAAGAGGATTCTTGGCTTTTGAAGGCCATGCCAGGAAAAGACTGACAATTAAGAAGGACCACATACAATCCTGACAATAGCTGATGCCTGCTTTCTGAGGATCAGCCTAACTGTGTAAGTGCAGAGGCTCATCACCTGCCAGGTGGCCACTCAGCAATGAAATCTTTGACCATGGAAACCCAAGAGATTACAAAACATCCCCCATTCTTTGTGGATCCCTGCTGATTCTCTATGGACTGTTATGGAACAGCGGGCAGGGAATGCTAAGAATTACCCAGTTTTTAGGCCATCTGGAAACAGGCACTTAACTGCTGGTCCTCTAAATTCAAGATTCTTATTGAGCAACCATTAGGAGGACCAGAGGAATTGAATTATATCGATCTTGACATTCATATGATAAAATAAAACCTGAAGATGAAAAAGGAATAGTGGCTAAATGGAAGGCTGGCTCACAGATCATTGGAGGGAAAGACAAATAAATGGGTTGTCAGTTGTCTTTTTTTTTCTTCCGAATGCAGCAAGCAGTATTTCATAGAATATTACTCATTATCGGCATTTGCAAAATCAAACAAAAAACCTATCATCATATAATACACATACTAGCTATGCAAACACAGGCAAGTAGTAAGTTCACTGAACCTCAGTTTTCTCTTCTGTAAAATGGACATAAATAATACACTATGTTAAAGGATTGTTGTGAGGAAGGTACTTTGTTAACATTAATGAACTCCAGCATTTTGAGCCATTGAAATCTGTCATCTCATCTGTTCCCCTCATTTGACAGATGAGATAACTGAAATCTGAAGAGCACAGACTTCATCACATTACTAGTGGCTGAGTCATGGCTAAGACCACCCCCCACCCCCAGTTAATAGAAATTAATGAAACTGTGACTCTGAGAGATTAAGCCTAATGGTATAGGGTTGTTTATTTTATTTTTTCTTTAAAAAAACTTATAGGGGGTAGAGCTGGAAGGAACTTCAAAAGTCACTTAGTCCATGGCATTTAAGCAGAAATGTCCTCTAATGTGTTTCGAATAAAGGGTTGTTCATAGCCCAAGAGAGGGGAAATCTGTTTCCTCCATGGCAGCCCATTTCACTTTTGATTTCGAGACACCTGAAACACTCCTGGGGCCTCGGGAAAAGAACCCCAGACTGTGGGTCCACAGCCACTCAAGACTGAGTAAATTGTACCAATTACAAAGGGTATCACACATGATATTCCAAGTTTATAGCCAGAGATGAATCACTTACTATATCACACCATGTATCATATTACATATATAATCACTGTTGACCTTTACTAGACGTAAAAGGACATAATCAATACAAAGTGAAGACATTTAATGAAATAGAATAGCAAGAAAAGAAGATTCCTCCCCACCCCCCATAGCTTGGACATACTCTCCCACAAATTCACACACCATCTGTGGGAAGAGTGAACACACCTCGGGAACACTAGTGGTTACATATGGTTGAACATGCATATGGGATGGCAACTCCCACATTTAACTCTGCAGATGTCTTCTGGTGACATCACATTACTATCTGCTGCTTCTGACTGCTTTCTTCTGTCACCTACTGGGTTTCAACTGGAGTCCTAAGCACCTTTGTAATGTCTTCCTTCTATGAGGAAAAATGGACTCTGCATTCTCTTTTAGCTTAAAGAGCAGAAACTAAGCTTCTGTTTTTGTTTGTTTGTTTGTTTTTGTTTGTTTTAGAGAAGCAGAGAACTCACTCATGGAGTCATGCTAAAGAAAAGTAATTTTCTCTGCATAAAGAGAGGGAAGTTTGTTAAGCTTCCAGACTCTTTCCCTATAGGGACCAAACTCTTATAATACAGAACAGCATACAACATTTAACCTATCTTTGAACTTCCCCCTGCTGGCAGTATCACCTTCTCTGTCCCAGTTCTCAATTTGGTTTAAGATTCATGAGTTTTCATGTTTCTTGCTTAAACCCTTATAGGCATCCTATGCCTCCCAAGATCCATTTCAAGGGGTTCCACCAAAGAAACTTCACCATAACTTCCCTCAACCAAGCAAGATCTTTGGTTCTTTCAAAGTGAACAGATGGGAGAATGAAGGCAAGGACCAAAGAGACAGGCTAGGTGAGGCTGCTGTAAGAGTATATTATCTCATCTCAAGTTCTTTGTTCCAGATTTTTCCTCTTTACATGAAAATGTGACTGGACGCTTTTCACCCCACCCAATAGATGGCCCAGTGGAAAGTCTATCTGTATTGTACTTTCACATGTTCTCTTCCACTAGGATGCAAACTCCTTGGGAGTAGCGATCCTTTCATTTATTATATTTGAATTTTCAGTGCTTTGCACAATACCTGGCACAATTAGTGTTTAATGAATGCTTATTGATAAGTTCTTGATGAGAGGCAGAATGATAAAAGGAAAAGAACACTGATGTTAGAATTCAAGAGCCTGATTTCAGATGCTGAGTCTACAGAATTTCTAGCTTCTCTGGTCCTTAAGTTTCTCATCTTCTAAATTAAGAGTTTAGATGAGATGTTCACTTAAGGTCCCTTTTTAATCCAGTCTGTGGTCATGAGATTCTTTTTTTCTTCTTCTTTTTAAAAATTTAACTTTAGTTTTCAACATTTACTTTTATAAGATTTTGAGTTCCAAATTTCCCCCCTCCCCAAGACAGCTTACAATCTGATATAGGCTATACATGTACAGTCATATCAAACATATTTCCACATTAGTCATGTTGTGAAAGAAGAATTGGAACAAAAGGGGAAAACCAAGAGAGAGAAAATAGTATGTTTTGATCTGCGTTCAGACTCCATTGTTCTTTCTCTGTATGTGGTAAGCCTTTTCCCTCATGAGTCTTTTGTAATTGTCTTGAATCTTTGTATTGCTGAGAAGAGTTTAATCTATCAAAGCTGATCTTCGCACAATGTTGCTGTTATTGTGTACAGTGTTCTTCTGATTTCGCTCACTTCAGTCAGCATCAGTGTATGTAGGTCTTTCCAAGTTTTTTCTGAAATTCACCTGCTCATCATTTCTTTAGCAATTGGGGTTAAGTAACTTGCTCAAGGTTACACGGCTAGTCGTTATTTATGTGTGGGTGCTCATTTTCTGAGGCCGGATTTGATCTCGGGTCATCCCAACTCCGAGGCCGGCGCTCTTACTCACTGCGCCACCTAGCCCCCTTTTTAGGGCAATTGGGGTTAAGTAACTTGCCCAAGGTCACACGGCTAGGTTTTTGTTTGTGTGGGTTAAGTGTCTGAGGCCGGATCCGAACTCAGGTCCTTCTGACTCCAGGGCCAGCGCTCTACTCACTGCGCCACCTAGCCGCCCCATGCTCATCATTTCTTATAGAACAATGGTGTTCTATTATATTCAAATGCCCCAACTTGTTCAGCCATCCCCCAATTAATGGGCATTCCCTCAGTTTCCAGTTCTTTGCCACCACAAAAAGAACTGCTATAAATATTTTCATACATGTAGGTCCTTTTCCCTTTCTTATGATCTCTTTGGGATATAGACCTAAAGAGATCATGGAAAAGGGAAAAGGACCTACATGTGGTAGTGGGTATTGCTGGGTCAAAGAGTATGCACAGTTTTATAGCCCTTTGGTATTGTTGGTCATAGGATTCTTAGTAGGTTAGTGGAGGTGGGGGGAAGGAGACATACACAACCTGTACATTGTAGGAAAAAAAACCTCATTGTATGATGAGGAGCATAGATCTATTGTCCCAGCCCAGAGACAAGAAACAAATATAGTTATCCCATGAAAAAGCATTGAGATAGAGCAACTTGGAGGAAGAAGACCCAAGTTCAGGCCCCTTCCCAGCTTCACACTAGCTTGTGGACATTTGGCAAGTCATTAAATCTCTCTAAGCTTCTGTTTTCTCCTTTGTGAAATATAGAGAGAATAATTCCTACCCTGGCACCCATGCTTGGTTGTTTGGATCAAATGAACTGATTATTTTGTCTTTTTTTTCCTGTGATTGATACATGAAATCAACCAAATTAAAGGACTTCTCTTGGATTTCTCTCCCTCCCTCCTTATATCTATTCCCTGGCTTCCTTCAAGTCCCAGCTAAAATCCCGCCTTTTATAAGAAGCTTTATCTAGTCCTTACTAGTATCTTACCTTTGTTTTTTTTTTTTTTTTGCCTTTTGGAGGGCAATTGGGGTTAAGTAACTTGCCCAAGGTCACACGGCTAGGTTTTGTTTGTGTGTGCATTAAGTGTCTGAGGCCGGATCCGAACTCAGGTCCTTCTTATTCCAGGGCCGACGCTCTACTCACTGCGCCACCTAGCCACCCCTACCTTTGTTGAATAGGTCTAATTTATTCTATGTATGTCTTGTTTTTATGTAGATATTTGTTTAGACTGTGAACTCCTTGAAAGAAGGGACTTTTTTTTGCCTTTGCATCTCCATAGCACAGTGCCCAGCACATAGTAGGAGCTTAATAAAGTCTTTTTAATAAAAAATATTTGACCTAAATGCAAAATCAGTGATTTATTCATTCAATAAACATTAGCTGAGAGGAAATACTGAATGTTAAGAGAGAAGAGAGGAGAAGAAGAAGAATATTAACTCTCATTTACATATGTGGAACACTCTTTTGGGCTACCCACTCTCAACTTGAATTCAAAGATCATGTCCAAGCAGTGGGTACCTTTCCCTGGATTCAAGTTTCCCTGTCCACACTGGCAAAACTGTTATTATTCATGGGTCCCCAGAAGTGTATTTACCTTTCATAGATAGGATTAGCACAAAGCAAAGGCTTTCAGTGAGATGGCATTGTAAGAACAATTATCAACAAAATATCCCTTGCATAAGACTGGGAAAAACTCTCCCACAACTATACACATGGGAAGTGGGAAGAATGGGTCCTATAGAGTACACTAGTACAGAGATACACACATAGAAAACAGATACAGTGCAGCCATCTCACACCTCTAGCACTGCAGGGCTCCAATGTCCTTTCTCCTCCCATATTATTTTCATGTTGTCCCCAAGAAGTTGGAGTATCTTTGCTGGGCAAGTCATTGCTGGGCTCTATGTGCTTATTCCCAAGTGACGAGTTCTCATTCCTCAGCTGTTTACTGTCTTAATTACTGAGCCTGTACCAGTCTCAGGATGTAGTTATACCTTCCACATAGTGGGGGCTGGGGGGAAGGAGGATTTAGGGGTGTACTACTCCTCCTTATAATCTGGAAAATCCACATAAAATTTTTGACCTCTCTTTGAATCAGAGAAGTCTGAATTATTTTGGTATTAGAAGATAAAATATATTGATATTATACAATTCTATACATATATTTTATGCATTTCTAAGCTTCTAAATTTTTTCTATGTTGTCTACTGGCCTTTTTTATTGTCTACAACTTCTGCAAAATTCCCCCAAAACTTCCATTTAATTTTTTATGCTGACCAGTAAAATATTGAAATAGGGAAAGTCAAGATGTGGAAGGGACTATCTTTTTAGGGGTTGAGTAGCTTCACTGCAAGCTGACTTGGCTAATTTGGGGGTGGGGGAGAGAAAGAAATCTATTCCCACACCAAGAATCAAGAAATCATTCCTTCTGAAGATCCAGGTCCTTCTATGTCTCAGTTTTCTGCTCCCAGAGATAACACTCAAAACTTTATCATGCCTCCACTAATTTCCTAGGGAGTGTATCATTTTGAAAAGCCACCAGGACGAGAATGATCCTTCAACCATCATTGGATGACTGCCCTCTAATCACATTAATCTTTACTAAATAATTTCTTCCTACTTTGTAAAAGGTAAGAATGTGCAAATTTTTCTTTATACTTTGCTTAAGACCTTAGCACTTGCTATCTGTCTCAATTACCTGCTCCTTACATTCAGTAATTTTATTAACTGGGCTGGAGGTGTGGGGTGTGTATCATTGATCAGGGATCCTTTGATCAGTCTTCTCTCCCTCATGAATTCCACTTAGGTATTAAATTTTGAATTTCCTTTCCTTAATATGTAAAGGTTTTTCTCTTGGTCACTTACAGAATTTGTTGTTTGTCATGAGAATTGTCATATTTAACTACCAGATATCTTGGAGTTTGAAGCATGGATTTTTAGGGTTTTTGTTTGTTTTCTTGGAGGCAATGTGTAAATTCTTCCAATTGACACTTTGATTTTTGTTCTGATGAATTCTAGTTGTGTGTGTATGTGTGTTTGTTATTTCTTACATTATGGTGTTCAGGTTTTTTTAATTGTCATATTCTTCTGGGAGACCTGTGATCCTTAAGTTGTCTCTACACATATTGTCTTCAAAATTAATGTATGGAAATCATGTTTTCCTTTGGTTTTGTTGCTTTTTGTTTCTTTTATTCTAGTTTGACCTTTACTTCTGTTCATTTTCATTTATAGTTATTCTCTCATTTTATTTCTTTGGTGACACCACCATGTATTCAAGGTTTTCTATTCTACCAATTATTTCTTCTGCAAAGGCCATAAATTCTGCTTTCACAATTTTTATTTCTCTTTAAACCATTCAGAAATATCCTACTCATGTTCCATGCTGTCTTGGGAATCCTCAGGTTCCTCTCTGTCATCAGATATTGTTTCATTTTTCTTTGCTTTACAATATTTGTTCATAATTTTTTCATTTGTACTGGAATTTTTTTTGCTTCTCTGAAGGCCATGTTTCCCTCTGTATTTAATATCGTCACTGTTGGTTAATTAACTTGTGTTCAGGGTCTTTAACTGAGTTTTCTTCTACTTAAGACCTTTGGAAATTTCATTCTTCTTTCATTATTTTCCACTATTCTTCACTTTCTAGCTCCTTCCCCTTTGATTTCAGTTTCTTTGGGTGCTAAACCTCAAGTCATCTCAGCCTTCTCCTATGTTGGGCAGTTAATGTTTCACTGGTTCCTTTCTCAAATGACTACTGGATGGAAGAGGAAGGCACAGAATTGTTCCCATCTGGATGCTGGGCATTTCTTCCCAGGCTTAGTGGAGTATCACACAGAAACACATAGTTCCTGTTCCCATCCCTTCTGTTCCTCAGTTCTCAAGATGAACTCTCTCCTGGCTGCATAGTAAGCTTCTCCCTTTTGTTTTTTGCTGGCATTGGGAGGAGAGAAGTGTAGATTTGAGTTCAATTGTAAGGCCTATAGATTGGCTTAAGTAGCCCTACCCAAAAGGTAGGCTGTGGGGGAGAGGGTGCTGAGTAAGCACATTAGAGTTTAGGGATTAGCCTTCTGAGCTGTTAGTTGATTGAATTGTTACCTTATTAGGAGTTTTAGCACCCTAGACTGTGGGGACAGCTGAAGCTATTTTATCTCTTGCACATAGTTCCTGTGCTACAATGGTTTGAAAGGTCATACAGATCAGAGAAAATGTCTAGTCTTCTATCTTGTTGGTCACACGACCAGGAATTATTCATAGCAGCCTTGGGGCAGAAGTACATAAGAACTTCATGTGCTCACCTACATGGCCATAGAAAAGAATTGGTAGTCAATGTGTAGTTCCTACCCCCGTGCTGGACAGGTCACAGCATAAACTATCGACATGTGGCAGCTATGTAGAGGAATGCCTTGTGTTCAAAGGGTGACTATGTCTGGAGTTCTTTAGGAATTCTGCTCCACCAGTTCCAAGTTGGAAAGGCTTCAAATCTGCCTTCAAAGCAGAGTTTTTTTCAGCAGTGTGATCCTTGAAATTAGGTTTCTAGCAGAATCATTGCACCATTGGACCAGAAGAGGCTTTGAAGCCCATGTAGTACAACTCCAGTGAAGAAACCAAGTGTCTTAGAGGGGATTCAGACCAAGGTCCTGTGGTTCTTTCCACTGTAAGACACCTGGACAGTACCAGTTTCTGGAGGCTGCATTGTAAGTGACCTCCAATCAAGTGACTGGAGATAGGCTTGCTATTGAGAAAAGAAGAATTCTAGCCCCTTCATTTTGCAGATGAAGAAATGGGAGCACAAATAGAGGAAGCAATTTGTCCATGGTCACAAAGGCAGTAAGTTATAGATCAGTTTCAAAGCCAGGCCTTCTGACTCTGACATTCTTTCCACTGCACTAGGATAATTATGGCTAACATTTACAGAGCACTTTATGGTTTACAAAGTACTGTGCATGTTATCTCATTTGCTCCTCAGACCCTCCCTGAGAGGCAGGTGTTATTACTGTCTCCATTTTGCAGATGAAGAAAGTGAGGCAAACAGGTTAAGTGACTTGCCCAGGGTCACATAGCTAGTAAGTGTCTGAGTCATTTTTTTAAATTTAGGTCTTCCTAACTCCAGGTACACTGTGCCATCTGTGGTAAGAGCAGGGGTGACAACCAGACAAAATTCCATGAGGGTTTAAGGAGTGATAGATTATTTTCAGGGACAGCTAGGTTGCACAGTGGGTAGAGTGCTAGGCCTGGAGATGGAAAAACCTGAGTTCAAAACTGGCCTCAGACTCTTACTAGACCCTGGGCAAGTCACTTAACCCTGTTTGCCTCAGTTTCCTCATCTGTAAAATGATCTGGAGAAGGAAATGGCAAACCACTCCAGTATCTTTGCCAAGATAATCCAAAATGGGGACACAGAGAGTCAGACACGACTGAAAAATGACTGAACAACAAAAAGATTATTTTCACCTGATGGCCAATAGAGTGGTTTAGGGAAGGCTTCATGGAAGAAGGGATTTCTAAGCTGGGCATTGAAGAAAGGGGGAGACTTCAATATTCAAGAATGGAGGGAAGGTGAAGGATTTCCATTCCAGGCAACTCAGGGAGAGTGACTAGCAATAAGATGATGGTTTTAGTTATTCATTATTTTCAAAACTCCTGTGAAAGGGACATGAAGAATAGTAAGATTCTGTGGAGAGAAAAGAAGGAAAGATTAGTTAGATTTTTGGCTCCAAAAGATTAATTTTTGCCTTACCTCTCACACTGAGTGAGTTAAGCCCATCTCTGGACTTTCATTTGTACCATTTCCTCTGCTTGGGAAATGTTCTCTCTTCCTATCAACGGAAGAAGGGAATTAGAGCTCTAGCCAATGTTGGAGGACCTGGGCTGAAGAAGCCTTGAGTTCTTATCCCTGGGTTTCTACTGTATAATTTGGGGCCCTCACTTACCTTTACTAGACTTTGTTTTCTCCTTTGTTGAATGAAAGGATTAGATCAGATAATTCCCTAAACCTCTGCTAACCCTGCTATTCAATGCTTTAAGTGCCCTCCTAGTCTTAATGTTCAATGTTAAAATCTTTTTGTTCCCTTCAGTTTCTCACATTAAGTGAATGATCAGAGCTGTGCCAACTCCAGAAGTTTGGGTCCCCATCCTGTTCTCAGTGAGGAACTTAGGACAGTCATAAAAGTAAAGGTTGCCCTGTTCCTAACAAAACACATGAAGCATCACTGTTATAGGAAGGGAGCTTGTACATAACTACACATGTATAACCTATATTGAATTGCTTGCCTTCTCAATATGTGTGGGTGGGGAGGAAAGAAGGGAAAGACTTTGGAACTCAACATTTTAAAAGCAAGTGTTTAAAAATGGATTTTTACATGCAACTGGGAAATAAGATAT
The DNA here is from genome assembly GCA_011680675.1 of Gymnobelideus leadbeateri. Classification (NCBI taxonomy): domain Eukaryota; kingdom Metazoa; phylum Chordata; class Mammalia; order Diprotodontia; family Petauridae; genus Gymnobelideus; species Gymnobelideus leadbeateri. Next base: position 548,678 of record WOXC01003891.1, read on the forward strand.
ACAGGCAATGGGGTATAGAAATCTATCTTGCCCTATAAGAAAGTAAGGGGTAAGGGGATAAGCATGGGGGTGAGAGAAGGGAGGGTATACTGGGAAAAGGGGTAATCAGAATGCATGCCACCTCAGGGGGAAAGGGAAGAGAGAGATGAGGAGAAAATTTGGAACTCAAAATCTTGTGGAAATGAATGCTGCAAACTAAAAATAAATAATTTTTTAAAGGGAGCCTGTAATTCTTTGGACACAAGTCACACTAGGATACAGGGTGGATGTTGGCATTACCCAAGTGACTCAAACTTGAAAATATAAAGATAAGAAGCCATACTGATAGATGAAACCCCGGGGAAAAGGAAAAGAAATAATAAATGGAGAGCAGTGCAGGAAAAATTATGGGATCCTGTATTTAGAGCTGAAATTTAGAGCTGTATTTAGAGCTGAAATGCATTCAGGGACTATGGAGTCTCCACCTTACCCCATTCGACAGATGAGGAGGTGAAGGGTTAATTGCACAGGGTTAAGTGATTTCTCCAAAGTCACAGAGCAATACAGGGTCTGAGGTAGGATTAGAATGTAGGTATTCTTGACTTCAAGACAGCATTCTGTCCATAATAGTGTGTGGTTTCTCTGGTAATAAACTTAACACCTGGGAAGTTCTGGGGTGTTTCCTAGGGGTTATTATGTGGAGAGACAAGAGTAGTTAGAATGATACTGCCATGGGATCTTCAAAGCCAGGAGTACTGGTGGAATTCTAATGTCCCTGGAATCTAGCTGAGACTTAATCATCTGTATCATCAGCTGCCCTGAAATGTTAGCTGATCTCCATACTGACCATTGACAAGGAATGATTGGTGATTTCCTAATCCCATCCTTCCTTGTGTTGATGGATGGTTTGATTACCCCGTGATGAGTATCCCCCCACCCCAAGATTTATATCCCATCCCTTCAACTATAAAGGTTACGAGGGTCACCTTCATTTGTGTTTGGGGTAAGTGGATAATTTTCTATTACTTGATTTAGTTTATTTTGTATAACCTGTTTTTGTGTTTTAATTAAGTGCTTTTACTACTGGATTTATGACTCTTAAGGTACCTAGGTTGTGCCATGGATAGAATGTTGAGCTTGGAGTCTGGAAGACATGAATTTAAATCTGGCCTCAGACATGTGACCTTGGGCAAGTCACTAAATCCTATGTACCTCAGTTTCCTCATCTGTAAAATGAACTGAAGAAGGAAATGGTAAACCACACCGGTATCTTTGCCAAGAAAACCCCAAATGAGTTCATAAAGAGGTGGACATGATTGAAACAACTGAACAATAATGACTCTTAATATGGTCTGGTAATAGAAATGCTTGCACTGAATACAGATTCAGACAGTGATTTGCATAACTGTTTATTCAAAGTAACAAAACTGAACCCAAGAAAAGTAACTGAGAACTCCTGATAGAACTGTCAGAGGCTTCATGGGTCCAGATGTTATACAACCAAAACCTTGCCTCCACCTCGACCCCCACATATGTTAATATTAAAGACCATATGGAATGTATTTTTCAGGGTTGCTCTATGTCTGTGTTCTTATTAGAAAAACAATGCCATATTAGATCTGCAATAAAGATACAGGCCCCACTTCCTTGGAGAGCAACCTCCTGAAATGTTAAGTCCTCTGTGCTCAATGCCTGCCAAATTTGATTATAGTCACTATGGTTTCGGTAATGAGGTATCCAATTCTTAAATGGGGACTTTACCTTCATTTATTATGAGCAATATTGACTTTACCCTTAAGGAAGGAGCCAATTTCATTTTTAAAATCTACTTAAGGTATGGCAAAAATAATTGTGTGGGGTGTGTGTGTGTGTGTGTGTGTGTGTGTGTGTGTGTGCTTTTGACAAGTTGTTTATATGTATTATGACCATTAAAAGCATTAGATGGGTAGGACAATTAATTAAAGGACTGTGATTACATGTTCACTCTTTGAGAATGTGACTCTACTGGATAACTGCTTTGGATCTACAGGATTTTCTGATTGCCAGTTAGTTAATCAATAAGCATTTATTAAACACCAACTATTTTCCAGGCACTGAGCTAAATGCTAGGGATACAGAAAAAGGTAAAAGACAGTCTCTGCTGGTAATGAGTTCAAAGATTAATTATGGAGACAGCTCCATACAAATAAGCCCTGTGCAGGATAAATTTAGAGATAATTCACAGAGGAAAGGCACCAGCATTAAGAGGGATTAGGGAAGGTTTCTTGTAGAAGGTGAGATTTCAGCAGGGACCTGAAGGGATCCAGGGAAGGCAGGAGGTGGAGATCAGGAAGGAAAGAAGTCCAGGCATGGAGGGCAGCCAGTGAAAATGCCTGGAGTCTGGAGTTGGAGACTCTTATATGAGGGAGGAACAGCAAAAAGAAAAACCAAGGCTGGTACATGGGCACAGAGTCTGGGAGTCAGGTGACCTGTACTTGTGCCTGAGCTCTAGTGCTTACCACCTGTGTGCCCTTGGGCACCTCTGTAGATCTCAGTCTCTTTATCTGTAAAATGGGGATGATGTCACAGGACAATATGGTGTAGAGCACTGTGGTCTTGAGATCACATGTGGCCTTCTAGGTCCTTAAGTGTGGCCTTTGGACTGAATCCAAATTTTACAGAATTAAATCTTGTAAAATTACTGTAAAATTTAGATTCAGTTAAAAGGTTGAAATTAAGAATCTAGAGGTCACATATGGCCTCCAGGCCAAAGGTTCCCAACCCCCGGTCTACAGCATAGAAAATCTGTCTCAGAATCTGCCTCTGCTAAATACTCACGCTGTGACCTCAGCAAATTCCTTTCCTTCTTAGTTCCCTAAAAGAGAAGATATTGTTTTACATTAGTTGAAAATATCTGTCACCCACAGATAAAATCACAGATTCATTCTCCTCACCCCGCCCAACCAATGCTTCATATTTCATTTGTGGACAGCTAGGTGGCTCAGTAGGTAGAATGGCAGGCTTGGAGTTGGGAATATTCATCTTCCTGGGTTCAAATCTGGCCTCAGACACTTACTAGCCATGGGACCCTGGGCAAGTCACTTAACCCTGTTTGCATCAGTTTCCTAATCTGTAAAATGAGCTAGAGAAGTAAATGGCAAACCACTCTAGTATCCTTGCCAAGAAAACCCCAAATGGGGTCATGGGGGGCATTATCCCAATTTTACAGCTGAAGAAACAAATCTCCAAAGCTCCAGAACACAACTGAACCAACAGAACAACAAATACTTGGTACTGTCATACACTTTCTTTCATTTGATCCTCACAACAATCCTATGAGATAAAGTGTGTAAGTAGTATTGTCATCCCCCTTTTGCAGAGAAGGATCACAAGGTTCAGGGAGGTCCCTTGGACTTGCCCAAAGTCACCCAAGTGTTGTATCTGGCACTGGAAACAGTCTTCTACCTCCAGGTCCTCTTTCCACACTGTTACCCTTGGCAGCCAAGAATCTTAGATCCAGAAGAGTCATCTAAGATCCCTCAGGTCTACTGATTTGCAAACATTTTGGTCTTGGGGCCCCTTTTAAACAAAAAGAGATTTAATCTATATGAATTATATTTATCACATTAGGAATTAAACCATTTTTGCATTATAATGAAAATAGCTTTGATATCCCAGGGCCCCTGAAAGTGGAGATGTATAAAAGGGAAATCACTAACTCAAGGTCACACAATGAATTGGGGGATAGACATGATCTTAATACCCAGGCCTTCTGGCTCCTTAATCCCAGGTTCTTTCTACCAAGTTTTGATGTAGAACAATAAAATATTACCTAGAAGGGACCTTAGAGACTATTAAGTCCACCCCTTCATTTTACAGATATAGAAACTGAGGCACAGAGAGGTTAAATTATTTTCTTAGCACCATAAAACTAGTAAGTGTCTCGGTTGGGATTTGAACTCAGATTAGAAGTCTGTCATCTTATCTGCTACAATATATTGTTCTGTGACAACTTAAAGAACTTGCTTTTCATTTCTTGTCTTCCCAGTTCTCTTTTTATAAGGAAAACTCCCCAAAGCAGCTCACTCATCATTGCTGCCATTGGCCAGGATGAAGCAGCAGCGAGGATAACTTTCATCTGCATAGTTCTTTAAGGCTTACAGAATATTGCTTTCCTCTCAACAGCCTCATGAAGTAGGTTGTGCAAACATTATCCCCATTTTACAGCTGAAGAAACAAAGCCTCCAAGGCTCCAAAGCAGGCTGCTGACCTTGAAGCAAAGTAGTCATTTTTTTTTTTTCAAGTGGTCTTCATGGTGACAATGTAGGCAGGAGACTGACCACTTCTAGGGCCTATGATATCTCAGAAATTTGGAACAGCCTGTAGACTTAATTTAGGAATTAGAATATAGTGAGGACACTGGACTCAAGAAACCCTCTCTATTAGAATACCCCCACTGATAGGGAGCAGACTACCTCTCAAGACAGCCCATGCCTCTTCCCTTCCTCTAATAATTGCTAGGAAGTTTATTTTTTCTTCCCCCCTCCACACTGATAAATCTTCCTTTGTATAATACTGCCCCCCCCCCATTGCCACTGTTACTAATTTTGGCCCAGTGGGGCCAAGGAGCTCTTCCATGTGGCAGCCATTTAAATCTGTAAAGACATCCCTGCCTCCCACATAACAGCCTTGTCATCTTATCCAAATGCCCTCATTTTACAGATAAAAATATGGTGGCCCCCAAAAGATGGAGTGACTTATGCAATGTTGTACAGAGATTTAAGTAGGAAGTAGCAGAGCTGGCCTTCAAGCCTAGGTCATCCAACCCCATGTTCAATATTCTTTCTGCTTGCTACAACAGGCCAATTCTCTGTTCTTACACTTTATTCTTAATTAGAGACTAGATTACTACTTAGATTGAAAGTGGTAGGGCTAACAATGTCTCCTATGCCAAGTGTCAGGTGTATAACTGTATTCTGGTTGGCCATATACAATCAGACAATGTGGTATTTTTCACCTTCTCTCCACCTGTGGTCCAGGGATGGGCATGTCACATCTACAGAGCAACAAGAAACTGGGAAGCTACATAACTGTCTTGTCAAGCCAGCTCAAGTGAACACCTGAGCTAGACCATTCACTGCAAAACTCCACCCTCTAATAGCCAGGATTGATTGATTCTTTTATCTGATTTTTCAGATGATGACTCCCATTCAGTTCAATTCAGTGAAGATATGATAAGCACCTACTGCGTGCAAGTCATGATGCCAAATGATAGGGATATAAAAACAAAAAGAAAACAATATCTGAACTTGGGGACTCCAAGTGAAATTGCAAGCACAGGATCTCAGGATGTCAGAGTTAGAAGAGACCACAGAACATTAAATGTTTTAGAGCTAGAAGCACAAGATTATCATCATCTTAAAAGTCAGCATTTATATAGTGCTTTAGGATTTTCAAAGTTTTGTCTTATACATATGTCTATATATGTGTGTGTGTGTGCATGTATGTATTTTCTGTTTTGTTTTGTTATATATGGACACAAATATATATCTCTCAGATGAGATATACGTACACACATATGTCTCATTTGAGCCTCATAACATACTTTGTGAGGTAGATGCTATTATTATCCCCTTTTTTTTACAGATGAGGAAACTGAAGTTAGAAAAAAAATCAATTACTTATCCAGAATCCCACAGTTAGTAAAGTATCTCAGGCTGAATTTGAACTCAGGGCTTCCTGACTCCAAGTTCAGCACTCTTACTCCCTGTGCCATTAGAGAACATCAGATTTAGTGGGTATATAATTAAAGCAAAGAAAATGCAATGTCGGACCGGGAAGACACATTGGAAAATAGAAAACATTTAGATATTAAGGGTGGAACTTTAGAATATAGGATGTTAGAGCTGGAAAGGAACTTAGAACATAAAACATAGAACATCTGGTTCAAGGACAAAAGAATATAGTATACCTAGTCACTCCAATTCATTTTATAGATGAGAAGATCTGGGACCATCATCCTAGGGAAAGGATCTGTCCAAGGTCCTACAGTGAGGTATTGGCTGAACTAAGATTCAACCAAGATTACCAGTTTCCACAATAGTGCTGCTTCTATCACTCTCTATTGAATCAGTTCTCAGACCAGTTTTACTTAGTGTTTTTATGAACTATCAGAAAGAACTATTAGGATAAAGTAAAGGAGCTGTTTAGACTAGGGAAGAACTCTAAAAATTCTTTCCAGTTCCATATCCTATGATTTTAAAAGAAGGCTTGAGGGGAGGAAGAGTGATAGTAATCTTTATGCCTTGGATGGGCTGGAGACATCCTGGGGTAGATGGATTAGCCTTTTTTTGCTTTGCTCCAGGGGGCAGAACTAGGAACAATAGTGAAGGGGGAGAGTGGATTTCATGCGAGATAAGGAAGAATTTAATATTTAGAGCTGTCCAACAATGAAATAGTCTGCCTTTGAGGTTTTAAGCCACTTCTTGTTAAAGGTTTGCAAATAGAGGCTGGGATAAAATAGAAAACATTCTAGTTCAAGTATGGATTGAGGTCCCTTGGGACCTCAGATTCTATGTTTCTGTGATTGAGGTATAGTGGAAAGGGCATTAGACAAAAATATATGAGACCTGTGAGAGGCAGCAGAGCTTAATAAAATCTAAGATTCTTGAGTCAGAAGATTTGGATTCAAGTTCTTATCCTGCCATCTAGTTTCTTTTATTTTTCTCAAATGTCCATTTTATTAGCAATTTGGAATGCAGAATATCTTTCTAAATCTACAGTTAAACCAACAGATTCTAGATAAGCTGGGTGTTTCATCAAGGTTGTGTTTAAGATGCTCTTGGAACTGAGCTTATTTACATGTAACACAAAAAGTAACTTAATAAAAATCCTTAATTGGTAACATAACTATTTTGGTGAACCATGATTAGCTGAACTGATCAGTCTCAATTTCCTACTATGGGTAGGAATTGGCAGCATCTCTTTTTTTTTCCTGGGTAGGGGCTTAAAGAATTCAAAAATAGAATCTCAGAACTCCTCTTACCCTGAAGATTTCTTACTAAATGTCTCATAAGAGGTAATCAATCTTCCTTTTATTTTTTCAACTTCATCCACTTTGGAAATAGAGGCCCAAACATTCACAATGTTCTGTCTACTTACCAACAAGGAGAAAGCCTGATTAGCAGTCAGTAATGGGCACCTTCTAATTATTTTGATTCACTTACTCATATTGACATGATCTAGCATGAGGAATTTGGTTTTATCCAGTACAGGAAGTTGTTTCCTGCCCTTGTGTCTTTCTATTATGACTGGCATTTTGGTAGAATACTGCTTTCAAATAAATCTCCCTTTTTCTACTCTTTGTTCAGAGAGTATGATGCTTGAAAGTCTTCTCTGAAGGCATTACATGGGAGAAGGCAATGACAGGGAAGGGAGAGGAGGTAGGCTTGGCTTTCCAGAGATTTCTGAAGTCCCCCTCTGGCTACAACTGCCAATCCTCATTGGTACTATAAAATGGGCTGGACAATAATATTTAGACAACCTATTTCAAAGGATTTTTATGGAAAAATGTGCTTGGGATACTTTCATGTGGTACAGAAATAGAAGGCATTACATGATATAATACAGATGACCCCTGCTTCCCTGGGTTGCCCTAGTATTGTACCATAATCACTGATTTAATCATAATACTTCCTTTGCTAGGGAGACTTTAATGCCTTCCTATTATCTAGAAAACACAGCCTAAACTCCTTATCTTGGCATTCAAGGCTTTTATAGGTCACTACTCCTCTCTGGACAGTTTCCACATTTGTAAAATGGAAATGATGCCTGCTTAAAATGTTGTGAGGAACTTTAAAGTGCTGTACTTGCAATAACTGTTCTTATCACGATCTAGTACGTCAGTTTCCCTTTCTTGGCTCTGGTTGTCCTACCAGTCAATAAATTGGTTGTCATTTACTCAATGTGGTATCACTATAAATAATCAGTACTCCCATTTCTTTAGTGCTTGAAGGTTTACAAAATGCATTCTTCACAGCACACCTCTGGAGTAAACAGAGATGTTATTATGTCAATTTTATAAAATTGGAAACAGAAGTTCAGAGAAGGGAAATAAATTAACCAAGGTCATACAGTTCCTAAGTAGCACAATGCATTTATTTTATTTCTCTACATACATGCCATTCCCTTCCATTGAATGGGAGCTCCTTGAGGGCATGGGCTACTTCATTTTTGCCTTTGTATAGCCAGCATTTAGCCCAGTGTCTTGCACATAGTAGGAAATTAACTTCTGCTTGTTGACTTGGATTAAATTGAACCAGATCTCTTGTGTCCCAGTTCAGCACTCTGCCTACTCAGCCATGCTGCCTCTATCAAATGAATGGCTCCCTTGCCAATACTGCTTTTGTGTAGACACAACCTCAGACAGTAATGGCCCCAGGAATAACTGACTTGGATGGCATTTGGAAAAGACAGACAGGCTGAACATGCAATATGCTTCTTCATTTTATCCTTAAGGGAAATTTTAATAATGCAGATGAGGCAAACTGCTCATGTCAACTCCAGCAGAGTGCTTTTCAGGGAAATTGTCTATTGATCAACTCCCCCACTCACAGGGATGCCCTTCTGTTCTTCTTGGAACAATGGAGTTATTGGAGATATGCTGTTTTAGGACTGAGTTTCAGAGATGTTTGGAGTAGCTGCCCAGCAATCAGTAAAGGAGACTCATAATTATTCTTTTCTCCAGGAGAATAAAATCCATAGCATATTTTCATGAAGTGGCAGATGTCTATGTCAGGTAGCAAGGTCCAGGTAAAACAGATAGAGTGTTGGACTTGGAGTCAGGAAGACCTGAGTTCAAATCCTGTATTAGATACTTACTAGCTGTGTGGTCTTAAGCAAGTCACTTAACCTCTCAGCCTCAGTTTTCTTATCTCTAAAATGGGAATAATAATGACTATCTCAATGATGATGGTGATGATAAATGATGGGAGGAAAGATACATCTCAGTTGCTACACAGGATACATAGGGTTTGAGTTCTTATCTACAGCTTTGCCACTGACTTGACTAGGGCTACAAAGATCTGGAAAAAATTTTTAAAAACTTGTAAATTTAGGCTGCAAGAGATTTTACCATGTATAGCAAGCTAATATGTCCTCAGTTCTATTCAATCCCCATTAAGACTCTTGGGTCCAGTGCTTGGTGCTACCTTTTAGGGTGGAGAATAGTAACTTAGAGCCTACCAAAGGAGAGAAACCAGGCACATGAGGAGACTGGAAACCATTCTCTGCTCATATTGGTCAAAAGAATAGTGGATGTTTAGTCAGTTAAAGAGATGACTTACATGGAAGTTGACAGCTGTCTCAAAGATTTGAAAGGCTATGTGGAGGAGGGATTTGGGTTGTGCTGTCTAGTTCCAGAAGGGAGAACTAGGAATAATAGGGAAGGGGGGAGTTAGTTCTGATGAATTATGGAAGACAGATTGATTCAGTATAAAGAAGAATTCCCTGCCAATTAGAGCTGTTTAACAATAAATTGGGATGCCTTGGGAGAGCACAAGGTTCTTGTCACTGAATGTCTTCAAGTAGACACTGGATGATGGACCACCTGGTGGGAATCTGTTTTATGTAGAAGGTTCCCTAAATCATTTCTAAGGTGACTTTTAGTTCTAAGGGTCTAAGTCTATATTCAATTAACTACTTTTCCAGAATTCAATGATTCTTAAATTCTAGGCTTCTAAGGTCCTCGGATTTTTTTTTTATTCTATAACTCTAAGAGTCTGTATCTATTGTTCTTGGATTCCATGACTGATTCTATGATTCTTGACCTTTCTATGTTTAGTTTTCATAATCTATGGGATGATAATAGCACTCCTCATGGGTTTTGGATACTAATTAATTAAAATGATGATAAATTGTTAAATAAAATTAGTAATGGGAGAGTCCCCCTAATCTCTCCTGCTACACTTATCTCCTTGAATTAATTCACCTCCATTCTCTTCATCAATGCTAAATTTGCTTCTAATGGCACGTTGAAATACTTATGAAAATTATCTCCCTGGAGGCTACAGATGACCAGCAGCTGATAAGAACTGAAATAGAAGTGTTCTTTTTATGAACTTAATAACTATCCTAAAAATGTAAGTAGGATTCAACCTGGACACCTCTCCATTCTGTGGTTTAACTTCTTTTTCTTGAGCACCAGTCATAATCTTCCCTCCTTGTAATTCACATTCTTGCCAAAGAGGCCCATGGGTGCATAAATAGCTCGCATTCCTATAAAGATTGAAAGATTAAAAGTCACCTTCTTTGCAATTACCATTTGAGCAAGTAATACAAGTATAGGAATAAGCCTACATGTAAAGGGAGGCAGAGTAGGTATCTCTACCCTCTTCTTCCCCCTACCCTTCTCCAAGGAAGACTTTAATTCCTGCCAGGAGGAGGAGCAAGAAGTTGGGGCCGGAAGTCACGTTGATCACCTGGGATGAGGGTGTGTATGATACTGGTATAGAATTATATCTATCTGCTCCCTCAAATGTTATTAGTCCAGGAGATATGATCAATCTAACTTCTGATCACTTTGTCATTTTAGAGGGGAAGGGGAACTCCCAACTCTAGATTCAGGGCTTGACCCCCTCCCATCTAATAGCAATTCCACAATAAACACACATAACAAATAACAAAAAACCCCAAAACTAAAAAAAAACCCACCACCCAAAAAACAACATTTATCCAAATTGTAACAAAACAGAAATCAGAGAAGATGTACATAGAAGAATATTTCCCAGACAAAACAAAGTGAAGGAGCTCTCCCAATAAGAGCAAGACAACTCAACTCAACCAAGAAAGAAAGAGAATCCTAGATCTCACCCAAAGGGAAAACTCCCCAAAAGCTCCAGTATAACAAGCTAGACCCATGATAGAGACTGTTGGCTTCTATTATGTCCTCCCAGAGGCTTTTCCTCCAGCAACCTGAAATGGAGTTGACGTCTTCCATCTTCAATCTTGAAGCCAAAGGCCAGAAGAACTCCTGGTGAGAAAATCTTTCCACCAGTGCATATGGCAACTCTTTTCTTAAACTTCTGAGTGTTAAAAAAAAGAAACATAGGCCATTCCAACTTTAGATCCTGTAATGCAGAGGCATGTGGATAATACTGAATTTCTAGTCCAAGACCTCTGCCACTTATTCTACTTGTGACATTGAGCAAAGAACTACTTGGCCTCAGTTTCTTTCTAATCCTGGAGAATTGAGGATTTCTATTGTCCTTTCAGACCCTACATGCTCTGATACTAATATACTTCCTTTCTCTAAGTCTTAGCTTCCTCAGCTGTAAAGTGGGGCTAAGAATCATAGGTTCAGAGATCTAGATGTGGAAGCGACATTACAACTCAGCTAGTCCAAATCAATTGTTTTGCAGATTGGGAAACTAAGTTCTACAGAGGTTAGATGGCTTATCCAAGGTTAAACTGGGATGAAGAATCAGAGCCAGAATTTAAACCATTGTGCTTTCATTACAAATCTCCTCTTATTTTCCCACTCCAGAAGTTTTTGTGAGAGCAAAAGTGTTTTAAACCTGAGACACTATATAAATATCAATCAATAAAATTTTATTAACCACCTCCTATGTACCAGGCACTGTGCTAATGCTAGGGATATGAAAAGAGGTGAAAAACAGTCCCTGCCCTCAAGGAGCTTACAATCTGATGGAAAAAAATATTCAAAGCAAGCTATATGCAGGGTAAATAGGAAATAACAGAATTAAGAGGATTTGGGGAAGGCTTCCTGTAGAAGGTGGGATTTTAGTTGGAACTTGAAGGAAGCCAGGAAGGTCAGTAGTCAGAACAGAGGAGGTAAAGCATTCTCAGGCATTGGGGACAGCTAGAGAAAATGCCCAAAGCTGAGAGATGGTGTATGTTTGTGGAACAGCCAGGAGGTTAGTGCCAATGGATTGAAGCATATATTTTGGGGAATAAGAAGACAGGAAGGGTAGGAGTGGGGTAGGTTATGCAGGGTTTTGAATGCCAAATGGAGCATTTTGTATTTAATCCTGGAAGCAATAGGGAGCTACTGGGGTTTATTGTGTGTGCGTGCGTGCGTGCGTGCGTGCGTGTGTGTGTGTGTGTGTGTGTTGCTGGTGGTGGTGGTGACAGGATCAGACCTGAATTTTAGGAAAATCACTTTAGTAGTTGAAGGGAGGATGATTTGGAGTGGGGAGAAAGTTGAGGCAGGCACTCAATAAATAATAGGCTCTTGCAATAGTACAGTTATGAGATGATGTTGGCTTGTATTAGAGTGATCACAGTGTCAGAGGAGAGAAAGAGGGCTTATTTGAGAGAGATATTGCAATGCTGAAATCAACAGGTCTTAGCAACATCTTTATGTGGGGGCAGGGTGAGAGAGAGTGAGGAGTTCAATATGAATCCTAGGTTTCAACTCTCAGAGGCATTGGGAGGATGGTGTCATCCTCTAAAAGTAATAGGAAAGATAGGGAAGGGAAGGTTTAGGGGGGAAGATAGTGAATTCCATTTTTGACATGTTGAATTGAGGATGTCTACTGGACATCCAATTTGAGATGGCTGGAAGGCAGTTGGAGATGCAAAATGAAGGTCAACAGAGTCTGGGGCATAATGGGTGGATTTAAGAATAGTCAGTTTAGAGATGGTAATAATACTAATTACTATTGTATTTGGCTACAATCCTCCTTCAAAGCCTCTCCATGGAGTGGAGATGACCTTGGATCCTTGATGGCACTTAGCAAAGTGCCTGTAGTAGATGCCAATAGAGTACAAGGACTATCAGGTCCCACCCACAGAGAGAGGTTTTAAGGATGGCTTCAGTAATAGACTCTAGACCAGCTCAGTCTGCTGAGACAGAGGATTGTGAGGTGGCAGATTTTTTGGCCCTAACAACTCCTGACGAAATTTTGCTAGAACACAGATCTTCAATCTCTGTTGGTGATCCCTGCTGATAAAAATCTTGGATCCTGGAATAATTGAATTTTATTTTTATTCCATGAAATTCCTGCTTTCTTGGGGATTCTGTCATTTTCAAATAACCATTGCTTTCATCATGTCACCCTTACATGGTTCCTCATTGCTTACTGGATAAAGTTCAATATCCTCAGCCTAGCATTCAAGGCCCTCTATCATTGAACTCTGGCTTCCTCTTCCTTTCTTCCCACTACTCCACATTGGATTCCTCTGCTCTAACTGCTCTGTTCTCCTTCAACTCCTCCTTGACCTTTATATGCACATACTCTCATCTATCCTTTTTCTATTCCTTCCCTTCCCTGATTTAGAAGACTTTCCCTGAGTATCATCAGGAATTTCTCTTCTTGTGCTCAGAATCCTTATATTCCCTTACCATCCATGTGCCTCATTAGGCCTCTACCACCTTTATAATTTTAAAGTGTGATTATAAAGCACAATAAGAGTTGATGTAGCAGGTGGGTAAAAAGACACGAGAAAGCACCTTTATTTTTTTAAATGGAAAGGAACAAAAGATTTCCCATCTCCTGACAGTCTCAAGATTGTTCTAAGAGAGACTATTTAAAAACCAAAGTGCCTTTTTACACTATTATGAATAGAAACAGTACTTGCAGATTTCATTTTATTGCAACAAAAGGTTAGTGTGATGAGATGTGTTATCGTCCAATTTCTAGGAAAGAGAATAGTAATTAAGTGCCTAACTTCAGATATTGTTTCGATCATATTAGGAAAATACATGTACCACCCCCCCCAGTTTCCTATGAGGAGGCAAATAAATTATTTTCATTCCCCAGCACCAGAGCACATCACTGTAAGAACAGTCCCTATTAGACTTAATAGTCAGTCCCAGGCTGGCACCCACCTTCTTCTGCCAATGATTACTTCAGGAGGTGAGGCAAACCTAGTCCCTCTAGATTGCAAAAACTCAGGCAGTGTTGATATGCATTGGATCATTTGGTGTAATTAAGTCAAATTTCATTTGACATATGGAAAAGTGACATTTTGAACATTTTATGTAAATAATCATTGGTGTGATCAAGCTTTAGGTAGAGCTGGATGGCCTCCACAATCTAGTACCCCTGGCTTTACCTCAGGCTAGTCCCCTCACACTCTATGCTCCAGCCTGATTGACATCACGTCTTCATGATGATCTGCCCTTCTCACACGTGCTTCTCTGACTGTTTCTTTTCTGTTTTATCTATGAGGTACAAGGGGAAGAGTCCTAAACTCAGAGTTGCCAGACCTGAGTATGAGTATTCAAATACAAATTCCACTTTTGCTATTTATGGTGACCCATGTGATCTTGAGGAAGGCGCTCTGAGCCTCAGTTTCCTCCTCTATAAAATGGTGGGGATAAAGAGGTGGGTTGACCTCCAAAGTCCCTTCAAGTTCAAGATCTATTATTCCAATGTCTTCCCTCACTCTTTTGAACCTTTACCTATCATTTAGGTTTCAAATTCAATGATACCACCTATAGGAAGCCTCATTGATTGCTGATGACCTTCTTTCCCCCTGACACTTCAGGTGACATTTCATTTGCTTATTATCCAAGATACTTATTATCAGAGCAATAACTAGAGTGATCTAATCAGGGCTTTTCCCCAGGGGTTCAAAATTTAGAAGGTGTAGGGAGCTCTGTCCCAAGCATGTTTCCTATTCATCATGGTTACACATCCATCCCCCATCCCTATCACTCTTGTCAGCATCATAGAAACTTTGTGGTGGCCTAAATCTACATGCTCCCTTAAAGTCAAACCACAGGGTCAGAAAGGTGGCACAGTGAATAGAGCACAGGCCCTGGAGTCAGGAGAACCTGAGTTCAAATTCGGCCTCAGACACTTGATCACACTTACTAGCTGTGTGACCTTGGGCAAGTCATTTAACCCTAATTGCCTTGCCTTCCCCCTTCAAAAAAAGAGCCAAACCACATGGATTTTCCCCACCTCCATTACCCCACCTCACTTCTCCCCTCCTCGTCCCTCCTCTGCACAAAAATTATAGATAGAATTATCGGTGTTTACAGCATATCCTCCTATTAAACAATAAGCTCCATGTGTGCAGGTATATATCTAATTTAAAATTTCCCCTGGCACACAGCATGAACTTAGAGGTTTTAAAAGACATGTTTTTATTTATTTCATTAAATATTTCCCACTTACATGCAAAAAGTTTTTTTTTTTGTTTTTTTTTTAAGCAATTGGAGTTAAGTAACTTGCTCAAGGTTACACGGCTAGTCATTATTTATGCGTGGGTGCTCATTTTCTGAGGCCGGATCTGATCTCGGGTCATCCCAACTCTGAGGCCGGCGCTCTTACTCACTGCACCACCTAGCCGCCCCTTTAGGGCAATTGGGGTTAAGTAACTTGCCCAAGGTTACACGGCTACGTTTTTGTTTGTGTGGATTAAGTGTCTGAGGCCGGCTCCGAACTCAGGTCCTTCTGACTCCAGGGCTGGTGCTCTATTCACTGCACCACCTAGCCACCCCTATGCAAAAAGTTTTTAACATTCATTTCAAGAATTTTGAATTCCAAATGTTTTTCCTCCCACCCCTTCCCCATCTCTTGAGAAGGCAAGTAATACTATATCAATTATAAAGTGAAGTCATGCAAAACATATTTCCATATTAGCCATGTTGTAAAACACCCCAAACAACACCAAGAAAAATAAAGTTTGGAAAAAGTATGCTTCAATCTGTACTTGGAATTCACCATTTCTCTTTCTGAAGGCTGATAGCATTTTTCAACATGAATCATTTGAAATTGTCTTGGATCATTGTCTTGATCAGAGTAGTCAATGTTTTTCACAATCAATCATAATGTTACTGTTACTGTATACAATGTTCTCCTGGTTTTGCTCACTTCACCTTGCAGCAATCCATGTAAGTCTTCCCAGGATTTTCTGAAACCATACTGCTTGTTATTTCTTATAGTACAATAGCATCCCATCAAATCATATAGCACAACTTGTTTAGCCATTCCCCAATTGATGGTTATCCCTTCAGTTTCCAATTTTTGCCACGACAAAAAGAGCTGCTATGAGTGTTTATGTACATATAAGACCTTTTCCCTTTTCTTTGACATCTTGGGATACAGAACTAGTGGTAGTATTATTGAGTCAAAGGGTATGCACAGTTTGATAGCCCTTTGGGCATAGTTACAAATTGTTCTTCAGAATGGTTGGACTAGTTCATAATTCCAAAAAGAGTGCATTAGTGTTTCAATTTTTCTATATCCTCTCCAACATTTATCATTTTCCTTTTCTATCAATCTGGTTAAGTGTGAGGTAAAATCTCAGAGTTGTTTTAATTTGCATTTCTCTAATTATTAGTGATTTAAATAATTTTTATGTGACTATTGATAGTTTTAATTTATTATTCTGAAAACTGCCTGTTCATATTCTTTGACCATTTATCAACTGGGGAGTGGCTCATATTTTTTATAAGTTTGGCTTAGTTCCTTATATATTTGAGAAATGAGACCTTTATCAGAGAAACTTGCTGTGATTTTCCCCAGTTTCCTATTTTCCTTCTGTTTGCTGCATTAGTTTTTGTTTGTGCAAAACCTTTTTAATTCATGTAATCATAATTATCCAGTTAACTTTCCATGATCCTCTCTGTCTATTTTCAAACCTTAAAGCCTTATATAAATATTAGCTATTGTTATTATTTGGTCTCCAGAACACAAGAAAACTAATAGAGGGACTATTCATTTCTTCTACCAATTCTAGGCCCTTTACCTCTTAGGCTGATGATGGGCAAGGCAGCTCACCTTCTCAAGAGGAGCCTGTGTATCAGTTAAAACCACAAGGCAGTTTGTTTTCTTAAATTTCCCACCCTTGAAGTGCCTGTTTGCCTTGTTCATTTTCCTGTTCCTGCCTTTTACTTAGTTCTGGTTTTTATCTTCCTTTTCTGTCAATTGACTTGGTTGGCTTTTCTCTTTATCAGTCTTAGGGCTGATTCAGTTGGACTCCTGTGCCTGGATATACTCAGAATCTTAGAACCACAAAGGATGATAGAATGAAAGGAAGAGCTTAAAGAAGCCTGAGGCCACTGAACATAGTATTGATCTTTAGAACATAGAATGGTGGAGCTGGAAAGGGTCCTAGAACTTAGAACATAGAATGTTAGAGATGGAGACAACCTTTGAGATCACCTAGGCTAGGTGATACTTTATGTTTGTTTGTTTTTGTTTTTGTTTTTTTGTTTGTTTGTTTTGTTTTGTTTTGTTTTGTTTTGTTTTGTTTTGCTTTGCTTTTTGGAGAGGGGAAGTTAGGGCAATTGGGGTTAAGTGACTTACCCAAAGTCACATGGCTAGTTTTTGTGTTAAGTGTCTGAGGTCACATTTGAATTCAGGTTCTTCTGACTCCAGGGCCAGTGCTCTATTCACTCCGCCACCTAGCCGCCCAGGTGATCCTTTTATTGAGAGGATTTGAAGTTTGGACTCAAAGAGCTGCACTTGAGGACCTAAAGGGCCACATGTGGCCTTGAGGCCACAGGTTCCCCACCCCTGAGTCCAAACTTTTCACTCTACAGGTGAGGAAAGTGAGACACAGAGAGATAATGTGATTTGCTCAAAGTTACATAGTAGCGATGGAAAAATAACAACAGTTGGACAAAAGTCCCTAAATGCACTTGGAGAAAGCTTCAGAAGAAAAGCAACATTAATAAAAATCACCTCAGACTCTCTTTTAAAAATGAATTCAACTACTGTGCAAAGAAATCAGAGTCCCCTGGATACAAGGCATATCTGCTATGTAGGAGGTTGGTGGAGTTTGGGTGCTCACCTATGATATAGAAACCGGGGAAAAAGTCTAATAATAGCTAGGATTTTTATAGCTCTTTAAATTTTTCAACAAACTTTACACATATTGTCTCATTTTATCTACACAACAATACTATAGAATAGACATTATTGCTATTCCCATTTTACAGATGAGAAAATCAAGGCTGAAAGCATTTAAGAGACTTGCCGAGCATCACAGAGCTCATATCTAGGGCAGGATTATGAAATGAAGTAAGTCCAGCACTACATTCTTTATGCCATAGAGCTGCATTTAACAGCTTAATATTTTAGCTAATTATTCTTGCTAAGTGCTATCCTTAGTCATTTTTTCTTTGCTGTAGTAATGCAAAAGCTGTCAGCACCTTTGAGGTTTTGGTACCCTGAGGAAAAGTTCCTGTTATCCCACCTTTGTTATGGCCTTAACCCACAGATTAGGAATTGGAACTCAGGTCTTCTGCCTCTTAGTTCAAGGTTCTAAGCCCTACTCAGGCTCACTTGAAGGGTAAAGTAGACAAGCTGTAAACCAGAGATTATCCTTGCCTCTGTACACTTGAGCTATAAAGAGTTGCTGCTGCAACCCCTATGAATTTGCAAATTCTCCCAGCCCTGAGAATATACCCAGAGCTATCCCAATCTTATTCTTGTTTTTGAAGCCCATTTGCATTTTGAGGAAATTTTAATCTCCATTATCACTGACTCATGCTACTTAAATCAACATATTGTGCTCACGAGTGAGATGGCTCTTCCTAAGCCTGCCAAACCTTTTATGTCTCTAAATGAAGAGGCTGCATTTTACCCAGGAAATAAATAAAGAAATGAACCAACCTAGACACTGAAAGGACCAGCTAAACCAAACAGAAAAATAGAGGCAAAGCACTGAAAACCAGGAATGAATCATGCTGGTCCCTCCCATTTCTACAGTACTTTACAGTTGGCAAAGCAATTTCCTCCCAAGTAAGGGAGATACCTCGCCAAGGATCAATATCCCAAGTTTACAAATGAAGAAACTAAGACCCACCCCAGTTCAGGTAACCAATAAGTGATAGAGGGGTGGCTAGGTAGCACAGTGAATAGAGCACCAGCCTTGGAGTCAGGAGGACCTGAGTTCAAATCCAACTTCAGACACTTAACACAAAAAAACTAGCCATGTGACTGTGGGCAAGTCACTTACCTCCAATTGCCCTACCTTCCCCCCTCCAAAAAACAAAAAACAAAACAAAACAAAAAAACAAACCCAAAACCCAATAAGTGATAGAACCAAGATTCCATCCTAATTTTTTTCTGATTGAATGCTAAGCCCTGCGCATATATAGTAAGAAAGCTACTTTTGCAAGAAGAGTCACCATAAGATTGGTTTTAAAGGCTGAAATTCTAGGTTTCACCCCAGGAGGATTTTAATCTCCATTTGCTAAACTGAATGCCAGAGAGGCAGGAGCCAACCTTGGGAGGACAATCTAGGTCAAACAAGTCATTTAGAATTTCTGATTGAGATGGATGAAGTCAGAGAGATCCTGGGACACATAGAAGTCATGATTTTACAAATCAAGTACACAAGAATGTGTGAACAATCTGGGGTGACGTCAGCATTCGGAATTCTTGATGTGGGCACTGTCTCCACCAACACTGTCATCTATCACTTAGTAGATAAATCCCAGGGAATTGTCTGAACTCCATACTTGCCTAGGGTCATACACATCAAAGGTGGGATCTGAATCTACAATCTTCTCAAACTCAGGTCCAGTGTTCTATGCATTATACCATATTGTCTTTATCATACAAATCATATAAAGCAGAGAAATATCCCTTCTGAATGCATTCTTTGGCCTGTGGTGACAGGTCAAAATAAAATGCCTTTATTGATGTCCTCTTCCAATGTCCTATCACAACATAAAGGTGACCCTGGCCACTTAAAAACTAAGCCAGTAGAAAGGAAGCTCGAGCAGGCTTTGTCAAGCTGGAAAAAGACAGGCCAATGCTGGACTGTGTGTCTGTCATCCCAGGATGGGACCATAGAGTGGCATTGTGGAAATAACCTTGGATTTGGAGTTCTAGTGTTAGCTTTGATACTTAACTACTTGCATAATATTGAGCAGGTCGAATAACCTCTACCCTTCAGATTAATCTTGGGCACATGTTAACATCCCATCCAACTCTAAATCCCATGATTCTAGAACAGTTCCTCTGCCAGAAGATGATGATGATTTTTGTGCTTTACAATTGATGAAGATGTCTCCATAGGCACTGAGGAGCTATGCTTTATGTCTGTGGGAAGAGAAAGTCCACCAATGAAATCAAAGACTGAATCAAGTTAAGTACCTACTATGTGCCAATCATCATGCTAAGTGAGTGATAGGGATACAAAAAGAGGCAAAAGACAGTCCCTGCTCTCAATGAGCTCACAATCCAATGGTGGAGAAAACAAAAAATATATGCACAAACAAGCTATACACAGGATAAATACAAAGCAATAACCTAGGAGAAAGCTAGAAGAGAACATGGTTGGGTGAGACTTCCTGGAGAAGATTGAATTTTTAGTAGGGACTTAAAGGAAACTGGGGAAGCCATTAGGTGATGGGGAGGGAAAGCATTCCAGGCATGGGGAACAAGCCAGCTGAGAGATGGATTATCTTGCTTGTGGAACATCCAGGAGACCAGTGTCACTGGATCAGAGTACAAGGTGGGAAGTAAGGTGTAAGAAGACAGGGCTAAGGTCTAAAGGACTTTACTTGCTGAATAGAAAATTTTGCATTTGAACCTGGAGGCAATAGGGAGCCACTAGAGTTTATGGAGTATAGTGGTGACATGATCAGACTTTCATTTGAGGAAATCAACTTGGTGGTTGAATGGAGGATAGATTGGAGTGGGGAATCATTGACATAGCAAAGTAACTAATGCAAAAGTGACCCCACTCCCTAATTCATGGAACTGAGAGGCACAAAGGACCTTTGACTTCATTCTAATCCAACCTCCTTCTTCAGAGGAAGAATTTGCAACTGTAGCCTAAAGAGCTTGAAATGTCTAGCTCAGGATGGCATAATTCATAATGACAAGTCCTCTGCCTCAGTTCCTGGATGTTCCTCAGCCCTCTTTTTGCATCTCAGGTTTCCTTACAATCTCTCCCCCCATCTTCTGATCTTCATTATCATTGTAGAGGGCACCATAGTCCTTCCAGTCACTGAAGTCCATAACCTCATTGTCATCATTGACTCATCACTTTCACTTACCCCACCTAGATACGGCTTAGCTTAGAGATGGCTGTCTTTTTTTCTGTCAGTTTTCTGTCATAAGGTATGGATAATTTAGTAGCTTTTGCAGCCTTTCTAGTAGCAGTGGTGGTAGTAGCAATAGTAATAGTATTTTTATGAAGCTGTAACACAAATCAGTTACACATACCTTCATAATATCTCTCCCATCTATCTCCATCTCTCTACTCAGCCATCACCCTCACTCTGGTTTGAATTACTTCTTTTGTGCAAGAACCTCCTAATTGATCTCTCTTCCTTAACCATCTTCCCTCTCTAGTCCATTTTCCACACAACTGTCAAAATGATTTTCCTTAAACACAGGTCTCTCTAAGTCACTTCCCTCTTCTATTAAATACAATGGTTCTGTATTGCTTCTAAGATCTCCTCCAAGACTGATTTTTTTGAGTGGGTAAAAGAGGTCATCTTTTGCCTCATTTCTTACCTAGCCTTAATCACTGAATGGGTGTTGCCTTATACAAACTAAGAGCTGGGAAAGACCTTAGGTGAAAAATGCCAAGGTCTCACTCTGAATCCAGGATCATCTTCAGTTCTCCTGATCTATGTCTTGCCCCTGGATCCAGATGGCTCTGAAGGACAGAGTGAGGCTGGTGACTTTGCACAGCTCAGCCTCACTTAAATCCAATTCACTTGCAAGTCATGGCATCACCTTGCTCATGTCATTGGTCTTCTTCAAGAATGAAGGACAAACAACAACATGACTCCCACAACTGTAATTTACATGAGTGGATGGACAGCACACAGACTAATGAGGTGCCAGATTCTTGCAAAGACCTGGCTTCAAAGCCTGGGTTGCCACTTACTAGTCATGTAACCTGGGCAAGTCACTTCTCCCTAGACCTCAGTTTCCTTCAGGAAGATTCATCTTCATGAATTCAAATCTGACCTCAGATAATTACTAGTGGTGTGACCCTGGGCAAATCACTTAACCCTGTGCCTCAGTTTCCTCATCTATAAAATGAGCTGGAGAAGGAAATGGCAAACCACTCCAGTATCTTAAAAAAACAACCCTAAATGGGATCACAGAGGTCAGATAACAAAAATGTAAAATTAAAGTATCAGGCTAGGTGATATCTATGGCCTTTCCCCCCTCTCTTAATCCTATACTTCTAAGTATTGAAGCTAGTAAAATATAAAAATTACAGGTTCCTCCAGTTCAGTTACCTGGTGCAGTTATAGTTATACAATGCAGCTAGGAGTAAAAGTGAATAAAGCATTAGGCCTGGAGTCAGGGAGACTTAGATTCAAATTCAGCCTCTGAAGCTTCCTGTCTCATTTTCCTCATCTGTAAAATGGGGATCATAATAGTTTCTTCCTCCAAGGTTGTTTCTAGAATCAAATGACATACTATTTGAAAATCACTTAGTATAGGATCTGAAACATAATAAGAGATTAATAAAACACTTGTTTTCTTCTCTGTATGAGTGTTTTTTTCCCTTGATTTTGCGTAGATTTAGGAGAGAAAGTTCAAGCTCATGTATTTGTGCTTAATAAATATGCTAGAATGTTGTGGCTTGGAAGTCCAGGCTGCAGCCAGCTTCCTTGTTCTACCTTCAGGCAATAAGATCTGATTATGGACTTTGCTAAGATATGCTGTGGCAGATAGGATTAGTTTTACCTTTAGCCTGGAGGTAAAGTAAATATTGTTAAAATGAACTGTCTCCCCAGCACTCTCCATAACCTCAGTGATTTAAGTGTCTGGATCATTTTTTCCCCTTCAAAATATCTTTGAGATTTATCAGGCTAATGTCCCCCCAGGCCTCCCCCAAGAGTACATGGAGGAAAAAAATCTTAACCCACAAAAGGCAAATGATTCTGAATTAGCATCCATAGAAAGTAAGCCCAAGAAAGATTGTCTTCAATTTTGGGAAGTACCATCAATCAATCACTCTGAGCCTTATCATTGGGTTATTAGGCTCATGGTACTTGATTGTACTGTACTTGATTTTAGAGTCAGAGAATCGGCATTCAGATCCCAGTTCTATCACAGACTACCTGTGTGAGCTCAGGCTGTTATGTTATCTCCCTAGGACTCAGTGTTCTCATCTGTAAAATGTAAAAGTTGGGCTAGATGACCTCTGATTTCCTTACCAGTTCAGTATCTATAGTATTATAACTTGCCCAGGGTCACACAGCTCATATGTGTCTAGGGCAGAATTTGAATTCATGAAGATAAATCTTCCTGATTTCTAGTCCAGTGCTCTAGCCACTGTACCACCCAGTTTCCTTACTTGTATAAGGTCTATGGTGCTATGATCCTATGACCTTGATTCACATACTAGCTCTGTCATATATGACCTGAGTGACCTCGGGTCTCAGTTCTCCTTCATAAAATTAAGAGGTCAGATTATATGACCTTTAAGGTCCCACCTAGTTCTAAATTTCAGATCTAGTTGAAGTGTTTTCCATCCTTCTGTTTTTGTGTTTCTTCTCCTTTGCATTCTAGAGTATGACTTTGCAAACAAGTCTTCCAGAAAAGAACACAGAAAAATATTCATCATTGACATTTGCTACCATGTGACATTGAGCAAATTAATTAACCCTTCTAGGCCTCTGTTTTCTCATCTGACAAATGAAGCTATCAGACTAGGTAACTTTTAAGGTTATTCTCTAACATTCTATGTCCTAAAGTCCCTCATAGCTCTGGCACTCCATGTTCTAAAATTCCACTTTTGGCCATCAATTTCTTTATGCCTTTTTTAGCATTGATATTCTAGGTGTCTAAGAGTCTTTCAATTACAGTAAAATCTAATCCTTTTTGACTCCAAATGTTCCATTTTGACTTAAAAGACTTGGAGGATGTGGTCTCACAGTTGTGTGACATCAGTCAAGCCCCTTCCCATTTGTGGGCCTCTGTTTCTTCACATGTAAAAGGAATAGGTTGGATTGCACAATCACTGAGGCCCCTTCAAGTGGTGACAGTCTAAGGTCCCTTCCAGCTCTGTCTAGTGTTCTTTCCAGCTCTTTGACTCTAGGGTTGGTACATACAGTCTTTAATTGTTATTTTAATTTAATTTCAATTTCTTTCTGCTAAGGAAAATTCTCTGGTGGAAGAATCTTTCCAAACGACCGATCTGAATAACTCCCCATCCACTGGCTTGGCCCCCGCATTATTCTAAATAAAAACAATATATGCGGTGACATGTTAATTGAAAGGATTAGGGGACTTCCATTTCACTGACTTGACAAGCATTCCCACCCTAGATCACTGATTAAAGGACATATCTTCAGTCTTCTTTGCTCAGCTCAATGGAGCATTCAATTGATAGCAAAGCCATTGACAGCCAATGCAGCCAAATGACTGTTGGCCTTGTATTGCAATTCGGGCACTTAAGCCAGAGCACTTACAGCTTTTCCTCTTGGTTCCTTGAGGTAGTCAGGGAGATGCCATAAGATGGAGACAGTGCTTAGTTTATCAGAAGCCTCAGATCTGAATGTCCTGGATGATATTAGGAGTTTGGGATGCAAGGTCTCATTTCCCTTTTCTTCCCCTGTATCTCATCCCCTCATCTTACATCCCCACCTCAGTTTTTCTCTACTATTACAACACATCCTGAAGTAAACTTTTATTCTGTCAAGGCTGGAAGGGAACTTGGAAATCTCTTCATTTTTCAGATGGGGAAATCGAGGTCCAGGGAAGTGAAAGAGATTTGTTAAAGGTCAGAGAGGTATTAAGTAGGAGACACAAACTCAGAGCCTAAGTCCTCTGACTCCAAATTCAATGCCCTTCTCACTATACCATACTTCTTTTGATAAGTGGCAGTCTTGGACTTGAAGCTAGGACTTCTCACTCCATGTATAATACTCGTTCCATGGAATTACATTATCTGTGAGCCTGTCTAACTTTCAGTGGTCAGCCCAGAGCTCTATTTTTGACAGAGGGATGGGTTGTAGGAGGGTTTTTCTGTCAGTTCACTTTACTTCAATTGAGTTGCAAGTTGAAAGACAGAGAGAGGAAGGGAGGAAGGAAAAGAGGGAGAGAAAGAGAGAGGAAGGGAAAAAGGTTGACAGAGCACAGGAGCAGAGTGGAGAGTGGTCCTGCTTTGTGTTTCTTTCTTTGAGCATGGGTAAACTGAACAGTGATCCTGGAGTAGACATTTCTGTCCTTCATGGCTACTTCATTATTGCAAGAGTTTAGGAGTTTCTAGGACCAGTTACTGGTTTCTCATCATGAGGTGATCTTGAGAATTTCTCTGAAGAGAAGGATGAGCCATAAGATGCCTGGCTTTAAATGAGTTGCTCAGATAGCATGAAAAAATAAGCTATCTTTTCAGAAGTACCACACAGTGTCTTATGTTTCAAGTGTCAGTTACTTTGGAAGGTAAATTAGGAGTGATGGGTTATAGCTTCTTGTTTCAAATTTTTCATCAATGTATGCTTATAACTCTTTTTGTTTTAAACATGCACTCTGTTAAGGAGGAAGCAAATAGTTGTATACATGATCTGCTTTGTTCTCTTGGTACTTTTCTGGTAGGTACCTTATACATTTCTTTTGGATCACCCTATACTGAGGTATTTCTAAGCTTAATCTTATTCATAGGTTCACAAAGTGGGTGATACTGCCCTCTGGAGGGCACTGGAATCATCTGGGGGGAGGTTGTTGACTAAAACAAAGGGGGGGCAATGGATGCATAAGGAAAGAAGGGAAGAGAAGAAAATTCCAAAAAACTGTTCATACATGTTTCATCTGTTGTGTAACAGAGTTAAAGTCATAATGATTATATTATTTTCCAAATAAATATACAAATTGCAAATTATAACCAATTAGTGGTCAAGTTTGTCAACAGGTTTTAACAAGCAAGTGTTGGCAAGTGTCCGCATTGTTGGGAAGTCCAGCATGCATGGGCAGAGATATATTCCTGTTATAACTTGTTTACAATACAATACTGTATCATTACATGATGCAATATTGCATCATCAAAATTTCAGTGCAGGAAAAAACCCACAAATTTAAAATAAATTATTACATGTAAGATGTGTCATTTAAAAATTATATCTTTTGAAATGATTCTATTAAAAAAACACTAAAGGTTTAAAGAAAGTAGATTTCCAGGGGGGAACTGAGTAATTTTTTGTTTGAAAAGGGGGTGGCAGTCCAAATAAGTTTGCTAACCTCTGTTATAGATTGTCGCTGAAGAACTACTCTAGGGTAAGGGCATAATAAATCACAATGAAGGAAAGGCTTGCTACCCTTTCTTTGAAATCAGATACTCACAGAACTGAATCTGATCTATTAGACCAGAATTGGGGTCCCTTGGTGGAGAGAAGGCCCCTCAAACAATCTTTGAGTCTTTATATTGTGTTTATCTCTTTAAATATTGTATCTTAATATAATGTAGGTTCCTTGAGGGCAGGGGCTAGTTTTCACTGTGTCTTTGTATTCTCAGAACCTAGTATACTGCTTTGAATATATTAGGTGCATTAAAAAGTCTTGTTTAATTGAAATGAATTCATTATAACCTAATTCAACAGATTTTATTAAGCAAATATGCTTGCCAAACCCTGTGTTAAGTGTAGAGACACAATAACCACTCCAAATAACAAATGGTCTAGTAGGGAAGACAAGACCAAGTCAAGGTCGATAGCTATACCAAATGCCTCATAAAAGCATTCAAGAAATAAAAACAGTTAGTTGTTGCTTATTGTCAGTCATGTCCAACTTTTCATGATGTCACAGGGGTCTCCTTGGCAAAGAAACTGGAGTGGTTTTGACATTTCCTTCTCCAGCTCATTTTACAAATGAGGAAACTGAGGCAAATTAGGTTAAATGACTTGCCCAGGGTCACACAGCTAGTAAGTATCTGAGGTCAGATTTGAACTCAAGAAGATTAGTCTTGCTGATCCCAGGCCTGGCACTCTAATCCAACCCATATCTGAACAGAAATCCTCTCCAAATTACCCCTGACAAGTAATATCCATCCTTCACCTAAAGAAGGTATTCAGAAGTAAATATTTAACAATTGATTCTCCATTAAAAATGTACATATGGGGGGCTGAGCCAAGATGGCCGAGTAGAGACAGCACTTCCAAGGTGCTCTGCCCCACACCACTTACAAACAATGTAAAAGGGGATCTGAAATATGAAGTTTTAAAATTAAATGTTTCAAATGTATATAAAAAAAGAAAAGAAAAGTTAACCATCTGTCCATTAAAAGAAAAAATGTACATATGACACCTTTTTAAAGTTTAATCTTCTTTATTAACATTTCTCTATCACTTTTTTTTTTTAAACAAATGCTTTACTAACTTCTGGTTTATATCATTCATTTCTGCCAGATTTTGAGTTACAATTTTTTCCCCATTTTTCCCCTACCCACCACCCCACAATAGCAGTCCCACAAGATATTCCCTCATCCAATCTGCTCTCTCCCATATCTTCTCCCATTCCCCCTTCAACTTTTCCATTAGAGCAAGGTGAGTCTCTGTGCCCCAATGCCTGCAATCTTATCTACCAATTACATGCAAAATAGTATTAATAATAGTATTTATATATATTTGAAATATTTAATTTTAAAACCTCAAATTTCAGATCCATTCCCTTCCTCCCTTGTCACCCATGTCCTCTGGGAAGATAAGTAATTCAGTATGTGTTGTACATGTATAGCTATGCAAAACATTACCATAGTAGATATATTGTAAAAGGCTGCTTACAATTCCCTCCCACCCATCCCACCCCCTACCTGGTCCATTCCCTACTTTGATCCTGTCCCTCTTCCATAGTGGGTACTTCCAACCTCCCCTCCCCCCAGAATGCCCTCCCCTCCATCATCCCCTCTCTCATCCCCCTTCCTCCTACTCTGCTGCAGTTTATTTAGTATGTATGTCATTCCCTCCCTGAGCCAAATTCAATGAGAATATGGTTTTGTCTTTTTGCCTTCCTGTCTTACCCCTCCACTGCAGCTACTTCCCCTTGCTTCTTCTACATGAGATAGTTTACCCTACCCTGTCTCTCCCCATCTCCTCTTGCCACTTTCCTCTCACCTCATAATTTCACCCCTTAAATATCATCCCTTCCCAACAAATTCAACCTATGCCCTCTATCCATGTATAACTGTAGACATATATACACACATTCACATATGTATTGCTATGCCCATATAACCTTCTTCCATTATTTTCATACTGAGAAAGTTTTCATCAGTCACAGTTATTGTTTTTCCATGTAGGAATGTAAATAGGTCAACTTTGAAAAGTTCCTTTTGATTTCTTTTCCCTGATTACCTTCTCAGGCATCTCTTGCTTCTTGTGTCTGGATGTCAAATTTTCTATTCAACTCTGGTTTTTTCCTCAAGAATGCTTGAAAGTGGGGTGGCTAGGTAGTGCAGTGAGTAGAGTGCTGGCCCTGGACTCAGAAGGACCTGAGTTCGGATCCGGCCTCAGACACTTAACCCACACAATCAAAAACCTAGCAGTGTGACCTTGGGCAAGTTACTTAATCCCAATTGCCCTCCAAAAAGAAAAAAAAAAGAATGTTTGAAAGTCCTCTATTCCACTGAAAGACCATATTTTCCCCTGAAACAAAATACTCATTTTTGCTGGGTAGGTGACCCTTGGCTTTGATCCCAGCTCTTTTGCCCTCTGGAATATCATATTCCATGCCCTTTGATCCCTCTGTGTAAAAGCTGCCAGGTGCTGTGCTATTCTGATTGTGTTTCCACAATATTGAAATTGTTTCTTCCTGGATGCTTGGAGGATTTTCTCCTTGATCTGGGAATTCTGGAACCTGGCTATAATATTCCTGGGAGTTTTCTTTTTGGGATCTTTTT
Source organism: Gymnobelideus leadbeateri (assembly GCA_011680675.1). Lineage (NCBI taxonomy): Eukaryota > Metazoa > Chordata > Mammalia > Diprotodontia > Petauridae > Gymnobelideus > Gymnobelideus leadbeateri. Next base: position 577,433 of record WOXC01003891.1, read on the forward strand.
CAGGAGGTGATTGGTAGATTCTTTCAACCTCTATTTCCCCCTCTGAGTCTAAAACATCAGGGCAATTTTCCTTGAGAATTTCTTGAAGGGTGATTTCTAGGTTCTTTCTTTGATCATGGCTTTCAGGTAGTCCAATAATATTTAAATTAACTCTCCTGGATCTATTTTCCAGGTCAGTGGTTTTTCCCATGAGATAGTTCACATTGCCTTCTATTCTTTCATTTGTTTGGATCTGTTTAACAGCATATTGATTTCTCATAAAGTCATTAGCTTCTATTTGCTCCAGTCTGAAGGAATGAATCTCCTCAGTGAGCTTTTGGGATTCTTTTTACACCTGGCAAATTTGGCTTTTTAAGGCATTCTTCTCCTCCTTATATGGGCATAGGAATACATATGTGAATGTGTGTATATATGTCTACAGTTATACATGGATAGAGGGCATAGGTTGAATTTGTTGGGAAGGGATGAGGAGCCATCATGGGCTGCCCTTTTGGGCCTCCTTTGCCATTTGAGTTAGTCTATTTTTTAAGGTGATATTTTCCTCAGTCAGGCTGTTGACCCTCATTTCATACTTTTCCTGCATCCTCATTTCTCTTCCCAATTTTTCCTCCACTTCCCTTATTTGATTTTTAAAGTCCTTCTTAAGGTCCTCTATGGCCTGTAACCCACTCGTTTCCTTTGGGGCTTTTGGTGCAGGATTTCTGACCTCACGGTCTTCCTCCTGTTCCATCCTTCCATCCTCTTTGCTCCCAAAATAGGAGTCTAATGTTGCATTTTTCTGCTTATTTTGTTTCCTTTGCCTGGGCATGTTGCCACTTAATTACTTGACTTTTGGGCTTTTTGCCACAGTAGGACTCTGCCACTAGACAGGGAAGCTTCTGTCCCGAATGTTGGGGTCTTCACAACTTCCAGTTCTGGCAAGTTGAATGCCCACCCCAGATCTTCCCCTCAGATCACAATCCAGATCCAAGCAGGTTAAAGCAAGAGCGATTACCCCCCAAGACTGATCGCTGGATCTTCCTACAGTTCGCAGGCCAGGAGCTGGAACTGCCACTGAAACTGCAAAATGGTGTGTCTCCTGAGCGGCTTCTAGCCCCCAGGGGAGGAAGCCGATATGTTCCCCAAATACTGGTCCCAAAGTCCATAGGGCACTAACCTCTCACTTTGTCCTAGGCATGTCTGTGTTGATAATTCTGGAATCACCACAGCTGCTGATGTTCTGGGGTCCCTCCAGCCAGCTGCTGTCCTGGCCGCTGTGGGGCTAAAACCGCAGCTCACATGGGCCTGGGCTCAGCTCCCAGAGCACTGCGCTGGCTGCTCCCTGCAGGGCTGCTGGGCTGTCCTCAGTGGGAGTTTGGCTTCTCTGTGTCATTCTGTAAACTTTTTTTTCCTCCAGAGCAGAGCATGGGGCTCCCTGTCTACAGCAGGTACTTGATAACATTTGTTGAATTTCAGTTGGAAATCTGTTCCCTTCACTTGCTAGCTGATCATACAGCTTTAGTCATCAACAGCCCTGTTCTTTTCTAAAGAAATTTGTTACTGATCACATAGCTCATTAGTCTTTACAGCGTGTTGAAAAATGAGGACCCTTTGACAGCATGCCACATCAACCTGACATAATGAGGAAAAAGCTGGCTCTTGACAATGAGTAGGTGGCTAGGATTGGAATCCCAGCTTTGATGCTTGCTTAGCCATGTGACCATGGGTGAGTCCCTTTCCCTCTTTGGGTTCCATTTTTCTTAGCTTAAAAATGGAGATAGTAATGCCTACATCACATGGTTATTGCAAAGAAAGTACTTTGTAACCATGGCTATTGTTTAATGGGTGACTGGCCAATGAAAACCCAGTCTTTGGAACCTATAAATTATGATATGCTTGTTGCATATTCACATGAAGGCTTGTTGAGACTGTTTCTAGGAGGGAAGAGAATAAACATTTATATAGGGCCTACATGCCTGGCACTATACTAAGAGCTTATTTTTAAAACATATTATCTCGTTGACACCTCACAAGAATCCTTTGAGATAGGTGCTACTGTTTTCCATATTTTGCAGTTGAGAAAACTGTGACAAATACAGGTTAAATTATTTTCCCAGGTCACATAGCTAGGAAATGTCTGAGGGCAGATTTGAGCTCAAGTCTTAGGTTTAGTTCTTCCTTCTTCTTATATGAATGAATATCAGAGATAGAATGGACCAGGTTACAACCATGTGAGTTTTTTTAAATTAATTTATTAGTTTAGTTTCAGTTAACAAGAGTCAATTCCATAATTCCTTGATTTTCAAATTTCATTCACTTCCCTCCTCCCTCCCCCCATGACAGCATATAGTCCAGTATAGGATCTGCAAATACATTCATATTAGACATTATTCCAATTACAAAGCCGTATTGTACTAGGTGGGATGAAAGATGGTAAATAAAACCAAACAATGAAAAGAAAAAGATCACTTAGTTTGCTTCCATCAGGATTCAGGCTCAGTTCTTTCTAGTTATATCTCTGGATGTCGCATTTCTCTCTTTCTTGAGTCTTTCGGGATTGACTTATATCACTGCATTGCTGAAAAGATTCCAGTCTGTCATAGTTGGTCATCACATATATGATATGTCTGTGATTGTATATAAATTTCTTCTGATTCTACTCTTCTCGCTCAGCATCAGTTTGTATAAGTCTCTCCAGGTAATTATATGAAATCCATCACCTCCCCGTTTCTTATAGCACAATAATATTCCATTACATTCATATACCACAACTTGTTTAGCCATTCCCCAATTGATGGGCACCCCTTTACTTTCCAATTCTTTGCAACCACAAAAAGGGCGGCTATAAATATTTTTGTACATATGGGTCTTCCTCCCACTTCTATGATCTCTTTGGGATATAACCCTAGAAGTGGTATTGTTGGGACAAAGGGTATGAAATTATTGATAGTCCTTTGGGCACAATTCCAGATTGCTCTCCAGAATGGTTGGATAAGTTCACAACTCCACCAGCAATGTATTAGTGTTCCAGTTTGTCCACATCCTCGCCAGCATTTGTCACTTTCTTGTTTTGTCTTCTTAGCCAATCTGACTGGAGAGATGTGGTATCTCAGAGCTGTTTTGATTTGCATTTCTCTAATCAATAGTGATTTAGAGCATTTCTTCATATGCTTATAGATATCTGTAATTTCTTTCTCTGAAAACTGCCTGTTCATATCCTTTGACCATTTATCAATTGGGGAATGACTTGTATTCATATAGATTTGGCTCAATTCTCTATACATTTTAGAAATGAGTCCTTTATCAGAGACACAAATTGTAAAAATTCTTTCCCAATTTCCCACCTCCCTCTTGATCTTGGTTACATTGGCTTTGTTTGTACAGAAGCTTTTCAATTTAATGTAATCAAAATTATCCATTTTGCATTTTATAATGCTCTCTAATTCTTGTTTGGTCCTAAAGTCTTCCCCTCTCCACAAATCTTTCAGGGAAACTATTCCTTGCTTTCCCATATTGCTTACAGTATCATCCTTTACACCTAGATCATGCACCCATTTAGACTTGATTTTGGTATATGGTGTTAGATAATGATCTACGGCAAGTTTCTGCCATACTGTATTCCAGGTTTCCCAGCAGTTTTTGTCAAATAGTGCATTCTTATCCCCAAAACTGGGGTCTTTGGGTTTATCGAACAATAGGTTACTATATTCATTAAATGCTGGGTCTCCTGCGCCTAATCTATTCCATTGATCGACTATTCTACACCTGCCAGTACCAAGCAGTTTTGATGACTGCTGCTGTATAATACAGATTAAGATCTGGCATAGCTAGTCCACCTTCCCTAGCATTTCTTTTCATTAATTCCCTTGATATTCTAGACCGTTTGTTTTTCCAAATAAATTTTGTTATTATTTTGTCTAACTCTAAAAAGTAGTTTTTTGGTAAATTGATTGGTATGGCACCAAATATATAGTTTAGTTTGGGTAAAATTGTCTTTTTATTATATTAGCTCGACCCAGCCACGAGCAATTGATATTTTTCTAACTATTTAGATCTGATTTTATTTGTGTGAGAAGTGTTTTGTAGTTGTGATCATATAGATTCTGGGTTTGTTTTGGCAAGTAGATTCCCAGATATTTTATAATGTCTACAGTGACTTTAAATGGGATTTCTCTTTCTATCTCTTGCTGTTGAGTTTCATTGGAGATGTACAGGAATTCCGAGGATTTATGTGGGTTTATTTTATATCCTGCAACTTTGCCAAATTTATTTATTGTCTCAAGTAGTCTTTTTACTTGGTTCTCTAGGATTCTCTAAGTATATCATCATATCATCTGTGAAGAGTGATAGCTTGGTCACTTCTTTGCCTAATTTGATTCCTTTATTTCTTTTTCTTCTCTAATTGCTACTGCTAGTGTTTCTAGTACCAGATTGAATAAGAGGGGTGATAGTGGACACCCTTGTTTCACTCCTGATCTTATTGGAAAGGCTTCTAGTTTATCCCCATTGCATATAATACTTGCTGATGGTTTTAAATAGATGCTATCAACTATTTTAAGGAAGGCTCCATTTATTCCTATATTTTCTAGTGTTTTTAATAGGAATGGGTGTTGTACTTTGTCAAAGGCCTTTTCTGCATCTATTGAGATGATCATGTGGTTTCTTCTAGTTTTATTGTTGAAATGCTCAATTATACTGATGGTTTTCCTAATATTAAGCCATCCTTGCATTCCTGGAATGAATCCTACCTGATCAGAGTGTATTATTTTGGTCATGAGTTGTTGGAGTCTTTTGGCTAATATTTTCTTTAAAATTTTTGCATCTAAATTCATGAGGAAAATTGGTCTATAATTTTCTTTCTCTGTTTTATCTCTTCCTGATTTAGGAATCAGTACCATATTTGTGTCATAGAAAGAATTTGGTAGGACTCTTTCTTCACTAATTTTCCCAAATAGTTTGTAGAGTATTGGAATCCATTGTTCCTTTAAATGTTTGATAGAATTCACTAGTGAGATGGAGGCAAGATGACTGCAATTTGTCCTTCGTAAGTCTGCAGGCTGGGGCTTTTTCTCTCTCTGGTGTAGTCTGCTTGTCTGCTCTTAAGTCTGAGCTGTGCAGACCCCATGTGCTCTGCGCTCATCCTGTCTGGATGCACTGGGCAATTTCCTGGGCTGGATTCTGCCACCCTCCGTCTCCCAATGGATTTTGTCACTCCGGAATCTGTTCAGATTCACTTTTTGAGATTTAGTGACTGAGGAGCCTAGCGAGGTTACTGCTTCCTTTCTGCCATCTTGGCTCCTCCCTCCAACCACGTGAGTTTTGAAAGGGTTGAAAGAGCCACCAGAAGTCCATGACTGGAGTCCATCATAATGTGGTTATAACTACAGCAACATCTGAGTGAAGAGGCAACGATGAGGCGTGACTTACTTAACTCAGCCTAGCAGTAAATCAATCCAATCACAAAGCCCAGCATGGACTGCAAGCAAGAGAGCTACTTGTCCATAGACACTGTCACACTCAGAAGTCAACTTGGTGGGGTGAATGTTTAGCAGTCACACTTTAAGTTAGAGTCCACTCTTGCCAGAAACCAAGTCAGTCTATAGAGGCAACCATGCCATTGTTCCAGGTATGTGTGGTGTGTGTGTGTGTGTGTGTGTGTGTGTGTTGGGTGGAGAAGGAGAGGGAGGGAAGGTTCTTGTACTCTTTTTATAAATATTCTTATAAATATCTCTCTAAAAGCTAGTTGGTTAATTGATATTAGGAAGATATCAGTTGGTTAAATGATAAAGGGGCGATATTAACTGGTGATTGATAACCCATTGGATAGAGCTCCTGGTTGACACAGCATTATAGAAACCTTCAACCCCTCAAGGTTATCTCTAGTACCCTAAGGGAAAAAGTGGTGACCATACTCTGGGGACTCAATCAGCTATTCCAAGTGGGAGTTCAGAAAATAAACTCTGAAGCCTAGATGTTACACTAGGGTCCCCTTTTCTGTGGATATTGAGGCCTACACAGATCATAGGTTTGAGAAGAAGAAAAACAAAAGTAAAAAGAATTATTAAACCTCCTTGGATTCAACATAGCATCTGGTCAAAATCACTGCAAAAGGATTACTCCTGGAACTTTCCTTAAATATTTCCAGAGGCAGAGATTTCCCAGACTCTTTTTAAAATGTTTTTTAGTGTCTCACAATGCAGAGAGTTGGGAATTTCTTACTGGTGACTCATGAAATAATATGAACTAATAATAGCTCAAATTTCTATGCCCCTTTAATTTTTGTACAGCATATTATATATGTTATATCATTGATTCCTCACAATAACCCATATTTTGCAGATGAGAAAAAAGGTAAATGAGAGATTAAATGACTTACCCAAGATCACACAGCTGGTAACTGTTTGAGACAGGATTCAAACTCAGGTCTTCTTGCCTCCAAGTCCAGCCCAGTATTCACTGCACCACACCTCATCTGTTAGTATTTTCTTCTCACCTGCACTTAGGGGACACTGGAGAACAACTTGTTTCCTACTGTCTTCATGTTATTTTTCAGCTAGTTATGGGGAATTTGCTGCATGGGGTAGTAGACAGAGTGCTGATTTGGAGTTCCAGAGCCTGGGTTTATATCCTGGTACTGCTATTTACGACCTAAATAACATTGTGTATCTAGATGGCACAGTGGATAGAGTTACAGGCCTGGATTCAGAAAGACCTGAGTTCAGATATTACCTCAGATACTTACTAGCTGTGTGACCCTGGGCAAGTCACTTAACATTGTTTGCCTCAGTTTCCTCATCTATAAAATTAGCTGGAGAAAAAATGGCAAAACTACTCCGATATCTTTACTAATAAAACCCAAAATGGGGTCACAAAGAGTTGAATACAACTGAAAAATGACTGAACAACAACAAAATGACATTTAAAAAGGCATTTCTCCTCTTTGGCCTAAAATCAGTGTGATAGACTAGATCAGTGGTATAGAAATGATGACCATTAAACCATACATATGGATCCCTGTGTGGTGCCTATTTCCTTAGAAAACCACATTAATGTTATCTAGTTCATTGTATTTTTATTTATTTTGTTAAATATCTCCCAATTCAATTTTAATCTGGTTTGCACCACACTTGGGAACCAGGGAATTATATGCTTGATACCTCTAAATGTTCCCTATAGTCCTTTCTAGCTTTTTTTTTTCCTGGGGCCCTGTCAGGCCCTGCCTGCCTTGATCCCCATTCATATCTAGGTGACCTGTGAAGTGGGAAAAAGGTGGCTATTTGAAAAGAATGCCTTGGAACAACAGGCAAAGAGGATCCATGAAAACATGGATACATGGAAACATCATTTGTGGGTGGGACGAATCTAAAAACCACATTGGCCTCTCTCCAGCAGATAGTATGACAGTATGACAATATGACCTGAACAGAACACTAAATGGAATTTGGGCACTAACATGGGCTATGTATAAACCTGTAGTTAAGGGAAACACATTCATTGATCTCCCAAGTAGATAAAATGTAAAATAAATATGACATCCCTTCTGCAGTATTTCCCAACTTGCACTCCATTTGCATTTCCCAATTGGCTCTCCAAAGGGCAACCACAAGCTCAGGTTATAGGGGTAACTCCATGGGTCAACATTTCTAACACTGGCACTTATTACCTACCCCCACCCTCCTCCCATTGAGTGCTTCCAATGAACAATGTTGGCACAATTCGCCCAAAGCAAAGGCATTTACTAGAATGGCATAGTAAGAACAATAGCTGTAATTTCTCCCCTTAACCTGGAGTGCTCTCTTTTATAAAGATACCCAGCATCTGTGGGAAGATAGGTACAAACTTTAAGCATGATGGTACTGAGGCACACATGTAAGGAATCCATGTTGCTAAGACAACTCACAGTTTAGGATCTTCAGGGCTTCTGAAAGTCTCTCTCTCCTGTGATGGCTTCATAAAGTTGCCCCTTGGGCACAACATATTTGATGCGCAGTTTGCTCAATTTAGGTTCCAGCGTCTTCTCTGGATTGCCAGTTAGCTGTCCCTCAAGTCAGAGTCAGCTCTCTTTTCTGCAGCCAGTTATCCTACTTCTGAAAGTTGCTTCTGTCATCAAGTGCCTTTCTGCATCTATGTCTTTTTGGATCTGAGTGTGATCTCAGACATCTTCAACTATGCTTTGAATTCTCTCTCAAACTGCTGGATGAGGTATCTGCTGCTCTAAGGTTAGATGCTATCATTCTTTCCTCTCTCCTTGTCTGCAGGGTCTCCTCCACAAAGCATATCTAAAGTCCTTTACAGTCTAATTCTATAAAATATAATATAATATAAATAATAGAATATGATGTGATATGATACCATATGATATAATATGATATAGTATAGTATAATATAATATAATATAATACAATACAATATAATATAATATATGATATGATACTATATAATGTAATGTAATATAAATTTCTATATTAATTCCAGATCTATGTTCTATATTATAAGGTGTCTTTAAGCCCTGGCATTCGGTGTTCTGTTATAAAAAAATCTCATCATCAGGGTTGGATGGGAGAGGAGAGTGATTCTCCATCTCCTTACCTGTGGTCTAGTGGTGAATATTCTGGTAGGGTGTGTAGAATGAGACTCCATATGGTATGAATATTGAAAACACGTTGTGGCCAGCTCCAAAACACCAAGCCGAACATAGTGTCCTATTCTAAGCCTTGACATTTCAGGAATACTGTTGATGGGTTTCTTTCTTTTTGAATACCACCTCACTGCACAAAGATTTTATCTAACAGTTGTTTTCTATTTATTTATTTATTTTTATTCTTGTTGGTATTTTTCGACTTCCTATTTCTTTACTAGAAATCATGTTTAAAAATAATTAGATGATTAGTCATTTGAATTCTATTTGATTGATACAACTGCATAATTTTATAGGAATATGATGTTGGAAAATTTGAAGTTTCTTTTCTTCTCTCCAGCAATTTTCCACAACCTACTTATTCAGGAGTTTCCATTATCTAGCCTGCCATAACTATTCCAGCCCAGTTGCTACAATTCTCCTTCCCCTGTATTGGATACTAACTAGGTGCCAACAATTGCACCCTATTCTTTCCATCCCTGTGTCTTTACTCACACTGTTCCCTGTTTTCTTCCTTACTTTGGTGTTCTTTGCCTCTCCTCTTAAATACCACCCTTATCCAAATCCTAATCAACCTTCAAAGTACAGCCTATGTTCCCCTTTCTCTGTGAAACCTTCCCTGAGAATTAGAGTCCAAGGGTACAGAGGAGAAGCATCAAGTTTACAGTCAGAAGACCTAGGCTTGAGTCTTACCTGTAAACAAGACACTTACTAGCTGTGTGACTGTGAATCACTTTGATTTTCTTTGAATCTAAATTTCTCTATCTGCAAAATAAGGATAACAATACTTGCCCCACTTACTTTAAATGGCTGTTGTTGGGAAAGTACTTTGTAAAACCCAAAGTGATATAGAAATATGAGATGCTATTATTACATGTAATATCTTTGAAATCTCATGAACTCAAACCTTAGTTTTCTGTCTCTTTGGCTTTAGCTCCAAGGCCTACTAGGGTATGAAGGCAGAGAGCTTTTTTAATTGGTAGAATATAAGGTAAAAATCAGAGGCTCTATTGCTGGCATATATACAGTTTTTAAAGTAGCCCTGTGATCTAGGAGGCTGAAGGAAAATGCCTTAGACTTCTTCATTCAGCCTTTGTTCTTTTAAAAAATAGTTGTATTTGTGCTTTGTGTTTTTACCTAACTTCTGCACATATCTTTCCTTATTTCCTCACCTTCTATAAGTGAGGCTCATTTTGTAACAAGGAAGAAAAAAATATATACACATATTAGCCATTGTTCTTAATATTTTTTTGACTACTAATAAGCATCTCGGGAGGGCTTAATGGCACCAGGTACTACCCATATCCTGTGTTGTTTTGTTTTGGTTTGTTTTGGGGGGTGCTTTATTTGGGGTTTAGAAGCACAGTATCCCACCAAAAACTAAGTGGAAATTAAAAATCATTCCTAACCCAAGGTCAAATGGTTTTGGAACTACAGATTTCAAATCAATCTCAGACACAGGCATTCAAAAGAATAGACTTAATCTTAGCAAAGGTGAATGCTGCTTGGGTTATCTTGGCTGCTTTTAGCTTGATGTGGTAGCTTGTGGATTCAGACCTGTCAGCCTGCCGTTGGCTGGGGAAAGTGAAGTCTTTCTAGTCACAGAATCCTAATAGGTGAGAGCTGAAGTAGTGGATTATTCTAATGACATGAAGTCCAAAGATGGTACCAGAAAGAAACTCAGGTCCTATGACACTATCAGGGCTCCCTAGAATAAATAACAAAATGTCTGGCAGAGAACAGAAATGTAATATCCAGCAGAGACAAATGATGGTGTCACCAGAAGATAGAAACAGCTCTGGAAGAGCAGAAATGTGATTGGTCGTGGTCACATAAGTGCTTCACCCCCCCCCCCCCCCGCCCATGTTTTGTTTTGTTTTGTTGTTACTTTTGATCTGTTTTGAACATTTTTGTATCGGTACACATCCCCCCCAAATAAGTTCCCTGGTGACAGGGATAACTGAATTTTGTCTTTGTACCTTCAATTCCTGTCACTGTTCTTAGCACAGGGCAGGCAGTACCAAGTGCTCGTTGACTACATCGGCCACCCACATATTCTTTACAGGTTTTACCACCTTGCACATTCCCTGGTCAAGCACATTTTCTTTGTGTATGTTCTCCATCAGCAGTGTGCTGACCTGTGGGAGTGTGTACCTCAAGCGTTCTTAGGGGGATGGTAGATCGTTACTTGCCATTTTATTTGCTGTGCTTTTTGATTAACTGTCTTAAAATTAAGCACAAGTATCAGGGGCAGGGAAGTCATGGTCATTATTTTTAGCTGACAGATAGAAGATCTTAAACCTGGGGCAGCTTTTCGAAGGACCAATAGGTGTGAGGGTGCTGCTACTTTGGACAAGTTACTTCATCTCTGTGGGTCTCTCTGTAATTAATCTGTGCCCAAGCATCCAGGCTTTCTCTTTTCAGTCCCATAGCAGCCTCCCTTTGCTGCCTATGTCTAGCAGAGCAACCAGGAAGTTTTCACTCCAAGGAAGGGCAACAAGGAAAGTGAAACCTCAGTCCTAGACCCATGTAGGGGTCTTGTCACTTCTCTCTCCTCTTGAACAGCTTCCTGATTGTTGTGAGCAGGAACTTCTGAAGAGTCTCAGTGAGGGATAAATAATAAAACCTTCACAGCCAGATTCACAGGGTTGATGCTGAGAAAAAAATGCTTTGTAAAAAGGAAAGCACTTACAGACATGAGAGCTGTTATTATTCCAGCCATATTGATCGCTCCAAGATCTTTTCTGAAACCCTATGGTGTTAACATCCACCACACAATTTAGTACTTAATAACATGCTTCCTCCTTGTCAGTCAAACAACAAGTATTTATCAAACCAGACACTTTGCTAAGTATTAGAGATAAAAAGAAATGGTAAAAACCAGTCCCTGGCCTAAAAGAGCTTCCATTCTAATAAGGGATATAATGTAAAATAATTAGCAAGCTATCTACAGAATAAAAGGGAGGGGAGAAGAGATGATAAAATCCTCCTGCAGAAGGTAGGATTTGAGAGGAGTCTTGAAGGGAGTCAGGAAAACTAAGAGCTAGGGAGTGAAGGGGCAGAGCATTCAGGCATGGAGCAGAGTCAGTGAAAAAGCAGGGAGATTGGAGTTAGTGTCATGTTTGAGGAACTTCAAGTAGGCTGGGTCACAGAATACATAGAGGAGAGTGAAATGCAAAAAGCATGGAAAGATAGAAAGTGACCAGGTCATGAAGTTTTAAATATTCAACAGAGAACTTTATACTAGGTCCTGGAGGTAACTGGGATGCTCCAGAGCTCACTGTACAGGGCGTGATATAGTCACACCTATGCTTTTAAAAAAGTCAATCTGGCAGCTAAGTGAAGGATAGATTAGAATAAGAGGTATAAGTAAAGGAGATCAGTTAGAATACTATGGCAATTGTGCAGGTTAGAAGTAAGGAGGACCTGAACTGGGGTAGAGATTTCACCTATGGAAAGAAGTGGTCACATACAAGAGTTGTGAAAGTAGAAATGACAAGATGGACAGAAGGTTAGATATGCAAGGTGAGTGTGAATCATGAATGTGATTTTTGAGGTTGCATTCCTTGGCACCTGGGACAATAATAGTGCCCTCTATCATAATAGGGAAATTTGAAAGGGGGAGTTTGAGAGGAATGATAATGAATTCTATTTGGGACACATTGAGTTTGAGATGCGTTCAGGGCAACAGTTGGAGATGTACAAAAGGCAGTTAGTTGGTCACATGTCACTGTTACTCAGGGAAGATACTAGAGCTGGATATCTACATCTATGTTGCTGTTGTTCAGTTATGTCTGACTCATGACCTCATATGGGATTTTCTTGGCAAAGAAACTGGAGTATTTTGCTATTTCCTTCTTTAATGGATTAAGGCAAACAGAAAATAAGTGACTTGCCCAGGGTCACACAGCTAGTGAGTGTCTGAGGCTGGATTTGAACTTAGGTCTTTCTGATTCCAGGCCTAGTGCTCTAACCACTGGGCAACTTAGCTGCCTCATTTATATTGTTATCAACATCAATGTCTATATCTATGTCTATGTCTATATCTAGGAATAAAGCACAATTGACATTGGTGTCTTATTGATATTGGCATATCTGGGAATCATCTGTATTGAGATAATAAAACCCAAGACAAGATCATTGACAAAAAGGATAGGGTAGAGAAAAAAAGAAGAAGGTCTAGGACACAGCTTTTGGGGGACTCTTTTCAATCAAGCCTTTCTTCTCTGAATAAATCATAATCCCTCTAAGGTCAGGAACTATGCCTTATTCATATGTATATTCTCCATAGCACTGTATACTAAGTCCCTATACAAAAGAGGTATTCAATAAACACTTTATTGAGTCACTGTTTCTTTTTTCGTGTCCTGTAAAACAATAATCATCTGTTATTTTCAATAATAAAATCATTGAACAGATAGATCTAATGAATATTGTCCAGGTCTTGTTCTGTTTCCTCCCGAGTGATCCACTTTTACCAGTACTAAGCATTACTGTGAGTGGGGAGAAAGTCAACAAAATAAGAAAAACGTTGTTGATGCTGATGGGCACGGAGAGCCTCCGAGCCCATCACTGTCATTGTGCATAGCAGGTGCTGGCAGGGAAGACACTGACTAGCTTGTTCTCTCAATTTTCTTGTTGGATGAAATTGGGTAATGCTGGCTTGTCAAGCATTTGGGGATTCCCTGATGGGCATTAAGTACATGGTATGTGGACAATAGACATTTAGTTCGAAGTCCTCCAGCAGGGGATTGAAAGCAACTATTTTTAGGGAGTACGAAAACCATGGATTTAATAGGGTTTCACCAGGATTGGAAAGATTTAACATACATTCCAGGACTTGCTAGAAGGAGCAGAGCATGGTAAAAAGCCCACTGGATTTGTTAGCCTGAGGATCTGATATCAATCCTTATCTCTGACACTGACTGCAAATAAGTTGGCAGCTAGGTGTCTCTAGTAGAGAGAGAACTAAAACTGAAATTAAGAAGACCTGAGTTCAAATCCAGTCTCAGATACTAGCTCCATGACCCTGGGTAAGTCACTTAATGTTTTCCTGCCTCAGTTTCTTCATCCATAAAACAAGGATAGTAATAGTATCTACCTCTCAGGATTGTTGTGAGGATCAAATGAGATAATACTTGTAAAATATTTTGCAAACTTTAAAATGTAATAATAATAACAACAACAACAATAATTATAATCTTCTCTGAACATCAGTTTCCTCATTTGGAAAATGGTAGGTTGTACTTGATGATTCTTAATGACCTGCAGCAGTTCTGCAGCAAAGTGAAATGAAAAGAGCCCTGGTTCCAGTCAGAAGATTCGATTCAAATTATGCAGATGGTGCTTATTGCCTTTGTGACCTTGGAGATGTCACTTAGCCTCCATGGGCCTCAGGTTTTTAACTTGCAAAATTAGGGAGTTGGGCTGGATGGCCTCTGAGGTTCCTTCCAGCTCAGAGCCTGTGAGTGCAGCTGACTTTTATGATTGCCCATTGCTAGGGAGCCAAGATGGCAGAGTAAAGGTAGGGGCTAGCTTGAGCTCTCCCCCAGGTCCCTCTAAATATCTTTAAAGAATGACTCTAAACAGATTCCAGAGTGGCAGAATGCACAAAAAGTAGGAATGAATTTTCCAACGAAAGACAACTTAGGAGGTTAGTAGGAAAGGTCCGTTGCAATAGGGTGAGAGAGGACAATCCAGCACAGGCTGCACCAGCACAAACCCAGCCCTAGAAAACCAGGAGTAGGTCTTGGGGTGACTGAATCAGTGGCAGTGGTAGCAATTTCCAGACCTCTCAGCTTATAGATAGTAGGGGGTCCAGACAATGGCTCAGAAGAAGATTTACAGGAGTGCCCTTTGATGGCACCAGGGGCAGGAGGCTGTTACATTGCTTATATTTGGATCTGGATCATAATCTTGGGTCTTAGTCCCAGTGCAAGTAGGAGCACTAGCACACCAGAGCTTGAAGCTGCAGGGGACCAGAGACCACAGTCACAGTTCCAGAGTTGATAAAAGTGCTTGTGGTCATTCACAAACCAGTGCACAGTACAGTAGAGTAGTAAACATACTTTTTCCTAGATCATACTGCCTCAGAGGAGCCAAAAACTTAGAGGTCCCCAGAATTACCTCTGAAAACTGGTGCACAAAAAATCCCTGAAGCTTGGGAGAATGCTACTTCCACTTGGGAAGCAGAGCCTCACTTTAGCATAGAATTAAAAGTCAAGAAATAGGCTAAGAAAATGAACAAACAACAGGAAAAAAATTCTGACCATAGAAAGTTACTATGGTAATAAAGATCAAAACACATACTCAGAAAAAGACAACAAAGTCAAAATCCCTGCATCCAAAGCCTCAAAGAAGTACATGGATTGGTCTCAGGTCATGGAAGAGCTTAAAAGGGATTTTTTTTTAATTAAGTAAGAGGGGTAGAAGAAAAATTGGGAAAAGAATGGGATGCAAGAAAATAATGGAAAAAGAGTCAACAGCTTGGCAAAGGAGGCACACAACAACACTGAAGAAAATAACACCTTAAAAAACAGACTAGGCAAAATGGCAAAAGAGATATACAAATCCAACAAAGAGAAGAATGCCTTGAAAAGCCGATTTGACCAAATGGAAAAAGATATACAAAATTCACTGAAGAGAAGAACTCCTTAAAAATAGAATTGGACAAATAGAAAAGCAGCTTACTAAAGAAAATAATTCATTAAAAGATAGAATTGGGCAAGTGGAAATGAATGACTTTATGAGAAATTAAGAAACAATAAAATAAAACCAAAATACACACAGGCAGAAAGCAGAGATGTGAGTTGAACGTGATGGTATGATTATCTAAAAAAATAAATTAAGGGATGAGGAAGAAGAGTGCAGTAGGAGAAAGGGAAAGGGAGAGGTAGAATGGGACAAATTACTTGACATAAAAAGTCCTCAAAGAGATTTTACAGTGGAGGGGGAAATGGGGGAAGTAGGGAGGGGAGCACATGAACCTTACTCTCATCAGAATTGTCTCAAAGAGGTAATGATATACACATTCAACTGGGTGTAGAAATCCATCTTGCCATAGAGAAAAGTAGTCAGGAAAGGGGATAAGAGAAAGGGAGGGGAGAGATGATAGAAAGGAGGGCAGTTCAGAGGAGGTTAAAATCAGAAGTAAAACACTTTTGAGAATGGACAGGGTAAAAGGAGAGAGAGTAGGATAAATGGGGGGAAATAGGATGGAGAGAATTACACAGTTGGTAATCATTACTGTGAAAAAATTTACAGTGAGTTTCTCTGATAAAGACTTCATTTCTTTTTCTTTCTTTCTTTTTCTTTTCCTTTTCTTTCATTCTTGCATTTCTCAAACATATAGAAAACTCAGTCAATTTATAATAATAAGAGTCATTCCTTAATTGATAAATGTTCAAAGGATATGAACAGGTGGTTTTCAGACAAAGTAATCAAAGCTATCTATAGTTATATTAAGTAATGCTCTAAATAACTACTGATTAGAGAAATGCAAATTAAAACAACCTGAGCTACTACTTTATACTTGTCAAATTGGCTAAAATGACAGAAAAGAAAAATGACAAATGGTGGAGGTGATACAGAAAAAATTAAAACACCAAGGTATTATTGATGAAATTGTATACTGATTCAACCATTCTGGAGAGGAGTTTGGACCTGTGCCAAAAAGTACTATTAAAGGAATATAAAATCATGCATATATCCTTTGACTAAGCAATACCACTACTAGGTCTATATCCCAAAAGAGATAAAAAGGGAAAAGGTACAAAGGTTTTGTACAAAAGGTACAAAGTTTTGTACACACAAAGTGTACAAAATATTTATAGTAGCTCTTTAGTGGTAGCAAAGAATTGGAAATTGAGGGAATGTCCATCAATTGGGGAATGACTGGAAAAGTTGTTGTACATGAATGTGATGGAATACTATTGTGCTTTTTAAAAAATAGTGAACAGGATGCTCATAGAAAAATGTGGAAACATTTACATGAACTGATGCAAAGTGAAGTGAGCAGAACCAGGAGAATATTGCACACAATAAAAGCCATTTTGGATGCTGATCCACTATGAATACCTTAGCTATTCAATGATCCAAGACAATTCTGTAGGACTAATGATGAAAGGTGCTGTCCATCTCCAGAGAAAGAACTGGTAGAACTTGAATGCAGGTCAAAGATACTTTTTCTTTAATTTATTTTTCTTGGAGATCTTTTAGTCTGTGTTTTCTTTAACAGAATGACTTACATGGAAATGTGTTTTGTATGACTACACTTGTATGACCTATGTTAAATTGCTTGCCTTCTCAATGGGGGTTGAGGTAAAGGAGGGAGAGAATTTAAAACTCAAAACTTGAAAAGAAGAATGTTAAAATTGTTTTTACATGTAATTGGGAGAAAATAAAATAAAATTAGTTAAATTTCCTATTGTTGGAGGTACATGACCAACAAAGCTGAGGTTTGCAGGATGCTGGGGAGATCCCTTAATCTACGAGCTCACATTTCTATAATGATGTTTCTCACACAACAACCCTATGAAGCACATAAAACTAATATTATTATGTATTATGAAAGATGATTCTGAGGCTCAAAAATATAATGATGACAACGACAATGGTTAACATTTCTATAGCACTTTAAAATTTGCAAAGTGCTTTACAAATATTATTTCATTTGAATCTTACAACAACCCTAGGTACCTGAAGTCAGATTTGAATCCAATTAACTTGTTCACATACCTAAGAAACCACACAGTGGGAACTTGAACTCAGCTCTTCTGACTCCCAAATAAAGTTCTCTTTTCACTAAACCACAATGTCTCCCCTTCAAGTAGCTTGTTGCTGTCTGAAATTACATTGTTTAACAATTCATTCCTTTGGTTTGGGAGGCAGGCACAGCATATTGGATAGAGGATCAGTTTTATACCAGCAAGATTTGGGTTCATATCTCACCTCCAACACATAACAGCGTCAGGTCACTTAATCCTTGAGTATTTTATGTAAATCCCTAAAGCTCTAAATTGCAGAGAAGTCAGAGACCTTCACTAACAGGAGGAATTTCCTCATCCATAAGTTCCCCATACAATGAAATTACTAGCCAGTCCCTCTCTTCATTCTTTCTTCTATCTTAGCACTTGGTCCTCTCTTAGAATGCAAATCATCTCTTCTTCCCAGATAATCATAGCTCATTCACAAAGTAGTTTGATATGAATGAAATGATTAGATCCTTTCCTGAAATCAAGTTTTGTATATTTGGAAGAGAATGGAGAGGAAGAGATGCTGAGACAGACAGGCACAAAGAAAGAGACAGAGACATGGACACAGAGAGACTGAGATGGAAGCATAGAGAAACAAAGGGATACCAGGACACAGAAACACACACAGAGAGAATACCAAGGAATATATATAGAGAGAGCCTAAATTTGCTGAACCCTCCCTTCTTCCCTCATTGAAATGCCTAACTTTCTGTCTGGCTATTCATTCAAAGTGCCACATCCTTTGGATTTCTTAAGGATCCTAAGGAAGACCTCTGAAAGTTAACTATATATATCTATATATATCTATATATATCTATATATATCTATATATATATATAGATATATATCTATATATATAGATATATATATATATCCAGGGCACTTTCTCACCATATATGGGATGGATGGAAGTACTGGTTGGTTGGTGATTCTTCACTACCCCGGGCTCACATCAACTTTGTCCCCTTCTCTTTGTGTGATGGTCCCAAGATACAATGGTGGCAGGTGAGAAAATCAAGATATCCCCCAGGTAGGCCTTCACCCATCCAATCTCTTCTATTAGGTACAATGAATTGGGTAATCCTTTCATTCAAAACGGAAAAAGGAAATAATCTGATTTTTCTTCATTAGGGAAGGAAAGCAGGGCTTTTGTTACTATCAGGGAAATAGAATAAAAGTCAACTGACAAAGGATTACAACTGGCTTGATGGGAGTAGAAATGAGTTAAAAAAATTTCCTCACTGAATGTCAAATAAGCTACTTGGACTCACAGAAGGGTGGCTCAAATAGACTCAAGGGAATTCAAAAGAGAGATTTAGTCTAAGCCTGAGATCTTCTACCAACAAGTAGGTTGACTGTGGTCATGGGGTCTAATTTCAAAAGAGTAAGATAGTCAGCCCCTGGCACTAGGTTTGAAAGAGTTCAAAATGCCTTCCTGGTGGGAAAAGAAAAACACATGTAATATTTCAGTGAAAGGTAAAATTAGAGAGAAGCAGAGGACCCACAGAGAGAAGCCCAGCTATGGAAGATGAGCAGATGGCTAAGCAAGACATGGTCTAGTGAGGTAGCCTAGCAGCTCAGGCCACCAGACCACAACTCTTTGACATCACCATGACACCTGGATGATAACACTGGTTCTACTAAAGGATTAAGGTCAACATCAGAAGCAAAGAAGGGTTACAACAGGGATGCTGTACTAGGAGAGATACTTTGACTTTTGTGTTTATATGCATTGATGTACCCTTCTTCATTCATCCTCTCTTCATTTGAAGGGTAAGTGTTGGGAAAGTGGTAACACTGTAAATAGGCATGATCTATTCTCTACTCTGCAATACTGATTAATTAAATGTCTAATTTTTTGTTTCATATTTTGTTTTTCCCCAGTTACATGTAAAAACAATTTTTAATATTTTTTTAAAAATTTGAGTTCTGAATTGTCTCCCTTCCTTCCTGTCTAGGTCCCCTCATTAAGAAGGCAAGCAATTCAATATAATTTATACATGTGTAATCATGCAAAACATTTACATAACAGTCATGTTGCAAAAGAAAAGATAGGCAAAAAAAACCCTCAAGAAAAATAAAGCAAAATCTGTATTCAGATACCATCAGTTCTTTTTCTGGAAAGCATTTTCCATAATAAGTCCTTCAAAGTTGTCTTAGATCATTGTATTGTTGAAAATAGCAAAGTCATTCACAGCCGATCATCTTAAAATATTGTTGTTACTTTGCACACAGTACATTTCACTTTGCATCAACTCATGTAGGTCTTTCCAGGTTTTTCTGAGAGCATCCTGCTCATCATCTCTTAAAGCATAATAGTATTCCATCACAATCACATACCACAATTTGTTCAGCCATTCCTCAATTGATAGCCATGCCCTCAATTTCCAATTCTTTGTCACTAGAAGAGAGCTATGATAACTATTTGTGTGATGGGTCCCAAGCCCTAGTCAAAGCTACAATGGTGGCAGGTGAGAAAATCAAGATATCCCCTAGGTAGGCCCTTTTCTTTTTTGTTATTTATCTCTTTTAGGATACAGAGATTTGCTAGGTCAAAGGGTATGCATGGTTTTATAGCCCTTTGGGTATAGTTCCAAATTGCTCTAAAGAATTGTTAAATTAGCTTGCTACTTCACTAACAATGTGCCAACAGTGCATTGATATCACATGTTTCTCACATCCTCTTCAACATTTGTAGTTTTCCTTTTCTGTCCTATTAGTCAATAGGTATGAGGTAATACCTCAGAATTGTTTTAATGTGAATTTCTCCAATCAATGGTGAGTTACAGTATTTCTTCATATGACTATGGATAGCTTTGATTATTTCATCAGAAAGCTGTTTTGAACATTTATCAATTGGGGAATGGCTCTTATATACATACATACATACATACATACATACATACATACATACACACATATAATTTGACTCCATTCTCTATATGTTTGGGAAATGAAGCCTTTGTCAGAGAAACTTTCTTCAAATGTTTTCCCATTTACTATTGCTAACTATATTTTCCTCCATCCTATTCCCCCTATTTATTCTATTCTCTCTCTCCTTTTACTCTGTCTCTTCTCAAAAGTGTTGTGTGTCTGACTACCCCCTCCACCAATCTGCCTTCCCTTCTGTTACTTCCCCTTCTCTCATCCTTTTCCACTCCTACTTTTCTATATGGTAAGATAGATTTCTATACCCAATTGAATGTATATGTTATTTCCTCTTTGAGCCAATTCTGATGAAAGTAAGGTTCAGGGGCGGCTAGGTGGTGCAGTGAGTAAGAGTGCCGGCCTTGGAGTTGGGACGACCAGAGATCGAATCCGGCCTCAGAAAATGACCACCCACACATAAAATAATGACTAGCCATGTAACCTTAGCAAGTTACTTAACCCCAATTGCTTTCAAAAAAAAAAGTAAGGTTCAATCACTCTCCCTCATCTCTCTCTTCTTCCTCTCCACTGTAAAATCTTTTTCTTGCCTCTTATGTGAGCTAATTTACCCCATTCTACCAAACCCTTTCTCTTTCTTTCATTACATTCCCCTTTCAGCTCTTAATTTTATTTTTAGCTATCATTCCTTCATATACAACTCACATTTGTTCCCTCTATTTATACTCTTAACTGCCCTAAAAATAAGAAAGTTCTTATGAGATACAAGTATCACTTTCCCACATAAGAATGTAAAAAGCTTAACCTTATTAAGTCATTTATGATATACCTTTCCTATTTACCTTTTTATGCTTCTCTTGAGTTTCATATTTGAAAGTCAAATTTTCTATTCAGCTCTGGTCTTTTCACCAAGAATACTTGAAAGTCCTCTATTTCACTGAATGTCCATATTTTTCCTCTGAAGGATTATATTCAGTTTTGCTAGGTAGGTATTCTTTCTGTTTATTTTTTTTTTACAAATGCTTTATTAACTTCTGGTTTACATCATTCATTTCTGCCAGATTTTGAGTTACAATTTTTCCCCATTTTTCCCCTACCCACCACCCCAGAATAGCAGTCCCACTAGATATCCCCTCATCCAATCTGCTCTCTCCCATATCTTCTCCCATACCCCCTTTCAACTTTTCCATTAGGGCAAGGCAAATCTCTGTGCCCCAATGCCTGCACATCTTCTCTCCCAATTACATGCAAAATAGTATTAATAATAGTATTTATATATACTTGAAACATTTAATTTTAAAACTTCAAATTCCAGATCCATTCCCTTACTCCCTTGTCACCCACTCCTGCTGGGAAGATAAGCAATTCAGTAAGTGTTGTACATGTATAGCTATGCAAAACATTACCATAGTAGATATATTGTAAAAGACCGACTATATTTCCCTCCCACCCATCCCACTCCCCACCTGGTCCATTCTCTATGTTGATCCTGTCTCTCTTCAAAAGTGGGTACCTCCAATCTCCAACCTTCCCTCCCCCCAGCATGCCCTCCCCTCCTTCATCCCCCCTCTTATCCCCCCCCTACTCTTCTGCAGGGTGAGATATCCCATTTAGTATGTATGTCACTCTCTCCCTGAGCCAAATTCAATGAGAATATGGTTTTGCCTTTTTGCCTTCCTGTTCTTCCCCTCCCCTGCAACTACTTCCCCCTGCTTCTTCTACCTGAGGTAGTTTATTCCTGCCCCTGTCTCTCCCCATATCCTCTTGCCACATTCCTCTCTCACCTCTTAACTTCACCCCTTAAGTATGATACCTTCCCACCAAATTCAACCTGTGCCCTCTATCCATGTATACCTGTAAACATGTATACACATATGTATTCATATGCTCATATACCCTTCTTCAATTATTTTCATACTGAATCACAGTTATTGTTTTTCCATGTAAGAATATAAATAGTTCAACTTTGATAAGTTCCTTTTGATTTCTTTTCCCTGTTTACCCTCTCAAGCATTTCTTGCTTCTTGTCAAATTTTCTATTCAACTCTGGTTTTTCCCTCAAGAATGCTCGAAAGTCCTCTATTCCACTGAATGACCATATTTTCCCCTGATATAAGATGCTCAGTTTTGCTGGGTGGGTGATTCTTGGTTTTAATCCCAGGTCCTTTGCCCTCTGGAATATCATATTCCATGCCCTTCAATCCCTCAATGTAGAAGCTGCCAGGTCCTGTGCTATTCTGATTGTGTTTCCACAATATTGAAATTGTTTCCTCCTGGATGCTTGTAGTATTTTCTCCTTGATCTGGGAATTCTGGAATCTGGCTATAATATTCCTAGGAGTTTTCTTTTGGGATCTGTTTCAGGAGGTGATCTGTGGATTCTTTCAACCTCTATTTTGCCCCCTGAGTCTAAAACATCAGGGCACTTTTCCTTTTCTTTTGTTTCCTTTGCCTAGGCATGTTGCCACTTAATTACTTGACTTTTGGGCTTATTGCCACAGTAGGACTCTGCCACCAGACAGGGGAACTTCTGTCCCAAATGTTGGGGTCTTCTCAACTGCAGGAGGTATTAGTTGGGTGCCCTCCCTGAAGCCCCCAAACACTCTGGCAAGCTGGACACACACCCCAAGACCTCCACCCCAGAGCACAATCCAGATCCAGGGAGGTTAAAGCAAGAGTGATTACCCCTCAGACTGATTGCCGGATCCCCCTACAGTTTGCAGGCCAGGAGCTGAAGCTGCAACTGAAGCTGCAAAATGGCAGCTGTGCCACGGCTCTTCAGTGGCTCCTCACCCCCAGGGGAAGAAGCTAATGAGTTCCCAAATACTGGTCCCAACGTCCATAGGGCACTAACCTCTCACTTTGTCCTAGGCATATATGTGTTGATAATTCTGGAATCGCCACAGCTGCTGGTGTTCTGGGGTCCCTCTAGCAGGCTGCTGGTCTGCCCACCCTGGGGCTAAAACCTCTGACTCATTCAGTCCTGGGCTCAGCTCCCAGAGCCCTGGGATGGCCACTCCCTGCCGGGCTGCTGGACTGTCCTCAGCGGGAGGTTAGCTTCTCTGTGTCGTATTGTGAGTTCTAGAGCTCTAGAGGTTGTTTAGAGTTCCCCTTTTACATAATTTTGAAATGGTGTGGGCTGGAGCACTGTGGAAGTGCTCTTTCTACTCCTCCATCTTGGCTCTGCCCTCTAGGTGGGTCATTCTTGATTGTAATCCTAGCTTCTTTGCCCTCCAGAATATATTCCAATACCTCTGATCTTTTAATGTCAAAGCTGCTAAACATTGTGTTATTCCATCTGTGTCTTCACAGTACTTGAAATGTTTCTTTCTGGCTGCTTGCAATATTTTCCTTGACCTGAGACCTCTTGAATTTGATTGTGATATCCCTGGGAATTTTTATTTTGGGATCTCTCTCAGGAGGTGATCAGTAGATTCTTTCAATTTCTCTCATTCCAGAATATCCTTGCATTTTCCCTTGATAATTTATTTAAAGATGATTTCTAGGCTTTTTTTATCATGACTTTTAAGTAGTTCAATTATTTTTAAATTATCTCTCCTGGAACTATTTTCCAGTCGTTTTTTGTCAGTTGTTTTTCCAATGAGATATTTCACATTGTCTTCTTTTTTCATTCATTTGTTTTTGTTTTGTTGTTTCTTGATTTCTCATAAAGTCATTAGCTCCCACTTGCTCCATTCTCATTTTTAAAAAATAATTTTCTTCAGTGAGCTTTTGAACTTTCTTTTCCACTTGACCAATTCTGCTTTTTAAGGCATTCTTCTCCTCATTGGCTTTTTGAACCTCTTTTACTATTTGGTCTAGTCTGATTTTTAAGGTGTTATTTTCTTCAATATTTCTTTGTGTCTCCTTTAACAAGCAGTTCACTCTTTTTCATGTTTTTCTTGCATCACTCTCATTTCCCTTTCCAAATTTTCCTCTATCTCTATTACTTAATTTTCAAAATCCTTTTTGAGCTCTTCCCCATGGTCTGAGACCAATTCATATTTTTCTTGGAGTCTTCTGATGCAGAAATTTTGACTTTATCATCTTCTGTGTGTTTTCATCTTCCTTGTTACCATAGTAACTTTCTATGGTCAGAATTTTTCTGTTGTTTGCTCATTTTTCCCAACCTATCTCTTGACTTTGAACTTTTTGTTCATTTGGGCTCTGCTTCCCAAGTAGAGGGAACACTATCCCAAGCTTCAGGTTTTTGTTGTTGTTGTTGTTGTTGTTTTGGTAGCTGTTTTCAGAGATACCTCTAGGGACCTGTAAGTTTGCAGTTCTTCCAAGGTGGTATGTATGATCTAAAGAGAGGTGTTTACCACTCTGGTCTGTGAGTAACCACAAGTACTCTTTTCTGTCCTAGAATAATGAGGAGGGTCCCTACTTCATTGTAACCACAAACTCTGGTATGCTTGTGCCTCTTCTTGCCCTGGTGCTGCCACCCAAGACTTCAACCTGAATTTGAATATGGGCAAAATCACAAAGCCCTTCCTCCATGTTAGCAAAGAGACTCCTATAATTTCCTTTTGACCAGTTGTTTAACCTCCTTACCATCTGTGGGCTGAGAGCTCCAGAAGCAACTACTACCACTGCTGCTTCAGTGGCTCCCAAAGGCTCCTTCTGGTTTGTTGGGGCCTGATCTGCACTGGTATGACCTGCACTGGATTGCAATCCTCTCTGACCCTGATGCAACAGATCTTTCCTGCCAACCTTCTAAGCTGTCTTAAGTGGAAAATTGTTTTACTCTCTCTTTTTGTGGGTTTTGCCACTCCAAATTTGTTTAGAGTCATTATTTGAAGGTATTTAGAAGGGTTTGGGGGAGAAGCTTAGGTGAGTCCCTGCCTAAACTCTGCTATCTTGGCTCCTCCTCCTTTATGTTTTTAAATAATGCATTTTTTTGTTTTGGCATACTCAGCTAACTGAATCTGACCTTGTTCCCATTCCAAGACACATGAATGACCTGAAGCTGACCAGATATTATCATTCCCAACCCCAGATTATTTTGTAAATGTATCAAACTCTTCCCTCTGTAGATTCCCAAGCTCCCTCTATGGACTTTCCTTTATTAGGTAAAACAACTTACCTATTGAAACTGTGAGATGCCCCTAACTCCTCCCACCTTCAGCCTGGTCATTACCTTCTATTACTCTATATAAAGCCTGTTCTCAGCCCTCTCCTTGGGTACCCCAGCACTAGCACTGAGCTGCAACTCACTTGCCCTGATTAAAGACCTCTATTTTACTATATTGGCTTTGAATTCAGGTTAACAGGTTGATCTAGTTAAAAAACATTGTGAGGGCTGATGAACTGATTTTGAGAGGATGCTTACCCAGATTATCTTAAACTTGGGATAGCTTTCTGAGGGACCACAATTAAGCAAAGATCTGAGTGATACTGCAAAAGAGCAGGCACTGGACTTGGACTCAGATAATTGGGGATCAACTTTGCTTCTGCTCTGTTTTACCTAAGTGACCTTGGACAAGTTGTATTTCCTCTGTGGATCTCAGCTTCCTCATTTGTATGAAGGAAGAGACTAAACCAAGAATCTCCAAGGTTTCTTCCAGTTCTAAATCCTAAGTCTGCAGTAGTGTGGTTCCAAGAAGAAACTGCATTGTTGTTTTTTCCATCTTTGTGTCCTCAGTGATTAGCACATTACCTTTCATATAGATGGAACTTAATAATTGCCCTTTTGAATTGACTTTCATTGAATTTCTCCCCTCCCCTGAAAGATACTGTGAAAATGCCACTCTGCCTGCTGTCCCTCCTCCACACTCCCAAGAGTGTACCATGAAGTACACATGGAGAGGTGGAGGTAAGAACTAGAAGGCAGAAAGTCATTTCTCAGTATTGCTATAGGCCAGTCTTGCCCCCAGAACCAAAACAAGTTTATCAAGCTCTTGACCAAACTGTGTCCCACAGTCTCTCTCTCCCTCTAAGTGAGGACCTCCTCTATCTGTTTCATACCAGTCTTCTCTCTACAATTCTCCTTCCAGCCAAAGCACCAGGAATTCTTTCTTGTTCTAGGCCCACCCACTGTGGACTGTCTTAACACAAATCTTCCCTGGCATCATCACAATACTCAGCAATAAGCTGCACTGACTCTTGAAGCCAAGCAAGCAGAGTTTTCAGCTCTCTAAATCTGATTGAATTTCTATCTCTCTCTGTTCCACTGACCACAGCCTGGCTGGAATTGAAAGGCACGGGCAGCTTGGTTCCAAATTGTATTCTAGGCTAGCACTTCAGATTCCACATCTCCACCATTTGCTTTATCTCAATACATCTACCTCCTCAATGCATTCGTTAAAGATCCTCCTCAATTTCTTTTGACTTAAGGAATCATGACAAAGATATTTTCTTTCCCTAAACTAACTCTGTGGCCTTAGGCAAATTAGTTTGCTTTTCTGTTCCTCAGTTTCTGAATTAAGGGAAATAAGCAGATTTGGAATTAGAAGACTTCCTACTCAATTCTGGCTCTGCCATTGTCATCCGGGTGAATCCATCACAAACTATGTTACCTCTGTGGGTCTCAGTTTCCTCAACTATGAGAAGGGTTGGACTGGAAGGCCTGTGACATCCTTTCCAACTTAGTATCTATGATCTTTTGAGCCTATGACTAGGATTGCTAGCCTTTGGGCTTGAAGAGGACCAAAATTACATCACTATGGGGTCAAGGTACAGTGTGTTTGTGTCTGATCAAAGAAATCTTCACCACAGGTCACAAATAGTCCACAGGAACATTTGGAGGAGAGAACCTATAATTAGATTATATCTAAGTTCCCTCCCAGATCTTGCTTTTTTGCTCTGTATTTTGAGCTTCGTAGGTAGTACAGTGGGCTTGGAATCAGGAAAATTCATCTTTATGAGTTCAAATCTGGCCTCAGACACTTACTAGTTGTGTGACCCTGGGAAAGTCACTTAACCCTGTTGGCCTCTGTTTCCTTATCTGTAAAATGAGCTATGAGAAGGAAACGGCAAACTGTTCCAATATCTTTGCCAAGAAAAGCCCAAATGGGTTCACAAAGAGTTGGACTCAACTGAATAACAACTCAATTCTGACAGTCTATAATTCTCTATTTCTCAACTTATGTACTTTGAATGGGAATGTTGAGAATGTATTATTCCCCACACAGTTTTGTTCAGTTTCCATTAGTCCCTATGGATAAAATTGTTAGGCCTTTTAACTGTAATTTTTTATTTGAGAAATTCCCTCTAAAGGCATGAGAAAAAAAAATGCACTGCCATATTTCATCACTCTCTTCTCCTCCACCCCTGCCAAATCACAGCATCCCAGAAATTTAATTTTTCAGTGAACTTTTCCTCTACTCTCTAGTTTCAGTATTCATGTCCTTATCGCACACAGACTAATAGCCTCTTAATTGGTCTTCTCGCCTACAGGTTTTACCCCTTTCAGCTCATTCTCCACAAAAGCCACCAAAACCATCTTCCTAAGGCACACATCTGACCATATCACCTCCTTGCTCCAAAGACTTCAGTGGTCCCCAGTTGCCTGTAGGATAAAATATACACTCCATTGGTTGCCATTCAATCCCTCCACAACCTGGCCCAAACTGACCTTTCTCCTCTGATTTCCTAGCACTCTCCCTCACACATTTTGTGTTCATATCAAATCATAACTGTTCTCCATAACTTGACATTTCCTCCTCTTGCCTTCCTGCATTGACACACGTCTTCACCAATACTTGAAATGTGCTCCCTTCTTA
Source organism: Gymnobelideus leadbeateri (assembly GCA_011680675.1). NCBI lineage: Eukaryota > Metazoa > Chordata > Mammalia > Diprotodontia > Petauridae > Gymnobelideus > Gymnobelideus leadbeateri. Next base: position 605,412 of record WOXC01003891.1, read on the forward strand.
TCTCCTCCCCTCTGAATGTGTATGTTCCTTCAAGGCTCAGCTCAGGCATCAGTTCCTTTGGATAGTCCCCTTTCCTTACCTATCCCACCCCCATCTAGTGGGGATACCTACTTCATCAAATTGCTTTATTTTTATTTATCCCCCCCAGTTGATCAGAGCCTTCAGGACAGAGATGATCTTGTTTTCATTTTTGTTTTCCCAGAACCAAGAACAATGCCTTACAGATTGTATAAGCTCAGTACATTATTGAAGTTAGAGAATCTAGAACCAGAAGAAAATTAAAGCTCATCCAACCTAACAACACCCTCAATTTTTCAGACAGGGAAACTGAGGCCCAGAGAAGGCAAGTGAAAGAGGTTATCTAATCCCCCCTGGACTGATGCAGGAAGACTATAAAACATCCCTGGCAATTGGTCATCATGGGTCTATTTGAAACCGGGGATCTATTTCTCATGTTGTATGTTCTGAAGGGGAATGTTAGAAATCTATTTTTTTGTTTTTATTCAATGTCTCTTAGTCCTGTTGGGTATGAGTGGTATGCCTGTTAACTGAAATTTATCATTTGAGAAATGATAAGTCCCCATTTAGTGATGGAAAGCTCACTACTTTACAATGGCAATGATTTTGTCTAATTTTTAATACACCATTGCTTTCTCTTCTCTTTTCTTCTCTTCTCTTCTTTCCTTATTTTCTACTCTCTTTTCCTTTTCTTGTGTTCTCTTCTCCTTTTTTCCTTCCTTCCTCCCTCCCTCCATTCCTTCCTTCCTTCTTTCCTTCTTTCCTTCTTTCCTTCCTTCCTTCCTTCCTTCCTTTCTTCCTTCCTTTCTTTCATTTTTTTCTTTCTTTCTTTCTTTCTTTCTTTCTTTCTTTCTTTCTTTCTTTCTTTCTTTCTTTCTTTCTTTCTTTCTTTCTTTCTTTCTTTCTTTCCTCTCCCTATCTTACCCAGGTAGAAAGGACATCAACCAATAATATCCAGATACCACTACTGCTTAGCATGAAAACTTTGATCTGATTGATTTCCAACCTGGACTAATTTGCCTCTCCTTAGGCAACCCTGTTCCCAGGAACTTGACATTTTGGTAGCAGGCAGTCCAGTTGTCCAATTGGCTTTAGTCTTACTGAAGTCTTACTTATAGAACTCTCAAACTCTATTGATCCATTAGCTCCAGCCTTCTGCCATTAGCAGAGATTACAGATTTGCACCACCACACTTAGCTGCTACTTTTCAGAAATAAACATCTGGTTGTTTTGTTATAAGGTTCTTCCCTGATCTGATATGTCATGTTCCAAGGTCCCTTCCAGAACTGACATTCTGTGTTCTAAGGTCACTTCTATTATTCTATCTATTCTATTATTCCATATTCTAAGGATCCTCCAAGTTCCAACAGTCTGTGTTCCAAGGTCTCTTCTGCATATGGCAGCCTGCGTTTTGTATTCTATGTTAAATTAAATTCTGCCTGTCTTTCTTCAGCACAACATAAGTAAAAGCACTGGTGAGTCTGCAGAAAGAAGAAAAATAATCACCCTGGTTATTCAGAGAAAGGTTGTGCAGACTGTTTAAAGTGATTATCAGGATGATGCCAGGACAGCATTTCTCAGTGCAGAGTATGCCCCCAAAGGTCCATGTTTCCCTGTGCAATGTACAGCACAGTGAAGGTAACTTCCCTTTGACAATAATGGGTGTGGGCTCTGCCTGAGACCCCACACCCCTTTTCAATCAGCAGAACAGTTTGCAGCTTCCCTGAGCCTTCCACCCCTTTCATTTGGGTTTTGAAGTATCTATGTCCTTGCCAGCCTGGGAGGGAAAAAATTTTGTCTCATCCTGCTTTGGAGACAAGAAAGAAGAAAAAACCCTCACCATCCAATCCACTGATGTTTGCAGAGGTGCAGGACTAAGTTTCCTTGGAAACAGTGGCTGCTCTTCTTTTGGCCTGGGAAACACTCCCTCCTTTTTGGCCTGAGATCTTTCAAAGAAAACATTGTTAGTGTTTATTTTCCCTCAGTCTCCAACTTCTCTCTTCCACCCACCCCCTGGCCAGGTTACTTCTCTGCTTGCTCTCTGGACCCATCAGCCTTTGCAGCTTGCCACTTATTGGAGAGGTCTGATGGAAAGACCTCTGTCTGAAGCTTGGCAGCTCCAGTGCAGGCAGAAACGAGGATGTGTCTGTGTTCTGGTGCTGAAATACATTGGCAAGATGCTCCTGGCTTCCCCTTACAGATAAGGGATCCAGTCAGTGGCATGGTATGAAAACAACGACAATAAACTTATATTGGACTCAGACTTGGAGAGCAACACAAGTAGTAGAATACTAATACTTCAGTGGGATCATGATGTTGATATTATTATTATTATAACTCATAAGATTACATCTTGAAGTGGGCTCAGTAACTAACTAGTTTGACTCCCATGTTTTACTGAGGGAACAACTGAGATACATAAGGAGATTTGACTCCTTTATAAATACTCCCAGGATCAATCAAATGTATTTATCAATTACCTATTATGTGCTAGATGCTGAGAGTAAAAATTTTCTCTGTTCTCATTTGTATGAATCCTGCCCCCACATCCCCTCACACCTTAGTAGACAGTCTTTATAAAACCTCATGTAGCACCATGGTCCAGCTCTAATGCTCTCATTGTATGTTAGAGTTATCCATGTGTGTTTTTTATATCCTTACTGTAAGCATCCTGAGGGCAGGGATGGTCTCATCTAATCTTTTAATCTCCCCCAGCATAAAGCACAGACAAGATCCTACAGAGAGCACTATCATCATCATCATCATCATCATCCTCATCTTCATCATAATCACATTTATATAGAGCTATGTGCCAGTCACTGTGATAAGCACTTTAAATTATTATCTTCTTTAGTCCTCACAATCGAAACCTAGGTCTTTCCTAACCCTAATTTTGTTTTTCTCATTTTACAGATGAGAATAATGAGACTTAGGTTACAAATCCACCTAGCTAGGAAGTAGCAAAAGCTAAATCGGTGCTAAATCTTCCAACTCCAGGTCCCATGTCTTTACAGCACCGTGTATCTGCTAAGCTGTCCATGGGGAAAACCACTTTTGTTTCATCTTTATTGAAATACTCTCAAAAATATCTGATTTAGTAGGCATAGACTAATGAGTATAATTGATTCTTATTGTGATGAACAGATAGTCCCAGGAGAATGTAAGCTCCTTGAGAACTCACACTATTGTCATTTTTTTGGTCTTTTACAACTCCTTCTTCTCCTGCCCTCTCCTCTCTCGGTTTCTATGGCACTGCTCTCTCTTAGTTCTCCTCCTCCCTGCTTTATCACTCCTTCTAAGTATCCTTTGATAGCTCATCTTCCAAATTAAACCCTATTAACTATGGATATATCCCAAAGATCTGTTCTCAGCTTGTTTCTCTTCTCTCTGTTAGGGCCTAATTACTAAGGCCTGGCCCCTGGGTTTGGCGTGAGGGAGTGCAGGGCCTTGAAGTCCCGAGATGCCCGGAGATGCTTTCTGAAAATTAGCAGATTAACTTTTGCTGTGCATTGAGAGCGCTTCATCCAATGGGAATGGTTTCCTCCCCCACCAGCCAGAGGTGTATATATAGAGCAAACTCCCAGAAGAGTGGAAGGAAGGAATTCGGGTATTCATATAGCAGAGGAGTCATGTAACAGCCATCAAATAAACCTGTTGAGCCTGATCCTGAGTCCTGCCGTTCTGTTGTGCATTTTCCCTGTAGCTGGATCTACAGGGCCGGAGACGTCCGAAGACCTGGTTATAGGTAAGGTCGGCCTGTCGGGACTGCAGCCCGAGAGGAGAACCCCAATACTCTCTCCACAAACTCTCACATGGTGACCCCATCAGTTTTTCTGACTTTCATTTTTATCTTTGCAGATGACTTTCATTCTCTATCTCTAACCCTTGTTACTCTCCTGAGCTCCAATTACACATTTCCAGCTCTTTGAAATTGCAAACAAGTTGTCCCATAGGCCTTTCAAGTTCAGTATATCCAAAGTGGCTTTTTATCAACTCCCTCCCAAACCTATCCTTTATTTGAACTTTCCTATTGCTAATGAGCATATAACAATCCTTCTTGACACCCAAATTTGTAACATTGGTTTTATCCTTCACTCCACCCCTCATGCCATATATTCAATCAGTTGCCAAATAATTTCATTTCAATCTCACATCTATTGCATATGTTCCCTTTTTTCTATTCTCACAGCCACTACCTCAGTTCAGGTCCTTATCATCTCTAACCTGGACTACTGCAAGCAGTTCCTTATTGGTCTCAATCGCCTCAAATCTCTTCTGTTTCTAATCAGTCATCCACATAGCTGCCAAAGTGATTGATGATGTCATTCTCCATATTCAATAAACTCCAGTGGTTTTCTATTGCCACAGGCTCAGATAGAAACTCTTCTGTTTGGCATTTAAAGCCCTTCAAAGATTTGCCCCATATTACCTTTTGTTATATGATGCTTCCCTTTTTGCTTTCTATCATGCAAACAAGCCTTCTTGTTGTTCCTCATATATTACACTCCATCTACTGTTTCTATACCTTGATTCTAACTGTTTCCATTATTAGAATATACTCCCACCTCACCTCCACCTCTTAAAATCCCTTATTTACTTCAAAACCCTCATTGAGTGACACCTATTCTACATTCATTCTTTCCAACCCCCACTCCCACCCCAGCTACTGGTGCTCTCTACCCAAATATTTACCTTGTATTTCTTTTGTGTGTACCTATGTGTTGTCTCCAGATAAAGGATATGAGGCCCTTGACTTAAAGGACAATTTTACTTATGCCTTTATATTTCCATGGTCTGGAACATTGTAAAGGCTTAATAAAAAATTTTTGATTGATTAGCTGGTAGATAATGGGCTGCCCATTCAACTGCATTTAATAATCTGGGCAACATGAATTCTTCATCCCCTTTATTTGTGTGTATGTGTGTGTGTTTGTGTATATACACATCTATATGATAGTCAATATCTTAGGAATGGTATTATTGACAATAATAACATTTTGTTCAATACTTCAATGATCCATAATTTCATTTTTGTGCATACTCTCTCTACCAAAGCAGTTGCAACCCTTCAGTTAAATGGTGTGTCCAAATACAATACTTCCCCTAAAGAGGTACAGATAAGCAAACACATAAGGGAATTTCACTTTATCAAAGGAATCATAAGGTATTTAAATGGATCTCTGTCAATAGGATAAACAGATGAACATACAAAGATGGGGTGGGGTGACATCTAGTTATCAGTTGGATAATTCCCTTAATCATTAATTTTGAGGCATTAGAGTACCATGGGAAGAGTGTTGGATTTGGAGTCAAAGGATCTGGATTGAAAATCCAGGATTTTTACTTGCTACTTGTCTGAACAAGGAATTTTAACCCCTGTAGGCCTCACTTTTCTCATCTGTAAAATGAGAGGATTAGACTTGAATATCTGGATGGGTCATTCTGTGTCTGAATCTATTCCTGTGATCCTTTGAACCTGTGCCAAATCAGGCACTCAGAGTAGGTTCTCCCAGTGAGCTGGAGGAGGGGCAAATGCCAATCTAACCATCAAGGCTTGCTCAAAATGCTCCAGCTTTATAAAAAGCTGCCTAAAGCTCACTGGGATGTTGAGGATAAGATTGTAGTTAATTACACACAGCTGCTAGAGATCAGCGTGTGACTTGCAGACACCTATTTCAGCACCTGAACAGCAGTTTATGGATTCGGACCATGGACAGCACCTACTCACCATTAACTGGTGTACACACACGCACACGAGCACACACGCACACACACACCCTTTATGTCTATGAACTAGAGTAGTAAGTGCCTCAGTTTTTAAGTCACCTCCCTTGACCTTCTTAGCCTTATTGGACTGCTTGGAATTCATTTGCCTTGACCTCAAGCCTCTGTGTATTCACATATGTTCTTCCCAATGCTTTAAACAAGGGGCAGTTAGGGGGCACAGTGAATAAAACTCTGGGCCTAGGTTCAGGAAGATCTGAATTCAAATCCAGCCTTAAAAACTTATTATCTGTGTGACCCTGGGCAAGTCACAGTACCTGTTTGCCTCAATTTCCTCATCTGTAAAATGATGTGGGGAAGGATATGGCAAATCACTCTAATATCTTTGCCAAGAAAATCCCAAACAACTGATACAACTGAACAACAATGACAATGGTTAGAACAGATTTTCCTCCCTTCCACCTTTCCTTCATCATCTTAGTCTATTAAAAATCCTCTTTTGGTTGGGCCCAGCTTGGTATCCATCTTCTCCATGAAGTTTTGCTTGATCCCTCAGCTAAAGGAACCCTCTCCCCCATCCTACTCCAGTATTTTATCATTTATTCCTCTCTGACCTCTCTTAGGCACATGCTACATTATACCTCGTGTTCAAATTAACAAGTGTTTGTCAAACATTTGCTATGTGACCAGCACTGTCCTAAGCACTGGAGTTACAAATAAAAGCAAAAAGGCAAGTAAGCCCTGTTCTTGAGGAGGTTACATTCCATTGAAGGAAGACTACACAAAAGCAAGCTGAAAAGTGTGTGTGTGGAGGTGAGTAACCTGCATAAGGGCATGGCAGAAGAAGTGCAGAGACATAGAAAAGAAGGAAGAAGTAAACATAACAGGCTTAAAGTCCTTCCTATATTGGAGATTAAAGGAGGAAACTACCAGTGAGAGAAAGGGGCCTCAGGGGCAGAGGGATGAGAAGGCTGATAGGGCATGGTGGAAGAAGTCTGGAGAGTCCAGAGTGAGATCCAGAGAGAAACAAAGGATTGAACAGAGCTGGCCTAGGGGAACTTCCTTAAAATGAAAGATTCATTTGTTATAGTAGTTTGCACATATTCCTCACCCACCTATTAGGCTATTAAAATAAATGACTGAAAAATAATTCACTAAGTACTGTATTCCAGGCAAACAAGGGAAGGGGAGGGAGAGAGAGAAAATGAATCAATCTATTTCCTGAAAGGGAAGACAAGACCTATAGGGGTGGTGGCCAGGGAAAAGAGTTTGGTCTGGCGACTCACAGGGATGATAATTTGATCTATAGGGCAGTCAATTGACATGCGCTTTCCAGAAGCAACAGTATTATTGGTTTGATTATTATTCCAAGAACAAGAGGTAGAAAGCAGTGACAAAGGGATGGAGGAGATGGGTGAAAGTAACTTACACCTGCACTGGCAGACAGATACCAAGACAGCCTGGGTAGATAGATGGCTGCACGGATGTGGGAGCAAAGCATGGTTTGGGGACCGGGGCCAGATAGATACAGTGGGCTGGATGTGTTAGTTTGCACTCAGTCACCAGTGTCTGTGGGAGCCTTTTCCCTTGATGTAGATAGCAGCCCTTCTCTATGCCTTAGCATCTAGCCTTCATGGGTTGCTGTGGTCAAAAGAGCTATTCTCTGGAGTTCAACTAAGACAACAGACACACAATCCATCAAAGGCCCTCTACTCAAAGCTTTTCCACCTTGATAGCACCTGCCAGAGCTTGTGTTCCACAGAAGGGGCTTCCAAGAATCCAGGATCATTTCCCTCACACTATGAAGGATAAGAGAATTTTATTGGAATAATCAATAATAATAATCATAATAATATCATGTATGTAATAGCACTTTAAAATTTATAAATTCAGAACTGGAAGGAACCTTCCATTTGGACTATCTAATACAACTATCTAATATTTAATATCTAATAACATCTAAATATCTAATATCTAAGACTTTCTAATACAACACCCTAATTTCACAAATGAAGAAACTAAGGCCCACAAAGATTAAGTGACTTGTCCAAGGTCACAGAGGTAGTAAATGCCAGAATCAAGATTAGAACTCAGGTCTCTAGTCTTTAGAATCAGTATTCTTTCCCTTATATCATGTTTACAAAGCATTGCACTACACACAGACCTGTCTAAGCTCTTGAGGCTGGGGGGCTACACTTTTACATGGTTGTGTTCCCAGGGCTTTGTGCATAGTAGGCAGATTATCAATGTTTGTGGATTTAAATTGTACCAAGAATATACTTTCCTTTCACTGCGTTGGAGACACCCTGGATTTCTAATTAATATCTGAAAACCTGAGAAGGCTGGGCTACAGAAATTCCCATGGCGACAAATTCATATTTTCAGGCTTTGGATGTTCTTGAATTAATTTAAATAATCAGTTTTGCTTCATTATTCATTAGCATTACTTTTTGCTTCTTCCTCAGGTGGAGTTTTCCCCCTTCTACTTGTGATCATTGTGTAATATCTAGTGTTAAGGACTACCTTACAAGTCGGCTGTTCAAATGGAATGATGGTAGGGGTTTCTAGTAGTGATTTCCTCATACCCTAGCCCTCACCTCCACCATCCAAACAGATGTCCTTTGATAGTCTAATCTAAAATCAAACCATTAGAAATTTGTTCCTTTAGTTTTTTTAGGTCTTTGATCAGTAAAGCCCCTTTCAGCTTTGAATGGCTTCTTCTAATGTTCCTTTAATTCAATTGAGCAGACATGTTTCAAATGCCTACTAAGTGAAAATCTCTGGGGATACAAAGACAAAAGCAATAACAAAATCACTGGGGGATATGATATAATATGTAAACAGTTCAATCAAATAATATCTTTTATGCAGAATTATTTGAAGAAATATTAATAAGTATTTGGAGGGGGGTGTCAGCCAAGGCTTCTTTTAAGCAGTGGCACCTGGGAAGATTTTGAGGTAAGAATGTAAAAGGGAATACAGGTGGGAGATAGGACTTTCCATGTGGGAAACAGCCAGCAAGTGTGATTGTCTGGGATGTAGAAAGGGGGAGGGATAGAAAAAGAATCCTGGAAAGGTGGGCTGGAGAGAGACTGTAAAGGGCTTTCAACTCAGAACTGGAGAGTTTGCATTTCTTCCTGCTAGTGCTAACATTTCATGTTTTGTTCTAAGATTTTGTTCTAAGATTCCACTGTTCAATGCTTTGTATTCTAAGGTCCCTTCTACCTCTGCCATGCTTATATTTCAAAGATAAATCTAGAGCTTAAAGGATTTTCAGTGGTCTAGTTTCCAACCCCCTTTCCAATGCCCATTTTATAGCTGAGGAAACTGAGACCCAGGAAAGTTAAGTGACTTGTCCAAGGATTTGAACCTGGATCTCCTGACTCCTTTCCACTGTACTAGGTTTCCATATTACTATTCTATGATTTAATACTTAGAATTATAGTATAGCTTAACATATTTAAGCCAATTAACGAACTTCCATGAGGTTGGTTTTTTTTTTTTTTTTTTGGTAATGTTTTCTGCCTGGATATGACATCAGTGGAAATTAGCTAGGGTTGAGTGAACAAGTAGCTCCTTATGCTGTCTGTAAGAGAGCTCCTCAGCACAGGACTTAAATAAATGATTATGCAACTGAATCTGCCACATGTGAATAATAACCTTTTCTGTATCTGCCAACCTAACATAGATCTAGAACTGGAAGGTTTCTCTGAGGTCACCTTGTCAAGCCCTCTCATTTTACAGATGAGGAAACTGAGATCCAGGAAAGTTAAGTGGCTTACCCAAGGTCACACAGATAGTAAGCATCAGGGGTGAAAAGAATTATGCCAAGTGTTTGCTGAGAAGCTAATCATTTCCACTCAAAGTTTGCAAAGTACCTTCATCATAACCCTGTAAGGAAGTATGAGGGTTTTTACTTCAGTTTACAGATGAGAAAACTGAGGACCAGGGAGATTACTTGGCTATGTCCTCACAAATCCTTTGACCAATATTCTGACTGTAACAACAACAACAATTCACCTTGATATAGTACTGTAAGGTTTACAAATGACTTTCTCCACAACAACCCAGTGATGTAGGAGTGCAAGATTGAATTATTATTTTCAGAAAAGAAGGAGGAGAAGGAGAAGGAAGAGAAGGAGAAGAAAACAACAATAAGCTCTGGAAAGACTTACACAAGGACACACGGGAAGTGAGGCTCCACACTGGTGGTTAAACCCAAAGGTCCTCATTTCCAGATCTACTAGGCTAGATACTGGTGTCTGGTCCAAAGGAAGGACTGAACAGGACTCCAAATGTGCCATTGGGGAGTTACCATCTTAATGGAAGGGATTGCTGATTGGTTGGTCATGATTTTGAGCTTTGGCCCTTGGTCTCTCCCCACCTCCATTTTCCAGGGGAGAGTATCCTTTCTTTATGGAGGGTCCATGTTAAGGAGGTGCTTTTCATTATATAATAACATGTCATTTTCCACATGTCACCTCCTTTCAGCTTTACAGAAACCTATACAGACATATGTGCAAGTTTGATTATTCTTACTTCATTTCTGTATGTTCCCAGGGAAACTTCAGAAGAGACACTTTTGCAATATCAATAACTGAGCTTTACACTTTAGAGAAAGAAATAAAACCTGGAGCCTGTTAGTTTAACATGTTTGAAGTGGAAAAAAACCTCATGGGAGAGGTAGTGCCAGGGGTGCCATCACTCATTTACCTTGCCAGCTCCATGCAGGGATAGAGTTTGCCTGATGTGGTAGAAAAATGTATTTTACTTTTTCTTTGTGTCCCCAGTGCTTAGCATAGTAAGTGCTCAATAAATACTTATTTAATGATTGATAATGATAAATTGATTCAAGAAGCCTGGGTTCTAGTGACAATTATACTACTAACTCATTTAGATGACTTTGGGCCACCACCAGTCCTTCACTTCTCTGGCCTTCAATCTCCTTGTCTATAAAATGAAGACATTGGACTATATTGTCTCTAAATTTCCTTTGAACTCTGATGTTCTAGCTTCTATGTTCTAAGGCCTCTCACAGTCATGACATTCTGTATTCTGAAGTTCCTTGTGATTCTAACATTCTCTGTTCTGAAAACCCTTCCAGATCTACGTCCAAAGATCTCTCCCAGCTGTGATAGTTTGTATTCTAAGAGCTCTAGAGTTATGTTCTAAGATCTCTCTTAGTTGTCATAGTTTGTGTACTAAGTTTCCTTCCAGATCTAACAGTCTAGGAAGGGTATTGACAAGCTTCCCAGAGGAGAGCAAGCAGAATTATAAACAGACTTGAAATCATGCCATAGGAGGTTTGGTTGAAAGAACTTTTGATGTTAGAAAACAAGTCTTTCAGAGCTGTCATAGAGGGGATTTCTGTCAGGTACAGATTGGACTGGATGCCCTCTGAGGTCCCTTCCAATTCTGAGATTCCAACCCTGCCACCCTATGGTATGTGTTCTAAGACCTTCTTTCCTCTCTAATATCAAAATACCTAGTAAAACAGAGAATGTTAGAGCTTCAAAGGGCCTTAGAACACAGATCCAAGGTTCCATGACAATCAAGTGGCATGGTACTCATTAAATATGACAAAACATTCAAACTTATGTTAAATTTTAACACAACCAACATTTACTAAGCATGTATCTTTAATACAGGTTTGTTGATTGGTTATAGAACATTACATTTGGTGTTTATAGGAGGTGCAAAATTTGAATAATAGCCTTCAGACTGGGTCTACATATCAAAGGTGATCAGAGGAAACCTTGAGTTGCAGTCTCTTCTGACTCCATGTCCAGTTCTTTGCATTGCCTATTCACATGTGCATAATAGAGTTCACTGAGGGCAGCTCTTCACTGAAGCATGGTGGAGTGGACCCCCCTAATGGCCCTTTTTACATATGAACTAGCACATTTCATGATGAAAAAGCACATCGGACTTGTAGTCAGAGGGCCTGGGTTCAAGTCACAATTTTCTTTTTTAATGGCTGCTTGATCGTGTAGAAACTCCTTTCTGGGTCTCAGAATATGTAAAATGAGAAATCTGAATTAGATAATCTCTAGGTCCCTTCAACTAGGTGTATAGTGGATAGAGGGCCAGGCCCAGAGTCAGGAAGATTGATCTTTGTGAGTTAAAATATGACCTCAGACATACTTATTAGCTGTATGATCCTGGATAAGTCACTGAACCCTATTTGCCTCAGTTTCCTCATCTGTAAAATGAGCTGGAGAAGGAAAGGGCAAACCACTCTAGTATCTTTCCAAGAAAAGCCAGAATGGGGTCACAAAGAGTCAGACATGACTGAATTACTCGACAACAGAAGTCCCTTCCAGATCTAACATTAGGTGGGCCCAACAAAATGCATATGTGATTTCAGTAGCCAATAGATTTCTTAGCAACCCCATTTCTCTCCAGTAACCAAAGCTGTGATGACCTTGTGGGTGAGATGAACCAGTAGTTAGTCCTTTTCATTTCATTACTCGACAGTAAATTCCCTGAGGACAAGGGTTGTGCTGTTTTTGTTTTTATATTCTCAGCACCACACACAATATCGTATCCATAGTAGGTACCTAATAAATATTTGCTTTTTTTTTTTTTTTGCTTTTTGGAGGGCAGTTGGGGTTAAGTGACTTACCCAATGTCACATGGCTAGTTTTTGTGTTAATTGTATGAGTCCAGATTTCAACTCAGGTCCTCCTGACTCCAGGGCCAGTGCTCTACTCACTGTGCCACCTAGCTGCCCCATAAATATCCTGTACTATTGCATGCAACAAGAGTTGTCGAACTATTTTCTTTCACTTACCTCTGGTTCTTAAGGTTTTTCTAGGAGGCTCAAAAACATGAGGGAACCTACTTCTGGGGGAGAATCTTCTTACAAAGTAATTCACTGTTCTTGGAAGGCATTCCATATATTTGAAAGCACTTGGTGCTTTGAAAATTCCTGCCTTCCCACCTATAATTCCTTCCTCTGCCCTTATTCAGCTGCTTATTGAAATCCTAACCAAGGCACAGTTGCATGCCACTCAAACCTATTAGGAAGGCAGGAAGACCCATCACCCCTGAAAGAGCCATCACTTGTTCTGTCTTGCTTTCTCTGTTTTTTTCCCCTTACCCCACTCAAGCCACCCAGAACACAGTCAGGCTACTTGAGTGCTCATATGACTTATATTAGATAGGGGTCATCAAGTCTGTTCCATTCAGTGATAGAGGATCACTAGGCCTTATCATCTGCCTTGCTTTTCTAACCTCCAGATGCCTGGTGCTACTTTCCATTCCATTTTGCACCAGGAAGGAGAGAAGTCCTAAGCAGAACAATTCCCAAAGGGCAATCAAACTGTGCATACCCTTTGACTCAGCAATACCACTACTAGGTCTATACCACAAAAAGATCATAAAAAAAGGTAAAGGACCCACATGTACAAAAATATTTATAGCAGCTATTTTTGTTGTTGCCAAGAATCGGAAACTGAGGTACTGGCCATCAATTGGGGAATGGCAGAACAAGTTGTGGTATATGAATGTAGTGGAATACTATTGTGCTATGAGAAATTATGAACAGGTGGATTTCAGAAAAATCTGGAAAGACTTATATGAACTGAAGCTGAGTGAAATTAGCAGAACCAGAAGAACATTTTACACAGTAAGAGCAACATTGTGTGATGAACAAGACTTAGCTTTTCTCAACAATACAATGATCCAAGATGATTCCAAAATACTCACGATGGAAAAAGCTGTCTACGTCCAGAGAAAGAACTGATGGAGTCTGAATGAAGATGGAATCATATTATTTTCACTTTCTTTATTTTTTGTAGTTCTTTTTCTTTTTGTTTCTTCCACAACATGATGAATGTGGAAATATGTTTTACATGATTGCACATATATAACCTATATAAAATTGCTTAGTGTCTTAGAGAGATGGAAGGGGGAGGAGAAAAGGAAAAAATTTAGAACTCAAAATTTTATAAAAATGAATGTTAAAAATTGTCTTTACATGAAGTTGGAAAAAATAAAATACTATTTTAAAAACAAACGAGAAGTTCTAGTCAGAAAGCAAAAGTACATAGCAGCTCTGTCCAAGGAGAAAGAGAAAGATTTTTTTTTTTTAATAAGACCCTTCAGAGTGTTCCTACTTCTGTTCTGGGGAAGTCATATGCTCCTAGGCTGGCTCCTTGCTGGGATCTAGGCCTATTCAGTTCAGTACTCTTGAGTTTTAGCAGCAAATTGTGTTTTCTTTGCTCCATATCCTGAGGGCCAGTTCCAAAGGACAGTCTTTCCCTTTTGTCAGTTTTGAATCAATCCTGCCTCTTAACAACAGAAATCCACCTTCTTAAACTAGTCCATGATTCATATTGCAGCCCAAGTTGTTCTGGCTGGAATTAAATGGAGGAGGGGTAAATCATTATACCCCATTTCCAATAGCTAGGAGGTAACCTAAGTCAGTGGTAATCATGATATTGCCAAAGATGATTAAACTGGCGAGGTCTTAATGGGAAAAATCAGTAAAGTGTGGGATCTTGAAGACAAGTACCAAATAGAATGTAATAAGAACATCAAATATGGTGAAAGTGCTATTTTCAGTTGCATGATGGAAAAGCCATTACCATAGATTTGATGGCCAAAGGCATGGGACTGAATGACATGCCAAAGGAGAAAGAAGGCCAAAAAATACTCTCAATAAGTAGACACAAGGAAGGAGATCAGTATGGTTGGCATTAAAGAACAGAAGCCCTAGAGAAAGTCATATGAGCATACAGCAGGAACTCATTGCTAATGGGTCACCCACAGGCCCCTTTCGTAGGCTAGGTAGCTGGGTGGCACTAGGTCCCAGAATATGCCCTGCAGACCATCCAATCCTGCAACTGGTCAGGCCAGGACAGGCTGGGCAGAGAGGCTGTACCTAGGATGGAGACAGGAGCCTCAAACCTAAGAGTGCTTATTAAAGTTGTTTATTTTGCCTTTCTCCCCACCACCGGAGTAGGAGTTCTACATCTCAAAGACACACAGTAGGTAATAAAAACCCTGATAACTGGTACTGCCGCAGGAAATCGATTCTGCTCCCTGCCAAATTTCTCTCCAGTGGCTTCAGCTTTCCCAGGTTTCTGCTTGTACCACATTGGCCCATAGCCTTTTCTAAAGACAGAGAGAAAAAAACAAAGGCAATAATACTAAAGAGCATTTTAGGAGGAAAAAAGTCTATAATCAGTTGATTGTTGACATGTATATGACAGTTTTCCACGAAACTAAATCTCTTCTTTGTTTTTCATTTGGTTTGGTTTTTCCTTTAGCCCTGGATTGTGGTCAGAAGAATTGGGATCAAATTCAGTTTCTGTTATTAATGAGATATACAGCCTTGGGCAGCCAGGTGGTGAAGTGGTTAGAGTGTTGAACCTAGAGTCAAGAAGACTTATCTTCCTGAGTTCAAGCCTGGTCTCAGACACATACTAGCCAGGTGATCCTGGACAAATCCCTTAATCCTGTTTCTTCATCTTTAAGATGAGCTAGAGAAGGAAATGGCAAACCACTCCAGCGTCTTTACCAAGAAAACCCCAAATGGGGTCATGAAGAGTCAGACAAGACTGAATTGAATGAGCAAAAGAAAAAATGACCTTGGGCAAATGTATACCTCTCCTCACACCTCAGATTTCTTACCTGTATTTTCCTAACTACTTAAGAGATCCGTGGTTTTCCCAATGTGGAGGATCCTTCCACTGACATGATCAAATATATCCATATCTTAGTAGATAGTTCTCTATGTCTTAGTAAAGTTGTTGTGGCAATAAGGATTATTATTATTTACACACACACACACACACACACACACACACACAAGCACACTCACACACCCCTCTGCTGTTGAGTTTCTTGTCCAGATTAGCCATCAGACAGCACACCTGGGCTATCCCAAGGCTCAAGTGCTAAGCCTTGCCGGTTTGCTTGCCATTGTTATTCAGTCATTTTAGTCGTGTCACTGTGATCGATTTTGGAACTTTCTTGTCAAAGATACTGGATTGTTTTGACATTTCCCTCTCCAACTCGTTTTATAGATGAGGAAACTGAGTAGAATAGGATTAAGTGACTTGTCCAAGGTCACATAGCACATAAGTGTCTGAGTCTAGATTTGAACTCAGTTCTTCCTGACTCCAGGTCCAGTGCTATATCCACTGTGCCACTGAGACCTACCTCTGCAGGCCACTGGAGCATCAAAGTAAGACTTTAGTGAAGCCTTCATCTATAAAATGGGGAACACCCTATTTACATTATATACCTTCCAGGGTTGGACTGTGCCCTATGTGAAGTGCTTTATCAACTCTAAGTCATAATACATGTGTGAGCAATGGTTATAATTATTAGTAGTATCAGTTTTGGATAGAAAGATATCTAATAGAGGGAAGACATCTAGATATTAACCTCTTTGTCTGTGTCATGGACCCACCTGGCCATCTAGTTAAGCCTCTGGACCCTTTCTCTAAGTAATATTTTTGAAAGCATAAAATAAAATACAAAAGATTAAAAGGGGAACTAATTATATTGAAACATAGTTATTAAAATACTTATAAGATAGCAAGTTCACTGAGGGAGGTAGCCTAGATAATCTAATGCAAGTCCCCTTCACCTCTTGCTTTCCATTTTCAATTAGCAAAGGACAAGAAAGGGCAAGTGATGGCCCCAAGGTCACACAGCTTATGAGCAGAAGATGGGGCAGAGACTGGGGTCCTCTGACCTTCAGCCCAACAGCTGCTTTTCTAGCATGCCAAGTAATTTGAGAACAATGGCATCAGCGGAGCTGAAACAATGCTGCTCTGAATCAAGCGGAGGAGGGCTTCTGAATTAGGACTTGTGTTCACTCAGTTTTCCTTGCCAAGTTATTTACCTTTCTTATTATGCTTTGTTCAGGGCAGTGTCAGGACTATTCATTTCATTAATACCAGGAGCTGTCCATAAGTGAAAGGCCACCCATCCTGAAGCCTCCCAAAAGAAGCAGGTCCAGAGGGTATCCCTCCTTTAACTCAGACTATTCCCACAGAGAAGTATGGGGATGGGAATATAATGGGAAGTAATAGGACATAATAGAAGGCTTGCTGCCACTGGAATCAAAAGACCCAAATGCTCATCTCACCTTTGACTTTTACCAACTTGGTGGTCATTGATCCTACCCAGCCTCAGTTTCTCATCATAAGAAAGGGGCTAATGATAGCCAGGGTGCCTACCTCAGAGGGTTGTTATAGGATCAAATGAGATAAATACCATGCATTGCTATGCAAATGTCAACCATTACTTTCTTCATCTTTCCTTTAGGGCATGGTTCTCCAACACTCTTCATTAACTTGTCTAACATCATCTGGAGGAAGTTAAGGATCAATACATATACCATGTTTATAAGTTTTCTATTTTCCTAACCAAAAGAGTGTAATTCTTTCTGCAGATTTATTCTAGTGGAGAGATAACTGGACTGGGGAGTCAGGACACTTGGGTTATAGGACGGCTTTCACCGCTGACCAGGCAAGTTAGTTCCCTTTACTGAGTCTCGGTTTCCAGATCTGAATGGAATAAGAATATCTACCATCCCTACCTCACAGGGACATTGCGAAGAACCACAATGATGACTGTGATCATGCACTGAAAGTGATAGCCAAATTCCCAAGAGTTCCATTGTATTCTATACAGTGTAGTGCCTTGGATAGAAGGCTAGGCTGGGAGTTTAAATCCCAGCCCCATCAACTTCAGCATGCCACTTAAATTCTTTAAGCATCAGCTTTGTCTTTGAAAAAATGAGAGGACTGAACTAACTAACCTCTGAGGTCCCTCCCCATAGGTCATCTAAATGGCCATATGAATCTTGGCTCTTATATTTGCTGTGTGACTCTGGACCAGTCATTTATTTAACCACTGAGCATGGTATAGTGGAATGAGCTTGGGTTTGGGGCAAGAGACCTTTAATTCAAAGGACAACTCTGCTATATAGTACCTATATGACCTAGGCTACTTACTTTTCCTCTCTTGCTTTGTTTCCTTCTTGGTACAATGAACAGGGTAGACTAGATGACCCTTAAGGTTCCTTCTGGCTCTAAATCTCATAATCAGTTTGCTCATCCATGCAATGGGGTTAATAATGCAGGCACTACCTACCTCACCCAGAATTGTTTTGAGCAAAGTGCCTTTTTAAACACTGAAGCAAGGAACAACCTGTTACAGTGTCTTAATAATACCTTTCTGCTCCCCTCCCTTAACCAGCCACCATCAAAGGCAGGGGCGTCACTCTGATCTGCATCCTTCCTAGTCAATCCCACCTGCTCTTCACTTCTTCAAGCATCAGAGAAGGTACCCACTCAGCGCTCTCCACAGACCTACACAAAAGACAGCTGTTTCCGTAGCAACAGGACACTTCCACCACAGCATTTCTCCCTCACTGAACACCCCCCCCCCCCAACCAACCTGCTTCATTCCCTGAAAATTCCTCCCTTTCTCCCATAGTCAAAATTACCTGGGATTATCCAACAAAAGCAATGTCCTCTCATACCAAGCCAGTAGGAAAACAGGACTCAAGCTGAGAGCCACTTTGGAAAGACCCCTGGATTTAGGCAGGGGCTCCTGATTCTAATCCTGCATCTTTATCTAACACTGGCCTTGTCACTTCAACTCTCTAGATTTTGGTTTCTTCCTCTATAAGAGGAGGGGATTCATAGACTCTCAATACTGGAAGGACCTTAGAACATGGAATGTTAACATTGGAAAGGACATTAGAAATGACTCACCTAAGGTCACATAACAAGTATTTAGCAGAGCCAGAATTTGAGGTCAGATCTCTCCATTGTATACCCTGACCTCTAGGTGATCTGTAAACTCTGAGAGTACTACCACAGATCTAATGTAACCCTTCCTCTGGACTGGGAACAGCATATGTGACCAGGTATGGAGATGCAGCTCTTATTTCTTTTACTGGGAGGATGAACCTGATGAATTTCTGGAGCTGAGGAGTTCTGAGCTATGGTCAGGCTGAAGCTGGTCAGCTATCTGCAGCCAGCCCAGAAACAGGCTGGGAAGCCCTCAAGAGTGGAAAGTCACCAGGCTGCCTAAGGAAGGGTGAACTGGAAATGAAGCAGGTCAAAGCTTCCATGCTGATCAAGAGTGGAATTGTGCCCATGAATTGTACCAATGACCTCCCAGCCTGGATGAGGTAGGAAGACCCCAGTAATCATCATCGTCAACAACGACATCACCACCACCATCGTCATCTTCATGACCATCATCATCATCATCATCATCATCATCACCACTGTCATCATCATCACCTGCAGTATTTTAAGATTTACAGAGCACTTCTTCACAATATCCTCACTAGACGCCATTCCTACACCTCTCCTAAAACAGCTGTATCCCAAAGGCACTGACTTAAGAGTCAAATGACCCAAGTTCAAACCTTGCCTCTGTAACTTAATAACTGTGATTTTGGTTATTAATTCCTTTCTCTCTGACTCAGGCTACTTATCTGTAAATTAATGGTGTTGGAGTAGATGGTCTCTTCCAACTCTAAATCTATGTTCCCATTTTCCTAAAACCCTCATCCCACATCCAGACCTTATCTTCCTTGTCCCATGAAATATTTGATGCTATGGATCATCTTTTCTATCTTACTCCTCTCTCTTCTCTAAGCTCCCATGACATTATACTCTCATCTTTGTCCTGTTCTTTGACCACGTCTTTGTGTCATTTGCTTGTTCCTCTTGCTCATCCCACCCCTTAAATAAGGGTATTGTAGTTCCTCTTTCTCTTTCCTTTTGTTATTATCTTCTTTGAGAATTCCACGGATTTCTCCTAGTTTCAACTATCACATCTATACTGTTGACTCTTAAATCTACATATTTAGGCCCCCCAGACTCTCCCCATAGCTTTAATTTTCCAAACGTCTATGGGAATATCTCTCCAGCATCTCCAATGCAACGTGTTCCATAAGGAACTAATTCTTTTCCCAGCAACACCTGCTTCCCAACTTGAGTTCATGTTTATGCTTATTTTGCTACCATCTTAGTCACTCAGGTTTGAATTTTTTGGATTATCTTTCCACTCTGTCCTCTTCCTCAGCTCTCCAAATCCAATCAGTTGTGTGAGTTTGTTGGTTCTACTTTCATAACTCTCTTGTATTTAACCCATCTTCTCAATTCCTACTGTAAATATGTGTGTTCAGAGCTTCACCCTTTCTAGGCATCTACATGGCACCATGAACAGAGAGCTTGCCTCTGAGTTAGAAAATCCAAGTTTGAAAAATGCTGCAGACACTTATTAGATGTGTAACCTAGGGCAAGTATCTTAACCTCTTTCAGACTCAGTTTTCCCATTTGTAAAATATGGATAATGATGGCATCTACTTTTATAGAGTTGTGAGTGCCTAATCGAGTGAGTTAATATGCGTAAAATCATTTATAAACCTTAAATCACTATATAAATGTTAGCTGTTGTTGTTGCTATTGTTTTTATTGCCTTGACTATTATAACATGTTAAAGAGTCTTTCTGATTCCAGTATCTGCCATCTCCAGTTGTCTGATTGTAGTGGGCACGTGTCATTTTTCTAGTTCACCACTTAGATCATACCACAACCTTACTCAAAAATCTCTTCTGGCTGCCAATTATCTAATGAATTTAGATCAAACTTTTATTTATATTTAAGCCCCTCCACACATCTTAAGGCTATTTTTCTAATCTTATATTACTCCATTATACAATCTCTCAGTTCCAACCATATGGGACTATTCTCCATTTCTCCATTCTTATCCTGTTCTCTCTTGCCTCTTGACCTCTTTTCCTTCTGCCCTGCATGTCTGGAATGGATTTCTTCACCTGTCCCCCACCCCCTACCTCTATGAATATCTGTCGACATTGTGTCAAACTCCTTCAAGACACAACTTAGATGGAGTGTTTTCCAAGCAGCCTGCTATTCCCTTTCAGTCCTTCATCACCCAGGAGAAAATCATCTCTTCCTTCTAACATTCCTCAGTATACATTTCCTGGACAGCTCCTCCACACTTCCCTCACTCTCTCCTGTATTCCTGTGATTGTGGATGTGCATTCCCCTCATTCCATTGTAAGCTTCTTGGGATTGGGGTCTGTGTTTTATCTATATTTTTTATATTCCCAGTGCTTGAGTAGAAGGGGTTGTCCCTAATAGGTGCTTAATACAGGTTTGCTGAGTGATCAAATGTGAGTTGTTAGAACGGGCACAACGTAGCCAGTGGCCACAATTCAGTACCAAAGTGTGAGCTGTAATCATTACAACTCTCCTCATTGGAGACTGTGGGTGGAATTTCAAAAGCTGAGAATTATTCTTAAAAAGCATAATTTCAGTTTTGTTAAGCATCAAAAGATAATTTTAGGCAGGTGTTCGTGTATTGCATGCCCATTAGGAGCCTTGAGACCTGAGTTGGCATTTTTCATGGGAAGAGGAGTTTCTTCCATGGCTTCAGAAAAGGCTTGGAGCCTTACATGAATGATGCAATGGAAAGAGCTTTGGCTCTAGAGCCACCAAGACAGAGATCAGCTTCTAGCTCTTTGACTTGCTCGTAAGTAGTTTTACTCACTTACTTCTGCCAACCTCAGTTTTCTCATCTATAAAACGGGAGCAACAGCAGCTGCAGTATATATTGGACTTGCAGTCTGGAAGAACAAGGTTAGAATCATGCTTTTGTCACCAGTCATACGACCCTGGACAAGTATGAGCCTCACTTTATCCAGCTGTAAAATGAAGGTGACAAAAATTGTGCTATATGAGAAGCATTATGGCATAAACAAAAAAGAGCACTGTGCTGGGAGTTAGGAAGATCTGGGCTCCAATCGTTCTTTCGACACTTACTGGCAGTGTGACCTTGTGAGCCTCTCTGAGACTCAGTTTCTTTTTTGGGAAAATGAGGATTATAATCCTTGTTGAGAGGCAATGTAGTAGAGTGGGAAGAGCCCTGGGCTTGAAATCAGGATGGATTGGGTTTGAATTAAGCCTCCAACACTTCATAGTTGTCTGACCTTGGGCAAATCACTTCCCTCTTTGAGCCTTAATCTGCCCTTCTGTTGAACTACATAACATTAGGTGGATTGTTCTGAGATAGCACAGTGGTATTGTGAGACTACACTGAGATCACGTACATAAAGCACCATTTAAACCCTGATTATTACCATGACTTGTTTCCCACTGTGGTTGTGAGGGAAGCACTTTGTAAACCCCAAAGCCCCATAGAACGTGAGCTATCGTTACCATGGAAAGCCTGTCCCCATACTGCTAATGGGCTCTTCCTGTTGGTGCTGAGAAAATAGGAAAAACTTAGAAAGCTTGTCAGAAGTCAAGCTTTCCTTTAATAAAATAGCTCTGCCAGCAAAAATGGTGTGTGAGGTGATGCTACTGTTTACCCATCCGGGAGTGAAGAAATGCTTAGTCTTTCCATTTTCTTGTGTGTATATTTCAGGTCTCTGTGGAGAAGCTTTAAAAAAGTGATAAGAGGCTGAATCAGCCTCAGTGAAATGTCAAGGGGTTATGTCTCCTGCATGGATATGGGGGTCTGGGTAGTAAGCCTGGATTTAAAGAATCATGGATTCAGAGTTGGCAGGTTAAGACCTCACATAGACTGTTTCATCCAACAGTCCCTCTTTTTACCAATGGGGAAACTGAGACCCATGAAAATTAAGTGACTTGCCCAAGGCACTTCATTTTACAGATGAGGTTACTGAGGCACAGAGAGGTGAAGTTGCTGATAACAGGGATTATTATTGTTCTTTTTCAGTCATGTCTGACTCTTGTGACCCCATTTGGGGTTTTCTTGACGAAGATACTAGAGTGCTTTGCCATTACTTTCTCCAGTCCATTTTACAGATGAGGAAATGGAGGTAAACAGGATTCTGTGATTTATCCAGGGTCACATAGCTAGTAAGGGACTGAGGCCAGATTTGAACTCAGGAAAATGAGTCTCCCTGACTCCAAGTCTGGTACTCTATTCATTGCAGATGAGGTTACAGAGGCACAGAGAGAAGTGAAGGGATTTACCCAAATCAGAGTTGGAATGAGTTCAAATCCTACCTCAGACATTTAGTTGTGTGACCTGGGAAAGTCCCCTACCTTCTGTCAATCCTAGTTTCCTCATTAGTAAAATGGGTGCACCAGCTTCACAAGATAGTTGTGAGGATTAAATGAGTCAATATGGATAATGTGCCTTGCAAACCTCCAAGAACTACATAAATGTTCACTGTCATTTGAACCCAGGTCTTCTGACTTCAAATCCAGCAAAATTACAATTGCACCATGCAGGCTTCCTGAGAGTCACCTTTGACTGGTCCCCCTTCCTCATCACTCATAGCTAATCATTTGCCAAGTCCTTTCAATTCTACTCCAACATCACTCATTCATCTCTTCTTCTGTCACACCACATGAGTTTTAGCCCTTATCAACTCTTGGATTAATTGCCTTGGACTATTGTAATAACTTCTTCCCTGATCTCCCTACCTCCAGTCTTTCCCTTCTGCAATTCATCCTTCACACAGAAGTCAAAATCATCTTAATTAGGTACAGATCTGGCTATGTCACTCCCCTGCTCAAAAATTCTCTGTGGCTCACTATTACCTTTAGGAAAAAAGACAAATTCTTTAACCTAGTGCTCAAGTCCTTCCTTTCCCTGACCCCAGTATAACTCTAATCTGCTTTTTCAGGACTATT
This sequence comes from Gymnobelideus leadbeateri, assembly GCA_011680675.1. NCBI lineage: Eukaryota > Metazoa > Chordata > Mammalia > Diprotodontia > Petauridae > Gymnobelideus > Gymnobelideus leadbeateri. Next base: position 628,832 of record WOXC01003891.1, read on the forward strand.
TATGCTCCTTTAAGAATGGTAAAATCCAGCAAATTTAGACTACTAGTTTTTCTCCAAATGCAACCTAATTTGTTTCCTCCCTCCAAGGCATTCCAGTAGATCGTCCCTCATGTTTGGAATGCATACCCTCTTCATTTCATGTCAGAGTTCCTGTTTTCCTTTAAGGCCCAGCTAAACTGCCCCCTGTTGGGGCAGTTTAGCTGGGATACTTCCCTGAATTTTATTCTGGAGGCATAGAGAGTTATCAAAAGTTTTGTTGCTGTTATTGTTGTCTTGTTTTTGTTTGATTTGGGGGCAGTGACCTGTGACTTGAGAAAAATTATTTTGTTCACTGTGGGGAGAATAGATTGTTCAGAGGAGAGACTAAAAGCAGGAAGACCAATTAGAAGGTTATTAAAAATAGTCCATGTGTGAGATTATATGGGTGAGATAATGAAGATCTGAACTAATGTTGTGGTCATGTGAGCAGAGGGAATAATATTATAACAGTAAAGCACATTTATAGAGTACTTACCTTGGGCTTAGTGTTTTTACAATTATTATTTCATTTGATCCTCACAACAACACTCGGAGGTATGTGCTATTATTTTCCTCAATTTACAGTTGAGGAAACTGAGGCAAATAGAGGTTAAGTGATTTGACCAGGGTCACAAGCTATGAAGTGTCTGAGTCAGATTTGGCTTCTGGTCCTCCTGACTCTCTTATTCTATCTACTGCTCTACCTAGTTTATAAAAGTGAGAGATGTTTTCAAAGTACAGTCAATAAGACTTGATAATTGATTGGATATTGGGTGTGAGTGAAAGGGAAAGTGAAGAATGATCCTGAGGTCATTACCCTGGTTGACTAGAAGTATAGTGATTCTCTTAACAGAAATAGAGAAGTTTGGAGGAAGGACAGTATTTTTTGGTTTTGTTTTGTTGCATTAATAGTGTATAATCTTGAGTTTCTTTCCTTCTTTCCTCTCTTTATCTCTCTCTCTCTCTCTCTCTCTCTCTCTCTCTCTCTCTCTTCTCTCTCTTCTCTCTCTCTCCTCTCTCTCCCTCCCTCCCCCTCTTTCTTTCCCTCTCTCCTTTCCTTCCTAATATAGTTTGCATTTATATAGCATTTTAAGATTTGAAAAAGCATTGTACAAATGTCACTTCATTTGATCCTTAAAACAACCCTGAAAAATAAGCGCTGCATTATTCCCATTTTACAGAGTAGGAATCTGAGGCTGAGAGGTTTTAATTTGCCCAGGGTCACACAGCTAGTAAGTGTTAGAAACTGGATTTAAATTTATGTCTTCTTGACTCCAAGTCCACTGTTCTTATGTACTTCATCACCTAGCTGCTGCCTTATTTCTCATTTCTTCTTTCCTTCCTCCACCCTTTCCTTCCTTCCTTCCTTCCTTCCTTCCTTCCTTCCTTCCTTCCTTCCTTCCTTCCTTCCTTCCTTCTTTCCCACTATAACGTGTGTTTCTGGGCAAATAACATTACTTCTTTAGGAACCTCTGGTTTCCATCATAGAACTCGGGGAGATGATCATGTGATCTCTAAATTAGAGTAATTATTAAAATTATATAATCTGCCTACTCCTTGAGATCCTGGTGTTTAATGGCAACAGCTAGAAGACGCAGTTAGCAAATGTCTCAGCCCTTCCACTTCCCAAGCAATTGGGAGGCTCTGTACACACGCCACCAAGCATTTTGCAACAAGTCACTTGTCACTGCGGCCCTTGCTGCAGATAGAGTATTCTCACAGTAAGTGTCTCCCATTTAAGATTCATACTCAATGCACAATTTATGCTACTAAATTCTAATTGTAAACTATGTGAACTCATTGTGCTACAAGCTTTTTTGTCTCAGAGTAAAACTTCCTAGCTGCCAGTTCTTTGATGAAAAAAAAAAACAGCTGTTTACCTCAAGAAGAAATGCCCAGATCTCTTTCAAAGAAAGCTGCTTCTATGCCACCTTGGACATTGGGAAATACTAGAATCACGGGCCTGAAAGAACAGAGATACAGAATATCAGAGCTGGAAAGTAGTTTAGAATATTAAAGTTGGCAGGCATCTTAGAACATGAAATGCCAAAGCTGGGAGGAACCCTAGAATAAGAAACCTAAGAGCTAGGTGAGATCTTAGGACATGGAATTCAGAACTAGAAGAAAAATTAGAATATAAATTAGAGAATACTGGAGTTGTATCTGAGCTTAGACCATAGATATTAGATTACCAGAGTTGAAAGAGACCTTAGAATACAATATGTTGTAGCTGGAATGGAGCTTAGAACACAGAATGATAGCATTAGAAGCATCATATAACAATGCAATATTAAAACTAAGGTATCGGGGCAGCTAGGTTGCACAGTGAATAGAGCACTGGCCCTGGGGTCAGGAGGACATGAGTCCAAATCCGGCCTCAGACACTTAACACAAAAACTAGCTATGTGACCTTGGGCAAGTCACTTAACCCCAATTGCCTCCCAAAAAGTGGGAAAAAAAACAAAAAACTGATGTATCCTAGATCAAAAGGTTGGATTTGGAGATGAGTTTAGAACATTGTATGCATGAGCTGGAAGAGAGCTTAAAACATAGAACACAGGGATCCAGAGGGGCTTAGGATATAGACTTTTGTAGCTGGAACTGACTTTAGAATATAGAACATCAAAGTTGAAGAACCTAATAGATTATGTAGCACAATCTTCTCATTCATTTGACAGAACAGGAAATTGAGGTCTGGGCAGAAAGGGTGACTTACCCGTGATTTGAAATCTTGCAAGCAACAGAACGGAAACTAATTCAGTTCCAGATAATTCACATGTCAGTGTACTGTTCACCCAGCTTCTTAAGTTTTTTCCATTCCTGCCCCCTTCTCTGTTTAGGCAGCATTAGTTGGCATTGTGAGGCTTGAGGGCATGCATGGTACAAAGTGCACATGCTTTGTGTTCAGAGCCAAGGCTACAGTGAAGTTGCACCATGCAATGTGGGCAAGCACTGCCAGAAACACGTCAGATTCATTACCTATTTGATTTTTAATTGTTTTGGTCATGTGTTCAGAAACTTTTTACTGTCACAAATTTTTCATGACCCATATGGGCTCATGACCCACAGTTTAAGGCATTGTTATAGACTACATTGCCCCCCCACACTTCTATAAAGGACATATAGGGTTAGGTACCATCCAGCACACCAGGGCACAGCCAAAAATGGTATTTGGAAGTGGGTGGGGCATGATCTGCTTACTTTTAGACACGTTAAGGTTGAGGTGGCATTGTTATTATGTTCAATCTAAGATGCCTAAACATTCAAGATATAGACAGAGTAGTTGGAGTTTCCTAATATGTATAATCCCTTATAGCTCAAAATCTATGCTCCTTAGGACTACAGAGTCCTTCTGGCCTCTTCATTTCCCCTCATTAACCATATGCAATCATTTGGCAATTTCCATTCATCTAACTCCATAACATTTATCCAGTCTTTCCCTTCTTCTCCATTTCCATGGCCACCATCTTAGTTTAGGCCCTTCTCATGCACACCTGACCTTTTGTAATAGCTTCCTAGTTGGTTTCCTTACTTCCAGTCACAAATTCCTTCAGTCTTAACACAACTTCTGAAATAATCTTCCTAATACACAGGTCTGACTATATAATTCCCCTGATCAAAAGTGTACATGGCTCCCTATGGCCTCTAGGATAAAATAAACATTCCTTAAAGTTTCCCATTCAAGATTCTCTTCAATCTGGCTCCAACCTATCTTTCAGACCCTATCTTATAGTCTAGCCTTTCATGCACTCTGCATTCCAGTCAAATATGAGTATTCTCCATTCCTGCAACTTGTGCTGTCCTTTCCCACTGTAAAGCCTTTGTGCATATTGACACCAGTGCCTAGAATGGACTTCACATCATATGCTGAAATCTACTTCTTCCTCCAAGACCCAGCACAGGCACTACTTCCTCCATGAATAATAATAAAATAATAATGTTTTTCAGTTACATCTGACTTTGTGTCCATTTGTGATTTTCTTAGCAAAGATGCTGGAGTGGTTTGACATTTACTTTTCCAGTTTATTTACATATGAGGAAATTGAGGCAAACAGGGTTAAGAGACTTGCCCAGAGTCAGGTAGCTAGGAAGTACCTGAGGCTTGATTTGAACTCAGGTCATCCTTAAAATTATTTACCTTCCTCATCCCATCTCTCAAATTTCACTTTTCTTTCCTCTCTCATCTCAGTTAGGAATTACATTTCTGTGTTCATAGCTCCTAGAATCATAGAGCTTTCTTCAGGGGACCCTTCAAGTCTTGTTGGGTCTTGGATGGGGGTTCCATATATCCTATGTTCTAAGACCTAGTCAACTTTGCTGTCCTGTATTTTGTGTTCTCTGGTCCACTTCACCTCTGATATCTGTATTGGACAATTAATGCACATATAAGACGGCATAGCCAATTAATATTTTGGGGGGTATTTTTATTAGCCGGCGGCTGTCCCCAAAGGGGGAGGCAGCCCTGAGAAATCTGTCCAGCAAGCTTATATACAGTAAAAAGTACTTCCTGAAACAAACGGTGGTCAGCAAGGCAACTGTTGCTACATACGGATGTAAACTAAGGGGGGGGCTGCAAGCTAACGGGGCAGTTCTTTGTTTTAGTTACATCTTGGTTACAAGACAGGTGCAGGGTGAGGTTTCACAATGGTCATACCTTTACGCTAGGTTCTTGGGGCCCCCTGAGAGGTCTTGTGTGAGGCCTTGTGTAAGAGCTAGCACTATGGGAACCTAACTGCCACTTCAGATCTATTTTCTATATTCTGTCATCCATTTTTATCTCTGACAGCCTATGTTCTGTATGCTAAAGCTCTCTCAGATTTAATATTCTTGATTCTATGTCCATTTCTAGCTCTAATATTTAATGTCCCGTAATTTAAGGTCTATGTTCTAAGGCCCCTTCTAGCTCTTTAATACCATGTTCAATAATCCAATCTTCTAGCTCTAGCATTCTATGTTCTGTGTTCTGTCCCATCATCTAAAAACCTTTCCAGCTCTAACACTGTACATCCAGTCTATGGTCTAAAACTCTATCATATCATATCTAGGTTCTAAAGCCTCTCCTAATTTTAGTATTCTATGTTTTAAGAGCCCATCTATCACTAACCTTCTCTATTCTATAATCCTAAGGACCTTTCCAGTTCTAACATGTTCTAAGGTACCATCCAGCCCTGAGATTGTATTTTCTTTTTTTTGTTTTTGGGGGATTTTTTTTGGCTTTTTTTTTTTTTGGAGGGCTACTGGGGTTAAGTAACTTGCCCAAGGTCCCACGTCTAGGTTTTTGTTTGTGTGTGTGTTAAGTGTCTGAGGCCGGATCCGAACTCAGGTCCTTCTGACTCCAGGGCCGACGCTCTACTCACTGCGCCACCTAGCCGCCCCTTGAGATTGTATTTTCTATAATCTAATCTAAGGTTCCTGATAGTCTATATTCTGTGTTCTATAGTTTCTCACAACTATAGTATTTTGTGCTCTGAGGTCTATTTACCCTGACGCTCGTTAAATCTGTGAAATTAGAATATATATCTGGGGAGAAAAGGAAGAGAAAAAAGTGGTACTAAAAGGGGCAGGGGGCATCAGGATGTAGGGGGCCTGCGAAGAGGACAGCACTCCCTCTTGATTTGAGACTCTGGTCTTTGAGATTTAGAAAACCCACATTTTATCAGTCTGTCTGGCTTTCTTCTAATCTTATGTTAAAAGAGCAGCAAGGAAGCCACAGGGGAGAGCTCATCTCTCTTGCAAAGGAACACACTGAACACATTAAAGAGGAATTAGAAAGGGCCTGGGGTTTGCTTTCTGTTTGCTTAATGGACATTGGTTGCCTGTTAACCTAACCTCCATCAGCTATTGATGTGTTTCATAAAATATCCTTGGCCTCATGTACCTACACATAGCAGGAACCTTGTAACCAGGCTGCTTTAAAAAAGGCTCCTGCTGCCTTTGCTCTCAGTGTTTCCCTGACCAAACAAAGGGTACCAAAATGTTTATGATAGACTCAGAGACCCAATCTAAATGCAGCTAATTCTAAGGGCTGCAACCTGGTAAGATGGTCCATTAGGCATGGGCTTTGACAACAACCATGAAATCATAGCTTATGGGAATATTTGAATGTTAGGCCCAGCATAATAAAATGTTGGAAGTCCAGCGCTGGAAATTATGTCTTACCCAAGTCACCCAACACAACTTCTGCTTAAGGAATCACCCTTAAAATATTACCAACAGAAGCTCCTGCTTAAATACCTCCCTCCATTGAAGGGGATATCCCTTTCCACCAAGGTATTTCATTCCATTAATTCCTATTCAATTTAATACACATTTGTTAAGTGACTCTGGAGTATACTGCATAGGTACTTCAGACTATTTGATTATCTGAAAGCTTTTCTTTATGTTGAATTTTATGTGTACCTTCTGTGATTTTTTCTAAATTTTGGTCCTAGTTCTACTAACTAGAGCAACAGAAAAAAAAAGACCCCTTCCATGCAACAAGCCTTCAGATTTTTAAATTCTTTGGTAATCCCTCCTTCTCCCTCTTCTGCAGCTGTTGATTCAATCAATCATTATACGCTATCTTCAGTCCTCTTGCCACCGTGGTCATCCTCCTCTGTACTCACTTCAATTTGTTAATGTCTTTCCACAGTGTGGTGCTCAGAATTGAATCTAGGACATTGGATGTTTTCAGATCTCCTCAAGACTCAAGTTTTCTCCATTCTTTTTTCTTTTGTTCTCCTGTTCTCTTATTTTTCTTTCTTTGTTTAAAATCCATTTGTTATTTACCAGCATGGGTCCTTTCCCTACTAATATAGATCACAACTACCACCCCGCCCCATGCCTTAGCAGATACTTTCATGAGTTGCTGTAGACAGGGGGAGGGGAACATATCGATCATATGATTGGTGATGAACTTCTCTGTGGTTAGCTAGGCAAGTCCATACTTAGGACCATACACAGAGCTTTTCCATCTCAGAAGAACCTCCAAGATCTTACTCTCCATTGGCAGTCTTTAAAAGTCCAACATAGGTGGGCATAGAGAATAGGGTCAGATATGTTGGTATGTGTTGAGGGTATTTCCACTGGCCACTGATTGAAAAAGAAAGGGTCAACAGAAATGCTCCTCCAGACTGTGCTAGGTGATCAGAAGCAAGGTGGGTAGGATGCCAGGATATTAAATCAGGAAGACCTGAATTCACATCCTCACCCAAATACTATAACTATGTGATCCTTAGAAAGTCACTTAACCACCATGTTCAGCTTCCATTTCTTCATCTGCAAAATGGAGGCCAGAAGAGCTCCTACTTCACAGGCTTACTGTGAGGACCAAATGAGATAATGCCTGTGCTATGTGAGGACCAAATGAGATAATGCCTGTGCTATGTGTTCAAAATTTAAAGAACTATAGAAATGTTATAGAAGAGGCCGCTGCCTAGTCAACAACTCTGAAGCTGACCTCAAGGAGCTATAAAGAAGAATTTACCTCTGAGAGTCTATAATTCTATAAAGCTTCATCTTCATATAGCCATACCATCTAGTCAAAGCCTGGCTTCTCCATGTTTTGTCTTCTCTGTGTTTAGAATAATGAACAGCTGTACCATTAGCAGCAGTCTTATGGTAGCTATACCATCTAGAGAAAGACTGGCTTCTCAATTCCCTATCCTCTTCATGCCCAGAATAATCAGATTTATGCACAACTGGGAAGTCAGGATATTGGATCTATTTCTGCCTCCTCCACAGTTTTCAAAAATGACTGCAGGTCTCACCATCCCAAAGGTTATATGGAATTGGTCAAACAATGATTTCACCTACTCTGCTGAATAGTTATTGATCAATTTCTGATAACTTCTCTAGAAGTTTGAGGTCGCTGAGTCTATCTCTCTGGAGATAATTCTTGCCACTTGAATGATGATTTTTTGAAAAAATCATTATTAATGGATATGATGAGGTAACTCATCCTGAATGCTGTCATAATTGGAAATGAAATTTATGGTTAGATGCTTGCCAAGTGTTATCCAATGTCAGAGGATGCTTTGATTAAAAATCTGGGTCAGTCCCAATCTTCTTAAAAACCATTAGTTGGAATTTTCTTTAGCCATAAATTATAGAATCAAAAAGCAGTTACCTTAGAAGAGAACTTAGAACATAGAACTTAAAAAAAAAACATTGAAGGTTAGAGGTACAAAGAGCAATAAAACCTAGAATGTGTTGCTTAAAAGGAGAACTTAATAACATTGGGACATTGATCATGGAATATTAGAACAATAAAAGACCTTAGAAATGACCTCGACCAATCCGGAGAAGTAACTTTCCAAAGAGTATTGGTCTATTTAGAGACATGTCTTAATTCCTGTGTTTGCTCTTTTTACTTCTTCCTGTTGAATTATAAAGACTACTAGGCTGCAAATCAGGAGACCTGGTTTCTAGCACAGATCTGTCACTTTCTATCTATGTGAGCTTGAACAACTCACTTCCTTCTCTGCTTATCAGTTTGTTTTTTTACTTCTCAAATTAGCAAATTGGGCTAGAAGGTGTCTGGTATCTCCTCTAGTTCTAAATAACTCTATGTGGGAAATCAACATTTCTCCAGCCAAACAAGGGAACAATGCAAAACTATGTCTAATCAGAACCAGATTGTATGTTATATCAGAACCAGACAGTTATGTTAAAAGAGAAGACATATGAGGAAGGATAGAGTAGTCAGGGAAAACTTCCTGGACGCTAAGAGATGTTACCAAGAGATATGAGTAAACACTTTAAAAAAAGAAACACAAACCAAGAGTAAGTTTCAAATTTCTAATAATAAGATAAATATAAATTATTACAGAGATTTTTCTTATACCTAGAAAGTTGAGGACAGGGAATGAGAGTCACCAGTGTTGGAAAGGCTGTGGGAAGAAAGGTGCCCTAACACATAATTTGGGAAAGACAAATTAAACCAATCATTCTGAAAAACAAAATTAAACTATGTGGGGAAAGTAGCTAAATTGTTCATATTCTTTGACCCTGGGATTCTGCTGCTGGGAATATGCCCCAAGGAAGTCAAAGACAGAGGCAAAGGTCTTACATGCAATACAATATTCATAGCAGTGTTTTGTGTGATAGCTAAAAACTGGAAGGAAATTAAATAATTGGCCATTTGTGGTAAATGAATATAATAAAATATCACTACACTATAAAAAATGATGACTATAAGGAATTCAGAGAATTTGGGACAGACTTGTTTAAACTGATGCAGAGTGAAATAAATTGAACCGGGAGAACCATACACATGATCACAATAATATAAAGAAAATAACAGCAAAAGACATAAGAATTCAGATTAATAAAATGACTATGATTCCAAAGTATGAATGATGAAATGCATCTCACTTTTCTTGGTGAAGAGATGGTGGACTAATATGGATATAGAATAAACATGATCTAAGTGTTAGAGTCTCCTCACCCCTTAATTATGCTTTGTTTCAAGACAAGAAGGATGGTTATTGGAAGGTGAAAGCAATGTTTATAAAAACATCTGAAAACATCAATAAAACACTAAAAAAAGCTTCATGGAAAAGGTGGGAGGTGAACTGGGCCTCAAATTGCTTAAACCAGATATGTTGATTTGTTTGTTTCCAGTTTAAAGATAGAGGTGTTCACAGAATTGTAACAATGGAATCATCTAAAACTGACAAAGATATATTAAAAGAAAATCCCCAAAAGGGGTCATAAAGAGTCAGACATGACTGAAAATGACCAAACAATTACAACAACAAAGAGAACTTATAGGAATGTATTACATTCACAAGCAGTTATAATATAAAATAATGAATGAAGAAAAAAATCACTAAGCACTTACTATGTGTCAGAAATTGTGTCTAGCACTGGAGATTTGAATATAAGAGTGATTCAGTCCCCACCTTCAAGGGGTTTATATTGTAGAAGAGGCAACACATTTATAGGAAGAAATGGTGAGCTGATCCATAGGGTAGTAATTGATGTGCTCTTTTCAGAAAGAATGGTTGTATAAGTTGCATTGATTTGATTTATTGTGTTGAAAGAAAGAGGTGGAAGAATAAGGAAGAGAAAGATACAGGGCAGATAATAATATGATGGGCATGGTAATCCTCTTATGAATGAGACAAACCATGTACTATTCAAGGTCTAAAGAGACAAAGATTAGTTGAATCCTGGAAGTCTTGTGAGGAGTTGATAAGTGACTATGTCTTTGAATGATGGGTCATGTTTCAATGGCTAAAAGTTGAGAAGAGGAAGGTCATTCCAGGCTTATGAAATATAATGAGCATAGCAATGGGATATATTGTTAAAGTGCTTCAAAAATTTCAATGTTTAATGTTCATCACTTCTATTCAATAAACACTTATTGCGCAATTACTCTAAGGACCCATGGGCAGTGGGGCAACAGACACAAGGACTAATAAAACAACCCTTATAGAAACATTATGATGCTGGTAGGATGGATTATTGTTAGTGGTGGTGGTCCTTTGTCAGCCTCACTCTCTCCTCCAGTCACTGAAGTCCAGTGTCAAGACAAAAGTCAAGACAACTGGAGATGGCTTGGGATGCAGTGGATAGATATTATGTTCATTTTGTAGGTGATGAAACTGAGACCCAGAAAGTACATGTGACTTACCCAAGTACATAGAGCTAACTAGTGGTAGAGTTAGGGCTCCATCTGCTATACCAAATAACCTCTATGATCCTGAGATTCTTCTCACAGAAGATTCTTCTCACTTTCATCCTTCTCATCAGAAAACACCTTCAAGACACATAATAGTGCAATGGTGCAAGAAGAGACAGGAAAAATGGGGTTCAAGTCCTTCCCCAGACAAGTCATTTAGCCTCTCAGGCTATTTCCTCATCTATAAAATAAAGATAATAATAGTGCCTACATCACAGAGTTTTCGTAAGGATCACATGAGATCACGCATAAAAGATTTGCAAATTGTAAGTACATATCAATGTCAGTTATTAATATTATTACTATTGCTCCTTTCTCATCTATGAGAATTCATGCTTTTCACACATCACAAATTCTGCTATATAAATGACCTGTGCACAATGAAATGGTCTTGCTATAAATAAATTTGCTTGTGAAGTCCATTGAGATTGTTTCTATCATATCTCATCACTTCCATCCCAAAGTACCTACCTTCTGCCAAACTTGACCCGTCTTTGGCCTCTTCTCATGATCTCACTTTCTGGTTTCCTTGCCTTTACCCAGACAGTTCCCTGGGCCTAGAATGTTCTAACTTCACCCTTTCCCTTTTCTGACTATTGAAATTCTACCCTTCCTTTAGGATTCAGTGAATACAAAAACAAAAACAAAACATTTACTAAGCACTTCATGTATTCTTGGCATTGTGTTAGCCACAGAGACAAAATAAAATAATCTGTAGTCTTGGGGAGGAAGGAAGTAGTAGGAATAAATACAAAATATACATAGAATGATTTCCAAGGGAAGGGCTTAGGTCTAATATGAACAATAGTTTTCCAGCAGTAGAGCAGGAGTTCTCAAGGGCACAAAGGAACACTAGGAGGAGTGAGATAGGGACCTCTCGGGGAACAGAGTTGACATGAATGGAACTATAAGGTAACCTCCTATAAAATCTTCCCTGCTCCCCCCACCATACACACACACACACACACACACACACACACACACACACACACACACACACACATACACACTAAACTAGAAGTGACCTCTCTATCCTGTGAACTCCAGTAGCACTTAGCTTCTGTCTCTGTAGACTTATCTCAATTAGCCTGAGACTGTAGGCAATTGAACACATGTCCCATCTCCCCTAGAAGACTGTGACTTCCCTAAGGGCCTGGTTTATTTCCATCATTGAGCACCTTGGCATATATCACCTGTGCAAGGGGGAGGGGAGGTCATTAATGGCATGTTGAAGGAGCAAATTGAGTACCTTCCTTTAACTGAAGCTGTCTTTACTGGAGTTTTCAAAATGCTGAAGAATTTTATGATGACTTTGGATTTGACCCTAGGATCCCTCTGTTGGAAACAGGAACTCTTAACTCACAAATAACCATTAGCAAATTGTGAGTCATAGAATTAAATAAGGAAGGGACCTCAGTGATCACAGAATCCAGTCCCAGGTCAAGCTACAAGTCTCTCTCCAACATCCTGGAGGAGAAAGCATCCAGCCTTTGTAGTCAGCTAAGCTTGTCTTCAGTGGCCCTTAAGCACTTCCTTTCTCAGTCTTTCTTACTCTCCTTCCTCCTCCTCTCCCTCACATGGAATGCTCTCTCCTCACTCTCCCTTCCAAAGCTTCTTTCTTTCAATATTCGGGACAGGGTTGCAGTTCTGTCTCCCAAAAGCTCATTCTTAGTTTGAGCTGTCCCTTGAGTCTGGGGGAGTGAAAACTTCTCAGGCAGTTTTGGATTGTTAACTTCCCTCTCCCCCCATCCCCCTTCTCTTCTGCTGTCAATCAGCAGCAAGCCCTTTCAGGAGTCTTTTGACCTCCATCCTTGTTGGCCACACCCTTATCCCCATTAGCTCTCTTTAGGGTTTTTCCACCTCCAACCTTGCTGGCAACTTCAGTCCCTCCCTTCTGCATTTGGCGTTTGCCAAATAAGGATAGGTACGTTTGAATTGGCCATTACCCATTTCCTTGTTATTTGCCCTTGGGGAAGATTTTCATGCCTAGGCTTGAACCCACCTCTCAGCCAATGGGAGAAGGGATAGCCGATGGGGGGTGGGGGAGGGGCTTGACAGCATTAGGGTATAAATTCTTGTTCTGCTTTTTGTAACATGCCTTTCCTCATGATCAGTCATAGGGAAGACTGCCTTTCTCCCAGCGAAGAGAATAAATTCCTGTTCTTATCCTAGGAGATCCCCATGTTCTTGATTAAATTTTGGATGAGCTTTTTCATCCCCAACACTTGGGAAGGAAAGATCCTGTCTCCTGGGAAAGATATTCTAGGTCCCCTGATCTCCCTATTATTCTCTTCATCTAGACCTTACCCCTTACCCTCCTCCTAGGGCTTACATTCTCAGTCTGTGCTCTCTCTGGCGTATCTTCCCCTGGGTAAAACAAAAAATCATTAATGAGATGGCTGGGACTGTACTGGGGGAAGGAACTCGTCATCCTTTTTCCACCCTCCTTCCCAATCACTCCTGGAGGCTGCTTACTGCTAATTCTATTGGCTCAAAGGACAAAGGAAGAATTCAAGTAAGGCCAGTTTATAACTTGGCCTTTGTTTTTAAGTTATCTGAGGAGATTTTTTTTTCCTGTTCTCAGAAAGAGACATTCTCTGCCCCAGGACTGGCATAAAAGGTCCCTGCTGCATGATTAGTCAGCCTTTGGAAGAACATAATTGAAACTTAGCTCTTGAAATATCTTTAAAAAATCAATTTTACAAGTGATTTACACATTACCTAACTTCAGGAACTATCCCTACATAATGAAAGATCAACATGTGATGCAATGGCCAGAGTAGGAGTCTTGAGGTTAGAGTCCTGGGGCTTCCATTAACTTTCTAGGTGGCCTTGGGCAATTTATTTTCTCTCTGTAGGCCTCAGTTTCCTGCCCTATTCAATGAGTGAGTTGGGATCAATGATGATTTCTATAATTCCTTCCAGCTCTAACATTGTATGATGCCAAAGTAAACCAACAAAAAAATCCATCATACATGGATTTATATATGCATTTAAATATGCATGTAATAGAATTAGATTCAGACTATATACTACAGTGAAACCAATTCATTGACATGCAATGTGATTTAGTAGAAAGAATACTAATGCTGTACTCAGACACCCTGGATCCAAATCCCAGATCTATCATGTCTATCACATATCACCTTGGCTAGCCACTTAAATGCTTGTGCCTCAGGTTCCTCATGTGTAAACTAAAATGACTAGACTAGATGATCTTGGAGATCCCACTTTACTTTAAAGTCTATCACCCTCAAGAAAGGGACCCATGTGTACAAAAATATTCATAGCAGCTCTTTTTGTGGTGGCAAAGAATTGGAAATCAAAGGGCTGCCCTTCAATAGGGGAATGGCTGAACAAGTTGTGGTATATGAATATAATGGAATACTACTGTGCTATAAGAAATGAGGAGGAAGGTTTCAGAAAAACCTAAGACTTATACAGAGTGATACAAAGTGAAGAGAGCAGAACCAGGGATACATACATAATAACAGCAATATTGTAGCAATGATCAACCAAGAAAGACTCGTCTATTCTGATCAAGACATATTCTAGACAATTTCAAAAGGTTCATGATGAAAAAAATGCTATCCAACTCTGGGGAGAGAACTAATAAACAGTGCAAATTGGAGTATCATTTTTCTCCTTTTCTTTATTTTTCTTGCTTTTTTGTGATGTGGCTAGCATGGAAATATGTTTTCCATGATTCCATGTGTATAAGTGATATTGCTTGCCTTCTTAGTGGGTAAGTGGGAGGAGATTGGAGAAAGAAAGAGAATTGGATACTCAAAATTAAAAAGAAATATGTGAGAATAAATAAAAATAAAATTTAAAAATAAATAATAATTAAAAATAAAACAAAAACATTTCAGTAGGGAAAACTATTTGTCTGTCACCTTGTGCTTTAGTTGGAGCTTTTCCTTAATGGGTCCCCCGCCTTCCTATCTACATGCCTTCTCTGACATCATTCACCTTGCCTGGAAAGCTTTCCCTTCTGCCTATTGAAGTTTAATTCCTGTCTCTTCCAGAAAGCATTTTTTCAATTCCAACCTTTCTTCCCTTCCTTCCCCATCTCCAGGATTTGGCCTTCTACCAGGGATCTCACAGGAGAGGGCTTAATCATGTGCTGTCTTGTTTTGTGCCTCTGCCTCATGGGTGTAAGCCTGAACTTCCTGATCAGACTGTGATCCCTTTGAGGGCAAGGCACAATGTGGAATCATAGAGTTAGAGTTAGCAGGGCCCTTAAAGGTCACCCAGTAGAGTCAAATCCCCTTATTTGGCATTTGATTAGTATTGTTATTGTTAACACACAGAGTAGGGAGGAGTGGGGAGCCTCAGGTTTCTAGCAGCAAGGGGATGCTTGGAAAAGACTCTGGAAAGTGGCTTCAGGAAACTTCACTGGCTCAGTCTGGATGGAGGTTTCAATGAACCAACTAAAGTCACCCCTTTTATTTAGATCATACTGAGGCATGGTGCCTAGAGGGCAGGAATTACATATACAATCTGGCATAGCAGGTGGTATGTAGTTCTGTTGGCTGGATTCAGGCCCTACTATGGGGGAGAGGACAGAGAGAGAGACAGAGAAACAAATAGAGAGGAAGAAAAAGAAAGATACAGAGAGTAATAGAGAGGTATAAAGAAAGATATAGTGATACAGAAAGATAGAGAGATACAGAAAGAGAGAAAGATGAAGAGAGAAGTATAGAAAGATACAAAGACAGAAACAGAAAGAGAAAGAGGCAGAGAGAGGGACAGAAATTCAGAGACAGAGAAAATGGAAGGAAAGCAGACAGGAGAAGGATGATAACACTCCAAGAACTGAGGGATATAAAGGAGTAAAAAATCCCAATTAACAGAATTAAAGAGGCAGCAAAAATTAGACATTGATTGGACAGTGTCTAAAGAGAGCTTGGGAATTTTAAGCCAAGAAAACAAACAAACAAACGAATGAATGAATAAAATAACCTCAAGAAAATAAAAACAAAGTAACTATACATGATTCTTAGTGCCTCACTTTGTCCCTCTGACTTTTACCATAGAATGCTAGAGCTTAGAACTTTTGAACCTAGAACATGGGATGTCTGATCTGGAAGGGACTTGAGCACTCCTCCAATCCAGTCACCTCATTTTCCAGATGAAACCCATGTGGCCCAGGTAAGTGATCTGATTTGCTCCAGGTCAAAAAGCAAGTTGGTGACAGCCAAAAATAGGAATGCAGGTGTCTTGACTCCACTGTCCTGGCCCCAACTTGAGGAGTTGCTCTAGAGATGTACCAAAGAACTTGGTTCCTGAGCTGGAGGAACTTTGCACCAGAGAATCCATTCACTGGGCCAGCTTCACATACTGTCCCAGTTTGTCTCCAAACTGCTGCCTCCTATCAAACAAATTCCCCATTCCAGCCTTGGGGCTGCATATGGAAATGTGGCTTTCCTCCCAGGGTGGGCAGTTCCTTTGCCTTCATAGAGGGACCTGGCTCTTTCTTTTCCTATTCTTTGGTCTTCCCATTCACTCAGTAGAAGAGGAGAAATTCAGAGCCTGGGGCATGAAGGCACAGTGGTTTGTGGAAGCAAATGCTGTGGCATATTGTAGGCAGGAGCCAGAGGGAGAAAGGCAACCTGTGTGGATCCATCTGGTGGAGCTACTTCCATGCTGAATGGCCTTGGGCTTTGCTCCCTTCTTTGCCCCCTACCCCTTTCCTGAACTAAACACAATTAAAAACTGGTGCTTTACAGAGTGTGTTTGGGGAGGGAAGATAGGAGTAAAAGTAGGGGTGAGGAGGAGAAGCCTGGCCAATTAAAAAAAACTACTTAATGGGGGGGCGGAGCCAAGATGGTGGAGTAGAAAGAGCTCCTCCAAGCCACCCTGCCCCCAGATTCCCCCCAAACTATGTAAAAGGGGACTCTGAACAATTTCTGGAGCCCCAGCACCCACAGAACGACACAGAGAAGCTAACCTCCAGCTGAGGACAGCCCAGCAGCCCTGCAGGAAGGACCAGCGCAGTGGTCTGGGACCTGGCAGCACGCAGCGCAGGAGCCGAGGTTTTAGCCCCAGGGCGGCAGGGCCAGCAGCCTGCTGGAGGAACCCCAGAACACCAGGAGCTGTGGCGACTCCAGAATTATCAACATAGACATGCCTAGGACAAAGTAAGAGGTTAGTGTCCTATGGACTTTGGGACCAGTATTTGGGGGAATGCGTCGGCTCCCTCCCCTGGGGGCTAGAAGCCACTGAGGAGACACACCATTTTGTAGTTTTCAGAGGCAGCTCCAGCTCTTGGCCTGCAAATTGTAGGGAGATCCAGCGATCAGTCTTGGGGGATAATCGCTCTTGCTTTAACCTCCCTGGATCTGGATTGTGATCTAGGGTGGAAGTTGTGGGTGGGTTTACAGCTTGCCAGAAACGGAAGTTGCCCCCAACACGTTCGGGACGAAAATTCCTCTATCTGGCCTTAAAGCCATAGTGTGGCAACAAGCCCAAAAGTCAAGTAATTAAGTGGCAACATGCCAAGGCAAAGGAAACAGGAAAATGCAACCCTAGACTCCTATTTTGGGGGCATAGAGCGGGAAAAGGACTGTGAGGTCAGAAGTCCTGCTCCAAAAGCCCCAGGGGAAAACATGAGCGGGTTGCAGGCCATAGAGGACCTTAAGAAGGACTTTAAAAATCAAATAAGAGAAGTGGAGGAAAAATTAGAAAGAGAAATGAGAAGGATGCAGGAAAAGTATGAAATGAGGGTCAACAGCCTGACTGAGGAAAACAACACCTTAAAAAATAGACTAACTCAAATGGCAAAGGAGGCCCAAAAGGGCAATGAGGAGAAGAATGCCTTAAAAAGTCGAATTTGCCAGATGGAAAAAGAATCTCAAAAGTTCACTGAGGAGATTCATTCCTTCAGAGTTAGACTGGAGCAAATGGAAGCTAATGACTTTATGAGAAATCAAGATGCTGTTAAGCAGATCCAAACAAATGAAAGATTAGAAGGCAATGTGAAATATCTCATGGGAAAAACCACTGACCTGGAAGATAGATCCAGGAGAGACAATTTAAAAATTATTGGACTACCTGAAAGCCATGATCAAAGAAAGAACCTAGAAATCACCCTTCAAGAAATTCTCAAGGAAAACTGCCCTGATGTTTTAGATCCAGAGGGCAAAATAGAGGTTGAAAGAATCCATCAATCACCTCCTGAAAAAATTTCCAAAAAGAAAACGCCCAGGAATATTATAGCCAGGTTCCAGAATCCCCAGATCAAGGAGAAAATACTACAAGCAGCCAGGAAGAACAATTTCAATATTGTGGAAACAATCAGAATAGCCCAGGACCTGGCAGCTTCTACACTGAGGGATCGAAGGGCATGGAATATGATATTCCAGAGGGCAAAAGAACTGGGAATGAACCCAAGGGTCACCTACCCAGCAAAACTGAGTATTTTGTTTCAGGGGAAAATATGGTCATTCAGTGGAATAGAGGACTTTCAAGCATTCTTGAGGAAAAACCAGAATTGAATAGAAAATTTGACATCCAGACACAAGAAGGAAGAGATGCCTGAGAAGGTAATCAGGGAAAAGAAATCAAAAGGAACTTATCAAAGTTGAACTATTTACATTCCTATATGGAAAAGCAATAACTGTGACTGATGATATCTTTCTCACTATGAAAATAATGGAAGAAGGGTGTGTGGTCATATGAATACATATGTGAATGTGTGTGTATATGGTTACAGTTATATATGGATAGAGGGCATAGGTTGAATTTGTTGGGAAGGGAGAATACTCAAGGGATGAAATTATGAGGTGAGAGAGGAAAGTGGCAAGAGGAGATGGGGAGAGACAGGGTAGGGTAAACTATCTCATGTAGGGGAAGTGGTTGCAAAGGAGGGGGAGAATAAGGAAGGCTAAAAAGGCAAAACCACATTCACACTGAATTTGGTTCAGGGAGAAAATGACATACATACTAAATGGGATATCTCAACCTGCAGCAGAATAGGGGGAAGGGGGATGAGAGGAGGGATGATGGATGGGAGGGCATCCTTGGGGGGAGGGGAGGTTGGAAGTACCCACTATAGAAGAGGGACAGGATCATGTAGGGAATGGACCAGGTGGGGGGTGGGATGAGTGGGAGGGAATTATAAGCAGCCTTGTACAATATATCTACTATGATAATGTCTTGCATAGCTAGACATGTACAACATATACTGAATTACTTATCTCCCAAGAGGGAATGGGTGACAAGGGAGGAAGGAAATGGATCTGAAATTCGAGGTCGTAACATTAAATGTTTCAAATATATATAAATACTATTATTAATACTCTTTTGCTTGTAATAGGGAGATAAGATGTGCAGGCATTGGGACACAAAGACTCACCTTCCTCTAATGGAAAAGTCAATGGGGATATGGGAGAAGGTATGGGAGAGAGCAGATTGGAGGAAGCGATATCTTGTGGGACTACTATTCTGGGAGGTTGGGTAGGGGAATAATGGGGGGAAAATGATTGTAACTCAAAATCTGGCAGAAATGAATGATGTAAAACAGAAGTTAATAAAGCATTTGTTAAAAAAAACTACTTAATCAATCAAAACCTTTTTAATCAATCAATCAACTAACATTTATTATGTCCCCTGTAGGTGCTAGGCACTGGGAATTTATTGTTTAATCATTTTTTCAGTCTTGTATGATTCTTCCTGACCCCATTTGGGGTTTTCTTGGCAAAGATCCTGGAGGGATTTGTCATTTCTTTCTCTAGCTCATTTTACAGACGATGAAACTGAGGTAAACAGAGTCACACAGTTAGGAAGTGTCTGAGACCAGATTTGGCCTCAGGAAGATGAGTCTTCCTGACTCCAAACCCAAAGCTCTATCCACTGTGCTACCTAGCTGCCCAGACAACTGGAGATATAAAGGGAAACATGAAGCAAATTCTACCTTCAAGGGGTGCTGAGTTTACTGGGGGAAACAACATGTACATGTTTATGTATTTTAAAAATAGAGTGGTAGAAACTGGACTTGTGATTTCATTGGTATAAGGAACTCCCAGAGGAGGAACATACCTCTTCCAGCACAAGTCAGCACCTTGTTTACCTAGAGTAGTAGAGAGTTTGGAGCCTATAAATATTATGTGTCAGAGACAAGACTAGAAGCAAGATCTCCCCAGCTCTAGGGCCAGCCAATACACTGATTGCCTCTGATGCATAACATATGTAATCAGTAGAAGAAATTTCCTTTTCCTTTTTTTTTTTTTTTTGAGGAGGGAAGGCAAGGCAATTGGGGTTATGTGACTTGCCCAAGGTCACACAGGTAGTAAATGTGTCACCTGTCTGAGACCAGATTTGGACTCCAGGGCTGGTGCTCTATTCACTGTGACACCTAGCTGCCCCTAGGGAACTAAGGGAGGGTACTAACAGCTCATGAGCATCACAAAAGACTTCATGTAGAAGGTACAAGCATTAGCTTGACCTGTGTCTAAAAGGAAACAAAGAATTCTAAGTGGTAAGAAGGAAATGCATTTCAGGCATGGGAAATACTAGTGTAAATGTTTCAATGAGGAGGTGGTCCCAGTGTTGGTCCTTGAAGGGTAGATAAGGATTCTGAGCTGTGTAGGTGAAGAGTGAACATACTTGTGGTATGGGGGAGAGCCTATGCTGAAGCACAGAAGCAGGAGATGTAAGGTTTATTTCAGGTACAGCAAATAGACCAGTTTGACTAAAAAAGTACATGAAGGGAAGCCATGTGACATAAACTTGGAAAGTTAGGATGAAACTTCATGAGCCAACTCATTTGTTATATAGTATTTTGAATTTGTGTTGGCACTCCATTTAGCTCTTTTCCTCCCCATATTTTGGTTGATTTTTAATTTTCTTGTGCATTTTTCTTAGTTGCTTCTCTTTTGTGTCTCTTCTGAAATTTCATTCATTCATTCATTCTTTCATTCATTTTGTGGGATTCATACGGATTCTGGCTCCCATCAAAAGAAGAGATACTCTTCCATCTTGAATTTGTCTAACCTTGGATTTTGGAAACAATAGCTCTTATTTCTTCTATATTATCTATAGTGCAGCTAGGTGGTATACTGAATAATGTGCTGGGTCTGGAGACAGGAGGACCTGAGTTCAAATCGAGCCTCAGAATTTACTAGTTGTGTGACCTTGGGCAACACTGCCTCAACTTCCTCATCTATAAAATGAGCTGGAGAAGGAAATTGGCAAACCACTACACTACCTTTGCCAAGAAAACCCCAAATGAGTTCACAAAGGGTTGGACATGTCTGAAACCACTGAACAATATACCTTAAGACTAAATAACAGTGTTTTCCTTAGACTATAGTCAGGTTGGAATGTAAACATCACCATTCTGGTTCATTTGTTTGTTTGTTTGTTTTTTAATAAGCAAACTGAGCCACTGGGATTGAAAGTGGCTTGCCCATTGTCACAGGTGGGAAGTGTCTGGGCCAGGAATAACACTTAAATCATCAGTGGTCTTTCTGCTATGGCACAGTATTTAGGAAGATCCAAAGGCAAGTCTGTATTTTCCCATTGCCTCTGGATGTTTGTAGATCATAGTGAAAGTTCCCTATAGATCATAGCTATAGCTCCCATTTCTACAATGCATAATGGTTTGCAAAGCACAACAGTCCTGTGAGAAGGAGAGAGCGTAGTTATTATTAGCTCCATTTTACAGCTAAGGAAGCTGAGGCCCAGAAAGGTAATATGACTTGTCTATGTTTATACACTGTCTCAGACACTCCATCTCAATGTCTTATTGCAAATCCTAATGTTTCAAAGGATTTTTTCTCCCTTATATCTCTTACTCTGCTTTTCACCAGCTTCCAGAATGATATACCCAAGTACAGCTGCCAAGGAGGATGAAGCCATGCCATGAATAGAAACTCAACAAGGGGCATCATGTTTGTCTAATCTCCAGTCCATTTTCTTCCCTTCATCTACTATTCCTTTACTATAAAAGTAGCTGGCTTTTATTCTTTTCATATACTAAAACTGTGTTAGTTTATATTAGTCTTGTTTAATGATTGATATGACCTTAGAATAGAGAACAGAGAATGCCAGAGCTAGAGGGGTCCTTAGAACATAAGGCAGAGAAAAGTCAGAATTGAAAAGATTCTTAGACCAAAAAAATATAAAGAACTAAAAAACACAGAAAATCAGAGCTGAAAAGAATCTTTTAATATAGAATGTCAGAGGTGGGAGAACATTATATAATGTCCCCAGGGTCAGATGGGTTCATGAGTGAATTGTACCAAACATTTAATTAAACAAATGCTTTATTAACTTCTGGTTTACATCATTCATTTCCACAAGGTTATGAGTTACATTTTTCCCCCATTTTTTCCCTACCCACCACCCCAGAATAGCAGTCCCACCAGATATCCCCTCATCCAATCTGCTCTCTCTCATATCTTCTCCCATACCCCCTTCGACTTTGCCATTAGGGCAAGGTGAATCTCTGAGCCCCACTGCCTGGACATCTTATGAAACATTTAATTTTAAAACTTCGATTTTCAGATCCATCCCCTTTCTCCCCTGTCACCCACTCCCTCTGAGAAGATAAGCAATTCAGTATGTGTTGTACATGTATATCTATGCAAAACATTACCATAGTAGATATATTGTAAAAGACTGCTTATATTTCCTCCCCACCTGTCTCACCTCCCACCTGGTCCATTCCTTTGATCCTGTCCCTCTTTGATAGTGGGTACTTCTAACCTCCCCTCTCCCCAGAATGCCCTCCCCTCCATCATCCCCCCTCTCATCCCCCTTTCCCCTACTCAGGAGAGTGAGTGAGGGTAAGATATTCCATTTAGTATGTATGTGATTCTCTCCTTGAGCCAACTTCAATGAGAATATGCTTTTGCCTTTTTGCCTTCCTGTTCTTCCCCTCCCCTGCAACTACTTCCCCTTGCCTCTTCTACATGAGATAGTTTGCCCTACCCTGTCTCTCTCCATCTCCTCTTGCCACTTTCCTCTCTCACCTCTTGACTTCATCCCTTAAGAATCATCCCTTCCTTGGGGCGGCTAGGTGGCGCAGCGAGCAGAGAGCCAGCCCCGGAGCCAGAAGGACCCGAGCTCGGATCCGGCCCCAGACACCCAACACACAAACAAAAACCCAGCCACGTGAACCTGGGCAAGTCACCCAACCCCAATTGCCCTCAAAAAAAAATAATCATCCCTTCCCATCAAATTCAACCTGTGCCCTCTATCCATGTATACCTGTGAACATATGCCATGTACCCTTCTTCAATTATTTTCATAATGAGAAAGGTTTCATCAAACACAGTTATTGTTTTTCCATGTAGGACTGTAAATAGTCCAACTTTAATAAGTTCCTTTTGATTTCTTTTCCTTGATTGCCTTCTCAAGCATCTCTTGCTTCTTGTGTCTGAATGTCAAATTTTCTATTCAACTCTGGTTTTTTCACCAAGAATGCTTGAAAGTCCTCTATTCCACTGAATGACCATACTTTCCCCTGAAACAAGATACTCAGTTTTGCTGGGTAGGTGACCCTTGGGTTCATTCCCAGCTCTTTTGCCCTCTGGAATATCATATTCCATGCCCTTCTATCCCTCAATGTAGAAGCTGCCAGGTCCTGTGCCATTCTGATTGTGTTTCCACAATATTGAAATTGTTTCTTCCTGGCTGCTTGTAGTATTTTCTCCTTGATCTGGGGATTCTGGAACCTGGCTATAATATTCCTGGGGGTTTTCTTTTGGGGATCTTTTTCAGGAGGTGATCTGTGGATTCTTTCAACCTCTATTTTGCCCTCTGGGTCTAAAACATCAGGGCAATTTTCCTTGAGAATTTCTTTAAGGATGATTTTAGTTCTTTCTGATCATGGCTTTCAGGTAGTCCAATAATTTTTAAATTATTCTCTGATCTATTTTCCAGGTCAGTGGTTTTTCCATGAGATATTTCACATTGTTTCTATTCTTTTCATTTGTTGGATCTGTTTAATAGTATCTTGATTTCTCATGTCACTAGCTTCCATTTGCTCCATCTAACTCTGAAGGAATGAATCTCCTCAGTGAGTTTTTGAGATTCTTTTTCCATCTGGCAAATTCGACTTTTTAAGGCATTCTTCTCCTCATTGCCTTTCTGAGCCTCTTTTGCCATTTGAGTTAGTCTATTTTTTAAGGTGTTATTTTCCTCAGTCAGGCTGTTGACTGTCATTTCATACTTTTCTTGCATCTTTTTCATTTCTCTTCCCAAATTTTCCCCACTTCTCTTATCTGCTTCTTAAGGTCCTCTATGGCCTGTAGCCAGCTTGTATTTT
The DNA here is from genome assembly GCA_011680675.1 of Gymnobelideus leadbeateri. NCBI lineage: Eukaryota > Metazoa > Chordata > Mammalia > Diprotodontia > Petauridae > Gymnobelideus > Gymnobelideus leadbeateri. The sequence continues at coordinate 652,792 of WOXC01003891.1, forward strand.
CATTTGGGGCTTTTGGTGCAGGAGTTCTGACCTCACAGTCCTCCTCCATGCTTTGAGCCTCTTTGCCCCTAAAATAGGAGTCAATGTTGAACTTTTCTGTTTATTTTGTTTCGTTTGCCTAGGCATGTTGCCACTTAATTACTTGATTTTGGGGGCTTGTTGCCACAGTAGGACTCTGCCACCAGACAGGGGAGCTTCCGCCCAAATGTGGGGTCTTCACAACTTCTGCCAGTTGGGTGGCCAATCCACCGGCAAGTTGGATACCCACCCCAAACTTCCCCCCCAGACCACAATCCAGATCCAGGCAGTTTAAAGCAAGAGTGATTAACCCCCAGACTGATTGCTGGATCTTCCTACAGTTCGCAGACCAGGAGCTAGAGCCACTACTGAAGCTGCAAAATGGCTTCTGTGCAGCTGTTTCTTCAGCAGCTTTTTGCCCCCAGGGGAGGAAGCCACGTGTTCCCCAAATACTGGTCCCAAAGTCCATAGGGCACTAACCTCTCACTTTGTCCTAGGCATATCTGTGCTGATAATTCTGGAATCGCCACAGTTGCTGGTGTTCTGGGGTTCCACCACCCGGCTGAAGGCCCGGCCGCCTTGGGGCTAAAACCGAGGACCTGGGCTTGGCTCTGTGTGCTGTGCTGTCGGTTCCCAGGGTGCTGTGCTGCCTGCTCTCAGAGCGCTGCACTGGCCGCTCCCTGCAGGGCTGCTGGGCTGTCCTCAGCAGGAGGTTAGCTTCTCTGTGCCGTTCTGTGGGTGCTGTGGCTCTAGAAGTTGTTCGGAGCTCCTTTTCACATTGTTTGAAATTTGTGTCCTACCAAACATTTAAAGAATAATTAATTGCGGGGGGCGGAGCCAAGATGGCGGAGTAGAAACAGCTCGTCCAAGCCTCTCTGCCCCCAGATTCTCCACAAACTATGTAAAAAAGGACTCTGAAAAACTTCTGGAGCCCCAGCACCCACAGAACGACACAGAGAAGCTAACCTCCCGCTGAGGACAGCCCAGCACCCTGCAGGAAGGACCAGCGCAGTGGTCTGGGAGCCGGCAGCGCGCAGAGCCGAGCCGAGCCGAGCCCAGGTCCACGTGAGCCGAGGTTTTAGCCCCAGGGCGGCAGGGCCAGCAGCCGGCTGGAGGAACCCCAGAACACCAGGAACTGTGGAGACGCCAGAATTATCAACATAGACTTGCCTAGGACAAAGTAAGAGGTTAGTGTCCTATGGACTTTGGGACCTGTATTTGGGGAATGCGTCAGCTCCCTCCCCTGGGGGCTAGAAGCCGCTGAGGAGACACGCCATTTTGTAGTTTTCAGAGGCATTTCCGGCTCCCAGCCTACAAATCGTGGGGAGATCCAGCGATCAGTCTTGGGGGGTAATCGCTCTTGCTTTAACCTCCCTGGATCTGGATTGTGATCTAGGGTGGAAGTTGTGGGTGGGTTTACAGCTTGCCAGAAACGGAAGTTGCCCCCCACACGTTCGGGACGAAAATTCCTCTATCTGGCCTTAAAGCCATAGTGTGGCAACAAGCCCAAAAGTCAAGCAATTAAGTGGCAACATGCCAAGGCAAAGGAAACAGAAAAATGCAACCCTAGACTCCTATTTTGGGGGCATAGAGCGGGAAAAGGACTGTGAGGTCAGAAGTCCTGCTCCAAAAGCCCCAGGGGAAAACATGAGCGGGTTGCAGGCCATAGAGGACCTTAAGAAGGACTTTAAAAATCAAATAAGAGAAGTGGAGGAAAAATTGGAAAGAGAAATGAGAAGGATGCAGGAAAAGTATGAAATGAGGGTCAACAGCTTGACTGAGGAAAACAACACCTTAAAAAATAGACTAACTCAAATGGCAAAGGAGGCCCAAAAGGGCAATGAGGAGAAGAATGCCTTAAAAAGTCGAATTTGCCAGATGGAAAAAGAATCTCAAAAGTTCACTGAGGAGATTCATTCCTTCAGAGTTAGACTGGAGCAAATGGAAGCTAATGACTTTATGAGAAATCAAGATGCTGTTAAGCAGATCCAAACAAACTAAAGATTAGAAGGCAATGTGAAATATCTCATGGGAAAAACCACTGACCTGGAGAATAGATCCAGGAGAGACAATTTAAAAATTATTGGACTACCTGAAAGCCATGATCAAGGAAAGAACCTAGAAATCACCCTTCAAGAAATTCTCAAGGAAAACTGCCCTGATGTTTTAGATCCAGAGGGCAAAATAGAGGTTGAAAGAATCCACCGATCACCTCCTGAAAAAGATCCCAAAAAGAAAACTCCCAGAAATATTATAGCCAGGTTCCAGAATCCCCAGATCAAGGAGAAAATACTACAAGCAGCCAGGAAGAAACAATTTCAATATTGTGGAAACACAATCAGAATAGCCCAGGACCTGGCAGCTTCTACACTGAGGGATCGAAGGGCATGGAATATGATATTCCAGAGGGCAAAAGAACTGGGAATGAACCCAAGGGTCACCTACCCAGCAAAACTGAATATTTTGTTTCAGGGAAAAATATGGTCATTCAGTGGAATAGGGGACTTTCAAGCATTCTTGAGGAAAAAGCCAGAGTTGAATAGAAAATTTGACATTCAGACACAAGAAGGAAGAGATGCCTGAGAAGGTAATCAGGGAAAAGAAATCAAAAGGAACTTATCAAAGTTGAACTATTTACATTCCTATATGGAAAAGCAATAACTGTGACTGATGATATCTTTCTCACTATGAAAATAATGGAAGAAGGGGGTGTGGTCATATGAATACATATGTGAATGTGTGTGTATATGGTTACAGTTATATATGGATAGAGGGCATAAGTTGAATTTGTTGGGAAGGGAGAATACTCAAGGGATGAAATTATGAGGTGAGAGAGGAAAGTGGCAAGAGGAGATGGGGAGAGACAGGGTAGGGTAAACTATCTCATGTAGAAGAAGCAAGGGGAAGTGGTTGCAAGGGAGGGGGAGAATAGGAAGGCAAAAAAGGCAAAACCACATTCTCATTGAATTTGGTTCAGGGAGAGAATGACATACATACTAAATGGGATATCTAACCTGCAGCAGAATAGGGGGAAGGGGGATGAGAGGAGGGATGATGGATGGGAGGGCATCCTTGGGGGAAGGGGAG